>JAQKAK010000003.1:3016005-3632010 GCA_028829675.1 Penicillium tannophilum | reverse complement strand
TGGCTATTCCATCCGTACGCATGGCCCAAATTGTTGCCCTGACGGGGGTGGATGGCATCATCATCGACTGCGAACACGGTCACATAGGAGACGACGCAATGCATAATTCTGTTGCCACTATATCATCCCTCGGGGTATCTCCCATTATTCGGATTCGTGGCCCTGCGCATGATATTATCAAACGTGCCTTGGACACTGGCGCACACGGAATCATGGTCCCACAGATCAATAATGCCGAAGAGGCAGAGCAAATTGTCGCTTCTTCCAAGTTCCCGCCTCAAGGTGTACGTGGCCAGGGATCGGCCTTCCCTGCCATCGGGCATGGCCTAACCACCCCGGAATACATGAAGACAGCAAACGAAACCATTGTCACAATGATTCAAATTGAGACACGCGCAGGTGTTGAAAACGTGGAGGCCATTTGTGCCGTTCCTGGGGTGGATCTCGTTTTCATCGGACCCAACGATCTCGCACAATCTCTCCTTGGATATACTCCTGCCAGAGGAGATGAGCCAGAGTTTGTTGCCGCGATCGATAAGATCGTCGCGGCTGCACAAAAATATGGAAAATGGGCCGGACGTATGGTGAATAATGGAGGAATGGCAAAAGAGGCCAGAGCGAGATATGATACAGTTGCCATAACTGGTGACACAAAAGCGATTCAAAACTGGTATATCTCTGAGTTCGATATCGCTCGGTCTTGAGATAAATAGATATTAGCAGAAGAATGAAATTGAAAAGATTATTTGAGTTCAAGGGATGGCCTAGCTATTTGTGTTTTGTAAGAGTAGCATGGGTTTTTATTCGCTTTATATCTTATAGCGTCGTACCTCGCGCCCGCTTTTGTTATTATTTGGTATATTTAATTATTATTTGGTATATTTAAGTTATATATAAACACCGTATAGATTAGCAAGGTAAGACTGCACATACTCTACAGAATTCTTTGATTATAGGTTTACTGTAAAGGCAGATTGCCTATTACGTGCGTGGGTACCATTCTATTATAAATAACATGGTATTCACCAACAGCTAGGTTGACTGACAATATAAAATTGTATTTTCTCGGTTTTCATGTATCACACTCTCGTATTTCTTCTATTTTGTTTGTACTGCATATATTCTTCAAACTTGTGCAATGCATTCAATTTCAATGACAGTGTCCTTCCCCGGTGCAAGTGCCTGGAGACATGATCGAGATGGCATCGGCTGCGGTAGAAAATCAATGTAAACCTCATTCATCGCCGAAAAGTCCTTCATATCGGCCAAATACACATTGTATTTCACCACTTGTTCAAGTGATGACCCAGCAAGCTCCAAGACCTCTTTCAGGTTTTGCAACGCGATTTTCTGCCCGTTCAATGATATTAATATCGTATAGTTATTTCAAAAGTCTAGTTTGATGGGCAAAGTAAATTCAACTCACAGTTGCTTGTTTGATTTCACCTGTTGCTGTTTGACCCGCACAGAATACAAGACCAGGGACCTTAACAGCAGGGCCTACATTTGTCAGATCAGATTGTTGCTGAATAGACCTAGCAATGGGTGGCTTGAGCACTTACAATTATGTGGCTTAGGGGGAAACTTCTCACTCGAAATGAGTTGGCGCGACATCTTTCTATTACTCAAACTGATTGGGTGAAATTGTTGATGTTAGAAAGATATTGAGAATATTCGCGTTTGAATTTGCAAGTTCTTAGGTTGCCCTCTTACCTTTCAACGCACTTTATGCTTTCCGTGCTCTTTGCATGAACCCTAAGGCTCCCGTTATCCGACCGGAGGAGCCCCAATCTGGTACATTGTTTTATCTGATTTTGGAGGAGCTCCTCCCGCTGGACCCACTTGGTGCTCAAATAAGTGGGTCCTAGCGGTTAACGCCTAAGTGGTCTGGGGCCAAATCTCAGAGCAGCTCAAGGAATCCAATTTATGGATTATCGTATAAACCCTTATCAGACCCACCCAGAGGAGCTCTTCTAAGACATATTCATCTAGATCTAGTCTTAGGTCAGTTTCCCAGCCGTCGGGCAACTCTAGAGCGAAAACACAGTATGACGAGATAGGAACAAGATAACGTGAAGGGAACCTCAGGGGCTCCACTCCTCTCTCTTGATCAAGATCTCGCCTGCAGGGCAAACAGCTGAGGTCACATACACTTAGTCCTCCGTATAATTCGGCAGTATGAGCTTAGCTCCGTCCCCCTTCATTGATCACTTCAAAGATAAAAGCCACTTGCGGGACCGTGCAACCATTTGAACAATTCTTTATCTGATCCAATTCATAATACTGTATCCTTACACTCACTGTCTGCTATAATGCCAGCCACTGCCTTCAACCCACCCGCTGCCGATCTTCCCGGCAAGCCTTTTGTCCCTGAATGGGTTCCACCTCCAGTGACAAAAGAAAAAGAGAACTTCGCCGACCTTCAGTCAATTGACTTGTCATTGCTTGATTCTGAGGACCCTGCAGTCGTTGATGATCTAATTCAACGAGTCAAGGCGGCTATTCGGGATGATGGCTTTTTGTTCTTGGAGGATTATGGGGTGTCTTTGGAACAGGTAAGAAGCATATTGCTGCCGAAAGAAAGATGATGAGAGACATCGGGCTCTCGCAGACTGACTCTGTTCCATTGTGTCATTTGCAATAGCTTCATCGTCAATTCAGTCTTGCTCAGTATCTTTACAACAATATCAGTGACCAGGATAAGGATCGTCTTATTTTCAGCCCTGAGACAGGCATTTGGTCGGGCTACAAACATCCTTATGGATTCAAGGTATCAATATCTTCTGGAATTTGAACACTTCCTGAGTTTGCGCTGACTGAATTTTGTATCCTTTTAGAGAGAACGTGGTCTTGCCGACGGGATCGAGCAATTCAATTGGTACAAGCCCGACTGGGATAACTTGGATCGTACTCCAACATGCTTGCATCCATTCATGGACGAGATTGAATCATTTTGCAACTATCTTACCCAGTCCGTGAACCGCCGTCTTTTGACATTGTTTTCACGCGTGTTGGAGCTTCCCGATGACTACCTTTGGGAGAATGTGCAGTCTCATGGCGGCCCAACTGGAGAAGGATACTTCCGTCACGCCCTTTTCCGACCGGTTCAGAAGCAAACAGAGGAAGCATCAAAAGGACTTCGTATGCATGGTCATACAGACTTTGGGCTAACGACCTTGCTTTTCTCCGTTCCCATCTCTTGTCTGCAGATTTGGGGTCGTGACGAAAAGTGGTACTATGTGCCCTACAAGCCAGGTGCCCTTGTTGTCAATATCGGCGACACTTTAGAAATCGTCTCTGGTGGTCATTTCAAGGCCACTCGTCATCGTGTCTTTAAGCCTCCGGTAGATCAAATTCATGAGGAGCGTCTCTCTGGTGCTTTTCAATAGCTCAGTTGGAGATTTACGCATGACACCAGCGCAGGGTGAGCCGGGCTATTCCAATTCATCATCCCAATAAATGCTGACCGTCAATCAGAATCACCGCTTATTCAACGAGAAGGTTGTATCGAAGAGCAAGGTGTTTATAAGGAGTTCAAGAAGCTTACTTCGCAAGGAAGACTTGTGCCAACAAATCGACAATGGCGTGAGATTCAAATTGCCACCGCGACAGACCCAACGGATACCGTGAGAAACAAAGTGGGTGCCGATCAGGTTCTGATTGATGGCAAAGTCATGCATCAACGCGAGTATATGGGTGTCAAGGTGGTCCTACCTGTGTAGACTTGAAATCACTATGCTGCTAGGATGCCAGTCCTAACACACATCCCGATTTGTTTCGTCAATTTGGACTTGTCTTGTTGCTGTATTTTTTGTTCTATCTAAATGAATTGATTGCTCTCTCCCTTCAATCGCGTGTATAAAAGTGCGCCCGGCATATAGCGATGCATCGCCAGGCAAAGTCGAGGTCATTTACCTCCTTGAGCAGTTTTGATCTTTCCTTTTTCTATATTACCGCGCCTACGAGGATAGACCTTATCTAGAAAGATTGCACTGATTACTAAGGCGAGGTGAAGGTGAATCAAATACGAACTATCTTGCTCTCAATCGCTTGACAAACATTTGATCTAGGACAGTAAGATATGGACCAAGCGGGGTTGATTGGGTGCAGGCTTATCCTGAGGGTAAAATGGCCCCCAAATCGATCGCCCGGCACGACACATCCTGGTAAACCATGTAGACATGCAATTTGCTGAATAAATTTGTCCACATCTTGCAGGAATATGACTGCTCATCGCATGATTATCCCACAGCATCCAGCGGCATCAACTTTGTTTTGCTTGAAAAACACGAGGCCATTGCACCCGAGGTCTGTGCGTGCCTTGAAAGAATTGCAGATTGTCTTAGTGAGCGTGTAAGAAGAAACCACGCGGGGTAAATCTTGTAGGTAATTTACTCCTATGCTACGTAAGTAATACTATTAAATGCTAAAGAGTATAAAAAGCATTATAACATTGGTGACTGGATTTACAATGTTCTACCCGTGCTAGTAACCTATTCGTCCTTATCATTGAGAAAGGTCCGTCCACGCTTTGGGTTACACAATAATCTCACTGCATCTGACTATTAGCCATCATCTTAATCATTACGTAGTCCTAGAAATGTCCGTCCACGCTTTTGGTTACACAGTATGGTCACTGCATTTCACTAGTAGAAAAAGATCAGCGAGAGACGTGGAAGGCCCATAGATGATATATATGTTGCCCCTTCTGCTTTTTTCGGCTTTGGTCAACCGTCACTGTTGCTCATGTTTTCTCTATATGCCTACTATCATGCTTTTTCTCTTCGTTATATTGTAAACCTCGAATAATAGATTGGCAGCCGAAAGTGGCATCGGACTTAATAAAGATCAAGTTTATATGAATGCATATATGACCGATTGCTTCTGTGCTCGAGCTCGCTCATCTCTTTGTTCTGTGGTGGAACCTGGGGTGCGACAAACCATACATGACTGGAACTAGTGTGTAGTTCTTGGAAACTTGATTGGCTCTCGGTGGCTCGTCTCTATATAAACAGCTATAGTAGCTGACTATCTAATCTCCAAAAACCTGTTCTCCCAGTGATCAGATTGGACGTAGCTTGATTAAAGATCTACATCTTAAGGTTCAGAAGCTGCACGGAATGCAGAACATTACATCAATAGTCTGGCCATGATAGCTTATTAGACATATCTCATCCAAAGGGATATCACATGTTGTTACACGTATTCTAATCTCAAATATAAGCTATATAAGGGTCCGAACCTCCTATGCTCGATGCGCCTATTCTCAACTATTTGAGCCAGAAATTGCTGAATACGTCTTGTTTGACGCAAAATACTAAAACCCCCTTATCCTCAACATGAAGCTCTCTTTTATCATTGGTGCGATTTCTACTTTTCTGTCGATTTCCTTTTGCCAAGCCGAAACTGCCACATATAGTTGCAGCCAACTCAAGACACTTGATCAGAGATACGATGCTATCGTTCAGCGACTGAATCAACCTCCAGACGCAAATAATGGAAATGAGTGTCCTCAGCAGCTGGTAACAAAGTTACAAGAAGTTCGACCTCTTATCGATGCGTCTTGGAATTCGATACACACCCAGAAAGAGGAAAAGTGTTCTAGTAAGGAGCAGACAGCAAAAGCTCTCCATCGCCGTCAAGAAACAACTGTGGAGGATTTTCTGGAAACACTTCTAGTAGGTCATAAAGTCTATCTGACTAGTTTTTTCTAAGCTAATGAGACACTATAGAGCCTGTTGTCTGTAAGTTATGAGTTCTGCACCCGTACAGGTGAGATATGTATAAACTAATTACTGTCATCAACCCAGGATCTTCTGACCGTGAGTATTCCGTTTTGATATTACGAAAGCATTTTGGTTTATTATCAAATATGCTGACTGATTTCCAGGGTGGCCGTTAAAAAACCCTCCTAAGGTCGTGGTGCTACTATATGTCCTTAATGGAAGATTCATTTGCGCGGTGCACGATAAGATTGTACAGCTTTGGTATTGGTTTTCTCCTCCTTAGGTTTTCCCAGTACCGTGTTGCGGATGTAAAAGCTTGGAGTATTCATTTTCCTTTTTTTTTATTCGATCTTGGTAACAGCATATCATACATATTCAATCTCCGAACGGCGAAATTTACCGTTTTGCGATAGGTCAGATACCAGATTTCTAGAGTTGCGGCCCCCACACTAAAAACGACGGTTGAAAGGGCTGCACACACACACTATGTTCACATCAGTATCCTCCACTCATTCAGCCTCATATTCACGGCACGTTCTCGTACTTTCCCTGATCGATTATGGGTAGCGGTAAATGTAGTAATCTATAAGGAGCGTAATAATTAAACACCACAAAATTAGTTAAACACCACTCTATTTCTATATCCGGTATGGTGCAGTAATGGTAATTTAGAAAAACCGCTATCTCAAGTGTTAAAGTACATTGCATCACCTCGGTTAGTACACGTCAATATACCAGATGACGCTTCATTATAGTCATAATAATATAAGTAATAAAAGGTAGCTTAATGGGTATCACTCTTTAATCACCTTCACATTCCAGCGTAGTCTACAGAGAAATATGAGCAAGTAGGTACTTGAGTATACCATTACTCTCTGAATCTTGAATACTGCGCTACTTTGAATGAGGTTAGTGAGGGTGTTCAACTAATTTCGTGGTGTTCAATTAAGAAGCTCCATCTATGAAATGCTAGAAAATCTCTTTTTTAGTCCCTTCCCGGGAGCCATTTAACTAGGGGGATAAGATATACATACTAAGAGGCTGGCTATTTTGAATAGGAGCTAGTGGCTTACAAAGATTCTACTATCGCTTAGCTAGAAGGTCAATACGGCTATCGCCCGACAAAGGGTGATCTCTTGTCCGCTTTCGCCCTACTTCTCACCTCATCTGTTGAGCACTCACCCTTGCCACCCCCGGTCGCGCGACGCTAAAGCGGCTCTCACCCATGTCTCACACTAGTGTTACCCATCGAACTACCGTACTCAAGCCACACGCCGGTTAGTTGATAGTATAGTGGGTGACCACATGTGAATTCTGACTGATATGTGTTTTTATTTCTGCGTATTCTTGATTGTCTGTTTGGTCTTGTGGAGAAAGCATAATCAAGCAGTTGCATTTGGTGAGACTTTCGGTATCGGATAAACTAAGGTGCGGCCGATGAAATTCCTCAAGGATAAAATTTTCAGTGTGAGCAAAGCGCAATGATTTGTTATCCGTTCTTGTTGCACATTTGAAGGCACTAGAGTCATAGAATCTCGTGAGATGGTTGCCTATCCCCAGGAATTCTGAAAACGGGCTAGACCACTCCAGTAGACGCACACAACCTCGATTTATTTCTAGCCCGCCAATGAACCACATTATTCTGAACAACTGACCTGTGGATTACTCCGTACATGACTTGAAACGGCCTCGACAATTCTCATTTCATGGAATCCTTTCAATATGGCTCTCGAAGAATTAGCTACCTTGCCCGCGGAGATCATGGAGTCCCAATTGTCCATTATTGACCTCTTGGCCGCGATGTTCCCATCACCAGGGGAGCTGGAAATCTCTGAACCAACAATGCAATGGGTCGAGACACTGCGAGATTGGTGTCAAGACCCGGTCTCTATCCCTGATGTCCCTTCAGCTATGTCTCTCGTCGTTGCTCTGCCCATTGCGGATGGCGAAAAGACCATACAAGTCAACATTTCGGTCCCGCTACAATGTGAGGATCCTGAGACCATTGACCAGCCCCCACCATTGCGCTATACACTCCGCCAACCCGACTGGATGACTAAAGCTGAGGTGGCTGACCTTGCCGTCTCGATCCCGTCAGGTGATGTTCTAGAGGCATTTGAATACATCCAAGCAGAAGCCAGCTGTTTCCTTGAAAACAAGCAGGTCATGAACTCTCAACGCTCAGAAGTCCTGGAAAATTCCCAAGAGCCGATCGTTAGGGTCTGGTTCTATTTTCCGTCCCTGTCAACCCGTAAAAAGAGAGACGACATGGTCAATCTTGCGCCTGGGTATTCTTTAACTGGGTTTGTGCTGGCGGGTAAGCCGGGTGTATTATGTCTTGAGGGTACATCACCAGATATTGATGCCTACATGAGCTTCATTAAGACGCATTCATGGGGTGATATTCCAAGTCATCAGAAAAAGGTTAGCGAAAGATTCCGACAAACAGACAACATTGAGAGAGTCTTTTCCGGCATGGAAGAAATCACGGACTCGCTTGGAGAGCGGGGGGGACAGCGCGCCAATCGGGGTGACATGCAGGCACTTGAGGCATGGTTGGGAGTAAAAGGGCTCCAGGAAGCCTTTGAAATGGTCATCTTCTGAGTCATCTCTATGTGAAATTGGCATGATCGGGATATGCCAGCGTGGGCCTCGATTGTTGTACATTCAAGCCCTGGATAATCGCAATATCATCCGCTTCTCATGACCTATCAGCAAACAAACTTAATTTAAGATCCAATGTGCTCTGACAAGGTCGAGGAAGAACTATCGCAGTCAAAGAAACCTCGTGAGTGGTGGAGGCGATATGAGAGCTGCTCAGAAGTTCTTTGTTTGCTGCGACCCTAAACACTTACGCCGACTTGGCCACATTCTCCTTGAACTATTTCACTTTTAGAGGATGTGTGATCCTCCGCTTTGGTCCAGCTCTAGAATTCCGCTTCACAAGAACATGCTCTTTCGCCAGACATAGTCGATTTTTGCGACAATTCTTCCTTTATGATTGTGTTCATGTGACATTGATCCTCCAACCTGGTCCAATCTTCCTAGATAGATATGTCCTATATCAAGTCTACCTTATGGTCAACTTGAATAATTGGAAACTGATTTGGCCTTTAAACTTTCAAATATTGGTCACCTTAATCTGAGATCAGAAGCCAACATAGTATGAATGTCATCTCTACGTGATAGAACATGATTAGAATAGGGATTGGGGGAAAATTCAGCGCCGTGTTGCCCAAATTATAACTTCATTACCTTAGAGTAGTAACTATAGGGGCTTTATTGGAGACAGATAACAATAAGATCCTTAGCAGTCAAAATAAATACAGGTATGGTCTGGAATTCAGAAATGAAAAATGTATGTGCTAAACCTCATCCAGGAGGTCTCCAAAATTCAACACCTTCTGGTCTCCAGAAAAAAGAAACTCCTAATTGCCAATATGCGCAAGTGTTGATTTATTACATTAGCCGCCCAGGATTGTCCAGGTCATCAAGCCAACCCAGCCCGAGACAAACACCACTGTCAAGATTCCAGCGCCTGCCTTGTCGCCCGTGGTGATCGCTGATTCAGTGGTCGATGTAGAAGTATCATTCTCACCAGCGGTGGGATCGCTAGTACTGTTTCCACCGGTACTTGACGTCACTGGAGCCGAAGAATCGAAGGCAATCATGTTTGCCACAAAGATATTCGTGGCACTGATCTCTTCTTCCATGCCTATCCATCCATCATATGCCGACTTGTACCATCTCACTCCACAGGTATTGTTATCATGGCCTGTGCATGATTTTGCGGCAGCCTGGCCAGAGGTTTGGAGGACCGGCAAGATGGTGTCATAAGTTGATGGTACCAAAAGAGCCGTGAAGGATAACCAGGAGGATACCAGACCCTTGAAGAGGATTTCGTTGTCGTTACAAACTTCCGTTGGCTCACATAGCTTTTCCTCCAGGATATCATCGTTGAGAAAATGCTCAAAGGTTTTGTTCAGCAGACCATCGACGGCCTCGAGCCAAACAGAGCTGCCATTGGTATAGTTGTACATGTACGCAGCACCCATCAAGTATGTCCCGTAATTATATGACCATTGATCATTGCCTTGGGTGGCACAATCGTTTGTAGTCTCTGTCGAATCGGCCACGTTCCAGGTGCTGTTGCTGAGGAGGGGCGAAGATACAGACCAGTCCCAGATCTTTTGGGCCCAGTTGGCATAGGTGTCGGTCTCGGTGTATCGTGCAAGTCGTGCTGCTAGCTGGAACAACCCACCATTGGAGATGGAGTTTTTCATAGTGTAGCCAGACTCGTAAGTCCAGATCTGCCACCGCAGTCCACCATCACATGTAGTGGTGTCCCATCGTTTGATCTGACTATTGAAGACACCCTGTGCTAGGGAGAGCCACGAGTAGTTGTCTCCAACATCTGTGGCGTCGGCGAATTTCAGCTCCGCAGCAGTCATGGCTGCCAAGCCCCAAAACATCTGATCATCGTTTCCAATATAGGAACTGTAATTTGTCGGCATATAGTCATCATCACCTGCCTGCCACTCCAGTCCAACACGGAGATTATCATTATAGGTCGTATCTCCCGTAAAGTGCCAGTATTGAAGAAGTGCCAAGAACAGCGCTGCACCCTCCCACCATTTGCTTGCGAAAGCTCCGGGAATGTGGCCGGTCTCGTTGCCCTTGTAGTAGGTCATCATAGCGTAGGCTGAGGTACTCGCGGCATCTTTGATAGATTCTATTCCAACAGCCAAAAATGGTCAGCCGGCTAACTTTCATCTTGGAGGGGTATAGGAAGTGAGCCACATAACAGGCAAACGAGGAGGATTGATAGTGAAGATAAATTCCTTTGACGCACGTTCATCACTGATATCCAAATCAATCGCATACACAGCATTCGACAAAAGAAGTGTGACCAAGAGGCCCTTCAAAACAGGCCAGGGGCGAGACAAGTGCATCGCTGATAGTCGAAGAGCCTAAGCCACCGTCACGGTATCGTAGTGGGTCTGCCAACAAGACGCGAACAGAAGTCGTACAGAATGAATGTTGCTGGTCTTTTGTAGAAGCGAATGTGGGAGTCCAGGAAACGACTATGAATCATACATCTTTTAATGAAATTTTCATGAACAATCAAGGAATGAAAGCGGGCGCCCCAGTTTGCGCCATGGGGATTAAATATAGCGCGCGGCGCATGCGTAATCCTCGGCGCTAGCGTCGTCAACTTTTATTGTGGAGTGCGGACACGCGCCTTCACCATCCGAGCAGTGGGACCAATCAGTGGAGTCCGCCAAGCTTCATGTCAAGCTTTCCGGGCTTGTTGATCGGGAGTTCTAGCCGGTAGGGGAACATCGGATCAAAAACCTCTCCAGGGTCCTTTAAATTGAAACAATTAGTCTTTGACAATTCTGACAATTGTGATGGAGTCTAGGTTGTTAACGCTAGCCCCGCCTCGTCAGAGGCCCTAATCCATCCTCTTACCCACAATCTGGTTCCACATCCGAGGATCCGTAGCCCTCTCGGGGCTTCCGGTTCCTTTAGCATCAAGAATATTGTTAGAACAAATATGGCTCCTGTCAGTAGATTCCCTGTTCTCTGAAATCCTCTGTGTCCTCGAATGAAAATAGTCTCTCGCTGGTGTAATGTGCAGATACGATTAAGTCTTAATCATTGACTACATAATATCTCTAAAGCATAAAACAAATCAATATTCATGACCAAAATGAGGTACTTCACTCGTTCAAGTCCTTTTCTCTGGATTTTGAAATCATTATAGTAGATGTTAACCAAGGTAGTGAGAATAGTCGAGAGAAATGGACGAAGCATACCGAGCACATTAGACGCCGACCGGCGAAATTTCATTCCGTATACAGTAACTAAACCCGGTATGTGGTTCCTTCATGCAGGGAGTCCGCTAGGCAATAATTTCATAAGAGGGATACAGGGGAAGAAGAACATGCATAAATCGCGCTAAGGTTGAGTCCTGATCATGAAGCTTGTCTGCACATAGATGCCATGCCCATGGGAATTGAATCTGTAGACACTTTCATGTGGAAACTGGTCCTCAAGGAATTTCCTTATTATGGACGCAAAATGCCGCCTAGATGGAAAATTGAACAGTATGTGTCTGGCACGATCCGCATAATGCACTATTCATTAACGGATCCCGGTCAAGAGTGGGTCTTCATATTACCATGCAACGTACTAAGCTTCTCCACTATTTCTTGTCTCGTTTGTTAGCTTGTTGTTTTCTCCAACCGTGTCCCCGGACTCGAACAGCCCACAGAAGTGGACTGCAAATAACCCAGAGTACCGCGATGATGGTCCCGGTCCATCCAATGCCGATAGCATCAATCAAAGGGGCGACAAAGGCCGTGGTCCCAGCACCCATCAAACATCGGCACAGATTATTTGCAGCAGTGGCGGTCGCAGCACTTGAGTAGTTGATGTCCACTACGAGAGTACTCAAAGTATTGAATGCACCGGTCGTCGAGAGCCCAACGAAAAATAAGATCACAATCGGCCCGGCGAGTGTGGTTCGATATTCCATCACCCAGCCATAGGCGAGAATACAAAGAGCCGCAAAATACATCAATGGCATCGTGACGGACAAACGGGCTCGCTCAATGTTGAATTCCTCAATGTCTTGTTGACGGTTCTTTTCGATCGGCATGCCTTGGAGACGTGCCTCGCGTCGGAAGTTCCAGTCGAGCAGTCTTCCCACAGTCCATCGCGAACAGATACTTCCGATCCCCAGTGGTAAGTAGCATAGACCAACCTGGATCGAGTTGAAGCCATACCGAACGGTAAGCTGGGTTGTCAGGGTGCTAAGAACGGCCATATAGCCCGCAAACACAAGACCACCATACAGGAGAATCAGTCCAGTTTCCTTTTGAGTAGCAATCAACAATGAAGTTACTGGATTCGGGCGACACTTCAATTGCTGGATTGAGGAGTAGTCTGGGGGGTTCTTTGGCTTTCGGAACCGAGAGTTAGGTGCAATCAAAGCCCACCCAGGCTGGTTCCAGCGAGGAGGGATCACTGAGCCGTTACCGACCACGGCTCGACAGGTCTCCGGAAATACCATGAACACAATCACAGAACAGATCCCAGAAAAGATGACCAGAAACCAAAAGATCGCCCTCCATCCGAGGAAGTGATCAAGCAGGCCCCCAATAACGGGCCCAAGCGATGGACCCAATGCCATTCCAATACCAGCGTAGCCGATGTATTTACCACGCTCGGCACGCGTTGTGAGGTCAGCAACAACGGCACTACCCAACGCAATGGTCCCACTGCTTCCGGAGGATTGGAGACAACGAAGCACCAATAAGGCTGCGTAGTTGTTTTGCAGAGCAAGACCAATATTAGCGCCGAGATAAATCACAAACGCAATCAAATATGCCGGTCGACGCCCTTGAGAGTCAGAGAAGCTTCCAATAAATGATGGAGCCAATCCTTGGAAAATCTAAGCATGGTTAAGGAACATTTGCCCAGTTGCAAGATCTCGGGGTTCTTACCAGGTAGGTGGTGATGGTTAAGTTGATCAGAGATACTGACACATTCATTTCTTGCGCGATCGAGGTCATGGCTGGCAGGTAAATACTGCTTGACAACGGGGAGATCAAGGCTGCGAAAGAGCCCGCAATAATCACCAATGTCTTTTCACCTGCAGGAAGCACACTGTATGGTGCATCGGAAGGGATATTCTTGGCGCTTGGTCCAGAGACGATTGTTATCGGTGAGTTACCCTCTTCATCACCTTGCTGCCATGGTTCGTGCTTGTTTTCATTTTCCATGGCATCTTCACTGGTCAAAGCGTTGTGTGTGTTCCGGGAATCGGGAATAGATGTTTGTGCTATTCCCATCGAAATTAAGGCCCGTAGTTCTGAGTAGCGTAAGAACTCTGCCCGGGGGCGATACCCGATTTGTAGTCTGGGGCATCTTGCTACAGCCCTCGACTTTTGTGAGCCGATTCGCAGATGTTGACATTTCCCCTTTGCGGTGCCGGGCCGCTACCGGGATGAGGGTGGGAAAAGTGGAGCAGTCGCCTGGTGTTCCAATGCGCCGAGAAAAAGGACAATCGGATGTCAAGAGAGACCGATCACGTGCTTGCCGCTGCTTATGCCTCGTGTCTCAGGCATGACAGTGCATCCCAATTTGGAAAGAGTTGCGTCGGTATCAAAACACGCCGAGTGGTCACTTTTCTAAGTTCCAAGTTTCAGGCAGAGCACTTGAGTGTATTATCGACGGAATTGCTGCACTTCGTGTTGATTTATTTGAGACAGACTCATTGTGAATCCGTTCCCAACTTTTGGTGCTACTTTTCCCTTCCAAGTTTGGAAATAGTCTGCTCGATACTATCCCGGACATGGGATATATCTTAGTGATGTTGGGGTAGTCTTATCCACCTGAGCTCTTGAGCATGAGTGACTTTCCAAGGTTTGGAGGGGCTCGATTCATTTCATGAAATTCTTTGTTGGTAATTATATATCTCTCTTCTCCAGGGTAGCTCGGATTATTCGGCAGTGCTCAGTAACATCGCCAAAAAGGTATCTAGAAGCTTAGAACTTCCGAGATTTATCCATTTTAAACATCATATAAGTACAAAGATGCCTATGTATATCTACGGATAGAGTCTCGCCTACCTAAGAGCGGCAAAGTGTCTTGTTTGAATACATTCAGAAGTTCAAGCCTCCACGGGCAGCACATCCATGGGTGAAATCAAAGCACCTTGATATCCCAGTGGGGGTCACGGCCACATCCCAGGTGCTATCTGGAACCAAGATTCCTTTCCAAGGCTACTATCGTTCCTAGCACAGGTGTTTCTCGAAAAAGTCTCCTAACTGGTTATATCTGTAGAGAAACATCAATTAATAGAGGATAAATTGAAGCTTCCAGATGTGGCAAACTCACCCACGAGCGTACTCCGCTCGGCTTTCCTCCTGTTCGAGATTGGCCCGGGCACCCATCCATCCGTGCCACTGTTGTTTAAAAATGTGTTAACAGCTCAAGCCAAGCTCAGACATGTCTAGGCCTTGGGCCTTTCGGAAGCTTACCATGCTTGGGTAGATCTCCACCAGACCCCCCTTTCCATTGGTAATCACATCGGTATATTCCCCGACCACGATGGCCGGCTCGTCTTTGGATGCCAACACAATGTGAGGAATAGTCAGGGCTTTTGCATCAGCTGCATCCATGGCACTGCAACCGGTCAGTTTACATTGCAATACTCATTGTACTTTGAATCTTTTTCCACATACCCAGGATGGACTTGACCAGTCGCAGCGAAGGGTGTATCGACACCAGACGCGAGAACAGTTACCTGAGCAAGTTCCAAGATTAGACTTTATTCTTCGAGACATTTGTCATCACTGATCTCACTTTTCCACCCCAACACAGGCCAAATGCACCCCATTTGGCAACCGACGGAAATCTAGTTCTGTATTGCTCAACGGCTCCGACCAGGACAGTGACGTTTCGAGGGATGTTCGCCTTGGTAGCCAGAAAGTCACCGATGACCTTCTGCTTCGCATCGGTATCCGCAGGGATTGCATCATGCGATAAGGCATCACCCTCGAAAAAGTCCGGAACTAACACCACGGCATTCAATCGCCGGGCGAGGAGATCTGCACCATGCAAAGTTTGGTTGGCGAGGCCGAATACATCATACAAGTCCACCAGGCCAATCCCAGAATCTGTATTTCCTGTGACATCTTGTTCCGAAATGTCAAAACCCCATGCGCTTTTCTTGACCCACATGATGTTTTGACTTACAAGTCTTCAAGCCAGCAATAATCTCATATTTACCTTCAAATTGGTACCCCTGGACAACCACAGGAGGAATACTGCGGCAAGCTTCACAGGTCATGGTGATTTTAAATGTCGAAGATGGTGGGGGAAATTCATCGTGAGGGGCTTTGAGCTTATTATACCTTGTCTCTGGATCCCGGAACCGGCTTTGTGTGACCCACTTTCCTCCAAAAGACCACCTGATGTATCCCGATAACCTTGAAAGTATTAGACAATCAAAAGTTGTTCCACTGATAGCTGTGGTAGGCAATAGTCATTCAATCCTATCAGAAATGGTGAAAAAGGTTTCAATTTGCTGCCTCGGAGTATACACAGTGTGAAGAATTGATACATAGCCGCTTGAAGTATTTGCGTTACGATATACTTGAGAAATCAGAGCTACAATATCGGCAAAGGCCGATCACGGTCGCCATTGGAAGGCTGGGTTTCGCCAGTCCAAATCTTGGATTTGCTTCTGCGAGAGACCGGCCAACGCAGCGTCGACATCGATGGCTCTTCGCCTGCGGTTGTCCCACGTGATATACATCCATAGAGAAGCTCCGAGGACCAGAGTCATACTCGAAGTTGCGAGATTGAGTCCGTTGCCAATGTGATAATTTGGAGCATCAAATGGCAAGAATGACCAGGTGGAGATCAAACCCCCAATGTTACCGAACATCACGGTGGTACCAATGGCAGATGATCTAGCAGTGTCTGACACGACGTTTGCCGATACATGAGCGGTGCAGAGTGCCCCAAAAGCAAAAGCACCGCTCGCAATGATGAAGGTGGCTCCGTATCGTACCATACTGTCCTCGCTGGCCAAGAACATGATATATCCAGTCATCATCAATGGAGGGCAGATGACAAAGAAGATCAACCTTTGATCGAACCGCCAGCTGAGGAATGGGAAAAGCACAGTGAAGAAAGCTCCAACAACGTAGGGCGGCACGGTATGAAGCTGCTGCGATATCACAGTCGCATCGGGGTATATGGTTTGGACGATGGTTGGCGCAAAGAAGGCCAGGCCTTGAACAGTGATGTTATTCAGAAGAAAGACGAACGCAGTGGTGAGCGTCACAGGGCTGAAGATTCCACGTAAGGTCTTGGGGAGGTCAATCTTGTCGAGAACTTCAGTGGTTGCAACTCTCTCAGACTTGACTCTAGCAATGGCCAATTCCTTTTCCTCTTTTGACAGCCATCGGGCCGTCTCTGGTCGGTCAGTCAACGTAAAGAACGCCACCAGAGAAATCCCGATTGTGATAATGCCCTCAATAGCAAAAAGCATACGCCAGCTGTGAAGGCTTCCAAAATGATCCAGCTTCAGGATTCCTGATGCCAGCAACCCACCAAATGCGCCGGCCAAAGGAGCCATCACGATATACAAAGACAGACGAAACGCAAGCTAAGATAAAGGTCAGCGCAAGTGGTGTCTCCCAGATGAAAACATCACGCACCTCACTTCGGCGGTACCAACGACTAAGGTAGTAAGCGATACCAGGTAATAATCCTGCCTCAAATGCACCCAGAACGAATCGCACACCAGAGGCGCTGTGGATGTTGGTCACGAAGGCTGTGCCAACAGAGCAGATGCCAAATCCGAGCGTGATCGCTGGCAAAAACCAGCCAGGTCCAATCCACTTGCATGCAAGCTAGACACCTTCAGTCAATGTTGTTCGCTTCTGCGGTAGAGTGTCTCACATTGCTTGGAATCTCGAAAAGAATGTATGCAACATAGAAGATTGAAAGTACGATATTGTAGTCGTAGCCTTCGAGTCCCAGGTCTTTGGTGAATCCTGCCAGTTTGGCGTTTCCTGTCATACAAAGTCAATCACATTTGGCAAGCCAACAAAGAATACTCCATGCCAAGGTCATGCTCACCAATATTTGCACGATCGATGAAACAAAATAGATACATAAGTGCTACAGTAGGAACAATGTATAAATCGATTTTCAATCGCAGTCGGGCCTCAGCCGCACGGTCCAGCTCTAGCAATGGACGGCCATACTGATCAGTTGCAAGTTTTCCATCATCAGCGTCATGAGAAACATCAGAAATCACAGTCTCTCTGTGTCCCTGATGGATCTTTTCGGCCATGAGAGTGTCGTTGTACCCGCTGTCACTGGCCATCACGGGCGATCCTGCCTTAGAAATGGACAACACGTGGTGTCACAGTAAGATGGGAAGAAAGAACCAGAAAAAAGAAGTCGGAGGAATCAAAAGCCTACGGGTGATTAGGTCAGATGAAGAGCGGGCAAGCTGCGGCACTTATAGTTCGTGTAACAGACAAAAGGCCATCCAGGATTATCTCGGGTTGCGGGGAAGATTCGGAGAAGCCGGCTGTACAGACATATTCCCCAGGTCTGAATCTGCCGTCGCCAAGGCAAAATAGCGGAATCACGGTCGAGTGGAAAACTAATTCGCGTATGAATTGCTTGGCAGTCAACATTCTGGCTTGTGAAGGTTCACTCCGTGCTTGGCAACTGATCCTGCTGGCTGAAGGTCCCCAACCAGGAAGACTGCAGTCAACCATAGTCAGCCTCGGTAGCTCACCTACCAAACCCTGCAATGGGGACCATTGCGTAGCGTTGACTGAAATGTCCCCACTAAATAGGCCCTGACACATCTTCCTCCTCAAAATTTTGGTTGATCATCAAGTGCCGCGTTCCGTGGTTCGTGCCAGTAATGATTGCCGATGCATTGTCCGACGATAATCTTGACCCAGTCATAGCCTTTTCTGGCAATATTTTTGGTGTCTTTCTCGCGTGAATGTCGTGTTCCTCGATAGTGGCCAAGCCATATGTCTTGGCAAATAGCGCCTGCGGGGGATCTGAGAGTTGTATTTGTGCGGGGTATCCGAAGTGAACCAGAATGCTTTGAGCGAGGTTGAGTGGGAATAGGGAAAAGAGTTCACCCTCTAGATGATTCATCAGTTGTCCAAGTCACTCCTAGATGGGCAGAAAGACGCGAAGAGATCAGTCCAATCACGCATAGTCACGTGGTGAAAGAGACTTGAATTTGATGTTTCAAACTAAAGTCGAACTAGCATGGAACCATGTGTATTCTTGTCCCCCTGATCTATTGTAGAATTTACTGTAGACTTCACACACCTGTATCTATAGAGAACGTCAACCATTAGCGTGACTAAGTGATCATGGAAAAGTGGATCCAGTGCTCGGTCAGGTGACTTTCGGATATAGACGGATGAAGCGGACAAGTGACTTACAGTACAAGAAAGTGACCAGCACATCTGAGCCCCAGATCTGCAGGAACTCTCGGATATGGACGAGTCCAACCCCCCTGGCTCTGGTTGGCGCATCCCTAAGGCTTGCCAGGAATGCCGTAAGCGCAAGATCCGCTGCAATGGCCTAAACCCGTGAGCGCCATTTGCCCCTCATAAATTAGCGCGTCGCTAAATCATTCCTCCAGTTGCAAAACATGTCAGCAAAGGGAAACCCCCTGTGTGTATAGAGATTTTATTCGACATCGCAGGAAGAAAAATGAGTACCGAGAAGCACATAGTGACGGGCGGGCGCGTCAGGCTTCTCCTGACACCACCACTCAGCCTTCCCGGCCGCGGAGCTCGTCGGTCATGAATAATTTCCCCAGTGTCTCGGCGACACATATGGCATCGCCATCATGTCAAATGCAACTCTATTATGGACCCACATCGCATTTTGCACTCATACAACACATCTATCGGGACCTGATCGCCAACCCGACAGCTCATCCGGGGCCATCAAGTGGGGTTGATGAAGCAGGCGCTGGCTTGGATCTTTTTAGCTTTCGTCGTATCTTCTTTGGAACGCCGGATACTCAAGATGCAGGAAAGCCGTCTAGCTTGGGCGACGTCCCTGTTATGTTTTTGCCTTATGATCTTGCCAAGATGTTTCTTACGCGATTTCTTTCCTCGCTATATCATATGACGCCTCATCATCCTCCAGCATACTTTGAAAATTGCTTGGAACAATTGTACAATCCATCTCCTGGCAAACATCCCGACACTCTTACTCAGGCCACCATATTACTCGGCTTGGCAATTGCAGCAGTGGGCACGGAGTACTTTGCGTGGGGCGATATTCTATACGAACGGGTAAAAGCATCGCTCACATCATACGACGAAGTGGTGAATCTTCAAACTGTCCAAATCTCATTGCTTATGATAAGTAGCTTCGTTTCATATTATCGCGGCCGTCTTACTAACGAGAATCTCTCCTATACGCCAATTACCAAAATGAGCAGGGTCGGCCAAATTCTGCATTTCTCCATCTTGGATCGGCCGCTCGCAAAGCACTCGCCGCTGGGTTGCACAAGGATGTCCCTTATGGAGAGGTGCAAACCCCAGAAATGGTTGAAATGCGTAGAATTACATTCTGGTCTCTTTATCTTTTTGAAACGTGAGTGCGTCTCTTGGGAATCATTCTATATGTGTTGACTCGGGCTACCAGGTGGTTTTGCTTCCACACGGGCCGTCCGAGCTCATTGTCGCTGAAAGATGTCGCCATCGAAAATGCACAAGATCCATTCATGCGAAGTCTGGTTCATCTTTGCAAAACAATTTCTCGTTCCACTGATGAAATATACGGTCAAAACCACGAATCTTTACTACACATGTGGCGCGTCGCACGTTCTATTAACAATGACCTTCGTGGGCATGAGGAACTCGCGCGACAGATGGGATTTGGTCTCGACGCCAGTATCCAGACGGGATCTATGGGTGTTCGGCACACGATCTTCACAACGTGTACGCTTAACTGGTCCCAGCATCGTCATCTGTGGCTAAACTTTTCTAGTATACTATCACACACTCCTGTTGACATTTCGCCCTTTCTTAATATTTCGTGGCCACTTGCTACGACAAAGGAAGGTGGCGGCTCGCCAAGCTAGTGGATCATCCAATCGCCTAAAGGAGATTCCCTCTTGGTTGAATGAGGCATGTCATCACGCCCTTGCGGCTGCGCGGAAGACTATTCATCATTTGAGCGAAGCATCTCGTGTCAATGATCTTGTCAGGGTATGTCAGTCAGCTTTCACCGATCGCCGGACCCCACTGACTAGAACATAATTTGACAGCAATTGCGATATCATGGGTATTTCCTCGGAAGCTCCGCCTTCACTCTAATATATGATTTAATCCATGACACCCAGGCTGCGGCCGCTCATCTCCCTTGGGTATATGCTTCCCTGCAGACCCTGTCTACATTGAGACCTGGAGATCCAATATCGAACACTATAGCAGCCATTCAAACAACTTTGCGAAATATCAATCCATCCTACGAATGGTTACAGTTTCCCAAAGCCGGGGAATCCCCTTCAGTCAGTGCCGGAAGCAATCCTTACCTTTCTCGAGCACAGGACACCATGGACAATCAACAGGCACCACTGAATAGCCTCGCCTTCTCATCAAAGTCTATATTGGGACCAGGCCCTGATTTGTCACCATCGCAATGGAGTTTGCCGCAGCTTGAGGGACCAGAAACCGGTCGATCTAGTGGGTCAAACGAAGACCTCCTCGATTTTACTCAATCTGATATGGGTTGGGATTTTGATTTCTCCACCATGGACTTGGAGGCATTCTTCTCTGTCTATCAGTCGGGAGATCCTTCAGGTATGCAGTGAGCTGCGGTCGCACAAGGCCATTGGCCTCTGTCTTGCAAATTCATGGGCTGCCGCAATACTTACCAGTACACTTCCTTTTTTTTCAATGAATCATAGAGATCGGTGGGCGCAGAACTAGGTATGCAAAGGGCATATTGAAAAATTAAAAGTGCACAAATTATCTGATTATCTGATCACCATTTAACCGCTATATGATTAAAGGTGTAGGCGGGTTGACCCACACTCAAAAGGAGCCAGTGCCGATACTTGATAGTCCCTTCATGTGGTTCTAGGCAATACCGAAGGCTTCCAGGTACGTATATCCGAAAATATTGAAAAAATTTGATCTCCGCTCGGTAAGCCGAAGCAAAGTGGAGCCTCAACAAATAGCAATAATGGACTGACGATGGTCCGGAATAAATCCGAAGACTCAAAAGGTATATATCCGTGGTTAGGTCCCCCCTTACTTCTAGCCAGTCATATCGTGCTAACCCCTTATCGATCCAATCAACTAGTGATTCAGGACTACGGAATTATATTGGATCCACCATTCGGCAATGCGGATGTAGAAAGATAGATCGATTTGCGAGCTGTCACTCATATAAGAGGGAATCGGTCGGAGTGCATAGACTTTGACAGTATACTTTGTTCCAATCACGGTCTGGAAGCAGGAAGCAAGTCTACATCACAAAGTCGCATCTCTTCAGGGCACCGATTTGAAGGAGTTACTGTTCAGGGCCCACGGCCGTCACGATCCCCACTATGGAGACTCCCTCATCTGGTACCGCAACACCAGTCGATGTGGAAAATGGTGTTAATGGGATTCGAAAGAGACTCACCATCACTTTCCGCGACTTAAATGTCCGGGTGACAGCACCGGATGCCGCCCTCGGGAGCACGTTATTATCCCGGGTTGACCCTCGTCAGCTTGCAGGCTTATTCAAGCGAGACAAATGCCCCAAAAGAGTACATTTCCAATTGTAATGCGGCTAGCATAGCTAGATGCTAACCAAGATCATAGACTATATTGAAAGATGTTTCTGGCCAGGTAAAACCCGGAGAAATGGTACGTTTTGTTGAATCCCGTTGTAGGAGTTACCAAGGCTAATAAAATGAAGCTTCTGGTTCTTGGGCGCCCAGGATCGGGATGTACTTCGCTTCTCAGGGTCCTCTCGAATGACCGAGACACCTTCGATGAAATCAGCGGCGAGACTCGTTACGGAAGTATGGATCACAAAACTGCAGAACAATTTCGTCAACAGATTATGTTCAATAATGAGGGTATGTCTATAATTGTCCGATAATGGAGCCACATCTCAACATAGCATTCTTAGATGATCTTCATTTCCCTACGCTTACTGTGAATCGGACCATGAAATTCGCTTTGCGCAACAAAATTCCTAACGAACGACCTGAGGAGCTCCGCAACCGGAAGGACTTTGTGCTGGAAAAGCGAGACCAGATCCTCGACTCATTGGGTATTGGTCACACAAAGAAGACCCTTGTTGGTAATGAGTTTATTCGTGGGGTTTCTGGAGGTGAGCGCAAACGTGTTTCACTGGCTGAACTCATGGCTGGTCAAGTAAGATGCAACCCTTTGATATGCCTCAAAGCCGAGCCCTAACATGTATGCAACAGAGTCCGGTCCAGATGTGGGATAATCCGACCCGTGGTCTGGATTCCAAGGCTGCGGTGGAATTCGCTCGGATGCTGCGTCGCGAGGCCGATGAGAATGACAAGACAATTATTACAACAACTTACCAGGCAGGAAATGGCATCTTCGACGAATTCGATAAGGTCCTCGTTCTGGCTGATGGAAGAGTTACCTATTACGGTCCACGTGAGCTAGCGAAAGCCTATTTTGAGGAGATGGGCTTCGACTTTCCCAAGGGAGCGAACATTGCCGATTACTTGACGTCAGTCACTGTAATGACCGAGCGTATTGTTCGTCCCGGTTGGGAGGAAAAAGTACCAAACACACCGGAGGAGTTTGAAGCAAGATACCAGAACAGCCCGGTCTGTCGGGCCCAGTTGGATACCATGGAGTCCCCGGACAAGCTTGGCTATGAGACGGAGGATCTCAAAGTCGCCGTATCGAGCGAGAAGCGAAAGCAGCACCTTCCCCGCGAACAAAGTGTCTACACTGCAGGTCTCTGGAATCAAGTTGGATCTTGTACGGTTCGCCAATTTCAAATCATGTGGGGAGACAAGTTTTCCCTGGTCGTCAGAGTTTGCTCGGCCATCATCCAGGCTCTAGTGTGCGGGTCTCTTTTCTACAACCTCGCCGATGACAGTTCTTCAATTTTCTTGCGCCCGGGAGTGCTCTTCTTTCCAGTGCTTTACTTTCTGCTGGAGTCAATGTCTGAAACCACCGGCTCGTTTATGGGCCGCCCTATCCTCTCACGTCAGAAACGATTCGGATTTTACCGACCTACTGCCTTCTGTATCGCCAACGCGATCACAGATATCCCCGTGGTTATCATTCAGGTCACATGTTTTTCTTTAATTCTTTACTTCATGGCAGCATTGCAGATGAATGCTGCCCGATTCTTCACTTTCTGGATCATTGTCATCGTGCAAACGCTGTGTTTTATTCAGCTTTTCCGCGCGGTTGGTGCGGTTTGCAAAAGGTTCGGAGATGCATCAATGATAAGTGGACTTCTTTCGACTGTGTTCTTTGTCTACGGAGGTAAGAATGGCATTTGCATTTCTATCGAGTCCTCGTCCTGCTGTTCCCACATCTTATCATTTGTGGTGTTTGTACCTGCGACATCCACTAACTCGGCGTCTCAGGTTATTTAATTCCATTCCAAAAAATGCATGTCTGGTTCCGCTGGATCTTTTACCTCAACCCAGGAGCTTACGCATTTGAGGCACTTATGGCCAATGAGTTTGTCGGACGTGAACTCAAATGCATTGAGCCTGATTACATCCCCTATGGCGAAGGCTATCCAAGTTCAGTATCCGAACATCGGGGTTGCTCTGTCCCTGGAAGTACCGACGGCATAATCAGCGGAGCTGCTTACATTCGAGAGCAATATAGCTATTCTGATGGTCATATCTGGCGAAGCTTTGGAGTAATTGTCGGTTTCTGGTTCTTCTTCATTTGTTTGACATCGGTCGGTTTTGAGCTACTTAACAGCCAGAGCGGATCTTCTGTGCTGCTATATAAGCGTGGCAGCCAGAAAGCACGACGGGGAGATGTGGAAAAATCTCCTTCCGGCAAGCAGCCAACTGATACGACCGCCTTGTCCGGCTCAGTAAAGCAGTCCACCTTCACCTGGAGTAACCTTGACTATCATGTGCCATTTCATGGGGAGCAGAAACAGCTTTTGAACAAAGTTTTTGGTTTTGTCAAGCCTGGAAACTTGGTTGCTTTGATGGGCGCCTCTGGTGCTGGAAAGACTACGTAAGTCCGACCGTGATTTCATTCGTGCACTTTTATTAACGGCTGTTGGTTTAGGCTATTGGATGTACTTGCCCAGCGAAAAGATTCTGGAGAAATCCATGGATCCATCCTTATTGATGGTCGGCCTCAAGGCATCAGTTTCCAACGGACGACCGGTTACTGTGAGCAACAGGATGTGCACGAGAGCACGGCAACAGTCAAAGAGGCGCTGATCTTTTCCGCTCTCCTCCGTCAACCTGCCACTGTCTCTGAGGAGGAAAAGATTGCATACGTGGATCACATCATTAATCTCCTGGAGCTTGAAGAGATTAGCGATGCTCTGATTGGAGGTAAGTAACCAGCACTTTCTGGTTTGTTTAGCCATGTATTCCAACTGACATACCCCAGTGCCCGGGGCTGGTCTGAGTATTGAACAACGGAAACGTGTGACCTTGGGTGTTGAGCTCGTGGCTAAGCCTACCTTGCTGTTCTTGGATGAACCTACATCAGGTCTTGATGGTCAGAGTGCGTACAATATTGTGCGCTTTCTTAGGAGACTCGTGGAAGGTGGACAGGCTATTTTGGTAGGGGAACAGTCAGCCTTTGAAAATAGAAGCAGAGTTAACAGACTTAGTGTACGATTCATCAACCATCTGCTGTCCTGTTTGACGCGTTCGATGGCCTCTTGTTACTCGCCAAAGGTGGTAGGATGACATATTTCGGTGAAAGTAGGTCCTTCCATACAGTCATCTGTTACTCTCCTCGGTTGGGCTAATATTTAAAATCTAGCTGGCAAGGACTCTGGAAAGATCCTGGACTACTTCTCTCGCAACGGTGCACCTTGTCCACCGGATGCTAACCCAGCCGAGCACATCATTGAGGTGGTTCAAGGTGGTACAACTCAGCAGATTGACTGGGTTGATGTCTGGAATGAATCTCCTGAGCGCAAACAGGCCCTGAAAGAACTGGAATCTCTCAACGCAGCAGGTCTAGCTGATCCTGACTATGTGGAAGATACTGCTAATTACGCTACTTCGCACTGGTATCAGTTCAAATTGGTGGCAAAACGCCTCAGTATTCAAATCTGGCGCTCTCCCGTACGTTTTCCAATCTTGACTGTTAGTGATAAAGCGTGCTCGCTGATATTTTCAAGGATTACATGTGGAATAAGATCAATCTTCACATCTTCGCAGCGCTCTTCAGCGGTTTCACTTTTTGGAATATTGAAGATGGTACTTTCTCTCTCCAGTTGCGGCTTTTCGCTATTTTCAACTTTATTTTCGTTGCCCCGGGATGCATCAATCAAATGCAACCTTTCTTCCTGCACAATCGGGATATCTTTGAGACCCGCGAAAAGAAGGTTTGTCGTCTTCAATTGTACGAAGATCAATCTCACGGCACCAACTAACCTGTCCCCGCTATAGTCCAAAACCTACCACTGGATTGCGTTCATTGGTGCTCAGGCAGTCACCGAGATTCCATATCTTATTATCTGCGCGACACTCTACTTCGTTTGCTTCTACTTCACAGCATCATTTCCCATTACTTCCAGCATTTCGGGCCAATTCTATCTTCAAATGATCTGTATGCCTTTCTCAAGCTGCTCTCGGTCGTGACCCTTGCTAACATAAGCCAGTCTACGAGTTCCTGTACACATCTATTGGGCAGGCTATCGCGGCATATGCTCCCAATGAGTACTTTGCTGCTGTGATGAACCCAGTCTTGATCGGAGCAGGCTTGGTCAGTTTCTGTGGAGTTGTGGTTCCATATGCTTCAATGCAGGCCTTCTGGCGCTACTGGCTCTACTACCTTGATCCCTTCACTTATCTCGTCGGTGGACTTTTGGGTGAGGTCCTCTGGGATGTCAAGGTTCAGTGTGAGTCCTCGGAGTACATCACCTTTAACGCCCCGTCCGCACAGACCTGTGGTGAATATATGGCCGAGTTCCTTCTGTCGGAACCTGGTTATTTACTAGACTCAAACGCCACTGGTACATGCTCCTTCTGCCAATACTCTACTGGTGCAGACTACGCCAAGACCTTCAATATCAAGGAGAAATACTATGCGTGGAGAGATGTGAGTCCTTCCCGTCTCTTTTGGTATACTCTTTTACTAATGCGTTGCTTTAGACCGGAATTACGGCATTGTTCTGCATCACCTCTTATGCCTTGGTTTTCACTATGATGAAGCTTCGAAGCAAGAAAACAAAGAGTGCTCGTTCCGAATAACTTTATTGCATAAACCATACGGTTGAGTTTCCATTCAAGCTTACCTCATGGTACGCTTCCTGATCGGATGCTAGTCTCCTGAATGACTTTCCCTTCCTAAAGGCCAGAGATCTTCTGGGTCAAAACTTCGGTTGAGAAAGCTGACTGACATTTCATCTTTCTCTCTCTTTTTGTTTCTCCCATTCTTGCCATCATTATAATTTTTCGCGCTTACATACATCTCGGCGCATTTTACATATAAATATACCAAGAATATAGATCAATTGTACCATTAGCTTGCCCAGAATCCATTTCCATTTAATGCTTTATCTGCTTAGAATACTCATGACGTCTGGAGCTCGGTTGGGCTTCAAATGGTGTTGCCACAACAAGAGTTCACAACGTCATCTTCGAATTTTCAAACCCCAGCATGAATAATCATCATAACAAGGTATAGCAGGAAAACCTGTCACCAGCTATTCACACCCAGATTTCATCCACCATATACATTTACCTTAGAACGTGGCATCAGCCAGATTTGTAGAAAAGTGAGCATCAATGAAAGGAACGATGGCAGAACCAAAGTCGGTTGTATCCAAGGCATCTTGCGCAACCGTTGGGAGGGACTCCCAGGCAATCAGGGGCTGCATGCCACCTACGGTGCTGGTAAGACCACAGCAATGATCAACAGGCCAGATGCTATAATAATCGATTAACGGTGCGGTGCCGTCAACCGTGTATCCATCGGTGCTGCAGTCCCAGCTACCGTGAGCGGAAGGGCAGACAGCGACGATATTATCGGCGGATGTGCTAGTAGAATCGGCGAGCCAAACAATTGCTCCTTCCCAATCATGACGGTGGCCTAGGCCATCTGAAGGCTCATCCTTAGGCATGTACCAGGCATACATCAAGGCGTAGTAATCTCCGGAGCTGTTGCCCCGAACATAGATCTGGCCAGTGCTGCTGCTACAGTCACCATCAGAAGCTCCAGTGGTGGCAAGACCAGCACTGAATACGTATGTTAGATCACAAAACCTCGTTATATATAGATATGTTGCGTTGTGATTGAACTCACTTTGTGTCGCCCTCTGCATCCACGGCTGGGAACGGGACACAGCCGTTAACCACATACAGATAAGGCTGGTAGGCAAGGTAGACTTCCCCGGTTGTTCCCGAGGGGACTGTCTGGTCGAATCCCACGATTTCGTCAGATCCAATGGTTCCTCGGCGCGATAACGGGTTGGCACTCGCGATCGCTCCCAGGCAAAAAATGGTGGCTAGACCCGTGAATAGTCGGAACGCCATGGTTCAAGACGATAGTAATTGATGTGAGGGTTAAATAAATCCATTCTCAGCCCGGCCGATATCTTGATTTATATTCGCAACTTGACAACTAAGCATGCCTCGCTTGGAGTCGTGCGAGTGAGTTAGGTTGGGATCTGCAAAGCTTCGGAGACTAAGAAACGGCCTTGGACCCCAAAGCAGAATGGTGGCCGATTAAGGCTCCACATGACTATGCGCTCGGCTGTAAATGTGATGCTCGTGGGCTCCGAATCAGGCTTGATTCGCCTCATAGGTAGCTCATTGATTCTTCAGGGAAATTTTAATATGGTTTGTGCCCTGCCATTGTATGCAACGGATACTTCACCCGCTAGCCTTGTATATATATGAAAAAACTCAGCCAATTTTCCACCAAACACAAGTCACGCCATCTCCGGCTTCTAATGTGGAGAATAGTGTTTTAATTTACTTTTCATTGCCGTCTGACAGACCATGATTCCCGCACATGGCAATATCTTAAAGGCAGGAAAGAATACCGCTAAGCTTATTCAGAACCACCTCCTGCATAGTGGCGTTGGCATCCAACTTGTCGCTCGCCGTACCGACGGAGATACTCGCGTAACACCCGGAGGTCAGCGCCACCTTGTACTCGGTCGGCAAACGGGAGCTTCCACAGGTAGTCACATCATCGGCGGTGATCAGAGGCACCGCGATGTGGATGCGAGACAAGATGAACTTGAAGTCATCCATGCTGGTACATTCAGTGTCGGAGACCGACGGGAAGTTCACATTCAGCCAGATGTTATCGGGCAGGTAAGGCGCGCCCGATGCAATCAGAGTGTCAGTGACGTTCACCGCCAGATCGGCGTAGATCTGACTATAGGTGGGGAACGTAGCGGAGGCATTCCATGCGGTTTGAGAGCCAGTTGAGCCGGAGAAGGCGATGGCTGGAATGCCAGCATTATAAGCAGCGTAGGTGGCAGCTCCCACAGTCCCAGACAAGAAAGCCTCGATTCCAATGTTGTAGCCAACCTGTAAAAAAGCTTAGTCCATGCTTTGACACTTCATCTGACTGTTACTCACGTTAGGGCCGGTAACCGCTAGGTCAGGGGCGTCGCCGTCGAAATGCTTAGGGCCGATGGAGTTGATGCCGTACTTCATGGAAGTTGCAGGGTACGAATTCACATAATTCAAACGCGGCTGGGACGCGTTGTATCCAATGGCGGGACTGCCAGCTGGGCAGCTGTCAAATTCACAGGCTTCCGTGAGCACCGTTGGAGTTCCCTGGTTAGAGCCTATCACATACGGTGATTAGTCGCGAAAGGGGAAAATATAGAGGCAGGTAGCCGACCTGTTCCGCTCTCATCTTCAGCGGGCGCGGAGACCACAGTTACGTGCCCAGCAGAGGTGAGGGACTCGTAGAGAGCACGAATGTTGACCTCCGCCCAACCATCGTCATTGGACAAGATGATGTTGATCGCGTGTGCAGGTCCCGCAAGGGATAGGGAGGCCACAAGGGCGGCCGTGATGAACCGCATACTTAATGTGAACTAGAAGGCCAAAGAGAGACGATGTAATGTTTTTCGGGTATGCGAGGAATCACGGATTCTCGACTCCGCGATGATTTATATGAACATCGCGGATCTCACGGCTCGTGTCAAAGTGGGGATGGCTTGACTGATCTTGTGCAACGCCGATCGTGACTTCTTTCGTCGTCAGGGGAATCTGTAAGCGATCCACATGGAAATTGGAGGTCGGAAAGCGCGGATTGGATACGGGGATTGTGACTTGTTAGTGGTAGAACTAACGATGGAGTTTCACCCAACGAGATCGTCAGAATCACCCCATGTGGCTCTGATGACGGATACTGACTCCACTGCGGGAACCTTCACGTACCCATCACTTGATATAACATTTTAACGTCTAACTTTCCTGTTCGGTTATTTTGCCGATTTTCTTCTTTGTTCTCTAGTCAAAGGTGTAGAGTAATGTAATACGCTGAAGTTTGCATCGGGCGTGAAGCTAGGATCAAGTAGGGGGCAGAATAGCCTTGGGAACTACGCAGACTTATAAATACATGTGGATCAGATAAGCTTTCCAGACTTTTTTTTATCATTCTTTCACGGAGTATTTAACACCCTGGTTTCCATTTATGCCACTATATTGTCAACGGCATTGATGCAGTTTCATATACGGGTACGGGTACGGATACGCAGGTCTTGGAAGTGGATCAGCTCTAATTTCCGTGATCTGCACGGATACAACGGAGTAGATCGCCCTATGATCTGTTCCAGATCTGCTCGGCTAATTGTCGCACGAGCAGTAGCTTCTCCCACATATCGTCCATTGTCATCCCACGGCCCCCCCCTGAACTCATACTGGCAAAGCCACACTGGGGACTAACACCAAGAGAGGTTTGAATAACCTCCTCGACACTTCGTCCCTGTCCACGAGCAATCACCTCGGCAGCAGAATGCACTAGAGCAACTAGATCATCTAGATTTTCCAGATTTGGCGACTTGGTTGAAACCACCCCCAGAACAACATTCTTTCCAATTGGTAAATGCCGCAGTGGTTCAAAATCACCCGCTCGCTCGGTGTCATACCTATATGTGGTTAATACAGGAATACTTTTAGTGTGACATGACTGGGGACTTACTCGAGATAGTATGTGTCATATGCTAAGTCGGTAAACATTTTCTTAGCGATACGCTCATACGATCCACTTATGATATGATTGGAACCAGCCATGTTGCCCCGACAGAGATGCAAGCCCACGTGGAGGTCAGCAGGCTTTGCGATAAGACACTGGTTATGAGCCCAGATATATTCATCAAGCATCACGTCGGGATCAATCCCGTCTATTTCGCAACCTGCGCGAAACTCGTCGGTCACGAAGAATAATAAGTTCGGGTCGTCAATCTGGATTGACCGCAGTCCCGCATCATAGAGTGCCTGAAATTCCGCTTTATATGCCTGTGCCAGGTCTTGGAAATACTCTCGGTCGGAAGTGTAGGCGGATTTGCGATACGCGGTTCCTACTGCCATCTTCACCAAATCATCAGCTAAGTCATTACAGAAGAAGAAAAAGTTGAGAACAGCACAGAATGGATAGTTTGACATTGTTTCATACCTGCATATGATTGTGCGTGATTGGCGGCATTGTCAGTTTGCATTCTTTCCACATGTCCTCTGGAACAAAGCGACGCAGAGACTGCCACTCCGACATATAAGCACTGCGGGTATGACGAATGTGATCGACGGCAATGATAGAGTCTCGAGTCGTAATGCCAAGGGACTTCAGCGTTTTGAGGGTTGGAAAGTTCGTTCTATATCCTTCCGGGATTGGGATCGCGTGGGCTATTTCCATTCCTTCGAGGGTTTCAAAGAACCCAGAATAAAATTTGTCGCGCTCATACTCTCCAGACGTGATTGGCCGAATTCCGAGCTCAAGCTGCTTTGATACGACTTGGGCAATCGCAGTCTCTGTCGCTTTTTGGACTTCCTTGGTCAATTGGGAGTATGTAGTTGTTAAACCTGCGGCGGAGCGGGCAGCTAAGAGCTCCGGCGGTCGCATCAGAGATCCAATCTGCTCGGCATTGAACGGAGGAGCCATGGTAATAATACTGCAAAAGCTGACCCCTAGGATATGGGTGCGGGATTGATCTTATAAAGTCATACAATGTGGCATGTGGGGAACTCATTCCCATTGACGGCAGAAGTGGCATTCAGCTGAACGTGGGGAGTTGTTGTGGGGGGAATCACCAAAATCACATCGAGGACAACAACGGCAAATATCATAGTGATCCATTGGATTTATCACGGTACATCAGAAAATCATATCACATTTCACCTTCAAAAAAAAAATTAGAAGAGCAAAATCCTAGGTAAGATCTAGACTCGGTCTGACACCTCCTGTCTCTCGACGTGTTGGCTCGTTCCAATCATCTCCATCTTGGTATCCATCGCCTCATCCCGCTCTTCAGCATCCCGATTACCGTGTCGACCAATCTGGTACCACGGCAAAGCAAACAGTCGATCCATGCTCTCGAGGGAACGACCGGCAGTCTCCGGCACAGAAAACCACACCCAGACGCCACCAAGGAGAGTCACGGCACTAAAGAACCAGAATGTACCCTTGGGGGTAATTCCGCCATTCGCAACGGACAGAAGCATATTGGGCACCGCACGTGAGTTGCCGTATTGGTTGGCGAAGTGCAGGGTCATGGCCATAGATGTAGCCAGAGCACGAATGCGCAAGGGGAACAACTCGGCAGTCAGAACATATTGCATTGAATTCCAACCCAGCGCCCATCCAGCTCCCGAGATATAAATCATCGCAATCGCTCCCTTGCTAGCACCCTTTTGGTTCTCTGGAAGTACGAAGTCACTCACGATTCCCATCTCCGGTACAGCAGTGAGGAATCCAGCCACGTAGATCATGGAGATGGCCTGGAGAGTGATTCCGAGAAGCAATGCTCTTTTGCGTCCGATCACATCGACCAGGAACAAAGCGCAGATAACAGCCGCGATGAGTTTAATGATACCGAAAATGGCGGTGACCAGCAGATTCTCGTTGTTACCGGAGATGCCCAGCAATGTGAAAAGATCTGTCGCATAAACGGTGATTGATCCTGCACCGGACCATTGGGATAGGATCTGAGCCATGAAGGTAAGGTAGACGCGGTAGAGATTCGAGGGAACCAAGAAAGTTTCCTTAATGATTCCGATAGGACCTGAACCCATGGTGGCCTCCAGCTCTGCCTGGTGAGCAGCCTCGATGGCAGCAAATTCGCGGATAACGTAGTCGTGATCTGTGGGTAGGTTTCGAATCCGGGCCAGGTTTGTAATGGCTTTTTCCGTCTGTCCTTGCTTGACAAGATATCTAGGAGATTCGAATTGCAGGAATGAGAGGAGGAAAATTAACCCGGCAAAAATTATGTGGAGGCTGGTCGGGATTTCCTGTCTATTGTTAGTAGGTGCTGTTTGTCCCGGACGCATATCGCTTACCCATCTTTTGTGCGTAGTGTCTCCAATATTCACTTGGCACCCGTAATTGGCAAAATAAGCAAGGACGATACCTAAGTGCGACGAAAGGATGAGTTTTCAAGAATAAATCATATGTTGGCGCTGCTCCGAGGTACAGAGTATAGACATACCAAGGTAAACAAAGCCAGTAAAGACGCAAGTGCATAGACCTCGAATAGAAGCAGGAGCCTAGATATCTCTGTTAATTTGATCATTTGTACAAAGTGGCGAGTTGGGATCCCACGTACAATTTCTGCCAGGTAGACTGGTGCAACAACCACAGTTTGACCCACGCCGAGTCCAGCAATGAACCGACCAGCGTAAACAGCTCCCAGACTACCATTATTCCCCATGAAAATAGCAATTCCCACAATCCACAGAACACACAGTTGGCGTGTGGCCCAGAGACGTCCAATTCGATCGCAAACCAAGAATGCACTGTTCAATTTGAAAAGAATCGATTCAGCAAGAGATCACGTCTAAAGCATGTGTCTGGACTTACAAGAGAGCTCCTCCCACGGAGCCAATTTGCACCATAGCCGAGACATTGGCCTTGATGTTAGTCTGCTCAACCTTGCTGTAAGAACTGTAATCGATGTACTTTTGAAAATCCTTGGAGTTGAAGGCGCCGGAAATGAGACCCTCGTCAACACCTCGGGCGGCACCCATAAGCCCGAAAGAGATAACAGCGAACCAAAGTTTCCAGTTGAAAACCTCACTGGGCTCGCCCAGATTCTTCAAGCGGAAGATATTAACTGGTTTCTTGGCGCCTCCAGCCATGGTGGGCAAGTTGAGAAGAAACGATCAGAGAAGAGAGAAGAGAAGAGAGAAGAGAAGAGAAAAAGGTGGTCAGAAGTAGAAAGTGCAACGAAGAGGTAGAGAGAAAGAAGGAGAGAAAAATCTTCAGTTCAGCTGCACCGCACTCCTTTAATAGTTACGAGAAATGGGAGGATCCTATATCAATGCGGGGGATTTCTCGGGGAAATATTGACTTCCACACGCACACGGTACACAGCAATGTCATTTCCCGGCTTTCTCTCCTTCAACGGCCATTACATGAGCTAAGCCTCGGACAGCCCGATCTATCAGACCCAAATGGACCGTGGACCGAGCATCGGTGGAACAGAAATGAAGTCGGCCAAGACTGGGGAGCATTGCCAAGGGAGCTTGGATCCCGACCAACGTGTATGCTTCAATGCTGATTTGACGGGTTCGCCGGTAGCCTTTGCCGGGTTGTTTGCATGCCAAGCAGCCCTAGGACAAAGCCACATGGCACGCACACTCGGACCAGCCTTGCATGTCGATGTTACCTGTATTTGGACATAGCTGCATCTAGTATTATATCTTCCATAAGCCAAAATGCACTCGAGACACTGCATATCACTCTGAAATAATTAAACAGTGTGGACCTTGGACCTCATCCAAGATAAAGAAACGATCGAGCTCGGGGAACTTCCGGGTGGGCGATGGCGGGTATGCCGTGCCAAGACCGGGGGCCCAACTGGGGAACAGCATCCATGACAGTCAGTGTGACCCTGATTGGTTCGTGGTCGAGAACACGGGGTAAGGTTACGTCTTGGCGTGGGGGGGAACGCACATAGCGCGGAGAATTGGCTACTTTATCGAGGCTCGACCGACTCACTGAGTTACGGACAATGACCGTGGGCACCACAAAGTATAAATCATATTTCACTGACATAGACTAGGCTTTCTTTGTGCCGATGCCGCTGGAATCATTATGGTCTGGCTCCGATTTTCCGTGCATCGGCAGAATCTCCCTGCGCAAGAAAATGGCCGACGGAGATGATCTTTCGATTCAACTTGCGAGATTCACCCTATTCGCTTCCCCGCATTTGAAAAGCTCGGACCCCGCAAGGCAAACTAACATGAAAAGAACACGAGAAAGTAATAAGCTACCAAATCGAAATCTATGTACCTTTTGTCAAGGCTACTCGGCAGAAGCGACCAAGTATGGCGTGTCGAAGCACCCATATCCTTTCACAACGCTCATTTCATCGATATCAGCATGTTTCGTCTTGAACGTCCATCCGCCTACCGAGTTGTGAAGCATTTCGGATTGGCCTTCAGGGCCTCTTCGCCACAAGCAGGTTCCCAAAACGCCAAGTTCTGAGACAACTTCTCCACCGTCAATCCCCGCTGAGCTCATAAGCAAATTTGATAGAATTGGTGGCTGGATTCGCTTCATCAAAATGTATGAGGACCACTTCGACTCGGGGACAGATGCCAGAAACCCAAGAATATCCTCTCCATAGATATTGTGACCTCCTCCCTCCAGAGATGGCTTCAAAATATAATCATCCACCGTTTCGGGGTTGCCCGCTAATTTCCGCGCTTGAAGACCCTCTGCTGATTCATCCAGAGGAAAGACCGGGACAAAAGTCTCGCGAATAGCGGCAGCTTCAAAGTCCGTTAAGAATCTCTCGAGAGCCCCGGGCTTTGTCAATGCTTGCTGAACCTTCTTGAAAGTCGTAATGTGACCAAGAATAGAGGGGCATTTGATTGCAGTGGAGTTCTCCAGCCGGAGACGGGCGTCCAGGCCCGTTTGATCGTATTCGTACGTCTCATACCCAGCACGCAAATACACAACCGATATTTCTATGGGGCTTGCCGACTCTAACCATGGCGGTTGAAAAAGCAACTCGCGTGATTCGGTCAGCCATGTATATTGAAGAACATCTGGTCCAAAGCCTAGCCTGTAAGTGGGCACAGGGCTCTCTCTGTTCCATAGTCCATATTCAATTGGCCTCTCATCTGCGATATTGAACTAGTTTCCTCGTTATGCCTGTATCACCAAGTCTGGGATGATGGGGTAAAGATCATACTAACATTAGTTGGCTGTACAAGAAACAGCACGGCTGTCTCCTTTGCTAGCTTGGCCCTTGATGGTCCATAGGTGCTATGTGCTAATGCCAGGCACGATACTAGAGAGTCAACATTCTTGTTGATCGGCAGCGATGATAGGTCAAACCGGGTTTCTTCGACATTATATACCCCACAACGGGTTAGATATCGGTGCATGTCCACTACCTTGTTTGCGTGGGTAGCTCCAGCGCAAGAAAAAGAGTTGAACTCGACCTGTTTGAGAGTCGTATTTGAAAGAGAGTCAAGTGAATGGCTCGAGTCATCACTGACATGAAGCATATAGTCCGATCGAAAAATTCCGATAGAAATGTCCTGGACTGGTTCGGCTTTCTTCGCCGCTTTATAGATTCCCCAAAGCGCATTTGCCAGAGGATCTCCCGGAAGGAGATCTTTGATAGCATTGTAGATATAATCATCATCTTCTGCAACGGCACAATACAGTTTATTATAAATTTTCTGGATATCCAGCGCTTGTTGAAATTGCGCCCGTGGAAACTTGGTCGGAAAACACTGGCGGGATGTTAGAATTATTCCAGGACACTAACTTGAGGTGATGAAATTAGGTTACTTACACTGACACCCACTGGTTGGGATAGAACACTATGTTCAGTCTCGGTCTGAACGAGCTTCAACAGTGATCCATGGTTCAATTGCCAATCCTGATCATACCGTCAGTCCCAATATTTGTGGGGTTATTGGAGAAAACAACCTTGATCTGGGTCACCAACGAGATCAACCGTTCCTCACTCAGTTCGGGGGGGTATGCTTGTTCTGCCATGAGAAGTTGGGTAGAATGAAGAAGTCAACCGTGGTTTCTTTGTGGGCGCGGGGTCCATATCCGCGCTACAACGGCGTTGCGCCCGAGTTCGAGATGACGTCTCCATTTTTGCCCGACACGAAATGCCAGTCTTCGCATCTTTCTCATAACTTCAATCTATGCATATAATCTCACGAAACAAGATGGGGCCTTTTGTTTGCCTTTCGCATAACTCTCTCAACGAGCGGCCGCCGAGCGCCAAACAATGACCCAAAATTCTATCTGCAGTTCCGATAGATCACGTCATCTGATTGAGGCTCTAACCTAGCCCAAGTTGAGGAGCTGGAGGGCACCGAGGCTAGCCCTCAGTTAATAGAGATGAGAGCTTCGCCAAATCATTACTGGCGAAATGTCCTTGTCATCGTTCCAATCGTCGGGACTGCCGTTGCGACCGTGATTTTTTGTCTTCGTCTATACGCTCGGTACATTACTGTTCATAAATTGCGAGTCGAGGACACACTAATGGGAATGGGGGTGCTGTGTACTTATGGCGTTGCAATATGTACCATATATTGTGAGTGCCGTTCCCTGGAACAATGAGCCTGGTTAATTTGATGCCATTCAGCGGCCTTACATGGTATTGGCATTGGACAATCCATCTGGGTTTTACCGCGTGACGAGCGAAGGCGGATTGCTTTGGTAAATCCTTGATACCTTGGAACCCTTGAAGTGATATATGTATGAAAGCATGCTGATTCCAAATAGGCAGATTGGGTACTGCAAAAGTGTTGGCCGCCTGCCCAGGTTTTTATCAAAGTGTCAATTGTACTATTCCTCCGAAGGCTCCTGGATTGCCTGGAGTATTTCAAACAGCTTGCAACGGCCGTGATTGTACTTGTGATTATGTGGGGAACGACGGCAATCATCGGAAATACGTTTCAATGCTGGCCAGTTCAATATTATTGGATCAAACATATTTCTGGCCATTGTATGAAGGGCCAGGATACATTCTTTCTCGTTATTGGATCCTTGTCGGTGCTAGGCGATGTCCTTATTCTCTGTCTTCCGCTACCGATCATCTGGAAGCTGCATACTCCAATGCGAGAGAAGATCGAAATCACATTATTATTTTCGATCGGATGTTTGTAAGATTGCATATTCTTTTCGCCTGTCCTTTTTTTTTTTTTTTTTGCTAATGATTTGTGCTTCTCAGAGTCTGCATCTTCAGCATCTTTCGTCTAGTCGCCCTCAGACATTTCCAGACCGAAGACTTGACAGGTTGGTTTACAATTTACCCGACAATGCCAATTATTTACTAACATAATCCACCAATAGCCGACAGCGCCATGACCCTGATCTGGACAATTTTGGAGCTTGACATTGCGATTATTTGTGGCTCATTACTACTCATGAAACCTTTGTTTCAATTATGGATGGGGAACGCACGGAGCAAAATCAGTCGATTTAGCAGGGCTCAGTCTAAGTCTACCGAGGCTACCATGATTGAAGAGTCCCATCATGGCTCAGGACCAAGTCAAACAGGTGTTCGGAGTCCAATTCTGTTCGTAGAAGACCAAGTGCAGGGCGCAGATCAGCTGGACGTTTGAAATCGCCAAGTCGCATCCCAGAATTGAGAATCATTCGGTTAAAATGGTGTAATGGCTTTCGACTCTAACCCTTACTAAGATAAACACCCACTACATTTGAGCCTTGTTTCACGATGTGGAGGTAGATTACGGAGCTTCTTAATTGAACACCACAAAATTAGTTGAAAACCACTCTATTTCTATATCCGGTATGGTGCAGTAATTGCAATTCAGGAAAAGCGCTATCTCAAGTATCAAAGTACATTGCATCACCTCGCTTAATACACGTCAATATGCGAGATGGCGCTTCATTAGAGTCACAATATATGTGATAAAAGATAACTTAATGGGTATCACCCTTTAAACCTTCACATTCCAGCGTGGTCTGCAGAGTAACGTGAGCAAGTAGGTACTTGGGTATGTACTCAATAAAATTACTCAGTGAATTTTGAATACCGCGCTACTTTGCGGTCAGTGAGGGTGTTCAACTAATTTTGTGGTGTTCAATTAAGAAGCTCCTAGATTACCACCTATCAAAGACAGGCAAGTGTTAAGATCTGTCTCAAGATAAGACTCCTGTTCTTTCTCATCTTAGCTCAATGTTAGATGACCAGATCTGTAGGGTCGAAGTGGGTCAAAATACAAAACAAGGTTGTGGTCCGAACAACGCCATCGCCAATTTATCTGGAACTAGCGTGTCACACTATGTCTCCGTTCTTCTGCCAAGGGCGCCTAGTGCCAAGAATTGGCGCCATTTTGAGAGACTTGAAGAATGTCACGCCTCGAAGTTTCGGAATAATTTGATTGTTTCGGTGATTTGGCCCCATGTGGAGCTTTTCACGGCTTAGAGTCCTTGGTTCGGCCTTTTTTCGACACGGATGTAGTAAAGACATATTTATACGGGCGCTAACTTGATTAAACGCAGGATGCTCGCAGAAGGAAGCGTTTGGCAATCGGCTCCGCTACTAACTGATTCTGGACCCGCCAATCTGTTCCAGGCGGTCTCATTCAACTTGAGGCGTCCTTAGCATGGGCAATCAACCTTTTCTTCAGGGATCAATTGATATAAATACAGCGGGAGAATGTCCACTTTCCAGGGACTCAAACGATATCATTCATCAAAAAACCTGTCAATCTTAAAGCTGCTATTTTTCGGAACAATGATGCAGGTCATCACGCCGCTCTTCCTGGCTAGTTTGGTTGCTGGTCACGGCCATATCACGAACATTGTCATCAATGGAGTTTCATACGAGGGATGGGATATTGACACATTTCCGTATGAATCTGACCCTCCGACCGTGGTAGCATGGGGTACACCAAACACTGGAAATGGCTTCATCTCCCCTGGTAAGTCGAGACGATGTCGAATGCTTCCCTAATTAACTCACTCCAACCATGTGAAATACCTGCTGACACCCCACCAGATGCATACGGCACATCCGATATTATCTGCCATGAGAACGCCACAAATGCCAAGGGCTATGCAACGATCGCAGCTGGAGACAAGGTCAATCTCCAGTGGACCGCCTGGCCTGACTCTCACCATGGACCAGTCATCACCTATCTCGCCAATTGCGGAGACTCGTGTGAGACTGTTGACAAAACAACCCTCGAATTCTTCAAGATCAGTGGAGTGGGTCTGGTCAGCGACACGGATGTTCCTGGTACCTGGGGTGATGACCAGTTGATCGCTAACAACAACAGCTGGCTGGTTGAGATCCCGCCAACCATTGAAGCCGGCTACTATGTGCTGAGAAATGAGATCATTGCACTTCACAGTGCGGAGGAGTCCGATGGTGCCCAAAATTACCCCCAATGTTTCAACTTGCACGTTACCGGTTCTGGAACGGAAAGCCCAACCGGTGTTCTGGGAACGAAGTTGTATAGCTCCGCCGATGCCGGTATTCTTGTCAACATTTACTCATCTCTGTCCACCTATGATGTTCCAGGGCCTACTCTATACAGTGGAGCTGTCTCGGTCACACAGGCTACTTCCGTCATCACTTCAACTGGCACTGCCACGACAGCGTCAGGCGATAGTGCTCAGACTACAAGCTCGGCTGCTGCTGTTGCTGCTGCCACAAGCGTATCCACTTCCACAAGTACAAGCACACCCATCGCCATGCCTACCACGGTCTCCTCCAGCACGAGCGCCGAGGCGTCTGAATCCCAGACAGCGACTCCTATCCAACAGGAATCCACTAGCTCGACCCCAGTGCTTGCCACTGCTCCCGCTAGCACCATCACTATAGCGCCTAGCAGTGCTAGCGATGCAGCTGCTGGTGGCTCAGTACAGTCCTTATACGGCCAGTGTGGAGGTATTAACTGGACGGGCGCTACTGCATGCACCACCCAGGCTGTCTGCAGTTCGATGAATCCTTATTATTACCAGTGTGTTGCAAGTGCTGCCTAAATTGGGATATATATGGATGTGCAACATGGAAAGAAACTTATGTTCGGGTCAGTTTACTCAAGTAGCGCCGGTCGTCTTGAAAATTCAAAGGGAATCCCCGAAGCTTTAACTTTCCTATCATTATACCTGGAATCATCGATTAAACGTGGCTGCCCTGTACTGGTTGTTCCTAAGAATCCGACAATAATTGCGGCTCTTTCCTATCTGACGAGTTGTGAGGACTTATTGGTGTAAGCGGGGAAACATGACTATTTCCGAAGCAGTTTAGCGTTTTCTTTTAAATACTGCTGACGCAGATTTGAGAACATTCTCCGTCCCTTCATATGTCCTGTGCAAAATGGACTCTCACGATTTGAGCCTTCCTCTGGGATATACAGTCCACCATGGCTACCCCTCGGTTCCACAATTATCGTCAGGGCTCTCTCCCAAAACTTCATCCCAAGCAGCGGCAGTCTCCACCGGGAGCTGGTACGGGTGTTATGTTACCTTCGATGATGTCAACGGAGGCCCACAGCCGATCGGAATGGGACGAGTGATTGGAGATGGTGGTTGGTATTTTCATATCGCGGATATGGCCGTCCATCCTGAACACCAGAAAAAAGGCCTTGGGGATGTGATTCTGAAAACGTTACTTCGGGAGATCAGAAACCGGGCACCTACCGATGGCAAGCCTTACATTTCATTGCTGGCCGATGAGGCTGGCCGAAAACTCTATTTCAAAAATGGATTTGTGGAATCGGCCCCGGAGGAAATGGGAATGGTTCTCGAATCATAAGTGACGAGAGCTTTTACATGGATGTTCATCGGTTTTTGACGCGTGGAGTTTCCAACTTAGGAACGAATTACAAGATATGCTTTTCATTAGGGGCGTTGATAAGGTAAAACACAGAGAATCCATAGCCAAATCTTTATCACAGGGAAGCCAAAAAGACGGTCCCATTTAAACGTATCATTCGGCCCTTAAAGTTGTCTCCGAATCGCTTCTTAATAGCGGTGCAGACTCCTCTACTGGAATAATGACAATGCGTGCCTTCAGAGCAGCTCTGTCACGGGCCCTTGGATCAGACTGTTCGAAGCCCTCCAGGTGGAGGTCCATGTCCTTCATATCCTCCAGCAGCTCATTTGGCAGATCGACACGAATCAAGAGCCCGCGAGGCTGGAAGAAGTTCTCGTTCCAGAATGAAATATGGTGAGCTAGACGCTCACCCTGTTCCCCCTCCATCGCAGAGACCAAATTGCGCCTCTCCTTTCGTCTTCGGATGTGACGTGCGACGAGGACTGCCGGGATAGCACCGAAGAAGCCAACCATCAAGCCGCCTATCGCGAGCGTTCCCAAGCCCTTGCCGATGACGGTGGTCCACTGCTGTCGGGAGAGTTTTGCTTCATCACGGATGACTTGAGTGAACTGACTCCACTGCTTTTCTGAGATTCGGTGTTGTGATAATTCTTCTGGGTAATCAAACCCGGAGGAGCAGGTAGCGCTCCGTGAAGGGACTTGCAGGCCTCGTGTTAATGTAGACGCAACGGCGAAGCCTGGTTCATCGGCCTGTTCGGGAAGAAGCAAATACTCCTTGGAGACGGAATGCATTGAATCATCGAATGCTTCCAAAGGGTTGTACGGTGGAGGACCATGAGCTCGATCTCGGCTTTGGCTTGACATCATTGAGGCAGTTGAAGTGTGTATTGGTTGCACTGATGCTACTAGTAGCATTCCCCGTTCGTAATGAAGGTATGTATAGTTAACTATCTGTCGACTGTTTGTTGACTGATGATCCGAATATCCACCACCGGACATCTATGCCTTATATACCTAGCTGGGAACAGGTTTGCCTGGAGGCTATCCAGGCTTCCATACTCGTCACCATCTGATGGTGGCTGCTTAGATTCGCATAGAGCATGACCCGGGTGTGGGCGTCGTGGCAGTGTTGCCTAAGAGTCATCTTTGCTCACATTTACGCATCTCAATTAAAGGTTCAATTCTAGACCCGGGTCAGTAGCGAGACGGGTGCTCAGGTTAGGAAGCCGACCTACCTTAGTCGGGGCTCATTGACTCCTTAGCGCAGCCACGTTTGAGAGCCTGAGGTTGATTGGTATGAAAGACGGTGCCTTGACCATCAGGATGAACTAAGTTGACTAATCGACCAATGGAATGTCACGAGAACTGACTCATGTGGCTTCATGAGTCAGAAGGGACCGTGCACCGGAGATAAACAACTCCCAAACACGGAAGCCTGATCAATCAGGAACAACCATGACGACTCGTTATCGTGTTGAATGTAAGATCTTTTCTGCTCTTGGCTTTGACTCTGCTGACCCGTGTAGATGCGCTTAAGGTATGAATTGTTCAATAGGTGGTTAGTTTGGTACTGACTCCGCAGACCCATCGTCGGGATCAACTGGTACGTGGCCCCTCTTTCGTCGATCTGTGATGACACTTCACTAACAGATCCTTGTAGATAGAATGGATTAAAGTACGTCATGGTGTATGTAGAGACATACAAACAGTGCTAATCATCCATAGGGCCTACTGGCTGTCCCCTTTGTGTTGCACTCCCAGCCCAATGTCGATTACCAGGAACACAGGGAGGGGCTGAAGACAGTCGCCGCCGACACCTATCAGCGCTATGCAGAGATTATGCGCGATGTCGAAAACTTGATCACCGATCATAGTGAGTGATCATTTAGGCAGCCTAATATTACTTTCTGTGGCTGATTTATCGCAGTTCAACATCACGAACAGGGCGCCCTCGGCAAGTCCAAGCTGAAGCTACTGGTACCCTCGGTCGGAAATTTCTTTACTAAATTACACATTGAAGATGCCTTCAAGTATCAAGATGATCGACGATTCATCAGTCGGCGGAGATTTGTGGCGCCCTCGTTCAACGATATCCGGCTTATCTTGAACTCGGCCCAATTACTGGGCTTGGTCCGCTCCAGCGAGGTTGAATTGGTCACTTTTGACGGAGATGTAACTCTTTACGATGACGGTGCCTGTTTGACTCCAGCCAATCCGGTTATCCCTCGGATCCTTCGCCTCCTAGAACAGGGGCGCAAGGTCGGCATTGTGACAGCGGCAGGGTATGAAGAAGCCCCCAAGTATTACGGTCGCTTGTACGGCCTCTTGGATGCCGTGCACGAATCCACCACCTTGACCCCGGCCCAGAAACAGGGAATCATTGTGATGGGCGGCGAAAGCAACTTCCTATTCCGATTCGACCAGGACTCCGAGGTTCGTCTCACCTATGTGCCTCGTGAGGAATGGTTGCTCGATGATATGCGGGCATGGGCGGAGAATGATATTAAGGAGCTTCTTGATCTTGCCGAGTCCGCACTTCGAGATTGTGCCGCGAACCTGAGTCTCCCCGCTGGCGTGTTGCGCAAGGATCGTGCTGTGGGCGTCTATCCGGTGAATGGGGTTCGAATCAACCGGGAACAGTTGGAAGAGACGGTCCTTGTGGTTCAGAACACCGTGGAGAGATCTACTGTTGGTTCGCGGCTGCCTTTCTGCGCCTTTAACGGTATTACCCCTTCCGCATTACCCAAGTGAATGGATTTTAACTCGGCCTAGGTGGCAATGATGTGTTCGTCGATATTGGTGATAAGTCGTGGGGTGTGCGAGTTTGTCAACAGTACTTTGGCGGCATTGACCCTTCGAAGACCCTGCATATTGGTGATCAATTCTTGTCTGCTGGTGCGAATGATTTCAAGGTACGTACCTGTCATTGATTCATCATAATCAACAAACTCACAAAAGATTACACCTTAGGCTCGCTTGGCATCAACGACCGCTTGGATTGCAAGTCCTGCCGAGACGGTGGACCTTTTGGACGAGCTGGACACTGCGGTGAACCCCTCGTGATTGATATTTAATGCATTTTACGTAGCAGATGTCACCTGTTCCGTGCATCATGATCTTAATACCGAATTTGACCTTTTTTTTCTTCTACTTTTTAACCATACTTTAATTTTACCAGATTCGATTGTAGACCAATAAAGGCTGGCTCGAAGTCAGAAAAAAGGATTGACTTGGGCTTTCTATTGGTGTAATGCTATGTTACAGGTCTTGTCTGTAAGGTTGTCGAGACAATTGAAGCCAGCGTTCCGACATAAGACACGCGAGAAGGTAAAGGCATAAGGCAGGACTATCACTCTCTAGTCTGAGTGACCCAGTTCATCAAGTCTGGGCGGTTTTGGCGTAGCATCATACAAACGTGAAGGGAGACGTCCACCGTTATCGCCAAAGTCGATTGCCAGGTATGTAGACACCATGTCTAGGCGGACAGTCTCGATCATAAGGAGATACCCCGACGTATCCGAGGTGACCGACAAAATCCATTCACAAGCATTTGAGGGCTCATGTTCGGAGACGTAGAATAGTCTCTTCATGGGGAGTTGGGGATGGAAGGGATGGATTGGGGATCTGAATGAGGTTGAGAGGTTAACATCTGGTACTGAACAGGGGCGAAAAGGGGATTGTTCGGATGGTAGAAAATCCATGGGGAATTAATAACAGAAGGGCGGGTTGGGCTTGGTGTGAATATTCATTGGAAGGGGAAAACATTTTCGTTGGTTACGTACTCTCATAGCAAGACCAGGTCTCCTGGGAGCGGGAAGCAGCTCGGCCAGACAGGACGTTGACGACATCCTGCAGCTCCAGCCAGAATTCAGCCTTAGGGCGGCGACGAGCCCAGTCGGTCTCGGTCTCCTCTAATCCATCAGCTCCGCCCATTGGCGAGAACAGAACCTGGGAGCCCTTGACACCGATGACAGCGGCTGACAACGGATCCGCAGCAATAGCGTCGCGGCTCTTGCCTGCGTACGACTCGATATGTTGCATACACTTGATGGACATACGCAGTGCACGAACACGATCCATGGGAGATGGCTTGCCACCCTGCTGGAAATGACCTGGGACAGCAGCGCGTGATTCGAAGCGACCCTTGGCCTCCTCCTTGAACATGTCAGCAACGAACTGGGTAGTGTAAGTGCTCGATGCGCATTCGTTCCGAAGGATAATCTTGCCAGCACGGTTGGCGCCCTTGTCGCGAATGAAATTGTCCCGCAGGAAGTCAATATCGCGTGAGAGCATCTTGATATCAATACCCTCCTCAGGGATGTAAACGGCCACTGCGCCGACTGCTAGACCGGCAGTGGTTGCGATGTAACCAGACTTGCCTCCCTGGGTCTCAATGACGAAGACTCGGCGGCGAGATGACGAAGCGGACTGCCGAATAGCGTCACAGAAATCGATAAGAGTGTTCAGGCAGGTGTCGCTACCAAGTGAGTACTCGGTACCAGGGACGTTATTGGAGATGGTAGCTGGCAACACGATGAGAGGAATCTTGAATGCATCGTATTTATCACGAGCCTGGCGCAGTTGGCTGACCGCTGTGAAAGCCTCAAACCCACCAACCACAAAAACGGCATCGAACTTGTACAGCTCGAAGCACTTGGCGGTGCCTTCCATGTCCTCCGACGGAAGGCTACGGTTGGTTCCGATATCCGAACCTCCTTCGTTAACCCAGCTGTCAGACTCGAGCCACTTGACCTCCCGAACAGAGCTGATAGGCTTGTCAGCGTGATGACGGACGAGGCCGGGGAAACCGTTGTGAATCGCAAGCGGGGTGTGTCCTCGGGTCAGGCAGTAGGCCACGGCTCCTCGTGTAGCTTGGTTCATACCACCGGCCGGAGCACCGACGTGAATGATTGCAATGCGCATTCTCTATAAATGGGTTAACAAAAGGAACTCATAAGGCTTTTAAAATGTTAGACGTACCTTGTTCTCGGGAAGAGACATCTTGGGGTGGTCTGGAGTTGATGTGTTCAAGTATGCGTGGTAGTATTCTTTGAATTCGGCGTCACGCTCATTCATGGCGGCATCGAAATCCTTCGCGTGGATCTTAGCTGTGACATCCTTGGTAGCTTGGACCGCATCCATCAGGGGAGTGCGCATAATCTTGTTCTCGCGGATGGTGATAACGGGTACGGGGGACTGGGGAGACATCTCCAACACAGCCCGAACGGCCTCGACACCTTGCAGGGTCGAAAGCCAACGGTCATAGGCACATGCTGCACCACCACGCTGAGTGTGGCCCAAAACTGTGGTTCGAGTATCCAAGCCCAGTCTTTCGGTCAAAATATCCTTGATTGTTGAGCTCCCAATCTTGTTGAGATGACGATCCTGCGCACCCTCGGCAACAATCACAATCGTGCGGCGCTTGCCTCGCTCCTTGCGATTCTGTATTTCCGTAAGTGAGTATTGTGTAACAAGACCTTCATGCAAAGAATACTGATAGGACATACCTTGGTGATGACAGCACACATCTCATCCTCCCATCCATCCTTGGGGGGGTTTCTCGGGAATGAACAGCCAGTCTGCACCGGTGCTGATGGCGGACATCAGGGCAAGCCATCCACAGTGGCGGCCCATCACCTCAATCACGAATCCTCGTTGGTGAGAGAAAGCGGTATCAAAGACATCGTCGACTGCGTCACAGATGCGCGTCAAGGACGAGTAGCAGCCAATGGTGGCGTCGGTGCCGGACATGTCGTTATCAATGGAGCCGACCAGACCGACAATGTTGAGAACCGTGTAAGGCGCGATCTGCTCCTGGGTCAATTCACCCGCTGCGACGAGGTCTGACAACAAGCCGGGCCATTCTGCACGGAAAACGTCGGCACCCGTCAAGCTACCATCACCACCGCAGACCACCAGCGCGTCAATGCCGCGCAGAATCATATTCTTCGCGGCCCGCAAGCGACCAGCACGCTCTCGGAAGGCCATGCATCGCGCGGAGCCGATCAAGGTACCACCGCGGGACAACCAGCCACGAACATCCTCCCAGTGCAACTGACGGATCATGTTGCCACCGTTGACCAGACCCTCGTATCCTTCGAAAACAGCGTAGGCCTCGCAATCGCAGTGGATGGCCATGCGGACCACGGCCCGCACGGCGCCGTTCATACCGGGGGCATCACCTCCGGAGGTGAGTACACCGATGCGGCGCTTCTTGGGCGGTTGGACGGGGATTTTGGCGGGTTCCATGGCGAAGTGGGAATAGGTCGACCTGAGGAGGTCGAACACAAGACCAATGGAAAAATAATCGAGGGTTTAAATGAAGAGATGGATTCAATCGTAGAAGGGAGAAAATTATTGACTGATACGCGCTGGCAAAGACTAATTAATGGAGTGGAGGGGTTGCGCCCAAATCCGGTGAGACAAAGCAGAAGTGGGGGAATGTCGTCACTGACACGGATGATATCAATGAGTAACGTTAAACCGGCTAGTGTAGAAATTGTTTGGCTGGAACATTGCAGAACAAGGAAAATTGGAGAAACGAGAAATACTAGAGATAAGAGAGCATTGCTTCCACTCTGGTTTTCAATCAGCTCAATCACACTTTCAACGCTTTGACATTCGACGCTGCGACGTGCAAATCGTGCAATCATCGCGGCAGAAAATGCATGATTCGTAGGTCACCAACTCACCGCCTGTAGCTCTGTTTTAGGCTTAGTGCGGGGCACGGGCTCTGGTGGCTTGTCACGTGGCTCTGTCTTACTTGGGATATCAGGGCTTCACTCTAGGGCAGATTCTCAACAGGTGATGGCATTTCTAATGCGAAGGCTATTGCCCATTCCAATGTTCTCATATATGAGCTCAATTATACCCATACCCATAAACACTGTATCGTTCACAACAACATCATATACGATGCCTCTTAACGAGTAGTGTATCCGCCATTCGCAAAAATGGTCTGGCCAGTGATCCATGTGCCTTCCGTGCACAAGAACCGGATCAACGGAGCAATGTCCTGCACTATGGTCAATCGGTTACCCATGCCGTTCGCCTTGTGATATTCAACTGCCTCGGGAGACTCTTGTGGGTAGAAGAAAGCTGTGGCAAATCAGCAATGAAACTCAGACCAGATCACCAAGCGTCACCTACGGGTATCCATCGGCCCTGGGGCCACATTGTTCACGCTGACCTGTCGTGCCTGCAGCTCCTTACACACACCCCGAGTGAAATGCTCAACAGGTGCCTTTGATCCAGCGTAGGAAGTGTAATACCCGGTAAAGGCACCCAACAGGGCGGTCACCACGGAGATGATCTTGCCGCCGTCGGAGACATGGATGGCAGCAGCTTTAAGAATGAAAAAAGCAGCTTTGGAATTGATACTAGAATTGAGTGCCATCAATCAAAATAGCCCTAAGATGTCAGGAGCCTAACGTTGATGACTTACGCAAACATCGAGTCATATTCCTCCTCCGAGATCTCCGTGATGGGCTTCTTCAGCACCTTGCCCACCGTGTTGACCACGATATCGATCTTGCCAAAGTCCTTGAGCGCCGATTGGAACAGTGTGTCCACAGCACTAGCGGTGGTCAGATCAGCCTGGTAAAAGGCGACCTTCAAGGCCGGATATCTTTGTTTCAGCTCGGCTTCCAGCTCGGTAGCATTAGGCTTGCTACTGGCAGAGTTGTAGTGAAGAGCGAGGTTGGCCCCCTGTCCCGCAAGCTCCTTGGCCGTCTCGGCTCCGAGGTTTTTCACACCACCAGCGATCAGGGCAACTTTGCCTGTCAATGACATATTTGGGGGTGGTAATGGTGCTATAAATTAGGTGCAAACTACAAGCTCTAGGGGAACGTAGGAGGGGTCATGAAGGTTCTTTATATCACCCCTCTTCCAAGCACCACGGCACAGATGAGCTGAATTACAGGGTCAATGTATCTATTACATTACCCATACATTGCTCGGGACTTCTGTGGTTGGACAATATATCTGGCGGTGAATCAGATCGTCTTACCGAAAACAAAGAAGATAAGCAGCTCCTACCTAAAGGGTACTGAGCGGAGAGAGATCTGCCTCGGAGATCTCGGAGCAATCTGAATCTAAGCAGCTCATGCTTTTGAGGTAACCAATCACTTTGCTCTCTTCCGTAGAGAGAGGGGGGGGGGGGGGGGACACGCGGAGCCAGCTGAATGGAGCGGCGAAGCAATCGCCTGCGTCATGTTAGAACGGATTACAACGAACCATGAGAAAGGCTAACAGCCAGTCTGCAGAATCTGTGGCGCTTCTTCCTATTACCATCCTGAGTGCCATTGCGCGACTTGTATCTGGAATGATATATTACATCCAACAATGCACAATACAACGCATGGGGCGGGGCTATAGACTATGGTGAATTAGAATGGCCCCATGGCCCCCATGTGCAAGAAACTCTCAATTTGGTAAGGAATGTTATCTCACGCAAGGAAACAAAAGGAAAAAAGAAAAAAAAAAAAAAGGAATGGGGACTAAAAAAGTCCCAAAAATATGGACTCGCGGGGAATCGAACCCCGGACCACTCCCATGCTAAGGGAGTATTATACCACTAAACCACAAGCCCATTTTATGAAATAAGGTTCTTTTTTGCGCACCACAGCCTTAAAATTGAATTTATTAGTATTGTCGGTTCTTTAACCCATAGCCAAAAGGGTTCCAGCTTCATATCCAGGCGATTCTTTATAACCGTGGGGGAAGTCATTAGATATCCCTAAGCTGAGTTCTTAACTCACAGTCTCATTTGGCGTGCATGGCTTCCAGAGTACATAGTAAATGTCTGCAATATCGGTTTTTCCACTCAAAGTCGACGCCATGCATCACAAATATATATACCTGGTAGTGGCATCAGCCATCCAGCAACTTCAAAGGTCAAGGCTAATGACAACACCCTTGGAAACAAGGATAGTCCTCCCTTTCCTAAGCCAACGTTGGAAATTGATGCAAAGGGACCACCCAGGGCCGTTAGACATATCCACATATTCCTCAAAGTCCACCGAGCTGGCTGAACGGGCGTGGACCTGAAATGTGCTGGTGGAGTTTGATGTAGCGCACAAAACATAGCGCCCGCCAAATCTACCCTGATTTAGTAAGTCAAGGGGCCTTGTGGGGTTGATGACCGGACCCCAGATCGTATTTACGGAATTTGAAGTTGTACTCAAAAATTCAGGAAATCTTTTGAGCGGAATAGGGGAGCACAGATCCCGAACGTTGATCACCTCGTGTCTACGGCCCCTGCACATGAAAATACGCCCCGACGGTCATTAATCACCCCCACAGCTCGGGACTGCAAGGTGGAACGGCCCTGTGGTTCCAGTCGGGGCCATGTGCTCGTTTGCCGCTCATGATTTAGACTCCTATAGCGCCGACCACACTCAGCCACGCCGCCTAGCGTTCCAAGGTTTACCTTTTTGTTACTTGACCGCCGGATTTCCCTTTTCTTTGAAGTTCTCCCTTTCAACTTTATATCCTATATTCCTCGGTCCCTACCCCCCTAGTTGTTTCGATTCTCGATAATATTTAAGATCGATTGCGGGACGTCGACAATCGCATCGAGAACGGACCCACTAAACAAGGGATCGTTGCCTAGCGCCCGTGAGCACGCGCAGGCACGACACAATTAACGTGGAATCCCTCGCCTCCCTTGGGCTATATATGTGTTGTTCTATATAGTCATTAGAAACTCACTCGGCCGTGTCGACTGCAAATTGCCCGCAATGGGTGCCTCAGCTCTTCTCGCGCGTATCTCAAAGCTACTGGTACTCTCTTACGTTCTTGACTGGGTGTTTATTATGTGCGCAGAATGTTCCGAAAACCCCCGTAACTCTAGGCGTTTCCATCTAACAAATAATTCAGCGCCGTGGCATTATTTGGCTATGCATTTTATAAACAAACGCCAAACCAGCACCCCTTCTCGTTATCGGATCCAGGCATTTCATATCCCTACACAGAGCACGAGACCGTTACAACCTCGACCCTTATCCTCGTCTCAGTTCTTGCCCCTGCTGCCATAGTCCTCATTGGCGCCCTGGCGATTGTCCCCGGAAACGCTGCTCAAACTGACACCAAACCATCTAAGTCTCAAACTCTGCGTCGCAAAATATGGGAGTGGAATGCCGGATGGATGGGACTGGGCGTAGCATTGGCTGGTGTATGGATGTCTACTCAGGGACTTAAAGTTTTGATCGGAAAACCGCGCCCTGATTTGCTAGCGCGTTGCAATCCAAACTTTGACGATATTGCGACCTATGCGGTTGGTGGACTTGGTGAGAAGTTATCAGGTGCCGCTACGCTCGTGTCATACAAAATTTGTCAAGACCAGTCTTCCCTCGTGACAATTGACGGGTTTTCAAGCTTTCCGAGTGGTCATTCATCTTGTATGTTGAGACTTCAAACCCACAAGTGGAGTACGATCACTGATGCTTTAATATCTCAGTTTCTTTCTCCGGACTCGGTTATCTAACATTGTGGCTGTGCGCCAAGTTCTCTGTTGGCTTTCCCTACCTTCCATCCTATACCGTGGAAGGGGATAACCATAAAGAAGAAAACTCAGTTCGCACGCGCGGCGCGGCACCTCCTGTTCCGCTGATGGTCATCACTTTCGTCCCTACCGCCACTGCATTTTTCATCGCCGCATCTCGGTGGTTCAACTATCGACATCATGGATTCGACATTATATTTGGATCTCTTATGGGGATGGGCTTTGCCTGGTTCGGTTTCAACATGTATCATCTCCCCATTCGGCGAGGGGCAGGCTGGGCTTGGGGACCGCGAGCTCGTCGGAGAGCGTTCATTCGTGGTATTGGCTTTCCAAGCTCCCTTGGCATCGATAGCTGGGCGTATAAACGCAGCGACCCCACCAATGAACAGTCCGAGATAGACATCGAAAATGGCAATGGCAACATCAATGGTCACGGCCAAAGCGACGTCAACGGCCACTCCAATGGTCATACCAACGGAAATGAATCCTTGCCCATGCAGGCATGGCCTATAAGATCACCCGTGTCCCCCTTGTCTGAAAGGCCTCAAGTGGTATGAATGGTGTGAGATATTGACCAGGTGTAAATTGGTTCGACAAAAATGCCGAGGGCTGCCCTTAGCTTGCATATACTGACGAGATGTATGTTTGGTATATAACCTGACTTTTCTTGTGCCTCATTGGTTTCATCTTGAATATAATATTTTTCTAAATGACGCATATTTCTGCCGAGCTTGTTAAATCCCGATTTCACTTTCACGGGTCCTATCCTACCAGACTACAGTGAAAACGGGTCAAAGTTACACCCAGACCAACTTTCCGACATCAAATTCTGTGTCTTTGGGTTTCCGAGGTAGAGAATACCCGTTGATTATTCAAAACCTGTTTCCCTCTCTTTGAACTCCATTGTATAGTGTTGTCAGAGTTACATGATTGTTCCCTGGACCATTTCCAGCGTTTGACTGCCAGATAGCATTTCTCTTCCTTCCGTATCTCTCTCCATAGCATGTGTCATGAACAGTTCCATGCTCTCTGCTTCGCCCCTCCTTCTCCCTTCCGACATGTGTAAATGGCCAAATACCCAAACTTCAACATCCTGTCAATTCCCCGACAAGAGATTCGCTCTAAAGGCAAGACCCAAAGGATTATATATACATATTGTGGACTTGAGGGGCGCCAGAGAGATGGTGCCTGATGCGCTACAACGACAATAGATCTGAATTTTTTTTTCTTTTGGCTATGAATTTGTTATCTCTATGTATTTATTGTACTTGGTTCCGTAACCAGATTGAATCGGATTTATGAGCCGCATTATGTTCATCAATTTCCCAACTCTCGATTTTAGGGAATCCTGAATTTCTCAATGCACAATGTCCTTCACTTCTAATTGGATGTTAGGCCAGTGTACAGCCAAGGACCGTGACAGTGGTATCCCGCACATCGTATCGTCGTTGATGGAGATCCGTCAGAATCTTTAATGAGGTCTGTCATGATATCGGGGAGCTCTTGAGCAACGAGCGGATGGTCTAGAACACCATGACTAGCAAAAGAAGAGGAGCAATAGTGGGGGTCAAATCTACAGTGTCAGGAGAATTGCTGTTCAGGGGATCTGACCCTTCAAGTCTTCTCACTTCAAAGCGCTGGACTACACCCTGCACCAGATGAAGTCTCAGCAGTTCCAAATTTGACACTCATTTTCTCTTAATCTCGGCATTCGGGCTCCAAATCCGTAAATCCGTCCACCGAAGTAGTGAGATTAATAATGCTCTATCACCGACATTGTGTTTATTAGTCTTGTCCTCTTTTCTGCGCCAGTATCTGTACAATCTAGCAATAATACCATAGTTTGCTAGGATAGCTCATTGGCCCAGACATTAATTGGGTCAATATGAGCTGGCGAACTTGGCCCGGGGTTAAGCGGGGTTAGGCGATTACGTAGCTTCTGAAGAAAGTAAAATCCCAGTTAACTTCCGTGGTATTTCCTGGCATCGTTCGCTTCTTTACGTTTGATATCAATTCTCGATTGACCTGTCCTTCTTGCAATATTACCATCCATCGAATAGTATCAACCCGCTCACCAAGATAGCTGAAGTCGAATTTGCAGTATGGCTTCGTATCTGGTCACCGGTGCATCTCGTGGTCTTGGCCTGGCATTGGTCTCCCGATTGGCTACCTTACCAGCGACAGAAGTGGGAAAGATAATTGCCACTGCACGCTCCGATAACTCACATAAGCTAAAGGAGATTGTGAATGCCTCGCCAGGTCGAGTAGAATGGGTCAGATTAGATGTTACCGACCAGAAAAGTGCACTGGAAGCTGCCAGTGAGGTAGAAGGCAAGCTGCATGGCATAGGACTGGATTATCTTATCAACAATGCCGGCCTGATGGATTACTCGCCGACTGGGGTGGAGGGAATGTGAGAAAAATGTCTAATAAGCTAATGGACAATGGCTGACCGGATTACCATAGGGACAACCTCAATGAGATCTTCCATACGAATGTGACTTCTGTGCATACCGTGACACAAGCATTCTTGCCTCTTTTACGCCAGGGGGGCAAGAAGACGATAGTCAACATGTGAGTCCGATATTTCATGTGCCGACAATATCAAAGACTTATGTTAGCAGATCGAGTACTGTTGGAACCTTTGCCAAAGCGGAAGATTTTCGCGTTGCACCGACTCCTGCCTATAAGGTGTCCAAGGCTGCACTGAACATGTTAACTGTTCAATATGCCCAGCAGTATGAAACAGAAGGCTTCACTGTCCTAGCTGTCAGCCCCGGTGTAAGTTGTAGAAAAATGATTCCTTTAGTTCCGACTAACTTAAATAAGTGGTTGCGCACCGATCTCGGCTCATCTCGGGCGGATTTGCCCGTTGAAGTGGGAGCTGAAAAAGTCGTGGATATCGTGCAAAAGAGCGGTCCATCTCAGAATGGGAAGCTAATTAACATACATGTTCCGGGTTGGGAGAATGCGCCAGGACCCAACCAGTATCCTGGTGGAGAAGCCGCGTGGTAGGTAACTTGAGACTAGGTCCACGGATGTACTATAGACTACGGACTATCGAACTTGAGACGAGTGGTTGCTTATGAAAGATCTCATCGGAATTCCCTTAAATAAAGATAAAGTGCCGATACACACATTGATTACTGCAGTCCCGGATAGAAGATGATTAAATCATCATTTATCTAGAGCGGGATTAGAAAGATCGTTAAAAGTTTAGGTAAGACTTACGTCGCGTCGCACGAGTGGCTGCCCTCCTGCTTAGGATCTTTGCATCCATTAGGGCAGGCCTTGGGATGGCCAACGATGCCAGGGTTCTTGCAATGGAACAAGACATTCTCCAAGGGCTGATCTGCAACATCGGTTCCGTTGATAACGTCTTTCAGATCCGCCTCGGTGAAGCCTACAGAATTAGTAAAAGGCGAATACTACGAATCGGGATTGGCTTACCCTTGTCCTTGATGAGAACATCGGAGCAGTAATCGAAGCTAGGAACGCATGTCTTGTCAGCCAGGCCAGTGGAGACCAAGGCAAAGACAGCGAGAACAACAGACGAGAATTTCATCTTGGATTAGGTGAAAGATTATACAAGGGCCAACGGAAGCAATTCAGTGGGAAGAGCAGCTTTATAGCAAGACTCCAGAATATGGAAAAAAAACCAGGTCTTGCATTCCTATAGTCGCTAAAGCTTGCCTCGCACGTTCCTGGTGGAATGCAAACCGGTATGTGGTTACGACATAGTGCATACCACACCATGGTTTTTAAACCTCAAACCAGCCATATATTTAGAAGTTTCTATTTTCAGCAGAGAAGGGAAGATAATATCACGCATGTGAACACATAAGGGGTATTAAGAGATGAGGTTATATGCATGTTGTGTTAGGTCAGCAGTACCCCTGTCATCCCCTCTTTCCTGTCAACGTACTTTTTTAGCCTCTTTTACAATTCAACTTTGATAATGTTCAATCTTGCAAAAACCCAGACCGATTCAAAAAGTCCGCCCGCACCACCACCACCCGAGATTCTGGGCTTGAAAATTTCCAACCATGTCTTACATCTCAGAACAACCCCTCCGAGCCACTTCTTTCAAGCACCGAACCCACCTGTGGACGAACACGACGCACCCACTGGATCATACTTCTGCTACGGCACTTTGACCGACCCTTGCATGGTTCGTGAGATTCTAGAACTGGAAACTGAGCCCAAGCTACGCCCGGCACGCATATCGGGCTATGAGTGTAAGTTATGGGGGCAATACCCCGCACTAGTGGAAGCTCCAGACTCCGCTGTGGTGGGTACAGTCTATAATGTCGAAACTATTGAACACGGAGTGAAGCTTGCGATATACGAAACAAACAACTATCGCGCTAGTCCTTGTCGCATTCATTATACCGATGGAAAGGAGCCTACCAACGGTTTCGGGTATACATTCATATTCCAAGGGAGTAAGAAGGATTTGAGCGAAGGAGTCTTTGACCTGAGAATCTGGTTGAAAAGAATGGGACGACTGGGAGGACACAATGTACCTGCTGGACCTGCCTAATCAGGTTCAAGGGAGAAAAGTCCGTTATCATGATAAGATAGCGAACCCCGCACGACTTATATCCACGCGACTGTTGTTTTGCATTACTCTTTGGTTTTTACTCACAACTTCACTATGGAGCCTAACAAAGATCTTGGTGAGTCTCCAGGTCCCGTGCCCAACCCAATTCTCGCCCGACGTACTGATATAACATAGTTGCAAAACTGGTGATGGCCGATCCAGGCTTGCCCCGACCGAACCCAACCCAATCTTACTGGCAACATATCCCTCATGAATTAGCGAATGCCCAGTCCTCGAACCTTTCTACCGAACGAGACTTCGCTATCATTGGGTCTGGTATCACCGGACTTGCCGTCGCCAAGTCTCTGCTAGAGCAACACCCAACAGCAACAGTAACCGTCTTAGAAGCTCGAACCCTCTGCTCCGGCGCGACGGGGCGCAATGGAGGCCAGATGGCCGCCAACGTGGGTGAAGAATACATGCACCTTGCCGAAATCCATGGACCAGAGATGGCGGGGAAAATTGTATCATTTACGTTTCAAAATTTGCAGAGGATGCAAGAGTTGATCAAGGAATATGATGCCGTGGAAGCGAGCGAGATGCAGCAACTTCAGAAGCTGCGAGCCTTCTTGACTGAAGATACTTTTCGAGATTTCAAGTTGAGCATTGCGCGCTTGGAATCCGATCACCCTTCCTGGAAAGGCCTGTACACAATTCTTGACAAGGAAACTCTAATAAAGGTTCGTTGTCACAACATTACACTAATATAGATTGATCTGACGTTCCCTCAGAAGTATGGAATCCACGGGGCTGAAGGAGGAGCATTGCTTCCAGCCGGGACCGTATGGCCCTATCGCCTAGTGACGAAAGTGTTCGCAGCTTTGATGAAGAAGTACCCAAATCGACTAACCATCGAGACGACTACGCCTGTCCAGGCAGTTGAGCACGAATCTAACTTCGTCACACCAGTAACGTCTGTGTTTCCGTATATTGTTCGGACCCCTCGTGGCCCCCTCCGAGCCGGAAATGTAGTTTATTGCACCAATGGCTATACGGGACATCTCATCCCCAAGCTACGCGGCCGCGTTCACCCCTTCAAAGGTACAATGACGGTTCAAGACCCCGGAGACGCAATGCCAAATCAAGGAAAATCCTTCTCGTGGGGATTCCACTACCCAATCACATATGATCCCGCAACCAAAGAGTCCGGCCATGGTTTGTATTATCTGGGACAGAGTGCGAAGACCGGTTATTTCTATCTCGGAGGCGAGAATGCTCGGATAGAGCACGTTGTCTCAGCTGATGATAGTTTTGTGGATAAAAATTCTGTAACCCATCTGCAATCTGTCCTCCCACAGTTCTTTGGCAAAAGCGGCACGCCACCCTGGAAGGTTGTTAGCTCTTGGAGCGGGATTATGGGATTTTCCTCTGATGGGCTGCCTCTGGTTGGACAACTCCCAACATCACTGACCGGTCGCAATGGCGAGGGAGAGTGGATTGCTGCCGCTTTTAATGGTTATGGAATGGCTAACTGTTTGATGAGTGGCGAGGCACTGGTGTCTTTGATACTTGGAAATGGCACTGGTGACTGGCTTCCAGACGCGTATGGACTCAGTGAGAAGCGATTGCGAGATATTCTTACGGCACCGGAGTCGATTAAGGCTCTAACCTCCAAGTTATGAGTGGTTAGTTCATGTACAGACATTGAGTTCCTTGCCTGGCAGTTGTGATGATACAGTAATTAGTGGCCACTTCATACGATAAAACAGATGTATCTCCATTCGATCCTCAATGAAGGAGCCTTGCCAGTCTAGGTTACTAAAAGCCTTCAATTGAGCAACTGCTCTAATTTAGTCAAATTTAATGCAAGGGTATCTATCTCCTATCTATCTCCTTTCCGGCGCCTTTTCAATGCTTTGAACACCAGAGAAAAAAAAACAAAAATTTCTTGTGTGGCGCCCCACCCGTGATGAAGCGCGCCCATCTTCAATTTATACTTACTCTGCCCCATAAAACTTTCGATGAGAAAGCATCAGAAGCAAAAAAGATGGACTCGCGGGGAATCGAACCCCGGACCACTCCCATGCTAAGGGAGTATTATACCACTAAACCACAAGCCCATTTGATATGGTGAGTGGGACCAAAGGTGGTTCAGGACGGCTGATGGGTGGGTTCGGCCCGCTCACACTCGGCTTCCGGACCGGGTCAGTGCATGCGTTCGGCATTGACAAATTCCAGCATCGAAGGGTGTTTGTTAGGACTGCCGGTGGAAGAGGATGGACTCCAGGTACGGGCCTCAGTACGGTGAGACTGCAGTTCGTGGATAGCACGCCCAACGCCATCAATACTGCGCACAAGATAAGTGGAGAGAGAAAGCTCCTGGCGGGAGAGGACCACCTTCATCTTCCTGTGAGTCTCAGGGCTACTTCCAGACAATAGCAGTTCACCTAGGTGAGGGTAAATTGCGTCCCATGTCTTGGGAGTATCGTCGGAATTATTCTTTGGCAACGATCGCTCATGGGACGAGATACTGGAGACCACATCTAAAAGTAAAATGTGGGTGACGGCAGCCTCGACCTCATCCCTCAATGCAAGGTGACCTGGAGACTTGACATCGGAGAAAGTAGGGAAGTTGAGGCTCACGTCGTAATATGTGCTAAATGGTGGGGCAGATAGGTTTGTTCGAATTTTGACACTAAAGAAAGTATCAGGCGTAGAGAGGTTACCTCGAAGCACTGACTCAATTGGCATGAGGAACTTTTGAACGAGAGCCTCAAGTGGAGTTGCCGAGGACAATGAAGGGGGCGTCGGGCCATTTGTGAATGTTTTGGTAGTCAGTTCAGGGATGTCCAAACCAGATGATCTTAGGACACCGTAGATGTCGCAAATGAATGACTCCAATTGGCGGAGTTGCGCCAGATGCTGGAAATAAGCCAGGGCGGGACGAAGCAGGTGGTATTCCGGAGTAGTCCGCTTCTTTGAAGTCAATGGTGGCGGCACTTGCGTGCGACGGCGCAGATTTTGGCGATGAGCATAGGCGAGCAGGATGCGCATCGAATGTGCTAAGCCGTCCGCAAGAATTTTATCGGTCGCCGTAGAATCCTCGTCAGCATCAAGAGTCTCATCATCGGCATCCACCAAATCCAATAGGATTTCGAGATTCTCAGAAGCAGGGACTTGAATGAGATTCTGACGAGTCGTCACACCGGAGCTTGCCATGGACCGGGCTTCTCGAACCAATTCGTGGAACAATTCTTCCTCAAAGACGGAGTCCCGCGCCTGGAGGATGCGATGCTCAATGGACTCGGCATCGTTGGAAGTAGAAGAGCATGGTCTTGTGCAACTAGAGATGTGAGAGCCTTGCTTCACACGCACCCGGACAAAACGAGCTCCGGAAGGAATTAGTCCTTTGTCGAGGACCAAGCTTCCATCCTCAGATCGCCGTAAGGAAGCAAGACCACGGTCGCGAAACACCGGTGTAGCTTCAATGAATCCATACTGCACCCCGAGTGCCTGCCTCTCGCGTGGCAACCTGCAGACCTTCCAACCTTTGTCCTTGACCGCCAACACTTCATTCCAGTACCGAGTTTCCGATGCGACTTCCGTCTCCAGTCGGGCGGCCGCCTTCAACAGCTTGCTGGATGCCGAGTTGAAGTTCTGAATTCTCCACCCCCTGGAGACAGAAGAAATATCTTTCGTTACTGATTCGGATTTCGAAGGGGGGTTGACTACATCCGCATTCAAAGAACCGAGGGGCGCGATCTGTTTCAAGTACGGCGACATGGAGGTTTCGGCTTGGCGCGGGGCATTTTTCGATAGGAGGAGGGAGATGAAATCGAGGGCGAACATGGCTTCCATGTGGGATGCTCTAATCTGCCTGTATTAGCTTCAATTCGGCCCAGTAATCGATAAGGTCCACTAACACTGCGAACTGAGTGATATCGGCGCGCTTCTTGTAGAGCTGTTCGAGGCGCTCTGTGGTGTCGACATCGCCATCTTCTTGATTGCCATCTTCTGAATCCTGTGTATTATCGCGAATTTTCTCCTCGGCAATCTTGGTTCGGAGGATCTCTTCGTTGACATCTCGAAATGAACCCCAGTGGCTGTTGATTTGAGAGATTTCCACAGGCAGGGTGTCAGGTCGGTCCTGCTTCTCCAGGATGGGACGAAGTGGAAGAGTGAATGAGTCGGACATGATGTAGTGAGTACCACCCCACTGCACTCAGATACGACAATGAGATGGTTGAAAGACTGTGAGTGGGGACGTGAGCTACAGCTACAATCGACACTTTATCTCCGGGGAGGAATATCACGTGATACACACAAGCCATGGTGGATTCCACCTTGGAATTGAAGTTGTAAGAAGTTGTAAATTCATTTAAAAGATGAGGTCTAGATGCTTAGGTATCTTCGGTTTCCGAATCTTTCGTATTGGTAGGCCAAGGGCTACTCATTTTGTTCAGTACGTAGCTCCAGTTATGTTCCACTCACATACGCGTTATATACTTCAATAAAACCACATCTGAATCTCAATCCGAATGCTGTCGAGATTTGACAAAATCCACCAGATCGAAGAAACTCTTCTTGTAATGTCGCTTCTGGGTGGTTCTATTCACCACCTGCATGCCAAACTGCTGAGAATAGTCCCCAAACTCCCAATTGTCAGCAAAACTCCAAGCCAAGGCACCAATGACTTCAACCCCGTCTTCATAGATCGACTTCAACACCTCAGACATAAAGGAGAGATAATATTGGCTGCGAGGAGAGTCAAACAGCTGATCTGGTAGGTCTTTGGTGGCCTCGCCGTACACAGGGAAACCGAATTCAGATACTATGATGGGGTGTTTCCATTTATTGTAAATATCGAAAAGGAACTCTCGGAGACTAGAATAGTTAGCGCAAAAGCCTAGAGCCGATGGAGTGCAACATACTAGGTAGGTGTGATGTACACATAGGACTCCGACCGGTATCCGATGTTCCATCCGTAGATGTTTGTGGTTTCTTGGTTGACACAATAAGGAAACAGCCAATTAGAGCTAGAGGGATTGGAAGCACACGCATCAATTCCTTCATCGGCAGGAGATACCACTGTAGCGGTGTATGCGTCAATGCCGAAGAAGTCGGCTGTCTTTTTTATATACGTCAGCTCCGTGTCATTGAGTCGCCTGGCGCCTGGGAGAGTCTTCAACACAGAATCTGGATATTGTTTTCCAAGGAAGATAGGATCAGCGAAGAATCCAAGTTGCATTTCCTGGAATCGATTGGCGGCTTGAACATGGCTAGCATTTTTTGGATCCTTGGGCACGCCGAAGTTATCATTGAACTTCAGACCCATTTTACCGGTGCCTTTAAGTTCATCGTGGTAAAAGTGATAGACTTGGGAGTGGGCATGAACAACATTGTCAACACCCTGGAAATTGAAAGCATAGAGGAGTGGCTCGTTGAAGGTGACCCAGATTGGGATTCGATCCGCAAAATGGGTCAGAAGGACCTTGCCATAATTCACGAAACTATGATTATCAGCAACGTTGCTAAAGTGTCAAGGTTGTTGACTTACGCATCGACAAATGTTTCATTTTGATAGCCAGCATTATTATACCCGATGTCCGGGTGTCTCGCTATGCGAGGTCAATAACGAAATAGGAAGGCACCAGGAGCCAGGAAGAACGTACTTATGTTATCGCTGGCGACAAACATCAATGGACTGTCAAAGTGAAGCATTGTCACAACGGGCTGCATCCCCGCATCGAGAACAGTCTTGATCACATCATTGTAATGATCAATGGCGTGCTGATTGACAGGGGTGCCAGGCAAGACAAAGGGCAGAATCCGTGTCCATGGAATGGTGAAGCTATAGTATTCCACGCCCATGGCCGCCATTCTTTGGATGTCCTGCTTGTACAGGAAATAGTTCTCATTGGTGATGTAGTCTCTTGGCTTATCGCCCGTGATGAGCTTCTCCAGTAGCGAAGGAGAGCGGCCATCGAGAGCGATCGCACCCTCAATTTGGGCAGCACTGCCCGCCACACCAAAGACAAAATTGTCTGGAAAGTCATAGCAATCAGTGGGGCCAAAGTAGTCAGCTGGTGGGAGGACAAGCTCGCTGGTTGGAACCGGAGTCGGGTGAACTGTAGTAGAAAGAAGACCCGTTGTGGTCTGCAAGTTATTAGCCAGTGCGCACTTATGATCAATTGCTGATTTGACGAACATAATTCTGGAGATCAGCTTGTAACCACATTGATGACCATGCTGCTTGTCCGTAGGGATCGGCGGTATCGGTCGCACTGATTTTGGTCTGCCCAGGAAGCCAACTTCCCCATGTCGACGTGGAAAGGCTTGTCTTGAGCAACTTGGCTGCTTTTGAATAGGCAGGAGCGAAGGTCCTCGTAGTCGTTGGTGAGGGGACTGATGTTGCATATCTTCCTGGATTCAGCAAGGGATAAGTTGAAGAGCGAAGGGAATCTACCTGATCGTCTCTTTGAGGGTGTATGAGAAAGGCTGGAAATGGTAACTTGGCGAAGCAAGCGTGCCAGTGCATTGAGGCCGAGCAGAGGTGCCGGTTCTGGTGATATACGCTTCTTGTGCCTCTGCCGCTACCGCGAGGGCAGCGACCCAGATGGGGAGGGATAGCATGTCTGCTCAATCAATGATAATCCTTAGAAGTGGCTAAAAGGAAGACAGCGGGCAGGATCTTTAAGTACTCAGGAACCAGATCTATGTCCACTACGCAATTCGGATAATTATCGGTAGAAGTGTGATAGAGTTTTAGCCAAGGAGTGAAGCTTAATTGATTGGCGCGGATTAACCAGGGCATCATTCCAACTCCCAAACAGGGTCGATCTGCAATTAGAAGTGTTGAAACCGGAATGAGCATGGTTGCAATGTCTGGTGGTAGAGGAAGTCTCCACTCTCGTCCCCATATTTCCCCGCATCCAAGCCGAGGGTGAACCTCCCATTAAGCACTTGAAATGAACATTAAGCTGAATGAGTGCCTTTGTAAATGTGACAGTTGATACCTTAATGAAACTAAGAGCTGACAGATCTCAATTCCTATACACAGTACGGAGTCAATTTCTCGAATCATATCATAAGCCTAATTCTTCCCAATTAAAGTTAACCACAATGCGCCCCGCAACTTCCCCCCGGTGTAGTTTATCCACAGCCTCAGGAAGCCGATTGATTGGATAAACCTCACTGATCTGCCGTAGCATGCCCCTTTTCGCATAGTCCAACGCACAAGCAGTGTCCCGACGGCTTCCTACTAACGTGCCCTTGATACTCAGGTTTTTCATAATAAACTCCATAGGATCAGCTCCAAGAACCATCGTTCCAGTTGCAGGGATCCCAATGCACATAACAATGGCCCCGATTCGACCCCCAATATACGACACAGCATCCTTGTATGCTGCAGGCGCAGTGACGAAAACACCATGGACACCAACGCCATCGGCCACTTGAACCACCGCCGCCACGGGATCACCTGCTGTCTTGAAATCCACGAACGCCTCTGCTCCCATTCTCAGGGCTAACTCGCGTTTCTCATCACCTGTGTCTACAACGATAGGTCGCATGCCCATCGCTTTGGCCAATTGAACACCCTGTATACCCACCCCACCACCTCCGCCAGGAAAGACCACCCATGAGGCAGCTGGAAGGTGGGATTCCACCAGTGATTGATGCATGGTACTTGCGCTACACATTATAGGTGCGGCAACTTCATCGGGGACACCATCTGGGATCGGAGATGCGTATCGTGCAGGAGAGGTGATATACTGTTGGTATGTTCCTGAAAGCGATGTGATCAATGTCCACAATCTATAACAAGGCGCCCACACGGAAAAGCCTACCCGCAGTCATAAGGCCTGAATGAACACCTTTCTTGCAGTAAGTTTCCTTACCACCCCAGCACAGATCACAAGAATGGCACGTATCCACCAGGGGCTTGACGCCGACCCTATCTCCAAGTTTGAAATTCCTCACATTGGCTCCAGTCTTGACAACTATACCGGCACCCTCGTGACCAGGGGATCGGACACCGAATTGGGACATTGGCGGGAAACCAATATCCCCCTTCATAAAATGAATATCTGATGTGCAGAGTCCCGTGAAATTAAGACGAATAAGAATCTCGTCAGGACCTATAAGGGTTTAGTAGTTGCAACAGCCTCACGACACCTCTACTTCCCCTTGAAATCATACCTGTCTCTGGAACTGGCACCATCTGTATCTCGACATGGAAATCCGGTCCCTCGTTGACCACGACACCTGCCTTGCAGTGTGTGGGGATATCGAGGTTAGGTAGAACAGAGACCATGATCGTTGAGATAAGGGCAAATTGTGCAAAGATAAAATGCTTGAGTCCCCAAACTCTATGATGCAGTCCTGCCTTGTTATATAGCTCCTCGGTTACGGCGTTACTTAATACCGAACCATGCTTGATCTTTAGTCACTTGACTTCCGCATCCGTCGATTGAATTTTGCTTCCGTCAGTTGACTTCGGCAGTAGCTACGGGCGAATTGGTGTAGATGAAGGAATCAACAATATGACAAGGGTACTCGAGTGAGACAAATAACCGAAGAAGGTCCGAGGTAGTGCAAATATCAGTCCGGACAGGATGTTGACCCCTCTTCAAGCTGTCTATCTGACTGCTCCTCTCAGTCTTGATTTGTCCCCAGCAAAGTTCCCCACTTTTTGGTGGAGCAGATGTGGGGAAGAAATGTCTCCGCATATCCGTTGATGCACCGTGGCAATATAGTAGCAATTAATCTAACCGAGTCTAACCTTGAAAGTGAAAGCTTAAAGAAAACAAGAAAACTGATCGTGAAGATACCCTGAAGCTGGAAATTGTGTTTTGGTAGACCAGCAATAACCGGTAGACCAGCAATAACCCCACGGGTACCTGGTATATAGCCACGAATGATGTACCTTCATGGTGCAGTAGTGTAACACCGCTAGATACACATGCAGATCATATTTATTCGGTTGCTTTGCTGATGACTAGCCCCACCAGGATTCATGCTAATTCTAAGTTGCATTTATCCGTATCTGACGTCCTTGGACCCTTCCGCAAACCAGTCATCATGAGCTAATCTTTCTTCTGTCGTCGCGAAATTGACAATGGTGCTTTTGATCATAGAGTAAGCATGATAAGCATCCATGCCATTCTCACTCCCAACACCACTTGCCGCCTTGACACCTCCCCAGGGGCTGCTGGGATCATTGCGATGATGAGTATTCACCCACACAATTCCTGCTTCAATCCGTTCCGAGACTCTGAATGCCTGCGAGAGGTCCTCTGTCCAAATCCCCGCACCAAGGCCGAACTCGGTATCATTTGCTAGTGCAACCGCATCGTCCTCGGTATCAAATCCCACAACAACAATCACTGGTCCAAATGCTTCTTGGCGCCATATTGGGGAAGTGACGATGGTATTTCCGGGTGAAGATGCGAGAATAGTTGGTTCATAGAAATATCCCTTTGAAAAATCAAACTCATCTAGTGGGCTCTGACCGCTCATACGCTTAGCTCCCACGATGGCGACCGCAGACTCTGCCAAAGACGCATTCACTAGCTGTTCAACATTCTCCAGTTGCCTCTTGGATATCAGTGGCCCCATCATTGATTCAGGATTAGTAGGAGCTCCCATGCGCCTTGTAATTCCCTCGACTTTGACTTTGAGCTTTTCGACCACCTGATCCATAATCTGATTGGCCACAATGATTCTTGTGCTGGCAATGCACGTCTGGCCGCTCGCCATATAGCTTCCAAAAGCAATGCCATTCACAGCAGTGTCAATCTGGGCCTGTTCAAACACTATCAAGGGCGCCTTGCCACCCAACTCTGCTGTGTACTTGGACAATTTCCCACCAACGATCGACCCAATGGCCTTCCCGGCTGCAGTGCCTCCAGTAATGTCGACCTTCCGTACTAGGGGGTGTGAAACCAGAGCTTTCCCGGTAGTCACACCATAGCCAGGCAAGACACTCAGCACGCCGGCCGGTATGCCCGCGCGATGAAGGATCTTCGCCAGAAGCAGTGATGTTAGGGGAGTCAATTCACTAGGCTTGAGAATAACGCTGTTTCCAGCCGCAAGGGCTGGGGCCAGCTTTTTGACTGCAATCAGAAGAGGATGATTGAACGGGGTAATCTGGATGACCACGCCTAACGGCACGCGATCGACAAAGTTGTGCAATTTCCCGGTTGTTGGAAGAACCGATCGCTCCTCGACTCGAAGGAGAGAAGCATAATATTTGAACCATTTGACGAGGGACGGAACTTGCGCATTCATCTCACGAATCGCGCGACCTGTCTGCTTTACTTCAAGCGCGACGAGTTCTGGTAGGGATTCGGGAAGTAGTGCGGAACATTTCTCAAGAACATCTGCGCGCTCATGCCGGCTTGCCCGGGACCAGATGCCGGATTTGTATGCTGCATGAGCAGCTTTAACAGCGGTGTCGATATCTTTGACTGAGGCTGCGTGGCATCTAAGTGATGTTAAACTCGTACCCAGGAAAAGCAATGCATCGACCTACTGAGCAAAGTGTTTCCCCGTAGCAGGATCCTCGATAGGAATCCTTGATTTGTCAGCTCGGAGATTCTGAGCCCAGTAAAGCATGCACTTACAAAGCTTCCTCTCCTGGTTGTTCTTGACCAGCGAGCCACAGGAGACAAGGACTTTCCATTATGGTGCGGATGAGGTAGGAGATGAGCTTCAATTGCAGTTAAAAGAGATCTAGCAATAGTCCTAGGCTCCAGTAATATGATGCACGGACGATGAGTGAGTCGCAGTTGGAGGGGATTCACGTGCTATTAAGAAGCGGGCAAGCGTCCGCTGCAGCCCCGCATTTGAGGCAATCTTCTGATTAGCTATCGATGCTGATAACAGCGTTAGAGTTGTCTACAGATTATGCTTACTTTGTTCCTTTATCTATGAGCATAGTGACCTTATCGGGAATTTTGGAAAACTAATGGAGCTTCCTAGTCAAACACCACGGAATTAGTTCAACACCCTCACAAACAGCTTAAAAATTAGCGCAGTATCCAAGATTCAAGAAGTAATGTTATTGAGTACATACGCAGGTACCTACTTGCTCACGCTCCTCTATATACTGAGCTGGAATGTTAAGGTAATTAAAGAGTGTTGCCCACTAAGCCACCTTTTTTCACCTATGTCATGGCCCCAACGAGGCTTTATCTCGTATAATGACGTAAGCTCATCGAGGTGATGCGATGTCCTTTGATGCTTGACATAACATTTTTTTGAATTTAAATTACTGCATCATACTATGGAAATGATGTGCTGTTCACCTAATCTTGTCGTGTTCAACTGGTGAGATCCTACCTAATTCAACAAGACAGTCCCGGGTCTGGGCATGTTGGTTTAATTCCGACTCCTAGATCAACATTGACAAATGATTTAAAGTCAAAATGAGATTGCATCTTGGCCCCTCTTGCGGCAATGTTCACCAAAACTGGGGAAACTAACTTTGGTCCGCCGATAGTTAATTAGTACAAGCCCAGAATCTGTATTGCCAGAAATGGCAAAGTAGATATTTGCTGAACCACGGTCACTCGGCCGATCGTAAATAACGCAGCCTCCACATACGTGATATTTGGTTTCTGTCGAAGATACTGGCAGAGATCATCAATCTGCTAAAGCCTTGGCTTAGAATAATTTCGAAATATCGCATACATTTACAAAATTTGCCACTCCAGATCAATCATTCAGGTAGGCAATGAACCTCTTCAAGCGGCTAGCGGCGTGGTCTGCAGCGCTATGCGTGACCACTGCCCATGCAGAGCCTCTCGTCTCAAGCCCAGGTGAACGAGCAGTTATTCGAGGATGGAGCATGCAATCTGCAACCAGGGCACAAATTGGCATGTCCAGACTATCTCAACCTGGTGTCAATGTATCATCATGGTACAGAGTTGGAGGCCGCAGTACCGTGATGGCTGGCCTTCTCGAGAACGGTGTATACAATGAAACTGAACTATTTTTTTCGAATAACATGGAAAACTTGGCAGATCAAGCAATCTTCAAAGAACCATGGATCTACCGAGAGGAGTTTAGTATCTTCCCTGCCAACAATCAACACGTCACCTTGAAAACGCACGGAATCACATCTAAGGCAGAAATCTATGTGAATGGTGCACTGATCGCAACAAGTGACCAACAACAAGGCTCCTATGGAGGACACCAGTATGACTTGACAAACCATCTTCGATCCGGGTTCAACTGTCTTCTGATTGTTGCCTACCCGACGAACTATCTTCGCGATTTCGCTATGGGATTCCTCGACTGGAATCCTTATCCTGCCGACAACGGGACCGGCATCTGGCGCGACGTGGAAATCATACAAACGGGCGCAGTGTCCATGTCCCCACTGAGAGTTGTCACCGATTTTAGCAAAGCTGAATCTAACGACAATGTAAACGTTACGTTGAAAACAGAGATTTCGAACCACGCGCCACACACAGTTCAAGTAGAAGTGAATGGCACAATCATAGGTCCCATCTACGCAGATAATGCTGCGATCTGGGGCACATTTGATTTGCAGCCCGGTGAGGAAAAGACAGTTTCCGTCGAAGCTGCGCTCAGAAATCCACAAATATGGTGGCCCTCGGGCTGGGGAGAGCAGCCAATGTACACAATTGAGGTCGACGCGATGATCAAAGAGGACGAATTGATTCTTTCGGACTCTTCGGTGCAAACATTCGGTATCCGATATGTCTCGTCTCATCTGAACGAGCACAACGACACGACTTTCGCTGTTAATGGACATCCGTTCCAGGTGTTAGGTGCGGGATACAGCGCCGACATCTTTATGCGGTTTGACAAACAAAGAATCTCAACCATCTTCCAGTATATGATCGATCTGGGACTGAACACTATTCGCCTGGAAGGGAAGCAAGAACATCCTGAATTTTACGACCTTGCCGATCAAATGGGACTAATGGTTCTAGCCGGGTGGGAATGTTGCAATAAATGGGAGGCATGGGATGTACGTCTGTCTACTAACCTAATGCCGTCCGAAAAAACTAACATTTATCTCAGTATAATAAAGATGCCGATGGTGTAAAATGGGAAGAATCAGACTATGGCGTTGCACGCGCATCGATGCTTCACGAAGCCGAGATGATGCAGGCACACCCTTCCCTTCTCGGATTCCTGGTAGGCTCGGATTATTGGCCCAACGATCATGCAGCCGAACTATACATTGAGGCATTGAATCAAATGGACTGGAACCTTCCGATCATTGCATCTGCCAGTAAAAGGGGTTATCCCGAAGCTCTAGGTCCATCCGGTATGAAAATGAGCGGACCATACGATTGGGTCCCGCCAAACTACTGGTATGGCGATGAAGAGGGGGCAGCCTTTGGATTCGGCTCCGAATTAGGCACAGGAGTTGGAACGCCAGAGTATGATAGCTTGCAAAAATTCATGTCAAACAAGGACCTTGACACTCTCTGGAAAGAGCCACATATGGGCTCGTATCATATGTCTACAAATGTTTCTGCTTTCTATGGTCGTTCGATCTACAACAGGGGACTATTCGCTCGATACGGCATGCCTTCCAGTATCGAGGATTACGTGACTAAATGCCAGATGGCAGATTATGAAGCCACTCGTGCCCAGTTTGAGGCGTACTCGGCTCGTCAGAACGCTTCTAGACCGGCGACCGGGGCAATATACTGGATGTTGAATAGTGCATGGCCAAACCTACATTGGCAGCTTTTTGACTACTACCTTCAATCAATGGGTTCTTACTTTGGTACCAAGGTCGGAACTCGGGTGGAACATGTTGCTTATAACTATGAGGATGAAACTTTCTGGCTGATAAATCACTCCCTTGACAAGCAAGGAGAGCGAGAAATCTCAGTTGATCTCATCGATACAAAGGGAAAGAAAATTTCGAGTGCGAAGGTTAAGACAGACACCACGCCCAGCTCTTCAAAGGAGGTTAAGATGGTCAAGGGAATCGACAAAATTAAGGATGTTGGATTTCTTCGCCTCGTGCTTCGTGATGTCAAGGGTAAACGGAACTTGAGTCGCAATGTGTACTGGCTGTCTCCCAAGCCCGATGTCCTCGACTGGCCAGAGTCCACCTGGATCTCCACTCCAGTCACCGAATACGCGGATTTCACGAGACTGGGATCACTTCCCCCAGCCAATGTGAAGGTGACCATGAAGTCTCCAGAGAAAGCTCAGTCAGGCAACGGATGGACCTCTTTGGAAGTTCGGCTTGAGAATCAATCGAAAGTCCCCGCTCTGTTTATACACCTGGACATGTTCAACCCGGTAGACGATACCAAATTGAAATCTGTGTACTGGTCTGATAATTATGTGACTCTTTGGCCAAAAGAAACGCTTCATCTAACGGTATCCTATGAGGGCGAAATAGCAAATATTTCGAATTGGCTGAAAGTCACAGGGCGTAACATTCGCTACAATGGACTTGCGAATATATGAGAGTCTGATGAGTTGATAGGAGAAGATTGCTATGGTGCGTGAGTGTAATAGTTGAAATATTCGTTATTCCAGGTACATACGTTGCTATATCACAATCTCAGTTGCTCGTTCCAAACCAATGCTACCAGCCTAAGTATATGCACAAATGTAATAGAAACAAGCAGTCAAATGCAAATGCGATAAGAGATCAGATCGCCAATAAATATCACAAGGCCATACCGGAGGTGAAAGATTAACAAATTCAGGTACAGATGGCCGTTTTCTGCAACAGGCCTAAGAACTGCGACATTTTCGACCCGGAATACTCAACGCCTAGAACAGCCGGACTCTTCGGATTCTCCGAGTAAAACATTTGAAGTCGTTGGACGGGTGTTTCACAAATAAGTGGCGCTTTGTGAAGCCCGGGGAAGGATATTAGCTGGGTAGCTGGGGTGCTGTTCCAAAGATAATACAAAGAGACCCTCTGCAGAGCCAGGAAATCGTGACTGAGATCCTTAAGAATGGCCGCCCAGCTGTCATCTGGTGCTAACGAAACATGATACAATGTGAGAGCCTGCATTGTCCCACGCAGGCCATCAATCAGCATGTGAAGATCCGGTGCTCTCACAGCTGTGCGGAACAAGGCTAGTTCTTGTAACTGGGAGAACGTGGCTGCCTCCGCTAGCTCATGCATAAACTCCGCAGCTAAATCATGCGAGCCCAGATTCAATAGCAATGTTTTGAGATTTGGGGCACTCAAGACCAACTCCAGAAGAAAGCCGGAATTATCAAGAGTCAGATACTGCTCCAAGGAGAGTTTCTGCAAATTAGACCACACTATTCGGAACTTCGGTTGCCGATACAAGACTTTTGGCAAGCGGCGCATATCCATCATCAATGTCCGAGATTGTTGATTGGCATAGATCAAATGAAATGACGAGACTGGCAGACGAGAGTCAACGACGAGAGCGAAGAATACAGCGACGGCATCGGTGATGGTCACGCGACTCATATCTGGATGACCTTCAGGATAGCGACAGAAGATAAAAAATGAACGACAATTTGTTAAGTGGTTAACCAAGTTATCTCGGAGGCGTTTGATTGCTTCCACCTCCATCGGGGCGGATAAAGGACCCCACGGGTGGCGATCCCACACCAAGCCACGACCCACTCCATTTTGAAGCATAAATGCTAAACCATGAACATAGGGTCGCAGCGCTTCATGGTGGGAGAGAGCATCGATGCGACCGAGACTTTCTTCGGAGAGATCTGTCTTGATCGAAGAGAAACAGCGACGCGCGAACTGGTTGAAGGTTTTCTTCTGCAGGTCGCGACAGACGAGACGTAGTTCCATCAAGGTGTCGGCATCTACATAACGAGCGATAAGCTCGACGAGCTCAACTGCGAGGGATGGGAACAGGCAAGATTTGAGCATCATCTGGACATTATTTGACGGATTTGACGAGTGGAAAAGGTGAGGTTAAAAAGGAAGTTCGCGAAAGTGGAGTATGTAGTTTCCCCGGATTCTCATGTCATGTTACCCCTCATTTCGCTGCGGAGAAGACCGGGTTAAGGTGGCATCGGATGAATGGATCTGATCTGGTGATAAGTACTTGGTCTAATAGCAGCTATCGTGTATATTTGATTGATAACCTAAAATAAAGGGATTTAGAACTACTAGATGGTTGGACCTGGATCTGAGGTCGAGCTAGAAAGCCCAGAATATGACGATCGTGATATTAAGGGTAAAGATAATGACATCAGTCATATGGATATGCACCGCAACAAGGCCCTACAACCTTATGTGTAACATTTCACTGCTCCATCGTCGTTGCCAACTTCTGCCACATCGCGCATCGTTGCACTTGCGCCTTAGGCACATCTTCCATTGCAGTGGAGTTGGTCTGCAGTCTCAACCGCTCCCCAGTTCCAGATCCCCAAGCCCTCCACATAGGGGCATTCTCATTCCGAAATTTGTTTGGATTCAGTGCCTTGATAAAACTGATGTAGTAGTCCATGATAATGGGAACCATATCGGCGTTGGTGGTGGCAAAAGAGGCCGACGCTTCGTTGGTTTCACCAAGGCCAAAAACCGCCGGCATTTCGAATACATGTGGAACACCCATTCCATCCGCAATCTCTGTTGTATCAAGGATATTGCAGCGATAATTCCACACCTTATCCGAAGAGACGAATCGTGCCATCGAGGCTGACATGTGGTTTCCCGGACAGGTGAATGTCGAGTCACCATACGCAGCGGCTGCAGAGGGGAAATAAGCCGCATGTTTGGGTAGGGCCTTCATTAATGGGTACTCCTTATTGATATCTTCGAGCTGGTCGTCCGTGAGTCTGGGGTAGTTGTTTTTCATAAACTGCGACACTTCGGCGGAACTAGTCGCGTTGACCGCGAAGGCAGTTCCTTCATTGGTGTCATCCGAGACCATCACTGGAACATGAACCACTTTGCCCTGTTCAAAGAGGGTGTATAGAATGTCAGGCACTAAATCGCCATCTACCACGGGAAGCCAGTACCACAGGGGTACAGGGCTGCTACTTCCACCCGGGAAAGGCTCATCCACATCGTACTCTTGAATCGTCTGAATATCAACAGTACGAAGACAATCGAGTGTATCATTGGCATCGTCACACCCGGTATCCTTTGTAAATCGCGTGTATTGGAATTCCATTTCCGCGACCGTTCGTTGTGTAGGCCAGAAATTCGACTCGGCAATCGCGCCAGCAAACAGGTTCATATCGCGACCCTCATAGGCCGTGATATGATGCGCGACCGACCCTGCACCTGCCGAGTCACCGTGAATAACCACATGGTCAGGATCCCCACCAAAGAGATGGATATTCTGCTGGACCCAAGACAGCAGTTTCCTCTGATCAAGCAAACCCACATTCAGATCCCCATTCTTGCGCACTTCTTCGCCAGCCAAAAATCCCAGCACACCAACCCGATAGTTGAAGTTGACCAAGACGATACCATGGCCTGATTGCTGTACGACGTCACTGCCGTTATAATTCGCGTTGGAGATATCCGCGTATCCACCCCCGGAGATAAACACCCACACAGGGAGATTTGCATTCGTAGACGCATTATTGGGCCGATAAATATTGACAAACAGACAGTCTTCTGCATATGCGGTGCTGACTGTTTGACCAACGCCTATACATACGGGACCAAACTGATAAGGTTAGCAAGGTGCAGGGCAACCAAAAACCCTGCCAATCTCACCGAGGATGCATCTAAGACCTCATTCGTAGATTCAGGGTCCCGTGGTGCTCGGAATCGCAAGTCATCCACTGGTGCCTTGGCATATCTAATGCCGAGAAATTCGTCAACGCCGTTGTACAAGGATATCCCTTGGTACTGCGAGTACCCGAGGTCCACGATAGCCGACCGGGGTAAAGACGAAGCCGATAGCAGATCGGGTGCTAGACCTACTAGCAGTAAGACTATGTAAAGATGCATCGCCGGAATTATTATGATTATGTACACGCGCCCGACGTAAATGCTAATTTGTTCTGTGACGACATGCTTTCGCAATGGCTTTTAAACCCCGGGACTGAAGTGGACCCGGGGTATCGTTTCCCGAATTGCGGGGGATCGACGGTGGAATGGTTGCATCGCTGCGATTCATCTATAGAAACTCCTTATATTGGAGGAGAATGTGTTGGGCTGGACGAGAACGAGATGCCAATTCCACCAGTTAAACCCGTAAACTCCTTTCCCCCCACTGGATTCGTGGTTCATTCTGTACTTCCAGGAATGATCCGGATCTATTCATGCATAAAGCGGATGAATGAGGACCGAAAAGTTGTCTCGCAAAGCAGGGTCTGGGTTACATCTGAGTCTATGCGTGCAGGTGCTTAAGGGTTCATTGTGAAACATAATTTTCAATTCTGAAACAGTCATGCTCAGTTTCAGCTTCATAGACTATAATACATAGGCGCTTGAGCACACTCATATACATTATCCAGAACGTTCTGGAAATTCAATCAATCCCGTAAATCGTAACATCGTAGCAGTAACATCATCTAGTAAACATGATGGTGACTTCCTCGACCATCAGTACCATGCATGCGACGAGTTCCAGCGGCCTTTGAGACATAGTTAGCATCTTTGAAGCATCGTCATTCTAAAGAGTAATGCTTACTTTGACACCCGGACGATGTGTAATACTGCCCTTCATCTTCATCATAGCGCCAGAAACCTTGTCACCAAAGGTAGGTTTACGCTTGTGGTGATGTTGCTGGGGTCCCAAATGGCGCTTGTTGGTACGGTGAGAGATACCCGGGTTTGCAGCGGTTGTATGATGTTGCTGGGCCCCCACATGGCGCTTGTTGGTATGGTGAGTGGTACTCGGGTGTGTAGTGGTTGTAGTCTTCACAGTCTTGCTTTTAGCATGGGGACCCTTGAGCCGAGTCATCAACGTCGGCTTGGTAGTTCTCGTCGTAGTGGTAGTGCGGCCGCGGTGGAACATGATGACGGATAAGCAAAGTTCAAATAGTAGATAATATAATCGTTTTGTTATTCGGATATAGAATAAATAAAAGTCGAAATTCTGCAAGGCAAACGAGAGTTTTTATGGCCAAAGACTCTGATCAGCCTGTCATAACATGCTCGATGTCTCATATCAAGAAGCAGGATATACAAGAATACTCACGTACGCCAAGAGCCATTTCGCCTTCTGGAAGGCAGCTGCTTGGTGTTGAGTGGAAGAATTAACGCGGGCACGTCATCTGTGAGAAGATCGGCACTGCATGACTAGGCGCAATAGGATGATAATCTTGTTGATCTATTTTATGTGTGGCGTGCCTCAGACTTCGTCATCCTATCAACAATGGAATGTGGCTTATGACCTGAAAATATGACGTCATCTGCATGGGGACTGACGACCTACAGCTTAACATTCACCGACTTCGACAATAATAAATCGTAATTTGATGGATCACTTGAAACGAGGCTTATCATTGGAACTTTAAAGCTAACTACAGTAGGAGTGGAAGGCTTGAAGCCGTCGTGAACACTGACCTCATCTTGACGCCGAATACCACCCAACGACAAACACTGCCACAAAGAAATAATGACACGCTAGATGATAGGTCTCAAGACATAGACCGGTCGAGAGTCTATCAAATCAGACGTTCTTCTTCAGCCACTGAGTTTGGGAATTGCAGTAGCCCAAGAGACCAGTCAATCCCCACTCAACTCCCGTGCCGCTTTGCTTGTGACCGCCAAATGGAACATTGGGAAGCACATCAAAGTGCGAGTTGACCCAGACACTACCGGACTGCAACTGATCGGCAATGCGTGTGGCCCGCTCAAAATCCTTGCACCAGACTGACGAACCGAGTCCTGTCTCTAGGGCATTCGCCTTCGCGATGACATCGTCTTCGTCTGACCACTTCATAACGGGTAAGATGGGAGCAAAAGGCTCTTCTTGAACGACCCGAGAGTTCTCAGGGGGGTTATCGATAATGGTTGGGTGGATAAAGTACCCAGCGGAGTCTTGAATGGAGCCTCCCAGTGCAGCCTTGAGGTTGTCGGTGGTGATCGTCTTGAAAAGATCCTTAGCCTTGTCGAATTGCATCTTATTCTGCACCGGGCCGACAAAGACATCTGCCTCCGTACCATCGCCAACCTTCAGGTTCTTCACAAAGGCCACTAGTTTCTCCAAGAATGCGTCATAGATCTTTTCGTGCACGTAGAGACGTTTGATCATCATGCAAATCTGAGAACTGCACAGGTAGGACAGAATACCAATCTGAAACGTGTTAATTGTGTTGTCAGAGATATTAAAGTAGTGACACATACCTTGGGAATAACCGCATCAATGTCAACATCTTCACATACTATGGCAGGGTCATTTCCGCCCAGCTCCAAAGTCACTCGCTTGAGAGTTTTGGCACAGCTGGCCATGACTCGTTTGCCGGTCAGAATTGAACCAGTGAAGGAAATCTTATCAATACCTGGGTGTTCCGTAATCATTGGGCCCAGGGAGTCGTCGCCACTGAGACACTGTACCACACCAGGGGGGAAGAACCGAGTAGCCAGCTCAGCTAGCTTAAGGTCACAATAAGGTGTAAAGGGAGAAGGCTTGATGATGACCGTGTTGCCAGCGTACACCGCCTGAGTAATCTTTCCAATCGCCAGAAGCACGGGGAAGTTCCAGGGCACGATGGCTCCGACAACACCCATTGGGGTATAACGCTGAACAATCTTCCGGTCTTCGGTCTCCTCGATGACATTCTGGGGAATTTCCAGCGCACTGATACCGCGAATCCAAGTGCTAGCCATGCCCACCTCGACTGCAGCCTGGCTCAAAGGCTTTCCTTGCTCCATTGTGAGAGTCTTGGCAAATTCATCGGCAATGGCTTCAATGCCACTCGCATAGGCCTCCAATGCAGCCCGGCGTTCCGCAATGGATGTCTTGGACCATTTCTGGAAAGCATCAGAGGCAGCCTGGACTGCTCGGTCGAGATCCTCCTGAGTGGAGACTGGAACCTCGGGGTTGGGCTGTGAGTTCGCGGGGTTGATGTTATGGCGGGTGGTCGGGGTGGAAGTCAACTCGTTGTTGATAACATTGCGAAAGCTCTGAATGGTTAGTTGATACAAGCACACCCCCGAACTCGAACACATACGGAAAAGTCCAGCGAAGAGGTCGTCATCTTAAAATTCAATTTCAATTTCGATGATCAAGATAGGAGAGGGGATTGAGAGAGGAGAATTTTTTTAAGATAAGTCAAACAGCCGGTGTAATAGTGGGGGTAATGGGCTTGCTTGGCGAAGCTGAAGGAAGTGCCAAGTGATAGGAGGGTTTCAGCTCGTTAGAACAATCTGTAAACAAGCCGTATGTGGGACGCTATTTATGTGCCTCACCAAGCTAGATCGATTTGTCTGCCGCATCTTCATCCCGAGTCCGGATTCATAATAGCCGGATAAGCTCCGAAACCCATAAATTAAACAGAACATAGCGACGTGATTTTGTCCAATGGATTGAATGATCAGAATGATCCTGCAGCTGCAGTCGTGGACCCCGCAATTCAATCAGTGGTTCTAGGGTCTTGGCTCGGCCACTTTTTGAGACAACCCGATCAATATCATTGGTACTTCCCTGATGTGTGGAATGATAGGCACTGCGGGGAGAATTTGCGGGGATCCCTCTTCCCTGCTGATGTTTAAATCCAAAGTCAAATTCTCAAGGGGACTTTTCGGGTTCTAAAAACGGCATGCGACAGGAATCGGAATCCCTCATCGGCAACGCAGATGAGATGGGAATGAATGTTGCCCAAAGTCACCGGTGGAGATTTCACGTGATAATAAGCGTCGCTGCTACATCTGCACGCTAGACGTTTCAGGCGTCCATGTAAGCAACTATTTGCGCGGATGACGTGAGCAGGGGCGACTATCACATTTTCGTAGATATAAACACTATCGCACCTGGGCATGGGAGTCTCCCCATTCAAAATACAACTATTTCCGAGCCAAGTACAGTAGCCCGAATTGGATCGTGTACCAGTAAAACCTTTAGGTAGATTCGCTATTTAAGCGTCAATATACACCACAGCCTGTATACTTAGTACTCTAGCCTGGTTCTAATTTACTCCACAGGCCAGCGGCCCTGCATCTTGCTAGATAGACCAGCACGCTCAACAACCTCTTGACTGCGCTTCTTGGCTTCCGCTACAATCTCTTTCTCATTCATGGTGAGGAGCTCCCCATTCTGCACAAGTCGCTTACCGTCTACCACCACCAGATCCACATCACGGCCGGTCGCAGTGTAGACCACAGCGCTAGGCGCATTGAACCAGGGCTGTGTGTGGATGCCGCGCACATCAATCGCCACGAAATCCGCTTTCTTGCCCACCTCCAGACTACCAATCTTGTCATCCAGCCCGAGAGCTTTAGCACCATTGATTGTGGCCATTTCCAGAACGGACTCAGCGGGGACAGCAGTTGGATCGTACGAGATACTCTTGTGGATGATAGCTGCGAGTTTCATCTCTTGCAGCAGATCACAGGTATTGTTGCAAGGGGCACCATCGGTACCCAATCCAATGTTCACGCCAGCCAGTTGAAGATCGGGCACCCGGCAAATCCCCGACGCCAGTTTAGCATTGGAGGTGGGACAGTGAGCGACATGAGCTCCTGAGGCAGACAGCAACTTAATATCGGAGTCATCCAGATGGACCATATGCGCCAGCACGGTGCTCGGCCCCAAAAGTCCAACCGAGTTGCAGTACGACATTGGCGTGTGTGACACGGACGCAAAGAAATCGCGATCGGCCTTGACTTCAGCACAGTGCATAGTGATAGGGATACCCTTCTCGCGCGAGATAGAAGTCATCTCCTTGTAGAGCGCATCGGAGACCCTATAAAGTGGTTAATGGTTTTAGTCGGTATAAGTATTTGACCTACCCTCCAGGAGTTCTAGCGCCGAACCACACACGAATACGATCATTCGCGGCCCCATTCCACTTCTCCCACATCTTCACACTTCCAAGCAGAGACATCTCGCGGTCTTCCACAAGACCGGGATGCATTGCCCAGGCGTCATCCTTGGCGTACTTCGCAATGTTCATCACGATCTTACCCAAGCAGCCTCTAATACCAGATTCCTCTACAGCACGGGCAAGTCCGTCAAAGCCATAGCGATCGGCAAACTGGTCTGATCAGAAAAAAGGATTCGCCTAGGGTTGAATGGCTAGTACTCACCATGCTCTCCAAGAAACAAGTGGTACCGCACTTGAGCATTTCACCGATGCTGAGCCTCGCAGCGGCATATCCATCTGCCTCAGTGAAATTACCTTGAAGGACCCAGATTCTCTCGCATAGCCAGGACACAAGCTCCAGATCATCGGCTGTGCCCCGCAGGAGAGTCTGAGCCGTATGCATGTGGGTAGAAATTAACCCCGGAATGACAATGCGGCCCGTGAGATCATATTCCTCATCATCAGGGTATCGCTCTTTGAGAAGAGCAGTTTTCCCAATGTCGGCAATGACATCGCCCGACACCCGGATAGCTCCGTCATTGATGATGCGGCGATTGCCGTCGACGGTGATGATGGTTGCGTGGGTGTAGAGCATTGTGGGAATAATAGAAATGTCTGGGTAATGCTGGTCTAGTAAAAGGCTGGAAGAAATAGAGGAGATTTTGACAGACATTTCAACTTTTGCATTGGTGATCTCCGCTTTCAAGTCATGGCCGGAGATCGCCGATGCACGATAAGATATGGATTGAGTTTACACATCATAACTGTCATACGAGAACTATGGCGATCTCCGATAATTACAACAATTATCCATCATGGTTTGTCATTCATTCATATGCTGAGTACTAATGGTATATGTATTCAATATTGATTTAGTACACGTATCGGAAGTTAATGTTTTCCTGATCAGTCTTATCCTCGAACGCGTGGATCAGGTTTGGATCTGCAGCAGTGACGCCTGCAGCAGCGAGCATCTCATCCTTCTTTTTATTCTGACGAATCAGGTGGAAACGCAGGTAGATGACAGCTGCAGTCATGCAGGCGTAACAAGCAAGGTGCACACTCCAAGCAATATGGTACCGAGGTGCGTCCCAATCCAGAAACACTTGAGGGCCTAGGATGTATTAATATGGATATGTATGGCAGGTATGAATGCGAAAGAACATACCGATCGCGTTGCCAGCAGCCCACGAGATAAATGTGGCAGCGACCACGGTCGCTTTCTTAGTCTGTCCTGCAACATTTCGAGACACCATAGAGAGACACAGTGTTTGAGCGGACCAGAAGGACAGGGTTATGTAGTAGCTGATCAACAGGCCAACTTTGGTGGACAGCGTAGTGTTTGCAACTGTCATCAACACGATAGTTCCAACATATGAACTGAAGACACATTAGCGAAAAGCCAATCGAAAAGCGAGGATGAACATACGGAATGACGAATCCTAGCATGACGAGAAGGTTTTGGTTATACTTCTTGACCAACCAGGCTGATGTCAGTAAGATGACAATAATATAAAATCCTAAAACCATGGCAAGGAGCTGACTCTGCAGAGTAGTAAAGTTGAAGCCAGTCATAATGATACCCGCAAATGCACCCAGACCACTGGTTGGGAGGGTTGTGAAGATCTGGATGGAGCAGTAGCACCAGGTTTGGGGATCACGGAGGGCTTCCCATACTTGATAGGAGCGGAACTCCTTGTTCTGAATACCAGTCTGATTGGATCGCAGGCGCTCAATCATAAGGTGCTTATCTTCTTCACTGAAGCATTTGGCACGCATGGGAGAGTCGGGCATGTACCAAATGACGAAAAGACCCCAGAACACGGACAGGACACCATATGAGAGAAACAATGCCTGCCAGGACTTGAGAACCTTGTCGCCTCCAATCAAAGTGAAGCAATAGGCTAGCAGACCACCCACAATTTGCTGGGCACCATTCATCATGTACCTATGTGGAGTTAGTCAGCACCTCTCGAAAATGAACAAACTAGGTCAAAATTACCAGTAAGTGACCGTGGCCGCCTGTTCCTCTCGTTTATACCACATGGACGAAAGAACGACGAAGGTGGGCTGACAGCAAGCCTCGAAGATACCCAATAGGGTTCGCACAGTGACCAAGCCCGCGAAGTTGTGGCAGGCGGCATGCATTGCCAGGGTAGTACCCCAGAGACAGATATTGATTCCCAAATATTTCGCGATCGGAACTCGCTGAATGATCCAGTTTGTCGGGTATTCGACGGTTAGGACCGCAATGTAGATACAAGTTGTGAGCCATGAGTACTGTACCCATTAGCATTTGACCGACTCGCAAGCCGAAGGGCTTTTCACCAACCTTTTGTCCATCCTCCAGATGGGCATCTTGCTTGATTCCCATAATGGACGAAAAGGACATGGTGCCCTTATCCAGCGCCTGTAGGAAGTATGTGCAGATCATGATCACCAACACACGGCGATCGATCATGCGCTTCAAGCGTTTATTGGTGGCCTCGTCAACCTCCACTTGCCCTCTAGAGGCATACATCTGGACCTCCTTATCCACCCGGGAAAAATCCATATCTTCCTTCTTGAGGTCATCGTCCGGCGACAGAACCCGCTCGACATGGGAGATATCCTGTTTGTTGTAGTCGCCCATCTCAACTGCTGGGTGCGGTTCAACCGCTGAATCGATTCCATCGCGGGAATGGGCCTCGTCTTGACCCATTGTGAGTAAGATAGTGGGTTTGTAATGAAGATGTGGAGTTGAAACTCCTTCACCAAGACAAAGCGCCCTTTTAACAGAACAGGCTTGACTCTCCCCAGACCGTTCACCCATCACAGAAACGCCCCCTGAGCCCGCCAAGTCTTTCCTCCCATGGGCCAAGATCCATCATGTGCTTCGACGACAAAAGACTAATTTAACCGAAGGCCAATGGCCAGGGTCGGTGACTCTTATCCCCATGGTCTTGGCGCGGAGAAGCGTTCCACCCCCACCGTTTCTAGCATTTAACCCCCCACGAAAGAGGTCAAAGTCCGGGGAAGCAATCACCCGAAATATCCACTGCGGTAATAAAAGTGTGGGCCGGTCTCGCTTAGAGGCTAAGTTGACCTTAGACTCGGGCGTTTTTCTCCCGAATTTGCCTTGGCTTGCGCGGGGGATTCATAGATGGCGGGGCAATGGCGTGGTTTCGGTGATCAACCGACCACCGACAGTACTTATTTCGGTTCGGAGAACATACTCCACGGCTGAAAAGGAAATCGCATAAAAGGATTGATTGTCTTGGCTGTCAGCACAGAATATCCAATCTACTTCAACCTTCCACACATTCCTGCCAAGTCTTCGCGATGGCCTCTACGCGTCCCCCTGCCCCCGAGGTTCACAGCGCCGTGAACCTCCTGATCGATAACCTCGTCAACATCAAAGATGAGACCGGAAAATTCCTCCTTCACCTCCCTGACGGACGCATCATCGATACCAAGTCCTGGCATGGCTGGGAGTGGACACACGGAATTGGCCTTTACGGTGTATGGAAATACTACGAGTTGACCGGCGACGCTAGACTCCTCCAGATCATCGAGGACTGGTTTGCTGCCCGATTCGCCGAGGGCGGTACAACCAAGAACATCAACACGATGGCCGTGTTCCTAACACTGGCGTACGTGTACGAGAAGACCGGCAACGCCACTTATCTGCCGTGGCTTGACGCGTGGGCCGAGTGGGCCATGCACGAACTTCCCCGCACCCGCTACGGCGGTATGCAGCACGTCACATATATCACTGAGAACTATCAGCAGCTCTGGGATGATACTCTGATGATGACGGTGATGCCTCTCGCTAAGATCGGCAAACTCCTCAACCGTCCCGATTACATCGCCGAGGCGAAGAAGCAATTCCTGACTCACATTAAATACCTGTTCGACACAAAGACAGGTCTTTTCTTCCACGGGTGGACATTCGAGGACGGTGGTCACAACTTCGCGGATGCGCGCTGGGCGCGAGGAAACAGCTGGGTCACCATTGTGATTCCTGAGATCATTGAGCTGCTGGATTTGGAGCCTACTGACCCGATCCGTTTACATCTGATTGAGACCTTGGAGGCGCAGTGCGAGGCACTCCAGCGCGTGCAGTCTGAGTCTGGTGGTTGGCACACTCTTTTGGACCACCCCGACTCCTACCTCGAGGCATCTGCCACTGCAGGCTTTGCCTATGGTATCCTGAAAGCAGTGCGCAAGCGCTATATTGGTGCACAGTACCGACCTGTGGCCGAGAAGGCGATTCAATCTGTGATCAAGGATATCGATGATAAGGGCGAGCTTCAGAATACCAGCTTTGGCACTGGGATGGGTGACTGTCTGCAGTTCTACAAGGATATTCCCTTGACCTCCATGCCATATGGACAGGCAATGGGTATCATGGCACTGGGAGAGTACCTGCGCACCTATCTTTAAGCTTTAGGTTGATGGATTTCACGCTGTTATGTATTAATTTTAGAATTGTAGATAGATCTGAAAAAATAGAGCATTTGAGCCTCGCTCATATTTTGTATTTCGTTCAAGCGGAAAGTCATGATGCTAGTAATACAAGAGAAGAGGTTTGAGGGTGTGAATTTTTGGCACGTAGACGTCCATCACCACCGAGGATCTACGGGTCTCAAAGCTGGAGACTCAGGTTCCTTTGGCATAGCCTCAAGGTGAATCCCACGTTTGCGCGCACTGTCATAGAGCGGCTGGCACTCTCGACGTGCATATTCAAGCAAATCCAGTGGCGCTTCTGTTTCCTTCCGACCCCATCTAGTGTTGTCCTCTGGATAGTTCAGATCTAAGACGAAGGCGAGACGCTGTAGATGCGGAAGAAAATTACTGGACTCGAATGCCCGCAACCAGTCAGCCCAGTGCTCCGACTTAGTGAGCGAGGCTGGGCCACGCAAGTACAAGGCTGTCAAATTGGGAGGTAGAGCATTGTAAAGTGTTGGAAGGTACAAGGGGTCATCAAAGATGTCACCCACTGTCAAATTCAACACCTTCAGATTGTCCAACCCTGGCAGAAGCCGACGAAAGGTTTCCTCCCCAACCAAACCAAAGTCAAGGCCGGTGGTGGATCGAAGTCGTAGGGTATGAAGATTGTAGACCAAATGAGGAAGCGCTCCGTACATTCGACAGAGAGTATCTAGTGCGTCGTTCTCGAAGATCTCCAAGGATTGGAGGTTGATCGGTCCAACAGGTGGTTCATTTTCGGGATCCAACTTCCGCTCAGGATTGGAGTAGACCTTACTCATGTGTTCACAAACCATCTCTGGGAGATAGGCGACTTGAATATGACTATCTTTCCCAAGATATTCTACCTCTTTCTCCCCTTTATCAATGGCCTCTCGGTGTGCTTTACGAAGCTCGTCGGACGTCGGGCCCTCGAATCGGAGGTTACACGTAAAGTTGAGCTTCAGGTGGTGAACCATCCCCTGGCGAATAACGGGGCTTTGAACAAGGTCCCCGCATGCAGAGCTTAATGTGAGCCTTTTCAGAGGCCAGTGAAGGGGAATGTTTTTGTCATTGAGTTGTTCATTGAACCCACTTTCCAACTCCAAATCTTCCACGTTATTGAAATGTGCCCCGAGTAAAGCCCATTCAGCGTCCGATGGAGTATCTTCACCGACGAGTAAATGTGTCACATTCTTCGAGATAGACTTTAACTGTTTTTGGAGATGTGATTCAACGTCGGGGTCATCGGTGTGGGGCCCCTTAACCATCACGACTGCTGGTGGGGTGTGGGCCATTGTGGAGGCGGGGCGGTTGAGCCCAAAACGCGGTAGATATGTGGAGAAATGAAGACACAAAGCCAAGCAAGTCGGCTGCTTCCAGATCAAAGCTCTCAAAAGTGATCGAACCATGAGTGTGATGGAATGATTTGATGATGTCTTCGGGTTTGGCAAACAAAGAAAGCCGAAGAAATACCTGATCCGACTTAGAGCCTCATATCAGGTGACCAAGTCCGTAGCCATTGTAGTTATGAGTGACCACGAACCACTAGCTATCCATCACTTGAGAAGATTGAACACTTCCAAGAATACTTAGCGTAGATGATACACTTTATCTGATCCCTTAACGGGATATATATATTAGATACTCAGTAGGTAGGGTGAGATGAGGCAGTGACACTGACGAGAAAAATAATGAAGAAAGGAGAGAAGACACGTTTTTACTTAGCCCCTGAGGGCTATGAATTTAGGACATAATGTAGATCTCATATCTCAACCATTTAAAGGGAACGCAATTTCCAGTCAATCGAGACCAATCAAGTCCTACACGTGCATGGCTGAATCTGGAACTGTTGACCCCTTGCCTATTCTCTAAGGCGTGAAATTCTTCTTAAGGAACTTGGCGGGAAATCAACATCGTCAAGTGACAATAAGTGGAGCAATTCTTGAATGTTGGGAATGCACTGCCATTTATTGACCGCTTGGCCCATAACAGGAAAAGGGGCGAGGCGACATCACGAGGCCCATGAGGATCACGATCATCCCTTACCTTAACACTGGGTCCACCTGCATACTCCGGCCCCTGCGTACAGAAGTGGAGAACTCATCAAAGTTGTGGGGTAGAACATTGGAAGCTACGGAAGAAATAGCTTTCGATACTCGGATAACCTTCCTCCATCGCCACTTTAAATCTCTGAAACGTCACCTGAGCTACCATTTCCTCCGAAAATGGACAACTTACCCACTTCCCGGAATTGCCGCCGACTCCGCTGTACATGGATATAAATGTACTAAGGTCTGTGCACAGACATGGCTACTCGGGAAATTCAGACTAAGGAATTATACCGGGCGTGGGGGCTGTACTGTTGCGGGGCTGGACGGATCGCTAGATATTCCGAGGCTGTGTCGCCTTGGTATAAGAGGGGGATCGGGACGAGTCCTGCTCTCGCTTTCAGGCGTCGCATCCCTCTACCATCCCATACTCCTGTTCATTCTGAGCAATTTTGTATCAGACAGACATATTCCGATATGAAGTCCAAGGCCTTCTTCAGTGACCCGACCAGCATTGTCGATCATATGTGCAAGTCCCTGGCACAGCAGAACCCCAGTCTTCGATACGATGCCAGCAACAAAGGTTAGCCTAGGCGATACTTTCAAGAAAACGGATTAGTTGACACATTGTTATCCTGCAGTCTTATATCGCCCAACTAGCCATACCAGTACAAAAGTCAGCATCATCAGTGGCGGTGGCTCGGGCCATGAGCCCGCCCACGCAGGATATGTCGGCGAAGGCATGCTCGACGCAGCAGTCTGCGGGAAAGTATTCGCTTCACCAAACTTTGATCAAATCATTTCAGCTTTTGATCGGGTTGCCACACCGCGAGGTATTCTCGTGATCGTCAAGAACTATACTGGCGATAAGCTTAACTTTGGCCTTGCTACCGAGACGTACCAAGCACAGACAGGAGTTCCAACCCACATTGTGACTGTGGCGGATGATGTCTCTGTGCCCTATTCCCGAGGAAAGCTAGTTGGCCGTCGTGGCCTAGCTGGTGCAGTCCTAATTCACAAAGTCAGTGGTGCAGCTGCAGCTCGTGGCTTGGGCCTGGAGGAGGTCGCCAAGGTTGCCCAGCATGTCTCAGACAACATGGCCACAATTGGATGTTCATTGGACTATGCCAACCTTCCCGGTGGCGTTGACTTGCCTTCCATCCCAGAAAATACAATTGAGTTAGGAATGGGCATTCACAATGAGCCTGGAGCTCAGCGAATCTCCCCACAGCCTACTATTGAGAAGCTGGTAAGCCAAATGGTCAAACTCCTCTTGAATGAGGATGATCCAGAACACGGATTCCTGAAATTCCACGACATTCCTCACAGCAAATCGGAGCTGGCTCTGATGGTGAATGACCTTGGTGGTCTGTCTGTGCTCGAACTACAGGCCATTGCGAATGTTGTACTGGAATGCTTGATAGAAGAGTACGATATTAAGCCCGTGCGGATATACGTCAACACATATTTAACAGCCTTGGATGCACCGGGATTCAGCATTACCATAGCCAATCTGACGCCTCAATTGTTTTCGTCTGACATCAACCTACTATCCTTGCTTGATGCGCCAGTGAAATCAAACACTTGGGCCACCTGCCAGCCTTTATCTGCTGTCATCTCGGGAACGCGGACACCAGAACAGGAAGAACGGTCTCGCTCCCCCAAGATAAACCAGGAAATCCTGTGTATGTTCAGTCTCAACGTCCAAACTGGAAATTTCCCAAACGCTAACTTGACATTTCGTAGGCGACAAGCGTATCTTCACGGGGATTCTCGAAAATATCCTCGCCCAAGTGACAACGGACGAGCCAAATCTCACAGAATACGATACCTTGATGGGAGACGGCGACTGCGGCACCACGCTGCTAGCAGGAGCCACAGCCGCGCATGCTTTGATCGAACAAAATGACGAAAGTTTCACAAATCTCGTAAAGAGCCTAATGAAAGTAGCCTCATCGGTCCGTAGCGGGATGGGCGGAACATCAGGAGCTCTATACGGCATATTCCTGAACTCATTCGTCTCCGCGGTGCAAAAGAATTACGGAGAGATCAAAGCCGTGAATATCCAACTCTTCGCCAAGAGCGCAACGCAGGCCCTGGAAACACTCAAGGGATACACCAACGCTCGTGAAAACAGCCGGACTCTGATGGACGCGTTGATTCCCTTTGTGAACGAGCTGTCGACCGCGGTTTTTACAGATAATGAGACTGCTGCGAATGCACTGGAGAGAGGACTCAAGGCTGCTCAGGATGGAGCGGAGGCGACTAAGTGGATGCAGTCCTCATTTGGTCGATCGACCTATGTGGGTGCTAGTGCAGGAGATGAGAATCCTACCAAGGGTATCCCGGATCCAGGTGCATGTGGTATTGTGGCGATTATTACTGGCATTCAGAAGGGACTTGCGGCGTCTAATTAGTACGCAGGCACCTGCCCACGGGTCTTCGGGGCTGTACAGGTTTTACAATTCATTGAATTTTGGCAGCTCACAATATTCCCCAATATTAAATTTGGTAACCTTGGGACAATCAGAGCTACGTCGTATACCCACACCTGGGCCAAAGGAACCTTACAAGATTGAAAATGGTAGACCTCGGGAATTAGTACAAGGTCAGTCAATATTGGTGGCAAATCTACCTAGAACAACTCCATCTACCACGTTGGTGGATGTACCGCATGCAAGTGTTGAGGCTCGGGAGATGAAGAATGACATGTACCGAAGCGGGTACTCAAATATGTATCCAAATATCAATACAGCACAGTCCCACTGTGGTAAATTTATGAAGTCGGAGAAGCCAATAAACTCTCTTCTGCTAACCTGGTCCTAATGGACAAATTGGGGCTTTGGATCGCCGTTCCAATGTGGCAAGACCGATGATGCAGGCACCAAAATTCAGAATCTTCATGGAATTCTCGTGCGATAGGACGGGCTTACGGAGGCAATTGCGGCCTAAATTGGAGACAATTCGGATAGCTCGGGGATTGAAAATCAGTGGGGCCATTAGCCGATGGGACTCGGTACCCGATGATCATGAAGCTTGGATCAAGTGATTAGCACGATGCTTTTGTGATCGATAATCTTGGGTCAGGGTCCATAACCACATTACAGTAAGGGGTGATTGTGATTGTGATCAGGGGGTAAGCTGGTTCATGAATAAAGTCTATTTGAGTGAGCCACGTCAGCCTCGTGTATGGAAAACAAATCATGATTCTAGAATGGAAACCGAAACACTCACAGTTTTCGAATCCAGAGTTCCCACCAAAGATTCTGTGGGTCTATTCCGAATGCAATGCGGGGAGGATCATGAATCCATGGCGAGACAATTGAAGCGCAAAAAGTATGGCGAACAATTTAGGTGGGGATTTTTCGTATCGCCAGTCTGCCCCTATTTGCATGGCACTTCTCGCGTCAAACATACCCTTGACGGGGGCATCGAACGAAGCGTCTTGCGGGGGTTAGCGAAATGAGTGGAGCACACGAGTGGAGCATGATTTACGACCTGTGATTCGTTCTAAACAGCGCAAAGTCCCCACACGACGATTGGCCAAAGATCCGGGGCATACGACACTCGCAGCCCATTCATCCAATGATGGACAAGGAATGCAGAAACGCTCACGATCGTGCCATGGATATCTTTCACGATGATCATCGTCCACAGGAACCAGTCACGCACAAATCCCCTTAACCAGTCAAACAGAGCCGAGGATAATCGATCTCTCGGAGATGTGGTCCACGCACGGCCACTGTCAGCTTCTCCAATTGCCATCCCTGCAGGTACAAGCCATACACGAGACAGATATGCAAGCCTTTGAATCCACCGTAATCCCAAGTCGGTAGATTCCGGTAACCTAAGTTCCCCGTACCATTATTTGCGGAGAATACCCCATCCAGGGTTCGTGGAGAGTGAAGCGGGATCTCGTGGGAAACTCTCCTATATTAGATCGACCCCCAATGGGTCTTTCGCTCTCCATTCTTCTTTTCTATGGATAATCTGCTCTTCTGGTATTTCACTCTTTTCTGGGAGTATGGCTCACTCAGGTGCCAAGGCGGCCTTGGCGAGTAATGGCCAGGGTTTGGTGATTTTGACAGTTATCGAAGGCAGTGTCGCGCTATTCCTCTTAGTAGCTCGCGTGTATACGACTTGGCGCATCACTCGGCACATTCGGAGTGACCTCTACCTGAGTCTGGTTACTTTTGTATGTCATTTCTTCCATCTTTACTGTCGCAAGCCATTCACTAACTAATAGCACAGCTCATTGCCTTGATTGGATCGATATTTCTGGCTCTTGGTATCAACTCCGGACTTGGCGCGCATAAAACCGATCTCACCGAAATTGAGATCACTCACGCGATCAAATGGAATTGGATCAACCAGTCATTCGGTATTCTCGCCACTGCGACCGGAAAATTGGCCATTGTCGCTTTCTTACAACAGATTCATGGTCCTGAAAGTCGGAAGAAAGTCATCTTCTTATGGGGTGTTGGTATCAGCAACATGGTGGTGAATTGTATCACCATCGTCCTGATTTGGACCCAATGCGACCCCAGTGCAAAATTATGGAACAATGCGCTACCAGGGTCCTGTGATGGCAGAGTTCGAAACCAACAGGCCGCATATTTCCAGAGCAGTGAGTATAACCTAGGTTATTGACGAAGAACAATGCTGACAAGATCATTGTTTAGGTTATTCCGCAGTGTGCGATCTGATTTTAGCCCTATACCCAGTCATATTCTTCTGGAATGTCCGACTCAACCGGAGAGTCAAAATCGGCCTTTGCTGCCTGATGGGTCTTGGAGTTGCAGCATGCGTCTGTGCTATCGTCAAGACGACAACTTTACGGGTCCTCAACGAAACAGAAGATATAACCTGTACGTGGAATCCCTCAACATGGTGGCATATATGTCGACGGATACTGACGAGTCTTAGATTACATGGCACAACTAATCATACTGAACGAAACCGAAAAATGGGTCGTCTTCATCGTCGGCTGTATTCCTCCCATTCGACCTCTCCTCATGATCGTCTTCCATCGTATCTTGACCTCCGCCAAATCGACCATTGGCCAATCACATACAAATCAACTTGGTCGGTCAACCGAGCTACAAACCTATTCCCACTCCAAGCCACAAGTACGACATATGACCTCGAACTTGGTTAGCGTGTTAGAAGGCAAAGACAGCGAGGAGAACCTTGCGGAGGACGGTGGGATTATGAAAACGACCGAGGTGAGGCTGAGCTATGAAGCTGGTTCTTCTACCGGCACTACATCGACACATCATGAACATGCCCCAGAGGACGCTCACCTACCCCTTGACAGGGTTTAATATGTACATATATCAGCTTAGATTAAATCTTCTTTTGTATAGAATTAGGGACCTCGGGAGGCTAAATACCAAGATTCCAACTTTGATTCCATTGGAAGGTTCACCCTTATCAGGTTCATCCAACGCTACATTTATTCCTCAACATCCATGGGTCCTTAGTGCAACGGGAGTTTTCAATTTGGAGGTATATATAATAATACAGCAATAGTGAATCAGCGACGATATTCTGAATCCCGAGATAAACCAAAATAATATGTGCAAAAGCTATCTACTGCTTCGTCTTGCCCCGTGTGGACCGGCGAACAGGTTCCGCCTCAGGTTCTTCCTGTTCCTCCTTCGCCTCAATTTGTGAAATCTCCGAGTCAGTACTTTGCTCTTCTTCTGTCGGCGGAGTCATGTCCCCAGTATTCTCAACTTCCGGATGTGCTTGCGGTTCCGCTTCAACACTGGAGCCTGGTCCCCAAGATCCCTCTGCAACAGAACCTTGACGCAAGCTGGATAGCATCTGCGTGGTCTCGCTTTCAACGCCATTCCACGCTCCACAGCTTCCACACCGCCAGCGACCGAGCTCTTCTGGTGTCTTGATACCCGGGGGTGCTTGACCGTTGACGAGTCGGCAAGACGAACAAATCATGGCCATACGGTTACGCGGCTGCATTTCATCTTCGCCTAGCAGCACGTCCAAGAGACGATCGTACCAGTGCGGTTGTTCGATATACTGACCCGAGCTGGGGAATGCATTGGGAGCAAACCCCGGCTCATCAATGGGTGTTTGTGGGATCGGAGAAGGGGCGTTAGGGATGGGCTGTTGCGGTTGTTGTTGGGGCAAAGCCTGGTAGGAAGGGGGCCCGATGTTTTCGGGATTGTTAGGCTGTTTCATAGGAGGGCGGCGAATGTTCGCGGTGGGTGGAGGAGGAAGTCCGGTGCGCTGTGCGGGGGGTTGCGGGTTGGCCTGCTTGGGTTTTTGGGACTCGGCCTTAGGGTTGGGAGACTGCTTGGGAGACTCGCCGCCATACTTCTCCAGCAACTGCTGAGTGGAGTTGTATTTAGTAGCGACCTTGAGCTTCTCAATAGTCTCCTCGCGTTGTTTGTGTAATTCGTCCAGGCCGCGCTGGGCCTTCGAGATGCGGTAATCAAACAAATGAGCGCTGGTTGTTCGGACTCCGTAGATCCTGTTTGAGCTCCTGGATTAGTGACTGATCATGCTGAAGGGAAAGTGGCAAAGAGCTGTCCTACAGAACGGGACCGCCGGTAATGGCGGCATACTCCTTCACGCCCCAGCTTTCCCATCCTAGCACAAGAGCAAGAATGATGGAATAGGAGAGGTAGGCAAATGTGGAGTAAAGGGTCCAAAGCGCTTTGAAGCGACGTGAGCTCTGGCGCTGTTGATCGAGGCGAGTGGTGGTGTGGGCGATCTTGGTGGATAGGGTCGATAGTGTCTTTTCGAAGGAAGCAGCCGAGTTATCATCGCCCTAATGATCAAATAAGTGACTGTTTTGGATACAAAGTAAGACTGATCAAGCCAAGGATTATGCAGACTTACCTTCCAGGGCCAAAAAGAGACCATGGTGAGTGACAACTTCAACTACTGACATCAAGCGGGAGCTGACTTGACGTACGTTTGGTTTGTTTGTCGGTGCACGGACCACATCTATATCTACAGTGGTTGGACTTCAATTGGACTTCAATCTCGCTTCTACAATGCTCTGATCCACCGATGTGACAGCATTGACATATGTCAAACAAGCTTTTGAATATGGTGTGCAGGTGCATTTCTTTCACACTATGACAGACTAACCTCCACGACCTCGACCAACCATGACCGTCCGGCTCCCGAGAAGACTAGATCAATAGATCTCTGGAGAATGGCTAATTCCACCCCCAAGCGACCCTGGTCGAAATCCTCGGTAATAAAAGGTCTATAATAGGTCTGGAATGTAACAGTTGAACGCCACCGGCAATCGAGAATCGACAGGTGCACGAACTCCTATGGATCTCTTTGTTCCATATGCCAAGCGCCACACCTGGCGCACCGATAGCCTCGCAATACAGGACCCCGGGGACCCGCTTCGCTTCGCCGCGCCAATCGACATGCTCATGTACTGCCAGTGTTGTGATGAGAAATTCTTTCTTTGTATGGATATTTGCCGGTCTTGATAGTCTACAGATCATCACAACACCGCAGTCTCGAAAGCTAGTCGGACACGAGATCATGCCGCTGGAGGCAGTACCAAACAATGAAGAAACATACCAACTCATCTGGTCAGGTGTGAACAATTAATGACCATTTTTGTTTGTTTATGATTCAGTATACCGGGGTGGCTTTCGATCGGTCCCGATCGTATCTGTACCCCCAGGCTGGCGCCGGTGGGCCACTTATATCCAAACAAATCTTGAGGCGAAAGTACCGACAGAGAAGCTCTATCTGGTAGCTTGCATCCCCTGTGGACCGTCGGAATTCCCCCACTGCGCCCTAATTGCACGTTCTCATTCAACGGCTCGTTCCATGACTCGCGATCCGCCGGGCAAACGACCGTTGATCGGGATCGCCGGTTTTTCAACTTTATCCCTTCTCCACATCTCATCTGATCAAGACCCCCTAATCGGGTAAAATAGAGCAATCGCTCTGTCTGGAAGATCTTAGACCCACAGGGTATGCCGTGTCGTTGACGCCATCACTGCGTGTCAGGGGATCTTGATGAATCTATAAGCCGGGTCTGACCCTACTCCCCTGTCTTGCCCTCTTCTGGTTTTTTTTTTCCAGTATATTTCCCCACTATATCCACCAAAGTCTCCCATGCTTACTTCTCTCTATCATGGATACAGTCATGGACTGCCTCCCTGCGGGGGTGAGCGAATTGCTCATGGAGAACTTCGTCATCGTTGAGGTTGTCGCCATGTTCTCAATAGGCGCATACAATGCCCTTGAAGTTGGCTTCTGCATATTCAACAACTTCACACACTACCGTGGCCTATACTTCTGGAGCATGCAAGTGGCGACGTGGGGCATTCTGCTCCATGCAATTCCTGCCCAACTCCGCTACATGAAGGTCGCACCCAACATGAGTACATCTATCCCTTTTCTAATCGGCTGGTATGCCATGGTCACTGGACAAGCAGTAGTCTTATACTCTCGCCTCCATCTCGTCGTCACCAACATGAGCTGTCTCCGCCGGATTCTATGGATGATCATCGCCAACGTTCTCATCCTCCACGTCCCCATGACAGTCTTCTTCCTAGGCGTCGAGTTCGGCGATACCCGCTTCACCCGTGCCGCATATTTCTTCGACCAAATCCAGGTAGTGGGATTCTGTATGCAGGATTTCATCATCTGCGGAGTCTACATCTACGAAGCACTCCGCGCTCTCCAACCGTTATCGAAGCCCGCGACCGCGAAGGCCGAAAAGTTATCGTGCACCTTATATTAGTCAATCTCATCGTCATAGGCTTGAACATCTTCCTCTTGGTCGCAGAGTTCAATAAGCATTGGCTCGAGGTCAGCTTCAAGACGGTGGTATACAGCATCAAATTGAAACTCGAATTATGCGTCCTTGACCGTCTACGCTCGTTAACTCGCACAACTTCTTGCATGTGCAACAACGGACCGGCTAGTCCACGTCGATCAAGCGATATCAATGTCTTCGATATGCTAGTGGTACGATCACGGGCTCGTCCTGATACCGAGGCGCCGTCTCATCCTATCGATGTAAATTTTTCATCTCGTCGTCCTTCCTTGCGCAGTAGCACGTATGAGTTCCATCAGGCGTTGCGCGAGACTGCGTCCATTGAGAATATTATTTCGCCTATTCATTCGTGTTGTAATCCTGCATCACCCACCGAGCAAACTTCTCGTCCGAGGGTTGGATCGGCAGAAACGGCATCTACTGTGGAGATCACTCTGGTGGAGTCGCTAAAATAGGACCCAGTTGGATATATAAGACTTATCTTTCGTTTCGACCGACTGGCTTGAAACTACTTGTGCTGAGGTTTCTTGTGTTTTATTGTTTCTTTGTCCTCGACGATATACTTCCCTCGGCGGTATCTTGTGATTTCTAGGGGGGTGGCATTCTCTTTCTAGCTTTATACCCTTTAGCGATACAATTTCCTCAGTAATACATCTCTGGCGTTCTCTTCAAGAGCTTCATATGTTTACTTATGTAATCCTGTTTTAAAGATTTTTAGAGATATGTTTGTTTTCTAGGATGCTTGATGAAAGTCTGTCGGTCCAGTATGATACAATATTGAGGTAAAAAACCGCTGAAAACCACTCATCTCCAACCCAACACAGCAGAAACGAAGATAGAAAAAATCAAGATTGGGGTATATGTTTTGGTCCCAAATGAATCAAACGGTAAGAACACCACAAAGCTCCAGGCATCGAGCGTATACAGGCCTGGTAATGCAGCTTGCAAAACAGGTTGAAAAAGAAAAGAAAATCGTATATCCATGAAAAAACTTCCATATGGGTATTTCCGTATTTCATCATGCGAGTGGGTAGGAGATTGCAACAGAAAAGAAAAAAGGGGAAATATCGAAGACGAATCATGAGTGTATGATGTGAACCGTGCCCTGGAAGTGTGAAATGCAGGTGGAAAATGCGATGTAAAGGGAATGGACGAGAAAGCCAATTTTGAGGGCGGATTGAGAGTTCCAACGACTATCGGTCAATGTGGTAGATGTTCAGAGGATTCATGGCACATGTCCAAGGAAGAGACAATATGTCCCTAGAACCATCCGCCATTTTCCCATTGACCTGGTTGGTATGTGGCTTGTTTTCTGGCCTCGTTATCCGATATGCCGTTGAAAAGCTCATTCAATCGAGAAAAGCTGATGGGTTTCATGACCCAGCCGTCGAATCCAGTGTCGATATATTTCTGCTTTTCAGACTCTAAAAGAGAAGCCGAAACCGCAAAAATCGGAATGCGGAATTTGCCCCAGGCTGTACCTGGAAGCAACTCAGAGTCTGCCTTGGATTCACAAGCGCGAATCATCTGGGTGGAGGCATAGCCGTCTGCGATGGGCATCTGAATATCCATCAAAACGACATCAAAGCCGCCACTGTGGGTGGCAAATGCGGTGGCACAGGCTTCGCCATTACCAGTGAGCTCAACAGTGTGCCCCAACTTGGTAAGACGTTTATGTATGATTTTGCTATTGACTGGATCATCTTCCGCGACAAGTACACGCAGAAGTTGTACATTGCCTGGGACAATTGACGTTGTCGTATTGGATGATTCACCCACAGTTGATACACCCACAGTTGATTCACCCACAGTTGAAATGGTCTCACAATTTTCATCACGCGGAGACATGGGAGGGAAGTAGGATTGTTCCTCCCTGCTCAAGGAGGACGGTTGCTTGGGCTTGCGCTCGGAAATTCGAACAGGCCCCATTGGCACACCCGAGTCGGTAATGTTTTCGGTGCCCGGTAGTGGCGGAGTCGATGTTGGTATTAGGGTCAGGGGTGGTGTGTGCGTCACGGTAGAAAGGCTGGCAAGGGGGTCCTGTCCAATTGATGACTGTCTGAGGTGTGACGGTGGTGATCCCACCGAGGCCGGCAGGTAGCCACTGCTCTGAGGACTGGTGGAGTACCTGAACTTGCTTAGATCAGAGCTCTCGCTCGGGGCACGTTGGGTAAGAGGCGGCTCTTGCATGGCGCTAATGAGTCGATCCGCATGGCTTCGTCCACTGCGAGAACTGCCGCCAGAACGTAAACTTTCCGAACTTCGTCGCCGGGCATCGAGCCTTTCGGAGCCAGCCCGGGGCAAAGTGAATTCCTGGTCCGAGATCATGGGCGTAGGAGGTACAGACACATGCGCAGGAAGACTGGTCTCCGTAGGTGTCTCAATTGAGGATCCATCTGGTAGACGGAATTGCAATTTCACCTTGAAGCGGCTGCCCTTGCCCTCTTCAGATTTGACTCCTAGCTGACCTCTCATACTGTACACGATCCTGGCGACTAGGGCAAGCCCTAAACCAAGAACCCGCTGCTGTTGGGGATCTTCCTCTATAACCTTTTTATCAACGTCCTCTCCCTGATAGCTATCAACTGACACTTGTTCCAGCTCGGAGAAAAGTGCCTCTAGCTTTGTTTTTGACATTCCGGCGCCTGTGTCCACTACCATCATCTCCACTGCAACGTGATCAGTTGCGTCCTGCTTAGCAGACCGCCACATTTCCACGATCACTGCACCTGATGCAGTCTGCTGAATGGCATTGGAGATAATGTTTGAGAAAACTTGGCGAATGCGCCGCTGATCCCCAAGAACCTTGGAAGGAATCCCAGGCTGAATTGACACGGAGAACGAGATGCTCTTGCGTTTGGCCTCTCCTGCGAGCATGTCGACGGCTTCTTGTAAAGTTAGTTTAAGGTCGAAGGCTTCATCCTTGATAAGTGCTTGACCCGTCTCGGTGTTTGTAAGATCAAGGAGATCATTGATCACGTAAATGAGGGACTTCGAGGCGGAGTGTGACTTGGTCAAGCTTTCACGAGTCTCCGCATCCAGAGCACCTTCTAATGCTATCTCTAGGTAATTGATGATGGCATTCAAAGGCGTGCGAACCTCGTGGGCAGAGTTGGCGAGAAGTAGCCGGGTGAGCTGAGAATTTTGCATAGCAGCTTCCTTCTGTCGCCATACTTTTATGAATTTACCATAGACGAGGCATAACACCGCGGCAGTCTCGACATCTGAATCAGACCATTCGCGTGACTGGCTCAAAACCGTCTCTCGCCACGCGGTGAAACTTTCACGAGGCTCTAAATACCCCGCCGTTTCTTTTCGCTTGGCAATTTCGTAGGGATTGCCAGCCCATTTAATTTCCGTGAGCTGCCCTTTGCGGAAAAAAACAATGAAATCACTGCCACCAGTAGACAGGGGTACATATAACAGTCCCGAGATCGCAGAGAGGCCAGGGGGGTAATGCAGATCAGGGAAGTCTTTGATGATATCATGTGAAGCAAGTACTGAGTTTATTTGACGCATGCGAATGAACTCCAGCAAAGCAAGGACCTCTTGTGAATGCGAGTTATCACCGAGTATTTTTGTCTCGTCACGAATGGAAAGGGCACCGTAGTCTGCATCAAAGAGTTGTAAAAGATCATCTGAAGACGCGATAATGTAACCAGAAGGGTTGGCCTCGGTCGGGACGGTATTGATAAGCTTTCGCGCCTGCAGTCGAGAGGCGTATGACAGGCGTTCGATGTTTCTTGAGACCGTATCTCCAAGTAAACGGCACATCTTCCGAATGGGAAATGAAACGCGCATGCCGTTCGATCCGTAAGAGTGGCAGGAAATTAAGCCCCAGAGATCATTGAAGGCGTTGACGCTGATGGACATAGACGAACGAACCTGCATGTGCGCGAGATACTTCACATGGACAGGAGACATAGCCCGTAAAAAGGCAAAGGTCATGTCAAGGGGAGTTTCGAGATCCTCTAACGTCCGGCACACAAGGCGAGACGTAGTGTGGTCCCGGTCGTACAGTAGACGGACCTTGTTGATCTTATAAAGCTCACGTGCCTGGGCGGGAATGTCGGATGCAGGGAAATGCAGACCTTTGTAGAGATCAATGGTGGCTTTAGGATCGACAAGTTCGGCAACGACCAGACCATTCCAGCTGCTATCAAATTGATAGATTAGGACGCGGTGAAAGCCAGTAAGCTCCTTGACCAAACCAGTAGTCGTGTTGAGTAATTGATCTAAATCGTTCGCCCGACCCAATTGCTCTTGAATCTGAGTGAAAATGCTGAAGACATCCATCGCAGCAGCCTCGCCTCTTCTTCGTCTTGCGTTTCGGAGAACCCGGAGAGGCTGGCTGGTGTTGATGGTACTCGCAGCAAATTGCTCGGGGGTTGGAATCGTACCCATGGTGTCTGCAGGGGTTGCCGGAGTGGATTGTCCGTCAACATTCAATGGATTAATATCATCATCCTCCAGTTCCAGTTCGCAGATGATCAGGTCTTTCTGAGAGGGGTTAACGTGTGCCGCGCACCAAAACCGACGTCTTTCCCCCGATGGAGTCTGAATGACCAGGATGAAAACCTCGGGCCCATCCACGCTGGGATCGAACGCATCATCACGCACAAAGTCGACATGATCAAGGAAGATGTCAGCCTGTTCTTCACTTAGGATATCGCAAAAGCTGTCTTTCTCGAAAAGTTGATTTGGCGTGTAGCCTAGCAACCGTTCCGAATTTTCGCTGACGACGCGTACCACGAGTTTATCCGGGGCCTCCTCACGGATTGCGATCATCACGCCGAAGCTTTGAATGGCGCCTGGTATTCGAATTGGTTCATCCTCGCAGTATTGAAATGATTTTCCTTCCTTTCCCTTGACCACCGCATGGCCGCTGTCAGTCATGACGTGGGTAGATCGAGCCGTAACATAACCATATGGCTCATCCGATCGCGTTACCTGCTGAGATCCCGGCACGGCGGTAGTAGTGCTGCCCGAGTGACTGTCGCTTTTTTCCTTTGCGTAATCTTCCGGATGTTGGTTCACGTGGGACGCCATGGAGTGCGTAGCTAGTTCCGTTGCATCGTCGGTGGCATGGGTTTCATGTCGAATCGTATCAGCCGGAATGGTTGGGCCTTGTTCCGAATGGGGTTGCGACGATTGCGACTGAATTTCATTCCAAGTTTGAGTATCGATGATCGTGTACTGCATGGCGCCTTCACGAGTCGGTGAAACTGCGGCCCGCGCATGTGCTGCCTGGTCGGCAGCCTTCCGGTCCACAGACACCACTGATCGGATGGGGAAGACTCGGTCAACACCGTCGAAACTTGTACTAGGAACCTGTGAGCCATCCCCGTGTGACACCGAATGCGACCGGTCTCTCCCTTCAACTGCACTGTGAACAGACTGCATTGATTCCGGCCGGGAATGGGTTGCGAGGGTCTCAGAGCGCTTCCGTGGTGTCCCTGGTCGGGAATTTGACTCGCTTGTCGACATTGTACCTGGACTCGATCGATGTAGGGAGTGGGGAGTGGGTGGGACCGCGGCCCGATTGTAGGGCGAACTGGTAGTCGTAATTCGATCAAATGCGTGGGCTTTCTGCTTATCGGTTGGTCGGTACAACAATCGTCGGGACTCTCAGTCCGAAGTTTCGGCGCGAAAAGTCCAAAAGGAAGGCCGAGGAAGGCCGGAGGCTTGAATCTTTTTATAACGAGTGTACGTTCCGCAAGAGTGTAGTCATCGAGGATCCACCGGGTGAACTGCAGTAGAAGTCGGGTGGATCCTTCCAGTTGGCATGAGGAAATCCACGCCCACCAGGTGTGACGATCCTTGTAGTTGTACGAAGAGACTATCGTAGATCTGGAGAAAATCCAAGGCGGAGTGACACTATGGAGGGGCAAGAAGCGGAGGGCGGTCAGTGCATTCTGTCAGTGTTTCTTCGTGGGGGCCCCATTATTACATAATCATGCTATACCCCAATAGGTCTTAGGTACTGAATCCTGCGGCGTTCAAGATTCCCCCGTTACCCATTGACTGGGTCTGCCAAAGGACTGGGAAAACTTGCCCTGGAGTCAACCCATAGTGGCTGAACTAGTATCCACCTCGGTACCGAGTAAGGTTTGGCAAATCAAGCAGGGCTTCCCGCTGTCGAATCAGAATCTTCAATATTGGCAAGTGGGGTCCTTGGCCATCATCATGATTCGATGGTGCAGATTGCCCTTAAGCCATCTTCGATGACATCATATCAGCGATTCTTTGAACAGATCTTTCAAGGTACCATGCACTATGACACTATCGGTCACTTACTGTGGGTCCGTATCCGTCTTGGTACCCTAGGAATTTCATGAATGTGGCTTGAATCGTCAAATGGTCGGCCGAGTACTCGGCGTTTCAGATCAAATCGATCCACTCACAATACTTCAGTGGATTCGCCACACATCGAAGAGCATCGCAGGGAAAGGAATATAAATACTTCACGTCATATCCCGTGATATTCAATGATGTTACTTGTCGAAGGAGGCCGAACCTCAGTGAAGGTTTGGGATGCGGTCACCGCTATGTCGATAAGGTATGCGCATGTCCCTTGTTTTGAATATTCGATTATTATTTCTATGTTCTATTTGAGGGAGAGCTTTCACGATAAGACTATTAAAAGAACACAGTATGCAAGTATCGATCGCTTAGTGTGTATTGGATTGACCTGACCTTTACTATGGAATACATCTTGCAAACACAAGAATCAATGCTACTTAAACCTTGGGTACTCCCTGCCCATATCTCTATGATCACTTCCATCTATCAGCAGCGAATTTTTCTCCCGAGGCTCTCAGTTGTCAATTCGGCTTTCCCCGTCGGATTAACCATACATTAAATCCTCGTCAATGTCACCAATTTCGGTCAATGTGTCATCATTCAGAGGATAGTAATTCTCAGAAGATATCAAGAGGGACATATGCAGGGATTTCCGCAGGTCTGTCATCCAGTTGATTTGGCCTAACAGGTCCACGATACATCGGGCAGATATTGCCTACTCGGAACCACGAGCTAGTACACTCAGCACAGAAACAATATGCACACGATAAGATCATAGCCTCATCATTCAAAGTGACACTATGTTGGTTAGGCTCTTGTAGAGAGTATGAAGAATATAGAATTTGGATGGATCTATGTGTAGGAGACAGGATATGGCCCTTTATGCCCATCTCCTTGGCTAGTTATGATATTCATCAAGGTCGGTGACTCAATGCACTGTTTTAATAAGAAAGATTTCCGTTGTGTTGCTTATGAAAGGACTCACTCACTTTTATAGACATCTTATCATATAATAGCATAATAACAGCACAAACACTGTTTAGATCGAAGTCTTAATATATAAAGGTACCATAAGGAAGGTTTAAAACACAAGCAACGTGAAATAAAGGTAATACTATGAGGTAGCAACAATTGATGGAGTACTGAAAAGACCTCAAGTTTGCAAAGTGCTCCTGTAGTGCTCAGCGTAACTCTACTATTACTATGCACTCCTTAGTAACGAAGGATGGGAAAAGCGTGCTACGGCGATTGCAGCCTGAGAAACATTCCAAGCAAGTCAAGTCTTGATAGGCAGTCATTGTGATCTCTAAAACAGACCTTAATTGCTTCTCAGAGCAAGTATCGGAAGCTCTCAATCTCCCTATCCGTTTTACTTGACAGTTCATCCTGCAATTCTGCTCCAATTGTCACGTTCTCAAGAGAGCCGTAGACCCTATCACGGCGGCGGTTCTCCCAAGTGTAATAGACATACAGAAGGATCAGGAAACATATGCTCAAAACCAAACCTGACATGGCTGCTTTGATACCAGTCTACATCCGTCAGTTCGATCATGCTAAAAGAAGAGTGACAGACTCACGGGGTAAGAAGGTTCCTCCGACGCGAGGAAGAATTGGGGCCCAACCATGTTGCCCACGCAATATGCAATAAACAAAAGAGCGCTAGAGACACTCTTCTTCGAGAATCCCGCGATATTAGATGTAATCACACTGAATGAAATAGGAAGGTTGATGGCATAGACGACAGCCAGAGTTAAGCCGACCATCCGTCCGACCTGTTCTGATGGGTCTAGCTTCCAGATCAAAATCAATCCAATCACTGAGACGATTGTATTCAGTATCATGGCGATAATCCGGGCCGAAGGAATGAATGTGCAAGCTAGGGATGTGAGGATGAGAAACACAATTTCAGCTGCGCCCTGGGGCATTTGCATGAGAAGAGCCATGAGGTCTGTGAAACCGAATCCCGCAGTGATAATCGAAGTAAACTGTATGGTTATCAGCATCTTTCAGTATACCCAAAGCAGAGAGCTGACCGTAGTGATCCCCCCATTGCACAAGTTTGAGGCGAAGGAGTTCAAGACCAGTAACCAGACCTGAGGGTCTGTGAACGCGTCTCGTGCTTGCGACCACTTGAACTTCCCATTATCTAGAACGCCAGTCTTATTCTTCAAGGTCCGCTGAACCGCAATTACCCGTTCATTTGGCTTGAGAAAAACAGCTTTGATTGGAGAGTCCGGGAGTAGGAAGGAGAGAATGACACCATAGGCCGAGGTTATGGCGCCTAGAATCAAAAACATGAGCTTCCAGTGCGCAATAGACGCATTTATATGGCCTATTCCGTAAGCGATCAATGGGCCAATAAGTACTGCGATACAGTTGCCAAAGAACCAGGCGGATTGGCTGGTCTGTCAGTTGTGTCCATTTCAGAACAGCAGGTATAAACGTACCGCACAGGCTGTTCCGCCCGAGTATAGAACATGCCGGTGAGCAATGTAAATCCCGGTGCGACAGCAGCTTCACCAACACCAAGAAAGAATCGAGCAACCATCAAACCAGCAAAGCTAGTGCATGCAGCATGGCACATTAAAACACCACCCCAGAGAAAGCTGTCTAGTTAGTTAATCCTTCCGTTGCAAAGATAATATGGAGGCCGACCTACACAACAAGAGACAAGTACTTCCCAATAGGCATACGAACAATCACATATGAGCTTGGCCAACTCCAAAAGAAGTATCCAAAGTAAAAGATCGCCGATGTCCACGAATACTGCGAGCCATGGAGGTTCTATTCTGATCAGTTTTGGAGCACATGAAAGAGGGAGGACGCTCTACCAGATCCTGACGGAGATTGAACAACGTCGCCTGGCTCAGAGCCAACTTGTCCAGAAATTGCAAGAAATAAGCGGTTCCCATCAATGGAATTAATCTAACAGACACTTAGCATTATAGCGACAAAGAACGACAGACAAACTCACATCATGTCCAGTTTTCGCAATACTTTCTTTTCCTCTTCTGGTGTAGATTGCATGGAGAGTATCTGTCCAATATCAAAGTCATGCCCGGATGGGTCGACATGGTGCTTGAGATCATGTTCATCGGCCATGATGATCGAAATGCTAAGACCAAGTCAACGGGTCCCAGTCTTCAGCAATGAAAAGAGAAATATACAAGCCCAACATTCGTGCCAACCGTGTCATTTAACCAGAGTTCCCATAATTCATAGCGTAAGGGACAGCCGACCAGCCCGCTCTAAATGGTCAAATCGGTGTCAACCTCCTAAGCACGCCCGGACCTCTAAAATATCGCTTGAACCTACCAATACAGAGGCCCGGGCTTGTTCCGCGGTGGATCCTGCCATTTCACGGGGTTGGAAGCTTATGAACACAACCAATCAAAATTTTCCTTTTAAGACTATAAGGTAATGGATTCATCCCCTCTTGTTGTGGGGAGACCGATCTGCATTGCCAAGTCCGGGGTTGCATCGACGGCATATGATGGACTCTGGAGATGCGAGATCCCCCCCTCTTCGGGTGCAAATTACGGCAGATTTTCGCGATCAGTGATGGAATTGACATTCCGCTCTTTTAGAGTAGAGCTCTCACTAGGGATAAGGCTCCGGTGGAGACTGGAAGACGGAAGACGGAACCCCGGGAGATGGTGGTTCATTTGGTAGCTTGGAGCGAAGGCCTGAATCATAAGGCTGGAATGAACAAGATTGACTTTGACATAGGCTGAGTGATGTTTACGGACGAAGATCGATACTCGTATATTCCAATGATTCAATTTTCATATTACTTGATACTACTCAGATAGCTATCCATCTATGCAGCTTTCTCAAAATCAGCCTTAATAGCCTTTGCGAACCTATCATCAGCCAACACGCGACACCCCACTACGGCCATACCTGCAGCACAATACAAACTGCGCTTGAAACCTTCCTCGGAGCCTGCGCCCGCAGTAAACTGTGGTGTGTGGTTGACTCCATCTGTTTTTATATAAAATCCGCCGTGGAATCCAGGGACCTCATAGGACACATTGCCTATAATCATCAGCGAATTATATATCAAGTATCTCGCCGGTAATTCAACTTACCCATATCTGTAGATCCTCCACTCAATCCACCTTCCTGCCCCGCCGCATCGGATATAGTCTTGTATCCCATAGCATTCATAGCCGAAGTATAACTATCACAAATAGGCTTATTAACCTTCATATCCAAATACGAAGGCTCCCACTTATACTCCACGTCACATCCAGTGGCAGCGGCAGCTGCATCAAAACATTTCAGTACCCGCTCAGTCAAGGGTTCCAGCGTCTTCTTCGTCGGCGACCGAACATAATACTCCACGGTAGTAGAAGCAGGAATAACATTCGGTCTCTCCCCGCCCCTCAAGACAACACCATGGATCTTCTGCGTAGGAAGGATCTGCTGTCGCAGCATGGAGATATTCACATAGGCCGAGACAACGGCATCCAAGGCGTTAACACCTTCCCAAGGTGCAGCAGATGCATGTGCTGGTTTTCCCGTATAAGTCACCTCGACCTTGTTATTTGCAAGGTATTGAGTAGAGTCCGAACCGGAACTCAACAGATCCGGTGCACCAGCTAGAATTGGAAACGGGTGAACCATGAAACAGGCATCAACGTCTTTGTACGCGCCCGCTTCGATAAGCTGTAGTTTTCCACCACCACCTTCCTCGGCTGGGGTACCCAGTAAACGGACGGTGAACCCGATGCTATCTGAGTAGAGAGTCTTCATTGCTTCAGTTGTAGCCAAGCAAGAAGCAATCGCGCTCGTCGCAATCAGGTTGTGTCCGCAAGCGTGCCCCATACCCGGTAGCGCATCATACTCCGCATTGAAGGCCACCACGCGACCGGCTTGACCATGGGTGTAGCTTACTTCGAAAGCAGTTTTGACACCGTAGGCGTGGCGCTTCACTGCATAGCCCTCTGCAGCGAGAGAGTCAAATAATTTGCAGATATTATCATGGGCATCGTGTTCTTGAAAAGCGAGTTCAGGATTGGACCAAATCTAAAGTTATTAGAACTTGAATTATCAGTTGCATGGAGACCAATGTCATACTTTCTGATTTATCTCGCCAAGCCTCGGCTCATACTTCTCCAGCACCTCGCGCACCTCCCTGATAATACTCTGTTGATCCTGTACAGACTGCATCTTGGTCCAAGTCACATTGACGAAGTGACAACCAAATCGAAATTGAAAATGGCATTTGCCCCTCACTTTTGTATGACCCCATCTCATAATTGGGGGGTACCTGATAACCGGAGATACGACCCCATTGCCGATCGGCAACGATAGTGACACAACCCCGCAAGATAAGGTCTCCAAAACACAAGTACAAGCGAAACAGACCCCGGTGAGATGAGATGCCGATGCAGTTGAATTCCGCGATAGTTCCGCCGTGGAGTCCAAGAACACACTAACTTAATCCACTTGAGTCTCTCGTTGCGATTCGCCGTACGCCGATGACTTTGTCAACGAAGCAGCGCGAGCTTGTATAGGGTTTGCATCGAAGAAATTGCGCATCTGAATGATTTTCAAATCAGCATCGCTGGTACCCTCTAGTTCGAGGACATTGAACTCGCGGGTTTTGACGGGAAACTGGTCTGGGTCATCTTTAAAGATTGTTTCAGACGTGGCCTCGAACATTACGGAGTATCTGATCAAAGGATATGGGTCCTGTGCATCTGTATCAGACCTATCGAGGGGGTGTTGACTCTCTCCTATTGTATTCGAATCAACGGTGTGGGAATTTGTGTTGGTAAGATCCATGTCCCAGGCCATGTGTATGTGACGGTGAAAATGGGACAGAAAACGACTCTGGGATTCATAATGCGTGGCCGGCTGCACCGGTTTCGAAGGATTGCTGCCTATAATGATGGATGCGTTGGATTTGAAAAAGGAGACAACGGGGTCCTGGGTTGGATTGACCGAGTCCACGGCTGGGAGGAAGCGGGAGAGGAATCGAAGACCTGGGGAAGCATTTTCAGGGATTGATTCGTAGGGACCTTGGTAGATGGAGACTGTGCCCTGCATGGTGAGTTCATAAAGAATGGAAGAGATTGACATTCCTTAAGACCTCGGGAGCACCAACGAGTGCGGTGCAAACGTCATGATAACGTACATACAGTAGTAACGTACATAGCAGGTATAAAGCGAAGGACGACATGGGCAAAACATTGAATATGTCCAATATAATGTATTTTGATGGTTGTGAGTTTACATAATTATATATAAAAGTCAACAAGCCATAGTATTTAGGCTTGGGGTCAGAGGGGTATACATGACTGGCAGGGAAAACAACCCGCGTTGAATCGACAATGGGTATACGCACTTGCAATTTCTGCAATCTGCTGGATCTGCTAGGTCTCCTAGAGTTCCATGTCATATGTTCGCGCCTGAATAGGCAGCGTGAGGCTTCGCGCAAATGCAGCGAAGCTGGTGGGTGTCGCTGTGGGACGTGGCGAAGAGGTAGTCACCTCTGTATATCACAAGTACACATAACTCGGAAGCTAGGGTGTTCGTTTGCGATAGGAGTTATTTCAGACGAGAAAGAAATCAAATCGGTAAATCAAGATGGATAGGTACTTTCGCTGGAAATCCTGGAGCGCGTGGATGGACGGATTCGTTGCTCGGACATCGGCAAGCTTTCCATGGAGATAGTATTCCATGCCGACATCCCGCGCGGGACGCGATCTATAGGGGCAGCGTGCGTAACGTCAGAGGTAAGCTGACTCGGGTCCACAAATTGCGGATATTCGTCTTGTTCGGCAGAAGTCGGTGCCGACCGGGATGTGTGGACCAGAGAGACGAGTTTGCCAAGGACGCCAAACTCCAATTTCAGTTTGATGCTGTACACCATAGGTTTCAAAGTCGTCTGCAGCGAGTAGAAACCAATATACTCGACTACCAAAAGGCCAACGTCCAGCAAAATTATGACAAAGTTGATTGCCAGCAGCTCATACATGATTCTCGTCCGACGCTGGTCTTTGTCCGGCATGAGTTGAAGTAATTTGACCGTCTCATAGATGTAGATTCCAGAGATGACGAATTCCTGGCAACAGAACCATGCCAGTTGCAAGCGCTCCATCACATTGTAGCCCCGGATAAACGGATCGGTCTGGATGTAGGCGGTGGAAAAGGTCAGGATGGTAGTGGGGATGAGGAGAATGACCGCGTCGACGATAATGAGCCAAAGCACAAAGCGCAAGATTCGTCGGCTCTGCACGACCAAATGCAGACGCGAATACAGAACAACTGACTGTCCCGGTACCATGACATAGAATCCAATGGTTGATATGGTCAAGGACACCCAGAGCGGAGCCAAGGAGAAGAACTCCAGGATGTAGCCGATCGAGTGGGGAATGACACCGAGGACGACAGACAGAAGCATAGTCCAGAAATAAAGGCCACGATAGGATTGGAAGGTGAGAAACAACAGAATAAACAACTCGATCGCATTGTACAGTGCGATTGAGGAAAAGACGATCATCAAGATGCGCACGGTCAGGCTGTTGCCGTGGTAGCCCCCGATGAGGCCATCTGGCGCCTGATCGAGCGCGTCGACCATGGCTAGCTTGGTCGCCTCTTCTTATCGAGACGACGATGTCGTGGTTCGAGTCCTGCTTTGTAGGAAGGCCGGTCGTATACGTAACTTGTTGTTCCGAAGGACCAATTTTACCGCCATGATCTTGCTAACAGACCAGCATTCGTGTAATTGGTGATAGGAGGTAGGAGGAGACGCCACGGGAAAGAAACTCGTTATTTCGCGACAGGTGTGAGGCGATCGCAGTGGTGTTCAATTGCCGTTCTCCGAGCGCAAAGGCCGAATGGCAATGATGTAACTTCGCGGTTTCCGAGAGCGGAGGGCGGAGAGCGCAGGGTGAGTAAAGCAAGGAACGAAGGTTATGGCAAGCGCAATGTCTCCAGTCTCCGGTCGTCAGTCTATATAAGCACCCAGTGGCACCAGTTCGCCCCCTCCGGGCGAACGAGCGAAAAGAGGAGAAAAAGATGGAGTAAAGTGTAAAGTGGATTCACCCCATCCACTTCTGAGTGGTGATTAGGTGATGTTGCCCTCCGCACGAGCCAAGCCGATCGAGTTGAATTGCAGCAGAGAGGAATTTTTGAGAGGCCTATGATCACGAGAGGAAACCCCAGAGAATGGAAAGTAAATTCTATTCTTGAACATGAAATTTCTGGGGAAAGCCGCCTGTTCACGCTAATCTACAACAGGAAGCTCCTTGGAACTTCAAAGTTTACTCGGCTTGACCGGCTTTTCTCCGAGTTTTCGGGAGTTTTCGCCACGCCAAGGGAACCAGAACCATAAGAAAATCGAGGCCGTTGATTCTGTAGTCACTTTCGGCCGGTGAGTCTTTATCATATTCCATTTGGGGCAAGTCTGGAATGGTCGCGGACGAACGTTTTGCGTCCGCGACGGCACATTTGCTACACTTTCACTACGTACGACGTACGCGGATTCCCGGTTTTCTGACGCTGCCTCTAGATGCGATTGGTCACCCCGGGCTTGATGATCATCGTGGAGCACAATAAAGGTCAAGGCAACGGCTACAAGCACAATGATCAACAGGTCCCTCGGCTATACAGTAGCGTGTGGGCAAGGTTTGGCTCATGTGCCGACTGTAATAAAATAATGGCTGGTCCCACGGTGATCATCCCTAGCAATAGTAGACATGGGATCAATACTAGCAATGAACATGCGAGCGTGCCTTTGGACCGAATCCTGCTGAGACCAGAAAACCTTTTCTCTCCAGGCCGTGTCGATCTTCCTTGGCTTAACTATTATGACCTGACTATCTGCATTAGACTTTTTTTTGATGAGTGCCCTGAGCTCTGGTACCTGACTACAGTATGTAGCCTTGCAGTAGATCCCACCTATCAGCATCGTGGCTTTGGTCGCTAGGAAGTCGAATGGGGGCCTGCAGCCCGGAAGAGGCTGCAATGGGAAGCCTACACCAAGACTTGTCACTGTACATATGAACGGATCCTCACTTGTTTTATCCATGCAAGAGACCTCATCCCAGCTTTGATCAACTCGAAGATGCTATGCCCAGAAGGAATTCACATCATCAATTGGCTCAAATGCGGGATAAGACAAATCCAAGTATGGTGTCTCCAAGCCCGGCAGGTTTCGGGGTTGCGTTCAAGATACCTAATAATCCAACTCCATTTTCTTATTATTTCCCCATAATTGACTTCATTGGAAATGCTCACGTGCCACTGTCCCCACCTTACTGTTGCACTCAATGAATCTGTTCAGGCTATACACACAGGATAATCAAGACACATCACGACGTAGCCCACAATTGCAAGCTGAATCGACCTCTCAGTAAACCCTGGACATGATGCAAGCAATTTCAACATACTGTACAGTAATGAGACCGTATGCCGCACGGGCCAAATCGGTTCTTGTGCCCCACTCGGTCGAAGGGTCTCCGCCGGGCCCACTTGCACTTGGCCTTCAAATTAACATAAATAGACCTGTACAAGTAGCAGAAAGTCAATGTTTACACTCATCAAGTGCTATTTCAGGACGTTTCTATCTAACAGTAGCCAGTAGTGTAACTCTGGTGGTTGGCTAGATGAATCATATATAACTAGCGGCTTAAAATATTGCCTGTAAATATGCCCCGCACTTTGCATTTCAGCCACTAGGTGCCAACTTACCATGACCTCCACGTTTGATAGATTTTTTACTTTCGGCTTCAGGGGCTTCTGCACGCGGCTTTGTTGCCTGCGAGTGCTTCAATCGCCTTCTTTGCATAATTCATCGTCGCCCGCCATCTCATACGCGCGATGACACGGTACAATCTCAAGCATGCTTTATCTTCCTTGCTTGACTGGAACCTTATGACCTAACAGTCATCAGCCTCTCTCAGATGATGGTTTCAAAGCCAGCATACGCACTGAAATAAATAATCTTCGCACGAAGATCATGGCACGGCTGTGTGCGAACGTGCCTCGAAGCTGGACAGCCATCTGAAATGCGAAATCGACCACCCACTCGCAAGGAAACCCGGCGCTGCACATGGGCAGCGCCGACACCATGCTCGGATCCGCTTCTCTGACTGCATTGTCTGGCTTATTCGGATACCTTGGATCATTGGTATTCCTCGATCGCTTATCGACCACATCATTCGCACCGCATATGCTACCATCAGATTTCTGGAAACGACCAAGCGTACCTGCTCTTCAGGTTGATTGTGCGATAGCTTATGGCGACAACAATCAGGTTGGCTTGAGGCTATACTCTTATGGAAGACATGGCTGGCAAACCTTGGAACAGCCAAGCCCTCCGCGAGAAGCGTGTTGCTGATGAAAAGGATAACCAAAGAGCGTGGGCTGGATTGGCAGACATACTGATTGAGATCAAAATTTTATTCAGACTGGATCTCTTCCTCTGGGCGCTTTGCCTTCGGAGCTAAATGTCTCTGCTTTCACCAGTGAACGATTCCTTGTTCTGAGTTCCTCGGGCCTTTTCACTACGGCCAGAGACTACTACACCTTGTATGCGGAGCAGAATATGGCTCTCATTGATGGTTGTCAGCTTTGCACGATTCTCTCGTGACTTCCTACTAGAGTTTTCAATTTTGAACATCCTAAGTTCAGTCTCAGGCTCTCGCGAAGTATCAGAGCTCTGGTCTAAGGAAAGCTGTGGAGTAAAACTATCTCAAGCACGTGGATGAAGATCTGGATGTCGTCGGCATTGATTGGCAAATGACTAGGGTCGTTCCTACATAGGAGGCGGTCGGACCATCACTGGTGATCGCAGATATGGGCAATATCTATGGCATTTCATTCTTGACTCCCTATGACCATACCTTAGCTCAGTTCTTCAAGGCCAGAGGGGCGACATGACGAAGTATTCTTCTTTGGTCTTGACAATGATATCTCTATGAGACATCATTTCTGACCCGTGCCATCTGAGCTGCATTTGGGATCGCGGGAATAGACTGGACAACGTGGAAGATGAATATATTGCAGCGCATGTCGATGATGAATGCCTAAAGGTTCTTATTGATGGGTTTAGGAGAAAGATCGTCTGAATATTTTTCACCACTTTCTTCAACAGTTACAGGATAACCAACATAACAAACTTCTAGTTTATGCTTATCCCTTTAAACCCTAATATTAGACATTCCGTGGGAAGGGGTGCGGAAACTCCAAAAGTCCCATATACGCCCACATCGCCTTGTCCCCTAGGCGTACCGCCCCGTGCATGCATTGACCACCCTCACTCAAGATCTACAGCCACGCGCAGGACAGAGAACATGACTTTCCAACTCCACCAATGAAGCACACTTCTCGCCTGCCGAGTGCGCCGAGTTGGTCTTTCCTAAGCAACGCGTGCATTAGTGAGAGTTGAGGACCCCAATCGACAACCACGGTTCAACGGTGAGACCAACCACTTGCATTAGAGAAGCTTGGCAAACTATCAAACATTCCTAGACTGTTCCAGTCGGGAATTCTTTCGAGCTGCGTAAGCATCTGCAATTAATCTATAAAGCTAGCTACAGCCCTGGAGGTGAGATTTTGGGGGGCCTTTTTTATTTCATCCAAGACCTTTGCCTACTGTCATACCTTTGTGATTAATCACCCAATTTCACTTCTGAAAAATCTCAAGATGGCGTCCGATCAAGGAGTTTTTGATTTCATTATTGTCGGAGGTGAGTGTCCCACAATAAAATTGAAAATGCTTTTGGACCATGCCCCTCACTTCTGTAACAGCTGGACCGGCGGGGTGTACTCTTGCAGCTGCACTCAGCAAGTCTGCCGTCAAACCTCGCGTGCTTCTACTGGAAGCAGGCGGTAAAAATGATGACGAGTCCCAGCGTGTAGACGGGAAGCGCTGGGCAACCTTCATGAGCGAGAACATGAACTGGGGGTACAGGACCACGCCCCAGGAAGCATGCGAAGGTCGGGTGCTTGATTACTCACGTGGTAAAGGACTGGGCGGGGGTTCGGCAATTAATTTTGGTGTTTTCGCTGTTGGCGCAAAAGATGATTATGATACTTGGGCCGAATATGTCTCCGATGAAACCTTTGGATGGAAGGCCATGCAGAAGCGCATCAAGGATCTTGAGCTATTTGATGGGTCTATTGATCTTCCAAAAAACCAGAAGTATGCGCAGCCCAAGCCGGAAGACCATGGATACCAAGGTGGTCTGAAGACTGGGTACGCGAAGGAATGGGAGCAGGATTTGTCTCTTGCTTTGGATCAGCTTGGAGAGGCTGGATTGGAGCGAAATTTTGATCATAATTCTGGCAATCCCCTTGGAATGGGAATAATGATCAACTCCGCTGGCAATGGACGCAGAACCACAGCTGTTGATTTGTTGATCGGTGCTCCGGATAATCTGGTCATTGTGACGGATACACCAGTCCAGCGAGTTATGCTGGAAAATAGGAAGGCAGTTGGCGTTGAGACCAAAGGCAAGAAGTGTAGGTACAGCCTCCCAGCATGTATCTTCCGGAGCTAACACACCACAGATTTCGCCAGCAAGGATATTATATTATCGACTGGATCGCTTGATGCGCCAAAAATCCTGATGCACTCAGGTATTGGCCCAGCCTCCGAGCTGAGCAAGTTCAACATCCCAGTGATCCAAGACCTACCTGCCGTCGGTCAGGGTCTAAAGGACCATTTCTTCGTACCGCTAATTCTCATGCGGAACCCTGAGACGAACGATCGCAATACATTCTATGGCTCGGAATCCGCTATGGACAACGCGCTCACCCAATGGGAGAAAGACGGCACAGGACCCTGGACCCGATACGGGTGCCAGGTCGGATGCGGATGGTTCAAATCTGACCGAGTGACCTCTTTGCAGGAATTCAAGGATCTCCCAGCTCCAGTCCAAGAGTTCATGAACAAGAAAACAATCCCCCATTACGAGATTATTAGCGGGTTCCCCGTGCACAACATCTTCCCCCAATTGTTTCAGGACTACAGCTATATGTGTGTGGTCGCATTCCAGATGAACGAGCAATCTACCGGCGAGGTCCGATTGCAATCGTCGAACCCAGAAGATCCCCTTCTTTTTGACCCCAAGGTGTTGCAGCACCCATTCGACCAGCGTGCTATGGTCGAGATCTACAAGCATCTCCTGGAGATTACCCGTCACCCGTCTTTTGCTAAGGATACGGTATCCACAGTACTTGGACCTGCATCTGAGAGTGATGAGGACATTCTGCGATTTTGCAAGGCCAACGTCTCGTCTAGCTGGCATATGACTGGAACCGCAAAGATGGGCAAAGCAGGTGACATTGATGCGGCGGTTGATAATCGGTTCCGGGTGTTTGGGGTTGAGAATCTTCGCGTTGCCGATATGAGTGTTGTCCCTGTTATGACAAATAACCATACACAGGCGACGGCCTATATGACAGGTGCTACTTGTGCTGATGTGGTGATTGGGGAGTATAAGTTAGATCAGTGATTGATGACAGTTGATACAATCCTAGCATCTCAGGCTAGAATAAGGATTCTTGCGTGCGCGAAGCTTCGATTACCAACTTAAACAAAGATGAGCATCTGTCATCCGTTCCTTTGGCAAGAGATTACAGGAAAAGTAAAGAGTATTCATGTTGAAATAGCTCTCATCGCCTTTCGAGGGCCGGAGTGCCTACTCGGTTGGAGTACACAGTATGTACTCCTCGCGCTCAGCGCGCGACAAATAATAAAGGCCCCACACAGAAATAAGAATAACGACAAAAAGAGAACACCGCCGGGCCACCAAACGGAAATCGAACAGACAGAACAAGTCACGTATCGCGCCACACACCGTTACTAAAAGCTGACATGAGAATAAATGATAAAAGAAATCGAAAAGCGCGGGAAACGAAACGGGATATCGAACGATTGCATGGGCTGGAACACTGCAAATAAAATCAGAAGCAGAGAAACGCCTAGGCCATAGGAAGACCATGTGGGTGGCCTTCCTGCTTGCCGACGAGGTCCGGGTCGGTTGTGTTCTCATCGACACGCGGACGCTTGTTCTGCTGGAAATTTTGTGTCATGAAGTTCGTCTCGTCGGGGTGCTTGCGCATGCCCAGGCCAGCGACGGCAATCCGGTTCAGCGAGTTCATGTCATCGTTGACAGAGCCTTGGTGCTGAGCCTGTTGGCCACCGGAGGCAGAAACATTAGGGGCACCTGCTCCAAGTCCAGCGAGAGCGAGGTCGTGACGAGGGTTTTGGGTCAGATCGATATTAGGTGGCAGGTCAGGGACGTCGATCTGGGCTTCCATCAGACGAGACTGGAGGTTGATAACATAGTCGCGAAGAGAATAGTTCTCGTTAACAAGCTTAGACATGGTGTCTTTGTAGCTCTCAATGTTTTTGTTCTCGTCTTCCAGCTTACGAATGTAGGTCTCTTTGCGCTGGCGGAATGCACGCTGATTCATATTGTTAGTGGGATTTTACAGCACGGGAGAAAAGGAAGCATACCTGGGCCGCGCGATTCTGAGCAGCACGCTTGGAGGTAGATAATTCACGCTTTCCATAGGTCTTAGGGCTGACACTCTCGGGAGAACCCTGCTGGGGTTGAGTCGGGGTCTGCGGAGGAGCCGCACCCATCATGGCCGCACCAGATATGGCGGGATCAATGTTGGCCTGGTCCCGAGGGCTAGCAGTGCTAGGTGCCATGTGCTGCTGCGGGCTTGGGCCACCCTGGTGGCGAGGACCAGGGAGATGGTGCTGAGCAGCAAGCAGCTGGTCATGGAGGACTATATGGATACCATTTAGCATTTGTACTACTTGTAAGTTGTCTTGCCACAGGCCATGGATGGGTTTCGCCACGAGTCAGCGACCATGATGGGTGCCAGCAAGCTGGCAGACATCACCTAGCCCTAACTCGATCACAACAACCACATTACCAGTATCGGCCATTTTAGAGTGACATACCCTGATCCGCATGGTCCTATAGACAATATTAGTGACCAATCACATCATTTTCATAACATGCGACCGGAAGGTCGCGGCAAGGTGAACAGCGCACTGCGACGCGTCTTAATACCGGTCGCAGGATTTTGAACATGCCAACCCATTTGATGCAGCAGTTCATAGTACCTTGGCGCGGGAAGACGATCTGATGACAAACGCGTCGAGGATGGGTTGCTTACCTGAGCAGTAGATTGCATACTGGGATGCGGTGCTGGCGCCAACGCAGGTTGCATGGAGAGGGAGGTAATCGGAATGCAAATAATGGGAATTGAGCAGAGAGCTATTCAGCACTGGATAAATCCTCAACTCCTTCAAGAAGTAGTTTTTTGGGGATTTGGATCTTGAAGCTGAATGAGGTAAGCAGTTGAAGATGCTGTAAGCAGGAGGAGTGAGGAGGGGAGATTACTTAAGGAAAATCTGAGTCAGGCGGCTTGGGTGCGGTAAGCGAATGCCTTTCATTCTGCCGGTTCCGGTGCCGCCCTATATTGGGATTAGCGCGAAGCTTTTCAACTAGTATGGAGCTTTTGGCTCTCACGGATCCAAACAGATTCTTTTTTGAATGAAACCTGATATCAGACATATCCTAGTTCCTCAGAAATTCAAGGGCGATTTACAGAACTTTAGGAAATAAATTGGCTTTTTGGTGGGCTATCTAATGGAAGGCGGAGGCTGTCACGTGGTTGAGGCTTCTCGGTGTGCTTTGTTCCTTCCGGTAGATGACTCATCATGCTGTCATGTCAGTTTATGTTTGCCTTACATCTCGGGCATCCGTAATCTATACTCCCTCTGTTTTCAATCTCAACTTCCAACCTTTACACTTTTCATAGCTTAAATGATGATCCACATCCATGCGTATTTCAGTCATGCTATGTATAATCTATTCATTTCAGGTACGGTGGTTGATCCGAATCTGCACTTCCTACCTAATTGCTGCCCTGAACTCCATCCCTGCGATTCTGTTTTATCTTGGTACTGCTGATTGAGGCTGACCGAATCACGGTACTCTTTAGACTGGCTGTTCACTAGCATTGCTGCACAGACTCTAGAGTCAGCCCAGATCCCCGCTACTGTTTTAAGTTTCCCGCCACTTGTGCCAGCTGGTGTATATCCTGGTTAAGTAAACCTAGATCAACTAGCAATCCGACAATATGTTACGGGGATGGAGACGACTCGTATTATCTCTTAAACGAGGTTGAATAAATACTATCGCGAAGGTGGATATTATACATTGTACAAGTAAGAAAAAAGGCGTGAAGACCCGCCCGGAAGCAGGTTGTGAAAAAGCGGAACATCTGGATGATCTACATCACTTCGACATGATGGCAGACATCCATTTTTGCTCATCCGTTCTATATCAAAAGTTAGCATATGCACCAGGATCACGAAAATGTAACAAACATACCGATCAAAGTGAAGGAGCATCCCTAGAACAGGGATCAACTGCTTCTGATAAGTTTTATCCTTCTGCTCCAGGAATTGCAGTAAGACATTCTTCAAATACATGTAATCAATTGACTGGGTATTCGGCCCGGTAGAGGCAGAGGGAGTCTCGCTCCGACGAGTCGACGCGCTGCGGTCTTGACCAGACGGAGAGAGTGGACCACGTCTAGAACCGGAATCAATCGATGACCGTGAGGACTGTCGACCAGACTCCAGTCCACGAAGGCGAACATCTTCACCCAAAGTCTTGTGAGATTTGCGGAGTTTCTCCAGCCGGTTATTCGATTCTTCGACCGAGCGACGAAGCTCGGCTTTGTCCTTCTCCAGGCTCCGAACTTGTTTCTCGCTTTCGTCCAAGGCTTCCCGTAGACCAGCCATGGCCTGCTTAATTTCTTCGACCTCTTGCGTGGACCTTTCCGAAAGGAGCTCTAATTCATCGCGACGACGACGCCAGTCCTTCTGGGAGTGTTCGAGCTCCTCCTTGTCTTCTTCGGCGGTGCGCAAAGCCCGTTCAGCGTCTCGCACCTTGGCTTTCAATTCTTCCATCTCCCGCGCACGGCGGCGGCCCTGAGCGCTAGCCTCATCTTCAGCCCGGTCTCGTTCTTCAACCGCAGCTTCCATGCGTTCCTTCAAGTCTCGGACCTTGGCGTCCGCGCGACTCTCGCTATCATTGAGGAGGCGACGCATCGTCTCACCTTCGCGGGTACGTTCGCTCAAGAGACGGTGCGCTTCAGCGAGCTCCTCCTCTAGGCTATCGCATCTTTCGCGAGCTTCCTTCATCTGCATAGCCATTTCGGCGGTCTGGTCACGCATGTTGTTCATCAAACTCTGTGCACTGGTGTGCTGTGCTGTCTTCAGGCTAATCTCTTCTCGGAGACCTCCAAGGTCCTTGTTGAGCTGGGAGATTTGTTCATCTAGTTCACGAATCCTGGTGCGAGAGCTCTTCAGGTTGTTTTGAGTCTTAGCGAGCTCTCCCGCGGTCTTGTCCTTAGCATTGATAGCGTCCTGCTTCCTTGACTCAGCAGATCGGAGATCAGATTGAGCGACATTAAGGCTTTCCTCGGCTTTCAGACGACTATCAGTCTCTTGGCGAACCTTCTTGTTCAAAGTGTTCACCTCAGTGTCACGTTCAGAAATTTTGGTCTTAGCGGTCTTCAGTTCTGCGCGCAGATCCTCGTGCTTGGACTCAAGAGCTCTCAACTCCTTGTCTTTGCCAGTAAGGGTTTCCTTCAACGTCTTCAGCTCAGATGATTCAGCCCGGAGGTTGCGCAACTCGGGTTGGACTTTTTGGAGGGTTTCGCGTAGATCGGTCAAGTCCTTGAACCGAGTGGTAGCCAGCTGCTGAGCGGCCGAAAGATCTGTCTCCAGGGTGGCTGCTCGAACCTTAAGACCCTCAAACTCCTCTTTGAGCGAAGTATGCATCTTCTCCGAGTCAGCGGAGTTCGAGGCACTGCTGGTGCGAAGATCAACCAGCTCCTTTTCTAGCTTGCCAATGGTCTCCTCCAGGGCAGACTTCTGAGCAGTAAGCTCTTTGATCTTGTCCTTAGCCTCGACATGCTCCTGCCCAACATTGACAATATCGTCACGCAAAGACTCAATCTCCTCCTTCAGGTCTTCCTCTCCCTTGAGCTTGGCACTAAGCCGGTCGATGGCCGCCTCTTTATCAGAGAGTTGCTTAGTGAGAGACTCAATTTTTTGCTTTAGTTCTTCCAGTTCTGCGGTCGATGCAGCTGGAGGTTTAGCTGTCTCTGCCTGCAGGGGTGGCTCGGGAATAGTCTCGGCCGGCTTAGATGGCTCCTCGGCCGCCTTTCCGCCCTTCTTCTTCTTCTTGTTCTTTTTCTTGCCTCCACCTCCACCGGCGGATTGAGCCGCGGTGGCAGGTTGCGAGTCTTCTTCGGGAGCAGCTGTACTAGGCACAACCACCTTCTCAGCGGGGACTAGGCCCTTGCGGATCTCCTCGAAATCAACGGTCTCTCCAGCAACAACCTTCTGCTTGGAAGACAGCCAAGCTTCGTTGTCTTGCAGGTTAGTGTCCACAAAGTCGACAATCTTTTGAAGCTTGGTGCAGCTTTCGGTCTTTTGGGTGATATCATGCTTGAGGGCTAAAACGGTGGTTTCGGTGTCCTTAAGCTGCGTCTTGACGGTATCGACTACACCCTGCAGGACAACCAGACGCTTCTCGCTTACATCCTTGGCTTTGTTGGCCTCCTCTAGTTGTGAGACCAGCTCCGAGTTGTTATCGGCCTTCTCCACCTGGTCAGAATCAGAGGCTTGAGCTTGAAGCTCCTCAATCTCATCGCTCTTATCCTTCAGGTCTTTCTTCAGCTTCTCAACCTCGGTGGTGGTACTTTCGAGGGAAGACTCGACGGACGCAAGTTTTTTCTTGAGTTCGTCGACGTCGCCCTGCTTCGAAATCTTCAGGCCTTCAATTTCGGCATCCAGCTTATCCTTGGTGTCCCTCAATTCTACTAGTTCTCGGGTGGCCGATTCCAAGTTCTGCACCATACCCTCGGTAGATTCTCTGGCAACAGAAAGATCTGTCTTAAGCTTCTCGACTTCCGACTTGAGGCTATCGACCTCTTCCTGCTTTTCTTTCAATTCACCCTCCAGCCGAGGAACCTCATTGTCGTAGGAGAAGAACTCCTCGCTCGTCTCTTGCTTCTCGTCGGGCGATTTCTTCTCTTCAGGCGTAGCTTCCTGGGTCTTTGCTTTGAGACCCGCGACTTCATCCCACGCCTCCTTCGTGGATTTTTGAGCCTCCTCCATTTTCTTTTTGTAGTCGTCTCGTTCGATCGCGACTCGCTTCATCTCGTCCATGACCATGTCAGTCTTCAGTGACATCTGGTTGAGATACTCCGTCAAGGCCTTGGGCTCGCCGATCGAGGTGAGAGGGGTATTTTCGCGTAGGGCTGCTTCAAAGGGTTCGATGGATAGGACGCGAGAGTGCGCCGCGCGGTACGCTTTGAGAAGTTCTAAATAGTACCAAATGTTAGCTCACTCTAGGTTTTTCAAAAGCAGTCATTCCTATCTCATACCATGGTATCGTGATTCCAGCTTGTCAAGTCGGCGCAGCTTGGCCTTAACATCTATAGGCAACTCCGCGGGGGCGGGCTTGTTGGTCTCCATATCAGTGGCTGGTGCGGCAGTCTCCTTCTCTTTGTCGGTTGTCTTTTCTGGCGCATCAGTCGAGGATGGGGCCGTCTGGCTTTCTGTCTCCTCGGTTCGATCCCCCGCCGAACTGGCCACTTCGGAGGCCGGGTCGGGTGTCTCTAAACGAGGCGTGCCTGACCGACTGGACTCATCGTCGCCAATCGCAAATTCCGCTTCGAACTCTTTCGGGTCGGGGCCCCGAACTGGGGTTCCAGTGTTACGTCGTGGGCGGGACCGTTGCCCCGGGGGAAGGTTACTGTTGGCCGGGCGGCGTGCGGAGTTGGAGCGGGAGATATTATCCTGAGCGGATTTTTGGCGGGCCTGTTCCTCTGCTATGCGCGAGTCAATGGCGTCGCGGAGCCGCTAGAAGAGGAGTTAGTATGTTGGCTTTTCCGAGTTGGTCTTGTGCGGGCATTGCGACATCGTGCCGGGGAACTGAAGTAGGGGAAGTTACCTGAAACATCACCGCGACAGGTCTTTGGACCGAGACCACCAAGTGTACAAGATCAGAAGCAAAGAAAAGTAGGTTGATGAAGAGAAGTAGGAAGGAAGGCGTGGGGAGCATGGGGTCAATGAAGTGAATCCGGAAGCATAATCGGGATCGGACATGTTGGCCAAGACACAGCTCGGGCCAAACACTACGTATGCAGCGGCGCAGCGGGATATGACAGGAACATAAGATAAATTGTCAACTGGTAGATAACATAGTCACAGACTATCTTTTTTTAAGATGGAAGGTTCCTTTCCTTCTTTTTCGTTGGCTTACAAGAACAATGCTACTTAATTTTCTACGAGTGACCAATTTCGAGTTTAATGTTGAATTGTAATGCAGGAACGTTCTCAGTGTCTAGCGGGACCGAAACTATATATAGCCAGGTACCACTAGTAGTGGACTTGAAGATGAACACCAAGATCTTATCTAGAGACCTGGGTACACTGATTCAATTTACGTATTTAATAATTATGCACATTGTGATTGGTCGAACTACTTCCATACAGTACTACATCTCTCATGCTAGACTGGAATACATAAGTACCCAAACTTGGAAAGCCTAGCTCCACCGTTTATACGCCTAGACCAGCCCACGTTTTAGGAACCAGAGTTGGTACTGGTACGGTGACTAAATACCACCTACACTTCGAGTTGGTTTACTCTTTTCTTAACCTTGGAACTATGCTCAATTTTTCTTATCAAAGGTCACTATAGACTCTTATTGATCCGATCGACCAAGTCACCTGCCTCGGGAGCTTGTCATCCCTGCAGGTCGGACCTCTGCTTCCCCTCATCTTCCTCCATCCACCGATACCAGGGCCCGCACGTTTCCGATGCCCACACACATGGTGGCCCAGATAGGGTCGATTTTGAGTTAGTGTGGTTAATACCCTGGTTCGCGACTGGTTTTCTTGGAAAAGCGGAGCTTTTGTCTCATGCCGGGACCACACGTCATGCCCGACCTAGCCCCATCCCTCTCCTTGAGCCTAACGGCCACAACGGCCTTCACGGCCACAGCTTCACTGGTTTCTGCACCCTCCCTCGCTCCCTCCGCCCTATCCGCTGCAGATATTCCCTCCTCTCCCCCGCCCTTTCCGCCGCCAATTCCGTCAACAATGGCGGGGTGGATCGGCTGGGTGTTTACCTTCACCTTTCAAGTCATCCCCCGGGCTCTGTACTGGCTCATCACCTTCACCACTATTACACTGCCCACATGGCTATTTACGCTGTTTTCTATGAGCCTCACCTTCACCATGAATTTCACCACACTGTAAGTCTCCTCTTGACCCCACTCGTCATGCCGAGATATTGGGATCCTATATTCAATGAAGTTGCTGATAACATGACCTATAGCATGTTAATACTCCTGGCCGTGGTCTCGACCGTGAGCTGGTTCATTCGCTACCGGTTTATGAACATGTATAGTCGCCTACCTCCAGAGCCCCAGCGCAAAGAAGCCCAGGTCGACCTCTTTCCCGATACACAAGATGGTGATTCCAAACCTGGATTGGCCAGCTACCTCGACGAGTTCCTGAGCGCGATCAAAGTCTTTGGGTACTTGGAACGACCGGTGTTTCACGAATTGACTCGGACTATGCAGACCAGAAAGTTGATCGCCGGCGAGACCTTGATGTTGGAGGAAGAGAAAGGCTTCTGTTTGGTGGTGGATGGCCTGGTCCAGATCTTCGTCAAATCAATTCGTGAGGGCAAGCCGGGGACGGAAGAGAACATACATCTGGATGATGTGACATCGGAGGATGAAGAGGACAATCCAAACGGTCGCCAGGGATATCAACTGCTGACCGAGGTGAAGAATGGCGCGTCCATGTCGTCTCTGTTTTCAATCCTGCAGCTGTTCACCGAAGATATTAAACTGCGCAACACACATAGCCCAAGCTCCCCCAGCTCGAGCGTAGCAACGCCTCATACCCCACGAGCCCCGGACTCTCTTCCAGTGAGTCCTGGTATTGACATGCTCGGGAGCCCGCAGTCGAGAGCAGGTGATTATACCAACTTGACGCCCGGCCTTAATGGTCACAGCGATTCATTACCGACAGTCCCTCCATTGAACCTGGGAGAGAGCCATGCTACTCTACCTGGGCGACCTCAGCCGCAATTGGGTCGGCCATTTTCCAGGCGAAGAAAGTCGGTACATCCAGACATCGTCGCCCGAGCCACGGTGGATACGACCATTGCAATTATTCCTGCCAGCGCGTTCCGTCGTTTAACTCGAGTTTACCCAAGAGCGACCGCCCATATTGTGCAAGTGATTCTGACGCGTCTTCAACGAGTGACATTCGCGACCGCCCACTCCTACTTGGGCCTGGGAACAGACGTGCTCGGCATTGAGCGACAGATGTCGAAATACACCTCTCATGATCTACCAAATGATCTGCGCGGCAGCGCTTTGGACCGGTTGAAGAATAAATTTATGCAGGAGCGAGACCGCCTCGGACCCGAAGAAGTTGGTAAGGGCATCGCCCTGCATAATCCGGCTGTTGGACGGAGGCGCCGGTCCAGCAGTTCCCTCCGAAAGGAAGCGATTTTACAGGCTCGTATGGATGGAGGAAGCCGAACCCTCGCTCTGACACCCCAAAGGCGACCCCAACCTCGCTACAACGAACGAGATTCAAATGGAGTCAGCCCTGGTGACTTGCTATCTACAATCCAGCTATCCCGTTTTGGACCTCGTCACGATACTATGGGACATAACCTTGCGAGTCCCTTGACGGAGCGAGAACGTCCTCTGTTTCGACCAGCTGCAGGCATTGATGGCCTCTCAGCATCTCCCTTCCAGCGGAAAGAGTCAGTTGACGAAGAAACGCTGTTCCGCGAGTCGATTCTGGAGTGTATGATGAAAGGTATCGGTCTGATGGAAAGTACAAGCGATGCTCTTCGAAAAGGCAGCCATGCTTCCGGTGATGCATCTCCCAGGCTGCTGTCGTACGACTCTCGGCGACAGAAGGCTGTGTTCTCTAACGCATTTGGCTTCATCGACCCATATGAAGAATCCGGGGATGGCGAGACGGAATCCATGATGTCCATGTCTGTGACCAGTGCCGGTGGAACATCACCGGTGATCAATCTGCGCGAAGAGCTGCGCCATGACATTGAAGTCGTCTACTTCCCTCAAGGTTCAGTCCTTGTAGAACAGGGTGAGCGCCACCCCGGCCTTTACTACGTGATCGATGGATTTTTAGATGTGGGTGTCCCGGTTAATGAACGGGGGGATGATCTCGTTGGCTCGTCACGTCCTTCGGCATCGAATCCACAGGAGGAGCTCTTCCCTCCATTGGGCCGAACCACCACCGGATCTTCTCGTACTTCTGGCGCAACAGGCGCAACAGACTCTCGCCGCAAGACCCAGTCGCGCAAGTCACTATATATGATCAAACCCGGAGGAATGCAAGGGTATGTCGGTGCCCTGGCTTCTTATCGCTCATACACGGACGTCGTTGCAAAGACAGATGTCTACGTTGGATTTCTACCTCGTGCATCCTTAGAGCGGATTGCAGATCGATACCCCATTGCGCTATTAACCCTGGCCAAGCGTCTGACGAACCTCCTTCCTCGTCTGCTCCTCCATATCGACTTCGCACTGGAGTGGGTGCAGGTAGGCGCGGGGCAACCGATCTACCACCAAGGAGATGAAAGTGATGCGATTTATCTTGTGCTGAACGGTCGTCTACGGTCTGTTTTGGAAGGTCCCAATGGCAAGATGACCGTAGTTGGTGAATATGGCCAGGGCGAGAGTGTGGGCGAACTTGAGGTTATGACCGAATCTACTCGGCCATCAACCCTACATGCAATTCGAGAGACCGAGTTGGCAAAGTTTCCTCGATCCCTGTTCAATAGTCTGGCTCAAGAGCATCCAGGCATCACTATCCAGGTATCCAAGCTGATTGCTCAGCGCATGCGTGACTTGGTAGCACACCCTCGGTCCGAGAAAGGACTTGAACAGGCTCGTGTCGGCGGCGTCCAGACTGCGACATCGAACGTTAATCTCCGCACAGTTGCTATTGTTCCAGTCACAGCAGGAGTTCCGGTAGTTGAATTTGGCCATCGGCTGCTGAACGCCTTGCACCAGATGGGTGTGCCAAGAGGCGTGACTTCACTTAACCAAGCTGCGATTTTGAACCACCTAGGTCGCCACGCTTTCAGCAAGATGGGAAAGCTCAAACTTTCGCAGTACTTGGCAGATCTCGAAGAGAAGTATGGGTTGGTGCTTTACATCGCTGATACCAATGTCAATGCGCCCTGGACACAGACCTGCATCGCACAAGCAGATTCTATCTTGCTGGTGGGTGTGGCGGAGGCGTCACCCAGCATTGGAGAATATGAGCGATTCTTGCTTGGCATGAAGACAACTGCGAAGAAGGAGCTGGTGCTTCTACACTCCGAACGATACTGTTCGCCCGGCCTGACACGACGTTGGCTTAAGAACCGGCTGTGGATTAATGGTGGTCACCACCACATCCAAATGGCGTTCCGCCTGACTACTGAGCCTTCTCATCCTCATCCCAAGAAGTTTGGAACTGTTCTCAAGCAGCGTGTCCAAATCCTTCAAGCGGAAATCCAGAAGTACACGTCACGACGTATTCAGCAGACGCCCTTGTATTCAGCACAGACTCCTTTCAAGGGCGATTTTCACCGCCTGGCTCGCCGGCTATGTGGCAAATCTGTTGGACTAGTACTGGGCGGCGGAGGCGCCCGCGGCATAGCACAAGTCGGGGTTATCAAGGCGCTTGAGGAAGCTGGAATTCCGATTGATATCATTGGCGGGACTTCCATTGGTTCATTTATTGGAGCACTGTATGCACGAGACGCCGATGTGGTCCCGATGTACGGCCGTGCGAAGAAGTTCTCTGGCCGAATGGGGAGTATGTGGAGATTTGCGCTGGATTTGACCTACCCAACGGTCTCATACACGACAGGCCATGAGTTCAATCGTGGAATCTTCAAAACATTCGGCGACAGCCAGATTGAGGATTTCTGGCTCGAGTTTTACTGCAACACTACCAACATCAGCCGGTCTCGCGCGGAATATCACTCGTCAGGATATGTGTGGCGGTATGTGCGCGCGTCCATGTCATTAGCTGGCTTGCTTCCTCCCATCTGTGACGAGGGTAGCATGCTACTCGACGGAGGGTATATCGACAACCTTACTGTGGCGCATATGAAGAGCCTTGGCGCCGACGTTATCTTTGCCGTCGATGTGGGCTCCATCGATGACAATACACCCCAGAGCTACGGCGACTCATTATCCGGATTTTGGTCGATGTTCAACCGCTGGAATCCCTTCTCCTCTCTGCCAAACCCACCTACACTCTCCGAACTCCAAGCCCGCCTCGCCTATGTCTCCTCCATCGATAACCTGGAACGGGCCAAGAGCCTCTCCGGATGTCTTTACATGCGCCCGCCAATTGATCCATACGGAACGCTGGACTTCGGTAAATTCGACGAGATTTACCAGGTCGGATATGCATATGGCAAGGAATTCCTCGATCGTCTTAGGAACGAGGGATCTCTTCCTATCCCCGAGGAGACAGAAGAAAAGCGCAAGTTACAGCGGACTATGGCTCCTCGACGCGCTAGTATTTGAGAGTCTTGACTGTAGTCGTATCATCCCCTATTTTTATTTCTTTGCTCCCTGAGGCGTTGACCTAGCCCGGCGTTCAACACAGCCTACGCTCTCCAAAATTGGCTGGAGGTGGCGTTTTCATTACCTTCCAAGGTTGCAGATGTTGGACCTGCCATTTGAATTGCATAAGATACACCCATTTGCATGCTAGATCAGTCAGTTTGATTATTGGTGGTCATGACATGTACATACAAAATAGAAATACCATGAATTAGGCTTATGTTTATCTTGAAAGACCAACTATCGTTGAGTGCGTATTGTACCCCGGGAATCAAAGCCTGACCGCCGGAGTATAGGCCACTGAACCATGGTCAGGTATAAAGTTCATTAAGTAGAATAGGAAGGAATTTAGATCATTAGTTCACGCCCAAATCAACTGACAACATCCACCTCGAAAATATATGCACATTATCAACCCGACATCCAAGTAAAAGAGGACCAGAGTCCAAATCTCTACCCATGCACATTAGAATATGGGTACTACAAGAGCTCACACAGCAGGGAACAACAGATACCTCTGCATCTGCACAACACCCAAGCAGCCCGATTGGACAGGACTCCAGACTTGAACCCAGCAAGGTAGTACAAATATACCACTCAAGCCGAAGTCAACTCGAAAGTCATTCAAACCGTACCAGTCGGAGTAGCAACTTCAGCTGGGGCATCAAGTGGCGGCCGAGTCGCAGCCCCCACAGTATCTGGCTTTTCAACCACAGGCTGAGCAGGCCGTCCCCTTTGATAAGCCCGATGAGCAGCAAACTCGAGGAAAATTCCAAAGAAGGTCATAATACTTGAGCATATTAGCACCGGAGCAGAGTATATGGACTGGGAGTGAACATACAAGGCTAAGAAGATGAAGGCCTCATTCGCCCTCTTGTACCCGCAGGATATACCAGGCGGAGAATTGAAATAACACGAGTGCCAGTTGTAGTCTTCGGCTGCGAAGATGAAAGCAGTTAACCATCTACCGCGGCATATTAGTGATTGGACACAATCGCATGGAGATCCTAGGGAACGTACAGGTAGGAGAACACGACATCAACTAGGATGACCGTTTTGCTTAAAATTGAAGGGCGGAAGGGGGAGATGAATGCTGGGATGAAGCAGACGACAGAGAAGGCGGCCTGGTTATGTTAGCGGTTACAGTAGATATAGAATATCTGGGGTTTGGTATATCTAGCCACGTACGATGACTTCTTGGTAGATGATATGCTGTCCGCGAGGACCTTGACTGATGAACCACGAGGTCAAGCCTAAGACGATGACAGCACTGCACCACTGCATGGCCCTAAGGGCTAGTTGCAGTGGTCTGGCGACAGACGTTGAGAAGCGCATGACGAGGTATATGAGATAAGATGGTAGTCAGAGGATGAATAAGTCGTATCCAACCGAATATGAGTAATATAGTTGAGGAATATCAAGTGAAGAATACAGTATCCAAAAATGTGGCAACCCACGACTTTATGTTCTTCAGTGCATCATCGGTTAACTCGGACACGAGCATGAGATACAAACACGCCGAGTCAATAGGACGTTAAAGTCCACGCCAACACGTTCCGCAATGTAGTCGGTTTCCCCAGCTGCGTCATGATTGCATGAAGTCATTACCCGAATCAGAACCTAATTTAGTTTGCACTTGCAGGTACATACTTGAATCGCTTCACTTCCAGGTATATGGCTTCACGCTGTACGAGCTTGATATTCTCATCTAGACCAGTACAGCAATTTGCCAATCCTCCGAGTGCTTTACTTCTATTAGAAGAGTACCATTCTGTGCGCAACGAGCTTCAGCATAAATGAAGCTTAATCGAAATAACCAAAATCATCATTCGGCATACCGCGGAACAGCTAGGAAACGAACACCTGATAAGAGCCCAGTCTTGAACATGAGCCAATCAGCAGACTCCTTCCACTACGTACATATCACACCACCTCGACAGATGTGGGAACGGGAACAATAACCACGGAACGAACGGCAGACTAATGGATTGGCCAAAATACTAAATCGATGTTGTGCTACCAATTACCGGGGATCTCCCTGCATGGATCAAAGATTCTTCAGCTTTAGGGGTTGGGCTCTTGTTATGACAATACACCCGTTGGACCGTGACAGTGTACGAAATACAAAGGTAGCCACGAGAAATAATAATACTTGCGATACAATCAATGGATCAATAAGGTATACTATACTTGAACCCACTGGAAATCAGGATCTGCGCCAAGTGGGATGATCTATAATTCTTGTGACGAAATATGACAATCAGACTATTGGTCGCAATATGGTACGATGCAAGAAGTCTACCTAGGCTGGACTACAGTTTTCGGTTAAGTCGGCTTGTGTGACAGATATCTGAGCTGGCTAATAGCCCAGACGTCAATCCTGTTTCTGGTGGGCTTGGTCTTGTGAACAAGAATTGGGTACTGTCAACGGTCAAAGAGCGCCAATGTATCTGGACGCTCAGGGAGAAGTTTATGAAGCCGAATGACCCTGGTTTTAGACATGAAGTACCTGACAGCTGCTTAGGTACGATTAATACGCAAGGAGCCAGTATACTTCAATGACATGCTTGATAACCCAAGTACAAGGAATCATCTACTCAAAGTCTGAATTTGTCCTTTCATTCAAAGTAAACATGCCCATTGCCTAGAACCCTGCAACTTGACTCCATTGCGCCTTAGTTTTGGAACCCTTTGATCTGCTCCTGCTTACCAAGTAGCATTACCAAGATCGTGCTCCTATGAAGAGTTAGAATCAAGTCCAGACAGGACAGAAGGAGAAAAGCGTAGACTCACCTTAATATACTCACTGCCCTTCTCCAAGTATTCTTGTCGGGTCACAGACGACCGACCAAAATCAGCTCCAGAAGCCCACTGTGCCGCGCCCTTCCAAGCATCCAAAACGGGATCAGAGGCCCGGCGCACATTGAACTCCGCATCAATGGGTAGATACCCACGAAGCTCACTACGGAAGCGGTCCTCAAATCCAGAGAAAAGGGTGTTACCGCCCGTCAGGAAGACATCCTTCAGGAGTCGGGCGCGGTCCTCGGTGCCTGAGAAGCGCTGGTTCACGATATCAGCGGCAATTTGAATCAGACCGGCCTGGTCCACGCCAGCAATAGAAGGCTTGAACACGACTTCGGGGACACGGATACGTTCCACATTCAAATGAAGCTGGTGCGCTTCTCGCTGGCTTTCAGGATCAAAGGGCCAGGGACCACGCAGGAACCCATGGACAAGACTCTTAGTCCAGTCGGTCTGTGCGGCGAGGGTGTGATTCTCCGTGAATTCGGGGTCGTATTGGAGTAACTCTGCCTCGGCGCCATTGAGCATGGCACCCAGGTCCTCCTCTTCCTCTTCGTCACTCTGGTCGCCTGTCGCGACGGTTCGGTAGACACCCCAGTCATCGTCGTTGGCACCAAAATCATCGTCATCTCCGCCGCGGCGGCGTTTCTTGGGGCCATCGGACGCCAAGTTGGCCAAAGTCTTCATGCGCTGTTGGCTGGCAAGAGACTTTCGGTTTCCAAGGTCGGCCTTCATGCGATCGCGGTCCTTGATTCGTTGGAGGATAGACTATACTCGTTAGCACCTGGCATGATAACGATAGTTGGGGCCACACATACCTGGCGGTTAGCGCGTCGTTCTGAAATCCAGGCCTCAAAATTATTTTCTCGCTTCTCTCTGTCAAGACGTTCCTCTTCCTCAACGCGAGCCTTTTCACGCTCCTTCTCGGCCTTAGCACGCGCGCGCGCATCGACATTTGACTTCATCAACCGTTGGTGACGCTTCTCTTTCAGACCAGCTTCATCAAGCTGGTCATCCGGAATGTCAAGCATCGGGAAGGACATCTCCTCAGGCTGCTCTTCGGTTTCCTCGATGCCAAGATCCTTATTCCGAGAGCGCTTGATGGATTTCTCTAGGTCACGGATCATGCGCTCAAGATGAGCCTCATCTTTAAGCTCTTCACTCTCAAGGATGCGACGAATCTCCTTCTTTGTTTCAGACGCCAGGGTTGCCTGGATACTCTTCCAATACTCAAGTTCCTGCTCCTTCTTCACCAGCTTTTCAAGACGCATCTTGGCCGCCTGTTCTTGTAGTCGGCGCCCACTCTCTTTCTTCCGCTCCGCAATACGAGCAAGCTCTTCCTCAGTCTTCTCGACAACGATATGCTCGGTGAATGGGTACTGAATAACACGATCGCGGTCCTCCAGGCCCGTCCAATCGAGATACCCACTCAGCTCGCGGTCGTAGTCTTGCGATACGTAACAATGATTGCGTACCAAGTCTTCCATTTGGTTATCAGTGATACGCGCCGGGAAGGTCGGGTACTTCAACTTCATAAGCTTCATAAGGTATTCAGCATTTTGCAAGCCGCCCCAATTAAGCCTGGTGCAGTTGGACAAGAGCGGTTTCCCGCCGAGCACAGGAATGACATGTGTAGATGTATGCGACGAGGAAACAACCAATCCATCGGTTCCTTTGTTGTAGCGGTATGCGAAAAGCGAATCAATGCCATAGGATACAGACGGCGCGGAGTAACATTCGAAGAGGATCTCGTTCATCACTAGAAGGTGTTAGTTCTAATCGATAGCCCAATTACTAGAGTAACGTACTTCTCCTCGGATATCCCAAGTTAGCGATCGGTTCAGTCATAAGAATCGGCCGGTCAACGCCGCCGTTTGAACCGTCAACGCCCAACTTCAAAAACATGTAGTCCAATACACCCTCCATCACATCCCAATTACCAACGACACTGGAGCCAGGATCAAAGGCGCCGCGAAGCTGACCCCGGGTAGTCGCATCGAGATAGGCATCGTGTCCGACAAAGTTGCATTGGCGATTCAGCTTGCGATCGCGGTAACGACTCATGACGGGAGGGATGACGAAGCGCGGGTTCTTGTCAAAGGACCAACCGGCCTTGACGAGATGGGCACCTACAAGAAAGCAATTAGCGATAGATCCATGCAGCCTTCTATATTAAACCGGACTCACCATTGTCGATAACAATAGCGCTGGTGTCGGGATGGGCCTTGCTCCGCTCAAATCCATCGGTCTGTGGAGCCTGGTAGCCCTTGAAAGGAAAGTCTTGCGCATGGTACGGCTCAGGTGGAGGTTTAGCAGCCGGCTTTTCAGTGGAATTGGCCGCGAATCGGGTCGGTAGAATAGTTTTGACCGAAGTGATAGTCATGGTGGGCTGCGCCGGTGCGGAAACCAGGAGCTTCAAGGTCGGAGATCAGTGGTGGGAGATTACTGCATGGCAGGGGTAGAGAATAGAAGAGAAATGTAAACGTAAAACTTAGGAGACACAATTCCAGAAGTAACCGGAACGACAGAGCGGAGACCAATGGCGTGGAAGTTGGAGGTTGAGAGTTGAAAGCCGGAGGTTTGGTTTGCGCCAAGAATGGGGAAGCGGTGATGCGCTATCTACCTTCACTGCAGCTTCACTACTGTTCATTCTCTACTACTCTTTGTGTGACAAACGTTATGTAATATGCCATTAAAGTAACTGATTTCATTCAAGCATTGCTTCGTAATATCAAATTGGAGTTCTTAAGTAGAACCTTGTGGCGAGGGTTCTTTAAGGTTCTCCGTAGCTGCGGTGCATTTTAGCATTCGATATTGGAGACATTGATAGAGACCGAGAACATACCCTCTAAATGAAACAAAACATTAGACTGGTAGTTCTTGAACATCTGAGCCACCAGCTCGACGTTCATGTTCTGGATATTGACCTCCTGCGTGCGGTCAACAATGGATGCCATGTAGCATTAGATATTGGGACGTACCTGTAGGCCCTTGTTCATGACCATGACAGCCTCATTGAGTTTCTCCTGGATCTGAATTAACCTCTTAAACCACGAGATGACTACCAGCATATCGCGACTTACGACATTGGTGATGATACGCGAAAGCAGCACGGACTGCTGGTGCTCATGAGGGCTCTCCTAGATGAAATTAGCTCAGTCCACTAGGCATTATTAAAAAAGCAAAGCCTGGCATTATGCTGAAATGACCTACCATGATTCTGCAGTCTTGGTGGATGTACTTGTTTGTTGGTTGTAAAGAAGCAGATCGGGATGATTTGTTTGGGGTGGTCATGTGAGACCCGATTGGCCCTTTGTGGTCTCCCTTCACCAGAGCATAATTGACCACCATCTACCTAATTCACCACTATTATATAGACTGGTTGGATTCCTTTCTCCTTGAACAACCCAGATTTGGTATCCATTTTGATTCCATAATGCCTCCCGCAACCCCTGCCAACGACGAGGCGCACCAGCAGCTGATGAACCAGCTGGACATCGGCCACCTCCACAAGCCATTCCGCAACCCACACTGGAAGCCCTCCCAGCGTCGCAACCGAAACCTCAAGCAGATCATCGCGGAGAGTGCCCGGAAAGAAGCATCCGTAATGGCAACTCAAGCCAACTCGGGCGCGACCACCCCCTTCACTGCCACGGGCAGCACAACGGCCGATGGAACACAAACCCCAGCAGAAGGAGCTGGCAAGACCCCCAATCTGGCACAAGCTTCTCAAAATTTGTCCTCCCTAGTCCTGGAGAAGAATGCGCGCGCCAATTTCCCCACCGTCACCTATACCAACATCGAATCTGCGCCATCGCTGAGCGCGGCTAACCATCGCCACTACTGTGATATCACCGGGTTGTCCGGCCCCTACACAGACCCCAAGACACGTCTGCGGTATCACAACAAAGAGATCTTCGGAGTGATTAGGACATTGGCACAAGGAGTACCAGAGACCTATCTCGAAGCACGTGGGGCACACACTGTCTTGAAATAAGGGCAGCCAAGATGTTATTTAATGAGTTATGATCAATTCAAGCGCGAGGAGACACTTGTACGAATAGAATATGATATTGGATTCAAAGCCTCAAACTAATACTATGGCTATTTTAATGAATGTTCGGCCAACACAGTCAAGCCCTTTCCATCCCACCTGTCCCTTTCGAAACAGGCTCAAGAAAGCGCTCCGGCTTATTCGTGACCGTAATGTCTATTATTCGCCTTGCGCCAGGTGGCACTCAACTAGTACCGAAACTCCACAGAAGGGAGTATCAGTTACAACACCCGAGGGTGTTGTCGTCGCGGCGTGGATATACAGGTACGAGTACCTGGTGCAAAAGGACAGTGTCCAGAATAGCTGTCCGTCCACAGCTCAGACCAACATTCAAGTCTGAGCTTTCTTGTGGAACCACATAGACTATTGTATTTTGCTGAATTCAAGTAGTACTTTGATCTCGACCAATGGCTTTTCCAGCTCGTATGATCAAGTCAACTGTGAACTCGTTGTGTGAAGGAAAAGAAATCGGAATGACCGCTCGAGCGGCTTAAACATCCAGTCCGACCGCCTTCGGTGGCGGGCAGAAAAAAGGGTTTCTGTTTACGGCGAAATCATCGTGATTTCCATTTGCAATTGATCTTGTTCTCGCGTCCTTTTCTTCCTTGTCCCTATCTTTCAACGTCATTTACGTCAGTCACGACATATCCCGCAAAAATGCCGAGCATGTGGCTTTCAGAGCACCAGAGTAAGTACTCCGTCGCCCTGAACTGTGTCGCGCGACACTTGTCCAAGTGCAGCGAATCGCAGCCTAACTACGAATGAATCATCACTAACGCCATTTCTAGAGTTTGGAGTGGTCTTCTGCTGTGCAGGTATGCCCACTGGCTACAGCGAAAGCAATCGCGACAAGTCGTTCATGCACAAAGAGCAAAACTAACCATGGCGGTATAGGTGGCTTGTTCCTTTTCGGAGGTGTCCTCATGTTCTTCGACCGGTCATTGTATGTCTTCGTCTCTGGATATAATGAATTTCTATAAAGATGCGACAAAATGCTAACAGTTCTCTAGACTGGCCATGGGCAACGTACGCCACAATCCCCACTCCCGGCCTCCCTAACCCCCTCCCACTCACATACTTCAGATCCTCTTCCTTATCGGCCTCACCCTGATCATCGGCTTCCAAAAGACCCTGGTCTTCTTCTCCCGTCCTCAGAAATTAAAGGGAACCGCTGCCTTTTCCGCTGGCATCATTCTCATCCTCCTCCGCTGGCCGCTTTGTGGCTTCATGATCGAGCTCTACGGACTATTTATTCTCTTCGGTGACTTCTTGATTACCATCGGTCAGTTTGCAGGCAATGTTCCCGTTATCGGACCGTATATCCAGCGTGGATTGGAGGTCTTGGCGGGTGGTCGGAGCAATGCCGAGTTGCCCGTATAAGGCTGATCGGATTGCTTCTGATGTGATCCTGATGAGTCTGGGTTGTCAGCATACGTGGTAGATGAACACTTTCAAATTTGCATAGAATATTTTGCAGTGGTCTGGGCATTATGGTAATCCAGTTGTGCATTCTGGCGCATGGTGGACAAAGATGCGACGAAGTCTACGTTTTAGAAACACTTGTAATTACTAATGATTCCTTTTTTTTTTTTTTTTTTTTTTTTTTTTTTTTTTTTCATTTTCCCAGCATGGATTTCCTGATATCAGTATCTGTGGTAGAATAGAGGTGCACTAATATAAAATATCGATATGAACCGGGTAGCGATCAGGCTAGACACCTATACAGACTCAAGTGCGATAAAGCCAGAACAAGTGCATAAATCCAAAATACAATAGCGAAACGACAAGAAAATTCGATGCTCCTTTATTTGCTATTCTTAACATCTCATATTCTCATATCATCCTATCGGATGATTGCAACAATTTCAGTACAAGGACGCATTTAGGCCTTGTTAAGGTAGTCAACAAGGTTCTCGACAACGGTAGCAGCGTTGGTAGTCTGAACGTTCTCGCCGTGGTGGGCGATCATAGTACAAGAGGAGGCACGGACAACAATAGCGCCCTCCTTACCCTATTTCCCGAACCAAGTCAGTCATGCCATCTATGGGCGATTGCACGCCTTCGTATAGCCGATGGGGAGGATACATACCTTCTTGCCGTATAGGGAGCGAGCATCGGCCTTGATAGCGACGAACTTCTCACCACCGATGGAGAAGCCCTTGGCGAAGGCATCGTCGGGGTTTGTGAACGCAACAGCCAGGGAGTTAATGTCATCCTGGGTGAGCTGTAGGCGGACAGGAACCAGTCAGTTTCATGATCCTCGTGTGACACATTGACCCCGCATTCCCAATTTGTGTTTGGAACCGGCTCCCGGATGGAAAGGGGGGAATTGTATATCATACCGTGAAGGTAGGGGACTGGGCCTCAAGGCCGGAGAAGTCCGCGGCAAGAATACCGGCCTTGTCGAATTGACCGGAGCCCATCAGGCTGTTGGAGAATTGTCAGCATCGATTCGGGGGTAAGGTGTCGCCACATATTGCTATCGGGAATGAACACTCGAAGCTGGAAGTAGCGGCGAGTATGATCGAGATAGCTTAAAGTGTGCTGGAGAGAGAAAATTAAAGACGCTAGTCGTACCTCGAGTCGACGTAGCCTAAACATCAGAAAAGACGTCAGTGAGGGGGAGTGCGGACGGATGCGGTCATAGGTGAGACACCTACCTTGCCAGACTGCAGAGTGGGCGCCCATTTTGAAGTTGTGTGTGAAGGGATTGGAGGGAAAAGGAGAAGAAAAAAGGGTCGTGAGGAGATGCAGAGAATATAAGGAGCTGGGAGGGTTGGCAGTCGAAGTGGGGTGTGTTTGGCGGTAAATAAGACCCCGCCAACTCTGTTCAAAGTCGGTGTCGATCTCTCGAGAACGGGGCCAACCGGACCGTGGTTTCGACCACTTAAAGATACTTGGGAGGGATTATTTGACCTTGGTCTTGGAAATAAACCAGAAATGAGGCTCAATTATAGACACCGAGTCCTAAGCTTTATATGTCCACTGGCCTTCCAAGGTTTTACGTTTGAGTGACTGCCTGCATAGCCGATCAACCTTGCTCTACTTCCGCACGCATGTCATTCCACGTGTGCCTGGAATGAGGGGCTCTTGTGATTTGCAATGCTTTTCCTTCATTGTTCAAAGATTCTGCACACATGCATAGGTGGCAACGGTTAGGTTCCCGGGTTTGTGGGATAGCGGTGTAGAGCCCACTGATCGCTTCGCTTGAGTCATGTATTCCAATAGCTTCCAAGGGTGGTCCCTCCCACAGTCGGGCCTACTATAGACCGGGATTAATCTATATGTTCTCTAAGGCCTTTCAAACATTGGACAACACGAGACCATGTGAATTAAAAGTTCGCTGTATATACTTACAAATGTTTCGTTAGATTACAAGTTAAGAGGTCTGTTGCATTGTGTATAACTATGCGAAACCCCTGTCACACCTTATTTCAACTTGCTATCATCATACATTTGATAAATAAACTTTTGCAGAGGCTCTACTGCCGAGTGTATTCTTGAGGATTCCGAGTACACTAGTTTTTAAAGAGGCGCATGTGATATACCGTAAGCTGACTGAAGTTCCGAGGGCTGTCACCTAGATATATTGAAAAGAAGAAAGTCTGAACATCATCGAAAAAGTGCCGTTGGGTTTCGGAACTGATAAGTGTTCTACCTAGAGGTGATTAAACTCCTCTCGGAGCTTCGTTAGATCCCGTCTTCCCGCATATGCCGACCGGTATCTCTCCTTATGTGAAAAATTATGTAAATGCTGAGCTTTGACTAGGACTTGAAGGCACAGCTTCATAGATGTGATCCTTAACAACACGGATAATGGTTAAGATACATTAAAGGAAATAGAAAAGAAAAAAAAAAACCTTGGGAAAGGACCACATATCTTGGGGATTGACATGCGGGACTTCCCGTGGGTCTCATTGGCTCAGTCAACATGTAGATGCCTAAGTACTCGGTACCATCGCATGGACTACGCGTTCGATACTGACTCTGTTATATGCCCGAGAGCAACATGTGAGTACAATTCTCTCTGCTGCCTACTCTACGTATTTAGGTCAACGCGTTCCCATAAGTGGACCCACATACGTAGGCCCCTAAATGTACCTGGTCTTTTGAAAACTCTATATCTCGAAGACTCTATTTTCAGGAGATCATGTACCAAATTCCACCAAAGAGACACAGATTTAAACAAGAAGCTAGAGTATAATGGACTGAAGACATGTCGCGGTGACCGCTTCTTTAGCACACCGCTCCTGCTGTACATGGAAAAAAGCAAAAACGATCGTAGAATAACCAAACCTCAAATTTACTTGAACCCTACAATTGAAACTACAACCCTCAAGCTTCGAATGCCACTGGAATCGATCAAATTACCCACGGCTAAGTACTAGGAACATGTCCAAACTCGGGGTTAAATCCCGTATTGAGCATCGGCACGTTCAACGGCCGATCTGATCCGAGAAGCGGGATCCACTTCCACGCAAGCCTTTTGACAACTGGATCAGACGCCATCACATTTATTCCATTCGTCCCCTGCATAGCTATGCCCATCTTCTGGTCTCGCATATCGCCACTAATGGCCCTCTTAGACCCCCTTCAACCCAAAAGGCGGTCGGAACCTCCACACTGAAAAATCATGTTTAAAACCATGCAGCTTCCTACTTATTCTAACACAGGCAGAATGGCGTTCAAATCCAAAGTCCCTGTGGGGTACCGATGGCGTTCTTCGAATTGGTTCATCATCAGCTGTATTGCGATAGCTCTTTTTTCGGGTTCGTTGATTAATAGATTCGGTTGTTTGATGATCTTTGTCTAACTGCTTCCCAGAGAACTTCCTATACAGCTACATCGTGCCCATTTTGCAGGTGATGCTGGAGCAGCGCTTGGGTATCGATGAGTCGGAGTTACAAGCGACCACCTCTCTCGTACTCACCGTCCATGCCTTGGTTTGTCTCGTGGCTGGACCACTGACAGGCTGGTTGGCTGATAAAGCGCCGAACCGAAGGCTACCCTTACTGCTTTCATTGGGGGCCGAACTGGTAGGAACAGTGATCATCATGCTAGCACCGAATCGTATGGTCTACTCATATCTTCCCAAAATAAAACCACGCTGACGTTCTCTAGTTCCCGTACTTCTTCTCGGACGCGCGCTCCAAGCAATAGGCGGAAATACAGTATGGATCGTCGGCCTCGCTACCGTCGCCGATACAGTCGGACATGAGAATACGGGCAAGGTCCTCGGAGGGATATCATCGTTTTTCGTCTCCGGGTTGCTTTTCGGTCCGATGGCCGCGGGTACCTTTCTTCAAGTACTGGGATACTGGTGGACCTGGATGGTCCCTATCCTGATGCTGATCATTGATATGCTGATGCGCGTGGTCATGATCGAGAATAAGAATGGCCACCGATCGCCAACAAAAGAGTATCTCTCTGACGATACCCCTTCAAATGAGAACACCACACGCGGAACCAACGATGATCAAGTTCATGAAGATGCGGCTCTTCTAGATATTCCATACCTGAATCCTAATACATATTATGATGACGACGAATCATTACCGCCACGAGAGGAGGCCCCGAAGAACAACAAGAAATCACCATTCACATCCAATATCTATACGATGATCTTGTCTGATTCCCGAGCTGCTGGGGGACTGATCTGTAATTTCACACAGGCTGTGATCTTGGTCGGCCTGGATACCACTTTGCCTCTTCATTGCAGCGAACAGTTTGGCTGGAACTCTGCCCGAGTCAGTCTGATGTTCCTGCTGCTCCAGATTCCGTCCCTTCTCCTGGGCTCTATAACTGGCCTTCTGAAAGATAAAGTCGGCACAAAGTTTCCCACTAGTGTGGGGTTCCTGACTGTCAGCGTTTTCCTTTGGATGTTGGGTACGGCCAGCAGTGATGGGCTGTCTATTGTCGGGACTGGTCAAAAAGGTCAAGCGATATATATGGTTGCTATTGTCGGAATTGGTATATCACGAACATTTATCAGTGGATGTGGTACCATTGAGATTACCAGTAAGTGTTGTCAACGCGGAAAAGACGATGAAACCTTCAGATTTAGAAACCAACCTTGACTGCGGGATTTAGACGTGATGAAGGAAATCTACGAAGAACACCCCGAACGCTTTGGATCCTCGAGGAACTTTTCTTCTGGCTTTTCCATGACCAACTTTTGCTGGACAGCAGGAATGCTTGTCGGCCCTGTTCTATCAGGATTCCTCACCCGATCAATTGGGTATTACTATATGAATTTGACTTGTGGTAAGTCTCTCATGCTATCGTCCCCAAACGAGGCTAACATCTTGAATTAGCGATTATATCTGCTGCAGTTGGAATGGTAGGAATGACATTTCTTCCAAGCAAGAAGAAACAGCCGATCGCTTTACCCTGAAAAGTCGAGCGGACTGTTTACTTTTATCTTGTTTTAGGAATGTTTGGCGTTCTGGAATTTGCTTTAGCCGCTGTGCCATACCTATGCAAGAGCCCGATGTATACATTCGGTAAATCTGAACGAGACCACGATACTGATAAACGACATTAACTTTGCATTTCTATATAATCCTTGTTTCTATTTACACTGCACATGTTTGACAAGTCCTATCAACCTTTTCCGCAAAATTCTCCGCAATCTCACGGATCAGGTCTGCATTCTGCATCTCGTCTACCCATCGTTGCGGAATCGCCTCAACTCCGTAGAAAATACCCGCGAGGGCTCCATACACAGCCCCGGCCGAGTCCGAATCTTCACCGAGATTCACCACAGCAAGTGCGCCGTCAGCCCAAGTCTTAAATTTGAAAAACGCCCACAATGCACATTCCAGTGTATCTATAACCCACCCGCTGCTTTTGATATCGGCATCGGTCTTAGAAGTCCAGTCCGAGATAACTTTGTACTCCGCAAACCGCTTAACCAGCACAGGATGAGTAAACGTGTAGGCAGCAAGCCTCTGGCACAACTGTGCCTTTGACTGACCTGAAATAAATCAGAACCCAAGTATTTATAAATTGGAGATTGCCCGGTACATACCTCTCATAGCCCCGCAGATCACATCGGTATATGCCTGACAAGCCTCAACACAAGCAGGCGCAGGATGCGTAACCTGACTCTGCACTTTGGCAATGTGAGCCGCAGTTCCAGGTTCAAAGAACATAGCCACGCCAACTGGCGCGATACGCATAAGACTCCCGTTCCCCGAGAATTCCTCCTTCATCAATCTATCAGAAATCATCTGGCCCGTCTCTTCGATGCCGCCCAATCCCCTCTTCAGCCAAAGCTTGAGCGCGCGACCAGTCGAAACACCAACATCCCACGCCTCGTCAGTAGTACTGAAGCGACCGTATTTCCACCATTCAAGGAAATACTGGATAGCCATCGCATGGTCGTAGAGTCTAGGAGTGGTGTCAATGAATTGTTGTGCCAGAGCGAGGGTCATAGCGCCGTCATCAGAATAAGATCTACGTCTGTTAGCAAGCGAATACTCGGGTCTTGAATATTGAAGGCATACCCAGCTGGTTGCTGAAATGGTCTTACAAATTCCAAATCTGTGATGGGGGCAAATGTTCCCTTTTTCATGAACTGGACTGGGCCGCCTAGGGCATCGGCCACGCAGTTTCCCCAGATTGAGCCTAAGACTCGGGATTTGAGCGGGACTGCAGCCATTTCTACGGTCAATCTTAGATTGGCAACTCTTGCCTCGACTGATCCGGTCTGTTATGGTTGCGGCGCACTCGGCTTATATACTCGAGGCTGTGAGTCAGGTATACGGGGCGCAGCCTTTCATTCCGGCTCCGCCACGATAATACCCAAGCGTCATTGTCGATGGTCTGTTTGAAATGTAGAGACATGCTGATGTGATCGATGTTTCTTTCTGCAGATCCAAAGCTCTTTGACATGTATGCCAACATTTGAAAGAAGCGCCAGGAGCTGCTGGTTCTAGTTAGAGATCGACAGCCCATTCTGGGTCCGGGGCTCGGACCACGACAACTGGGACAATGAACTAAAAGGAACAGCATGTGGAGATGTTGAAACATGTTCTCTTTATCACTTGCAGAGGCTTCAAAGCTCTCGAAGTGTTATTGATCCTACATGTGTTAGCGGGGGTGGAGAAAGATAAACAAAGCCATTTCCCCCAAGCAATGATGTTAGTATACTGGCCGTTAAAGGTGGATCCAGTTCATATAATTTGGTGGAGATTGGAGAAAAGACGCGACTGATCAAAGTCATGATCCAAATCATCCCCATAATATTTTCAACATTTTCTACGCTTTCTCCTGGATGGACATGAGAAGCGCGCCATTGGTACCGAAACAAGCTTGGCGTCACAAAGCGCACCACGAATCAAAGGAACCGCCAAAGCTGAAGACACCCTTTTCAGCCCAGCAAAAGTGGCGCCCGATTCACGCGATTTCCGCACGGGCTACAGCGCGTGGTAAAAGCCCCGAGACCACTTGTCTCAAGTCCCTGTCTCAGTTTGGGGAAAGATGAAACACGCCTCAGCGGGTTCTGGCCCACACAGCGCTCTGAGTGGTCCGTTTAGAACGTGGTAGCGAGCTAATCAATCCCAATCAACACAATCAATTTGCGACGCTCACGCTCATTCGTCACGCGTCAAATAAGCATCTCGTACCTATTGTGGTTCTGGTGGCTCCTTGGTCTCCAAAGTCCGACCGTTGAGGCGCTAGTCCCAGGTCCAAGCCATTCAGCTGTGCGACTGATTCCATTTCAGCGCTGACCATGTCGCATTATTTGTTTTCGATTCCGTTGGAAGATTTTGGTTGGCTCTGGTTCACGGCTGGATTTGGCACTAAATCCAGGATCGTCGTTGTTCTGGTCTGATACAGTTGGAAGAATGAGATTGGCCCCAGTGTCTCAAGTACACTACTTGGCGTAACCCATCTCCACTAATGAGACTATATCGGCTGGCGCCACTCCTTCCGGTCCTAGTTTAATTGATTTAATTCATATAAGCATCCCTTTTTCGCTCGAGAAAAAAACCTCTGGTTTTCTTCTCTTCTGTGCTTCTTTACGGGTCTTCTGGAAGACCGTCCATTCCTTTTCTTGATCAGGCATCTTAATTATATTCTATATTCTTGACTAGTGATCAATTGGAGCCAGGCTGGACGACGAGAGACATGGCTAGGGCTACGACTATGACCAGAACGCGAACTGTGCAGAATGAAACCATCTCCGTCCCGGTGTTGACATACACCGATGCCCTACCCCGGGATGACCTTCGCGACATCAACCCATCTGAGCGCCAAGTGGACCATACCAAACAAGCAAATTTCCCCCGGACTAGAGTGGCAGACGAACAGTCGAAGGAGCTAGGGGCCAGTCCGAAATTCGACTTTCAACTCACAGCGCCACTGGATGAACTTACACCCACGAGCGCGAGATCGTTTCGGAGCCCTGTGGGTTCACATACGATAGGCGTTGCCCTAGGAAGTCCAGGATTGATGGGTTCTCAACAAGCATTGCCTCCACCGCGTTTCAATACAGGAGTCTTTATTAAAGGATCGGAACATCCGCGCAAGTCGAGCAAATGGAAGAAGATTGGAGGGTTATTCAAAGCGAAAAATGCTATTACATCGCCCACGAACACCCGACCGACTCCTCCGAAGGATGTTGGACCAAAGGACAGACCGAATACCGGAAAGGCCGCGCGGAAAGAAGATGCTAGCGAGGAATGGCCAAAGATCGAAGTCGAGCCCCAGGTCGGGCATAACATCAGCCCTAAACGAAGCAGGAAGTTTTCTATCTCCGGCAGAAAGGATTCAAAAGACAAGGGCGTTGCAAGTCCCATGCTGGATGTCAACATCCCGGATGTGCAAATGGAACGCTACAGCGTCATGTTCAGCAATGTCATGAACAAGAACCACAAGCCCTCACTGCTGGCCAGGAGGAGCAAGACGCTGGACAATCTACGTGTGCCAAGTGCTCAGGTAAGAGATAATCCTTACTAGTGGCAATAATTGCGTATATTGACTCATCCAGGACTTCTTGACTGCAAAAATACCTCCAGTTCCACAGCGACGAGCCACCTCACCATCACATCCACGATCGAGCTTTACACTATTCCCCGCTGCACAGCCATCTAAAGCCCCCCAAGCTCTCGGAACACAGAACTTCTCCCGAGGCCCCAGTCCGTTGCTGAGATCCAATACGCTTCCCGTGAGCCCGAAAGCATCACCATCACCACGGGATCTACCACGCCCACCTAATAATAATAGCCTTTCTTCCTTCGAGTCACCTGTCATCCCCAAACTATCTTCCGGTGGTTCCAATACCCCAGTTTCAGCAAACAGTCATCGCAGAGAAGACAAGCCTCTTCCAGCCATCAAGCCCGAGCCGCCGGTCGCTCGGTCGCGAACAGTGTCACCGCAGGTCCATGTCCCTCAACCGAGGCGAACTCAATCCGACAGGAACATCAAATCGGGCAACCAAGTCGTTCAACCGGAGAGATCCACAACAGAGCCTATACGTCCCATTAAACCCAGTCTGAAAGTCCAGACCGAGCTCAGAGGACCACCCACTCCAGCGAAGGATAGGGTGACGCCGAAATCGGCATCAGCTCTATCAGCTATGACAACTAGGGAACACGTATCCCGTATAATGTCGCCAGCATTGGTTCAATCACCCATGGAGATAAAATCCGCCCCAGCAAAGGAGATCAAGTCTTCTCCAGCAAAGGTCTTACAACCAGTGGTCACAGAGCGCGAAGTCAGCAGTCCGGTCAGCAAGCCCAGGAAGAAAACATCAAAGATTGAGGTTTCCACTGCACGTTCTATCTCCGTATCCAAGGGAAAGAGACAGATGCTTGTTCCAATCGGCGCACGGATGGAACAATTAAACCCTAATGAGCGCCTCGTTGAACGAAGAGCCATGACACCGACTATCATGGATGTGCAGTATGGACATCGACATGGGATTTCTCAAGAGCTGCAGATTGAGTCGATGTGAGGTACGCCCTTGATATCATTCTTTTCGTTACGGTCTACCCACGGCTTTCTTTGGAGTTTCCTTCTTTGCATGGTGAATTACCTTTTTTTCAACTTTAATACCCTCTTTCAATGCAATTTCTTTATTTTCGGGATTTGCATATTCATCGCGGATTCAGACCAGATACCAACATCATTCAAGCATTAAGAGACCTTGATAAGCTTTGAAACTTGCTTATTACTCATACTATGTCCTCATTCTGCAGAAAAATGGCTCATCGAAGGTTATGCATGATCGGCTTACTGCTGACGTAGAACGACTTAGCCCTTAATAGCAACTTTATCCGGCCTGAGTCATAATCTAGACTGAACATATAACCCCAAACCTATCCAACATCAGACCATTAAACCTCCCTCAACACTGGAACCAAACTACACCCAGGCTCTCAAAATGAAATCCCAATTTTCGCCTACTCAACTAACAAAATACCTGACCCACCTGGCCCTCCCATCGAAATACGAACCCTACATCACCAATCCAACAAGCTTCCCTAAAACAGAAGAAGCATTAACAACACTATTTCGCTGCCAAATTACCCGCTTCCCCTATGACAATCTGACACTTCATTATACCGAAACCGCGGTAATTGACATCGCTCCTCTAAGCATCTATGACAAACTCATGGGAGCGGGCGAAACACCACCATCAGGACGAGGGGGCTATTGTCTCGAGTGCAGTATCTTCTTCCATCATGTACTTCTCGGCCTCGGATTCTCAGTTTATATGACTGGTGTACGGAACCGGGAACGCATTGACGGGATCCCGCAAGGTGAATACCAGGGATGGTATGTTCATCAAATTGGGAGACTGGAAATGGATACTAATATACCCAGGACACATATCGTAAATATCCTCGAGCTTCCTTGTGGAACACAATACCATATCGATGCAGCATTCGGTGGAGATGGACCTACACGGCCTATACCACTGATCTCAGGCTCCACGATCAAAAACCTAGGAACACAAGAGTTGCGTCTGGTGCACGGTAATATTAGCAAGCAGTCACGACCAGCACAAAAACTGTGGATATTTCAGTATCGCAACGGAGTGGACAAGGAGTGGAACTCGTTCTACACTTTTGGAGAATTCGAGTTCTTCCAGGAAGACTTTGCGGTTATCAATCGGTATACGAGCTGGGACACGGTCAAGAAGAACAATCACTGGATTGTGAAATTTATTCGTGATGGGGAGGTTGCAGGTTTACCCATGCTTGAAGGGGAGGGATTTGACGATGGAGCTGAAGAGGTTGGAGTTGTTGGGAAGATCATGTATGTGAATGGGCTTGTCAAGTTGAATATGGGTGGGAAGACCAGGATTATCGATTCCTTTGAGACGTCAGAGGAAAAGGTCGAAGGGTTGAGGAAGTGGTTTGGTTTTTCTTTTGAATCTCGATAGATTGTTTTATTAGTCACTAGAGTTGTGATACATCTTAAACAGGTCTATAGTTGTGATATAATATATGCGCGGTAGACGTTGCGATAGCTTCTATGCATTCAGAATCTATAATCAGGTCCTATCCGGTGGTGAGGTAATAAAGAAGCCTAGATACATTCATCAATCTTTGGCGGGCACACTGGATGGTTCAATCTTCTGAGTGCTAGTAGACCCCACGTCGAGTTCTACATTTGACAAGGTCCACTGCATGCCGATATATGAGTCGCTGATGAGCTTGACATTTACGCGAGCAGTCCCAGCTGTTGTAGCAGAAGATGACTCTGCGAGAGCGACAGGAGGGAATTTGACCAAGGAGCGGACAGATAGCGAGGCACCGCCGGTCCTGTCTCTATTGTTGCTGGAACCACCACGACTGGAACCAGCACCGCCGCGACCTTTACCATGATGGAGTTTGGATGCAGGAGGCCAAGAGACTCGTTTCAGACCGAGAAGCTCGCCGTCAGTACCGTCATGTTGGGCACTAGAAACGATCAAGAAGTAGCCCTCGGTCTGCGGCTTGGGGAACCGAGGAGCATGGATTCTATACTCAGACTGCGTGTGTGGGTTGTGACGAGTGACAGACACGGCCAATCCCTTGGCTGACATTCCAGCGACCGAAATCGAAATGTTGGGTAGCTGTGAGGCCACACGAGTGAACTGGGGAGAAAGGGACAATTTCTTCACCATACTAACCACCGAAGACACAGGCTGCGATGACAGAGCAACGAGGGTGGACGGAAGACCATGAGGCGGCTTCTCAACAGGAATTCCTGGTAGAATAGAGAGCGGATGATCCTCTGGCCAGCGGGCTGATTTGATGCATTGTAGTAGAGTCATCAGCATTTGGCATGCAGGAACGAATCCCAACTCAGCCATCACGTCAATGGATGCTTGAATGACACGGATACCCTGGTCCAAGACCGAAGTCTGGTCACCCACGTAATCCGAAATGGGTAGGTCGATCCGCGACATGTATGCCTGGAGCAACAAAAAGGCCTTCACGTGGGGATCCCACATCGGAGGATCACCCATGGACTCAATAGACAAAGGCAAATTCTGAGCAAGCTCAGCGTTGATGAGATCTTCATTGTGACGAACGGGCAGTTCGTCGAATTCAGTGGCAGAACACATCCAGCTGAGCACATCTTGGAAGGTCGGCTCCCGCTTGGCGTGAGACATCAGGTAACGGATGGTCTTGTGTGACAAGTAGTAGTAACTCATGATCTTGCCGAAGGGCGTGGAGTCCACTTCACCAGTGGCAGAGTCCACAAGAACACAAGACGACTCTGCCAGGTCATCCAGAGACTTGTCCACTAGATCAACCATGAAATCTTGAGCAATTGTCTGGGCAGCCATTGTGCTTTGCTCTTCCGCAGAAATCTCGAGGCCGTAGTAGGATGGATTTTTGTGAAGACGGCGGAAGAAAAATGTCCATGTCAAGTAATCAAGGGCGTCCTGCTTAGTGGTGATTGTTCCAGAAGAGACTTCGGCGCCCAAATGGTTGTCAAGAACCTTGTGCAATGTTGACTCGACGGGGAAGCCAGTGTGGAGGAAATGTTTGTAGAATGCCTTTTTGGAATCCTGGGTGAAGATGCGAGCGATACCTGAAGTATCAAACTGAGGGCGACCAGCACGACCGAGCATCTGCAGGACATCAGTCAAGTCCATATCCCGATAACCTTCGATCTTAGCATCGAAGAACTGAGTACCCTTAACGACGACAAGGTGAGCGGGAAGGTTGACACCCCAAGCCAAAGTACTCGTGGCGACCAGAATCTGGATCTTGTTGTTGGCGAACAGTTCTTCAGCCAATTGTCGATCAGACTCGACAAGACCAGCATGATGCAAGCCAATTCCGAAGCTCAGAGCCTCCCGTAAAGCATCATCCTTGACTCGAGTAAGATTTAAGTCGAGATCATCCTCGGACATGCGGACAAACCGACGAGGGTTGTCTTCCATACCGCAGTAGTTGATCAAGTCTTTGGCAGTCAGGCGAGTCTGCCGGCGAGATGCAACGAAGACAATAACCGGCTTTTCCGGTGAGTGATTCTTGATCGCGAGGAAAGTCGGTCGATTCATTGACTGCATCAAGGGGCAGAACCCACGTTGCTCAGGGAAGCCATCAATGAAGATCTCAAGAGGAACTGGACGAACTGAATGGCGGAAATTGAACAAGCCCTCCTTCACGCCAAGCCAGTTTCCGAGGTCGCTAGCATTGGCACAGGCAGTAGACATACCCATAAGCCGTACGGATCCCTTCGACTGAGAAGCAATGTAGTTCATTCGAGACACAATGATTTCCAAAATTGGACCACGATCACCACCCAGTAAGTGAATCTCATCGATGATGACAAGACTCACCTTGCGGACGTAGTCTCTGGTTTGCCAGCTACGCGAAATACCGTCCCATTTTTCAGGAGTGGTGATGATGATATCGGCATCGCGAATTGTCCTTGTGTCAGGAGTATTGTCACCAGTAAGCTCAACGAGTTTCATCCCCATGGGGCCTGTAAGACGCTTGCGCCAATCTTGGACACGCTCACGAACGAGTGCCTTCATTGGAGCAATGTAAACCACCTTCGAGCCAGGCTTTTCACGGAAAGCCCACCACATAGCCAACTCAGCGGCAACGGTCTTTCCACTACCGGTGGGAGATCCCAATAGGACGTTAGCCGGTGTGTGGTAAAGTAAATGGAAGATTTGTGTTTGCATCGGGTTGAAGAATTGGAAACGTTGACCATACAACTCCTCCAACAGGGGATTCTTGAGAGCCGAAATAGGCAATGGCTGAAGATTCTGCAGGTCCGTGTAAACGCTCTCGGTGTCGGGGCGGATCAGATGTTTGAAGGAAACTGGGCTGACGGTCTCTGCGCCAAGCCATCGATCAGAGATGATTCGGATATAAATCTGGCTCGGTAGCGGGTCGGACAGCGGAATGGTGAAGTTGAGCTCATGTTCATCATAAAGCTTTCTACGGCTCAAAATGAAATACTCATGATGATATATCTCGGAGGTTTCAGAATTCTCAACCCAGACCCAGAATGATTCAGAAGCGCCGTGGTGACGATCATTCCAAGTGAACTCCGGGTAAATTGAGAGACGAATGCGAAGGACATCCCTGTTGAGTGGTGCAATTTCGGTCTCTACGCTCAAAGTAGGGAAGTTGTCTAGTAGTCTGGACAACACCCCTCCCATCTTATGGTTGTGAACAAGTTGACCGATCTCAGCAGGCTCCATCTCCTTCATAGATTCGATAGAAGAAGATGGCAGCTTCTCATCCAGGTTCTTCAAGATTGGCTGTGGGAGATCAAATTGACGGAACGGATGGTCGAATGGCCAAATCTGCTTTTCAATGGATTTGCATAGCGACAAGAGAACCTGGCACTGGTAACCCCATCGGCGGTTTAACGCAATCATGAAGAGAGCTCGACAGATACGAGCAGCATTCTGGGCCACATATCCAGTGTCAGAGACCAAGGCGAAATCCTCAATCTTGGCACGTGAGATATAGGATTGGAGCAAAATGTTTGTCTTAGCATGTGGTGAATCATTCCCGCCTTCAACTTCGGTTTGGGCAACTTCGTCTCGAAGTCGTTGTAGCTCCTTAGATTCTGACTCTCGGGCTTGGATGTTGTCGAATTCGCCGCTCATACTGATCATCTTTAGGACATCTGCTTCGCCTGCACGCGGACGCATCATAGTGTTGAATATCTCCACACTGCTCTGGAGAACATAGTATTGACTGGCAATACGTCCGACATCCTTTGCTTTGAGGTCTTCTGTCTTCTCGTTGAAGATGATCATCTGGCTCTTCTGGAGGGTTTGAGCAGCTTGAATAATGAGTTGTCGACGTCGTTGGACGAGCATCGGGTCATCACGAAGCTCAGCAAATTCGATACCATAGTGGCGGGGTTCTTTTATCATTCGCACAAAAAGATATGAGTAACCAAGCCACTGTACACCTTCAGCCACAGAGGTGACGGTACCGAGCGAAATCTCGGCATTGAGGTTATCAACCAATCGACTTGAGAAACGAGATTCAATCGGTTGTTGGGCAGTCACAGCAGATAGATAATGCTGTAACTTGTCTTGGGTGGTACAGATGAATCCAATACCCGTATCCTGGAATTGGGGACGACCAGCACGACCGAAAATCTGTAGGACATCGAGAATACCGAGGTCAACGAATTTACCCTCTTGGGGATTGTATAGCTGAGTTCCCTTGATGACAACAGCCGCAGCGGGAAGATTGACACCCCATGCTAGAGTAGCAGTACAGCAAAGAACCTTAATCAGACCCTCCCCGAACATACGCTCCATAAGGTTACGGTCGCTGCGACTCATACCAGCATGATGAGCTCCGAAGCCACTGGTAAATAGGTCTCGCAGTTCCCGCGCTCGGGCATGCTTCATATCTCTCAAGGCGGAGGAATAATTCTCATGATCATGGCAACTGAAGAGATCCTCACATCCATCTTCGGCGGCCAATTGCTTTAACATGCGTGCTGTCATGACAGTATCTTTTCGAGAATGCACGAAAACCATTATTTGGTGACCTCTTTCCAGCATAGCGCGCACCTTTTCGTATGCGACTACATCGATGTTTTCTCGAGATTGCTTGGAGCCAGGCTTGCCTTTGACACCGATGAAATGCTGCTCAAGAGGTACCGGTCGGAAAGATGCGTCAAAGAAGAACAACCCGGCCATTTTGTTGACTTTCAAAAAATCGGCGACATCGACGTAATTGGGGAGGGTCGCAGACAGACCAACGATTCGAATTAAGGACTGCGTGCTCTCAACTTGTCGTTGCGTACGAGCTACTAGAGACTCAATGACGGCACCTCGCTCATCATGAAGCATGTGGACCTCATCAATAATAAGCAATCGCACTTTTTGAACAAGCTCGGTGTCTCCTGTACTCTTCCGCGTCACGACATCCCACTTCTCAGGTGTCGTGACAATGATCTGGGTCTCCACGATTTCTCGCTTGGTCAATTGCATATCTCCAGTCAGTTCGCGAACTTTGATCCCCAACCAGGCCAGTCGTTTACCCAACTTTTCTGTTACTTCAGCTGCCAGAGCCTTCATTGGAGCGACGTAAACAATCTTGAAGTCATCAACTTGAACCGTGAACTCAGTTGCATCGGGTTCCTCCAATGGATTAGGAGTCGTATTTTTGCCGACCGCGTTGAGAATAGTCAGCATGGCGGCATCCGTTTTACCGGCACCGGTAGGGGCACAAATGAGCATGTTCTCGCTTGTTTTATATGCAACTTCATAAAGCAGACTCTGCATTCGGTTGAGGGTTTTGTAGCCCTTGAAGGTGCCGCGACAAAGACCGTCCAACTCGGCAATCTCCACCAACTTCTGGTGTCTTGCCAAGGACCCAACCTTGGAGGCGGGAATCTCATATTCCTCATATTTGGGTTCATCAGTATGCTTGCTGCCAACCGGTAAGCCATACTTTCTGCCACCAGCCGCGAGAAGGTTTCCAGCGGTGTGTTGCTTGAAAACGTGTGGGTAGACAGGTTCCGATCGACTCTGTGCCGGCATGAGCGCATCATTCTTATGCTCGAAATTTCGTTGCCACAGAGCTTCTTCCCTCTCCGCTCGGGTCAGAAGTCTACCAGACGCCAATCCATCTGTTTGTGCTTCCACGCTATGCGGTTCGTCCGACAGGATCTCTCCGCGATGCGCAATAAGTTCGATGACCAAATCCAAATCCTCAAACCCCACGATTTCAGCGAGGGACATCTGTAATTCGGAATCATCGCTGGCGGCCGCAAGGGTGGCGATGATTTGTTGACTGAGCTCTGCCGCGTCCATGCTCGAACGAGCTGACAGCTCTTGACATTTTGTTTCGAGCCACAGTCGATCGCAGGGTAGGGTTTGGGAAAAGGGAATTTCGTTGACATCGTCCAGGTCGTCCGTGGTCTCATCGTCAGAGCTGATGATATCCCAGACATCATCGACTGTACCGGGTGACGAGTAGTCTTCATCAATATCCAAATCCATATCGCTCCCATAACCGGTCGTATCGTGGGGCAGCTCTTTGGGGAGCTTTAGATCGGCGATAGCTTGGCGCATGGCGGCTAGTTGGGACAGCCATTGCGACTGGGTTGATGAGATAGGCTCCATACTTCGGGTCTCCACAGTGGGCATAGAAATGCTTAAGTGGAAAGTAAACAATGAGGGGTTGATATTATCTTAGAAGAGACACAAATGTACTATTCCTAATCTGGGCGGTGTGGAGTTCTGCCAGAGGCCCTGGCGGACCCGCAGTGCCATCATCGCTATCAGGAGTCCACCTCCATTATTCCCCTAAGCTGACCTCTCCTTGTTCCGCCCTCAGCACCGCCACTTTGCAGCCGACTTGCTAAAGTCCTTTGTCCTTTTCCTCAAAACTCTACGACCTGATCAGAATCTCGCTATCCTTCCCCAGCCTCCATTTATCGTGTGAAGCGACTTAACCTCCCCGCCACCATGAAGATCCTCTATATGGGCGTACGTTTCTGTCAAGTCGCCAGGCGATGTATTTGTTTGCCTTCAGCATATGCTGACTCTTTGTATCTTTAATAGATTCTCCGGAATGATTCTCAGTCAGCTCTCCAGCTCTGTGCCGAAAAGGACCTCTCTGCGTATGTGAACTTGTCCGCTGAATACACCTTGAGAGTAGTCGCTGATATGAAATAGCTTTTCCCGTTTTACCCGTCAGAAGTACGTGGCCTACTGCCCCCAAGCGATCTCGTTTACGCGCCCATATTAATACTACCCTCGATCCAGCTATGAAGAGTTCCTGATGCTCTTCTGCCGCACGGTCGCTGAGCGCACCAAGCCCGGACAACGTCAGGATGTCGAGGAGAAGTCATACACGTTCCACGCATACGGCCGATCTGAGGGTGTGGCCGGTGTGATTGTTACGGACGGCGACTACCCTGCACTAGTGGCCCACCAGCTCCTGTCCAAGATCGTTGACGAGTTCCTCGCGAAGTACCCCCGCACATCCTGGTCCGACCCATCTACTCGCGAGGACGCATGCCCCTTGCCACAGTTGAAGGAATACATCGTCAAATACCAGGACCCCAAGCAGGCCGACAGCATTATGAAAATTCAACAGGAGTTGGACGAGACTAAGATTGTGCTACATAAGACTGTATGCATTCCCTGCCATGTCTGTCTCCATAAGAGGATACTAGATTGCTGACAACTCTCTTAGATTGAGAGTGTGCTGGAACGTGGCGAGAAGATCGACTCGTTGGTTCAAAAGAGTGACGGCCTGTCTGCCCAGAGTAAGATGTTCTATACCCAGGTATGTTAAACGAGACCCTATTTACAGTGCGATCAAACCATCTGACAATTCACTCAGGCCAAGAAGCAAAACTCTTGCTGTTCCCTGATGTAAAGTTTCAATCATTTGAGGCTCAATATCAGACTATGACTGCCTTGTTATCTTGGGTACAACTTTATTTATGTAATCGCCTTCGAAGCTAGGCATGTCTGCTTTGCGCTATTCATTGGATCTAAGCTTGCCTACGAAAGCTATTGCCTATACTTCTCCCATTGATTCTCTCGTTACGGTGGATGTCTTGGTCTTGCATTTATTTGACGTGGCACGTGCAATTATTCTTGTTAGATGGTGGTATAGGATTGCTTCAGCCTGGCATCACATCAGGCAACCAAGTAGACTCCAGGTCTGTTGACCTACCTTGGCAAAGATGGAGTTTCTATTCGCCCATCACTGCCCTAGGTGGTTTACATAATTTAGGCATGCGGCCCAACTGAGCGACTAAGAGCTGTGGGTGCCAAGCCTGTTTTTAGTACTCAACGCCGAAGATGAAACATTGGAATCATACATCTTTAACGCACCTAATTCAATGCAAGCCATGAAATCTGAGTTCCAGACCATCCGGAGTCTCTTGCCCACTGTTTTGCAGGTGGCTTAAACACTTCAAATGTGGGATGTGCAAGGCTCCCGCTATATATATGTATGTATATATATTTCTTCATGAACCTCCAACTTGGAAGAATAGTGATCGGCGGGTAGCCCTCTTCTGGGTATTATCTTTGTTTGAATTGCATTTCCCCTGATTATTTGGAATTAGTACACATATTCAAATCAAGATTTCTTGCAATGATATTGGCCAGGTGATATCTGTGTTCCAAAGGCGACGGCCCTGTTCTGTTAATTTCCAAGGGTTCCGACCTTAAAGAATAGGTTGTCTAGATTATTTCTCTGGAGCTCCAGATGTCCACTCAGCTTCACATTTCTCAATTCCGTGAGCAATATGGACGTCTCACAAATATGACCATTCCCAGAAATGTAACAGAATCAAATAATTGGAGCGTTCTGAGCTTTGTGTTATACTTTGTAAAATCACTTTCAGATGGTATGAATATGTTCAGAAGTTTGCTCAGTGCATTTTCTATTAGAGTACAAGCTAGTGGACTGGTGAAATGATGAAATAGTTTGCAAAATCCTCTGAGAAGATCAATTAAGCGATGAACAAGTTACTCTCTCCAAACTTGGCAGCTTGGAGTAACGATTCAATGCAGAGAGAACCTTGAGATCCGATATAACGCGACTAATGCTCAAGAGTCTTCCGCGGCCTTGACCACAACAGGGAAGTCTCCATTTGGTGAGTCGTCAGACACTGACCAAGTCAAACCATAAACACCATCCACATCGGTCTCTTTGGCCCAGAACTGTGCTTCAAGCAAAGTGTTGTTGTTGTAGACTAGCTGCGACGCAAACAGCGCAAAGCCCGAGACAGTGCCGTTGATATAGGCAGCTTGAGCCTTGGGCAGTAGGCCAACAGCATAGTCGTCCTGATCCATAATGTACATCGAACCGGCCGCGGTACCGTTGACATAACTGGCGTTGGCAATCCAGCATTCGTCGGTAATGGCGGCCAAATCCCAGGTCAGAGGGGTCAGGTTGTCTCCCGTGTTTGACGGGTCCTCCGAAATATAGAGAAGACCTGTGTTGAGATCATTGAGTGAGTACTGTACTTAAAAGTATAGGCTCCTTTTCCAACCATAGAGAAACAACAATTTAGTGTCACGTACCATCAGCGGTGTCGTAAGCAATGGGCCAGGCAGAGGCGTTGGTGCCGTATGCATAGAGAGTGGCATCGGTTTCGGAACCACGCTTCGCATGTTGATTCAAGGCCGATGCAAGGCCAATCTTCAACAGAAGAACGGAGAGAATATTGCGGAAGTGCATGTCCAAAGCCTAAAACTTATGCAATGGAATGATAAAGACGATATATGGGAAGTAAGGCGGTATTATGTGCAACCAGAAAGGGGGTCAGGAACCGAAGGACAGGAGGACAATGGACGTAGTCTATGCCCATGAGTGACCGCTAAAAAAAAACAATAGAAAATCAATAACCTGATCTACGGAAATGAACCGAGAAATCGGAGGTGGAATTCCGGTATCCTCTATCAATTAAATCGCAGTGGATTCCGGTATACTTGCATTACTGGTTTGCCCATGAGGCTAAATCAAGCTTCGCCGTGATTCTAGAATTGGGCGTACGTAGACCTCCTGCTGATCAATCACCAAACGGTCGACAGAGTTGACTCCGCCCGGTAAAAGTCTGAATTTAGTAGCATGCAACGTGGAATGGGCGGCTGACGATCCCGCTTGGTCCGGTGGTTCTTGGCTCTCTGGAATTGTGGGTCCGCTCCACCGCATCTACGTAGTCCGCAATGGTATCTTTTCCAGCTACGAGACATAGCGTTGCTGTTTCTTTCGGGCTAGTGCTATTGGCTTATCACATTAATCTATACCACAGACGTCATTTGTTCACGGGCGTTATAGTGGAGACATGGTTCAGCGAGCGGACCAGCTATAGACATGCACAGTAGCTCGGAACGCGCATGAGTCTCCACTGAGCCATCGATTTCCAGAGTGCCTTGCCAAGTGCCGAGACGTCCGATCTTCACAGATCCTTCCACCCCCAGAGTAGATGCCGTTGTGATCGTCCCGTCTGTTGGTGAGTGTGCCAATCAACGAAGAATGACTGAAGTTAAAACATCCATAATTAAACTCTTACGCCAGCACAACCGGAATTGATACCTGGTTTAGACGAATATATGATCTTCTGCGTATATTACGTGTGTTCTAGGTCATAATCCCGAAGGCCCGTGCAAAATTCGGCACACGAGGGATACCTAGATTCGGAACCTTGATTTCTCTCCATTCTATCGAGTACATAGGCACATACTCAATGACCCACATCAGCCCGCCAAAAAATAGTTGCCAAACAGGGCGGCTTGTCCACGCCAGCTCACAACCGTGGCTCGCCTAAAAAGGCCCTTGAGATGAAGATCCCTATCTGTGGAGGCGATTCCCAATGTTTTTAGCAGTGGAAGCCAGACAATAACATGGAACTGGAATCGGGGTCTGCCGGATATTCCCCTGGTTCGAGCAGAAATACCCGTCTGTTTGTTGTGATACTAATAGTCCAGAGGAGGTCCGTCTTCGAACAACAAACTTCATACATTCGTTTATTGTTACTTTTGTCTTTAATTTCAATTCTCCTTGATCCAGTCGCTGTTGCAGCGGTGGTCAAAGCCAATATGCATTTTTTCTCGTTCATTATACCTTCTTTGTTTGTCTTACCTAGTGCATTTGGAGCAGCCTTGCACCATAAACATCCCCGGGCTACGGAGGAATGCGTCAACAGTGCCTCCAACCGAACATGCTGGAAGGATGGCTTTGACATTTCAACCAACTACTATGACAACGTCCCAGACACTGGCGTTGTTCGGGAGTACTGGTTCAATATTGAAAACACCACTGCTGCTCCTGATGGTGTCGAGCTACCTGCTCAGCTGATCAACGGCTCTTTCCCAGGTCCTACTATCATTGCTGACTGGGGCGATACTGTTGGTAAGTAATTTGAAACAACGGGAAGTCCTTCCAAGCTAATTTTAAACAAGTGGTCCATGTCACAAACTCTTTGCAGAACAATGGTAGCGGTCTTCACTTCCACGGAATCCGTCAGAACCACACCAACCAGATGGATGGCGTTCCTAGCCTTACCCAATGCCCGATTGCTCCGGGCGACTCCCACACTTACCGTTGGCGGGCCGTTGAGTACGGAACTGGTTGGTACCACTCGCACTTTTATGTTCAAGCCTGGGACGGAGTGTTCGGTGGAATCCTCATCAACGGACCGGCAACTGCCAACTACGACGTCGACCTTGGCCATGTGTTCTTGAACGATTGGTACCACGTAAGTTGGGATACTCCTATCAAGTACACCCCTTATACTAAGCATTGCAGGAAACGGCCGACCGACTCGTTCTCGCAGCCGCAACCGGAGGTCCTCCCACAGCCCCGAACGGTTTGATCAATGGAACCAATGTTTGGGGAGACTTGGGTTCGCGCTGGGAAACCACTTTCACGCCAGGAACTCGCTACCGTATGCGCGTGTTGAACGCTGCTGCTGACCAGCACTTCCGTTTCATGATCGACGACCACGACCTTGAGGTCATTGCCAATGACTTTGTGCCCATCGTTCCTTTCACCACCAATCAGCTGAGTATCGGCATGGGTCAGCGATACGATGTTATTGTTACGGCAAAGAATATCAGCAGTGGCAATTTCTGGCTGCGAGCCATCCCCCAAGAGTCCTGTTCCGAGACTGATGCGACAGACCTTGTCAAGGGTATCATTCGTTATGATAATTCATCTACTGCAAACCCGAACACCACTGCCTGGAGCTACACCGATTCCTGTGCCGATGAGCTGGCGTCTGATCTCGTGCCTTACCTGCAGCTCAATGCCTCCGAAACCTCCTATTACGATGAAAGTGAGAAAGTTGAGGTTCAGGTGACCGATAATGCCATGCTATGGTTGATGAATGGAACATCCTTCGATACCCAGTGGGAATACCCTACTCTGATGCAAGTGGCCGAGAACAACCAGACCTGGCTCGACAAGCAGCGTGTTATTCATCTTCCTGAAGCCAATAAATGGATGTACTTTGTCATCCACTCCCCATTTGCTCAGGACCATCCCATGCATCTGCACGGCCACGACTTCTGGGTCCTCGGCTCAGGATACGGTAACTTCGATGCTTCGATGAAGGACGGTCTTACCCTGGTAAACGCTCCACGCCGCGATGTTGTCATGCTGCCTGCCAGTGGATACGTGGTTATTGCCATGAAGACTGTCAACCCTGGTGTAAGTTGACTGTGACATTTTATTTCCTATTGATCAACACTAATATTTCTCATCAATGCAGATCTGGCTCATGCATTGCCACATCGCTTGGCACACCTCTGAAGGATTCGCTGTTCAGATCCTCGAGCGTGAATCGGAGATCCAGATTGACGATAGCATCCTCAACTCTACCTGCAAGGCTTGGACGGATTACGCCATTACCGACGATGTTATTCAGCACGATTCGGGTATTTAATGGATTGAACACCTTTGAACACCTTTGAACACCTTTGAACACCTAATTATATAATTCACCATACGCTCGTTCGATTTTATTTGACCAGACTTATTCCTTATACTTACTAAATTGATCCAAGTACGCGAAATTGAACGGGCTGCCCCACATGTTCACTTTTGCGAAAGTTTGTGACAAGGGCTTTCCCCCACCTTTAACCAAAGGCTATGTGGAGCACTGAGTTGAAATGCGTGAAATCGATGCTGCAAATATCTTTTGATAAACAATAAACAACTTTGTCCTGGCCTGGATGGTTATTGCGACGATCCACTGAGACGCGCTGGTGCAGTAGCACTTTCCAGACAGTTCCGCCAATCGCTTGGCAGGGACCACCCATGCAGGCTAAAAGACTTGCTGGTCCCTTCAAGACGCCTGTATGGTAGTAGGTTAGTAGCTGACCCCAAACAATCTCCACTGGGGCCGACCCCCTAAACCAATAAGTAGACAAGAGGATGTACCATCCGGGTCAGGCGGCTCGGCCCTTTGGAAAATAAAAATGGGTGCGATTCTTTACCCCAGCGGTCACCGTCCTACTCGAGTCCCCGTTACCCAGAACTCCCCAGCAACGTGCATCGCTTCCCGGTGATCCAAGGCCTGCTTTTGGGGCTCAGCGCCGCATCTCAAATTTCTACGCGCGACAATAGCTCCAGTTATGACTCTTCATTGAATTTCCGACCGAACTGGGTGTCTGGGCTGGGTGATGTTTATCACTGGGTTGGGTCGTGAGTTTCTCAGCATGATTTACCAAGATATCAGACTTATGAAGCAATAGGTACTACAATGCTACCACGCGTCTGGAGTACACGCCTTATGCTGGTGTTGCATCAAGCGCAAACGACACACCCTATACGTGCCCGAATATACGCGGCAAGACATTTACCCTCGAGTTCATTTCAATTCTCGCTGTTACAGATACGAGCAAGTACAATACTGGGGACAACCCGGTCAACTTAATCTATTTGGCTTGGCCTCAAAATACGGAGTTGAATATCTCATGGCCGATTGGACAAATGAGCTCGGATTATTGGGGATTGCTGTCTTCTACGTAAGTCACCAACCAATGATTCCAATGACCACTATCGAGACTGACATTCTCAGCTCTGTGTATTCCTACAACTCAAGCTCACACAAGGCCGAAACTGATTTTAACATCTCGCTTCAAGATACCCAGAGCGCACCATACAGCTTGTCCAGTACACTCACCAACTATGCCGGATTAAGCGCTGCCATATTCAACATGACGGGCTGCAACTCGACTGAAACAACCAGATGGGCTGGCTATTTCATTAGCTTGGGGGTCGAGGATGACAATATCGGCTATAACTGGACCTACCCAAACCCAGTTCTGGGTGCACACTTCGACAGCGAGACAACCAACCTCACCGTGCAGGGGTTACTTTGAAGGGACACCCATAGGCAGGAATGGCTTTAATGAAGATGACCTGTTCGTGCCTGGCAAGGTCAAGTTGTCCTTTTCGGGAGTGATCGATACCTATCATTCCGACGTGCTTGTCAATGAGAGTGCCACACCGTCCTGGGAGAGGAGCATTGGCTTTGGAAATGATTCATCCAAAATTGGGTACAATGGCACCAACAAAAGTGCCTCAAGCAGTTTCCAAAGCTCTGGGACATTTTGGGTTCTCGGTCTTGCGCTAATGCTCTCGATCATGTCATATATTCTGTAATACATTTCCTTTCTGCACTTAGTCGCTTATTGAAAGGCACATGCCGTGTTGATACTATTGTATTCCGTAAAGAATTTTGAATTCAATTTTCCAAGGAACAAGGAATAATCTTCCAATCACCTGTGCTACCATTTTGGAGTTAGTTGGGCATGGAGGCGGCAAATTGAACGGGGTCCGGGTACCCGTGCATAGGCTATTGATAGCCTACATGTCACGTCACCAAGATCGGGATAAATCTCAAGTATCGAAAAGCCTGCATGGCACCAATCACACAATTTACGGTTACACAACATAAAGATTGTTGAGATCTGTACAACATTTCAGCTTGGACAACTATAAGGAGCCCATTTCTTCCTTCAATCGCCCTTTTCACAATCAACCAGTCTCTTCCTCTCAATCGTTCAGTCCAAAATCGACACCATGGCTCCAAAACTCGAAGTGGATGAACCAACCTACGATAAAAGGTGTGAAAGATCGTTCTTATCTAAATACTACCACTAACGGACATTTTAGCCGCCCGATGCCCGACATCCAGCTGGCCTATCAGTACAGAATATCGAACTGCCCAGGAAAGTCTATTGTCGGCGTGTGTATTACATACCCGCCAAACGGCTCGACTCCGCCTCATCGCCATGGCAGTTGTTCAGTTTCCGCGTACGTCGTCAGTGGCACGCTGCTCAACAAAATGAACAACGACCCGATGAAGACTATTTACACCGGCGGCACCTGGTATGAGGCTCCTGGTTGCCATCACCGTATTAGCGATAATGCTAGCAAGACTGAGTCAGCGGTGCTTTTTGCTACAATGATTCTGGATACCGATGTACTAGAGCGGGATGGCATGAACGCCCTTATGCAGATTGATCAGGAGTATCTTTGAGGAGAAACGGGGTAGCCTAAGCAATTGCCATTGGTAATTAATGGCAGAGAAGTGTCCAGAAAACTACAATAGGCTTATAATCTGTCAGCTGCTTCACTCATTGGACTTTCTCACGACCAAATGCCTGCCTCTAGCCGCAGGAATAATAGTAGTTCATTCAATTTCGCGGACAACTGTCTAGTCTACAGTCATTAGAGTAGCAAACTATCGCGTTAGATGACAAGGCCAATAGTATTCGTCTCTAACGACTGTCGGCCAATCCTTGCATGAATTTATAACTTGTCATATACGATCTCTGGTGGGGCGGGGGGGCGTTGACCATCTCGAAAGCGGGCAGTCAATTTGACCCTGAAAAACTTCAGAGAAGGCATTTTCCATAAAATTCATAACACAAGCAACATGCAAGTCCTGACCGATTTATGCCGCGTTGCATATCCCTTGCAGATTCTCTTGTTTTGTTTTGTGTTATGTATCAACTAATTTCAATCTGCTCCATCGCAAACCTTCCATGCTTCCGTGCATATTTGTTTACGACGTGGAATAATATGTCTCTAACTCTGAATGCTATTATTCTTGCCAACCTTTTTGACTGTATTTTTGCTTAAAAAAATTAAAAATTGCTTGGTGTTTCGACGAGCCACCTTGTTCGGGAAGGCGGGGAACCCAAGGCGGCTACGTGACCTCGGGGGCGCCTACTATAATCGAGTCTTCAGGACCCCAACCTTCTTCTTTCAATGACCTTCCCACTTTAAATCTTTTAGATCCACCTATTCAGTCATCCGTATTTTAGCAAATCAGTAGCGCAGATGGACATACCGTTGTAATACCGTGAAGAGAGACATCCCTCAGCTCGGGCCGAACTTGAGGAACATCAGCGGGCTGATATGAATCCTCACCTATGCACCCCCATACCTATCCACTCTAGAAGGCAAACTGCAAATTTACAACTAACAGGGCCTTTTAGCTTGCTTTCCCGGAACCCTGTCCTAAAAACCAAAACATCGGTGAGTGCGGGAGATCGCCAAGGACATCCATCTCATACCAGCTATGTCGGGTTTTAAGCACAAGAGCCAGCTCCATGACACAAATTGTATCTTCTGAAACACTAGGCAGATTCTACGATGGGCGAAAAATATGTCGGAATGTCAAATGAACCCATAGAGATAAGATATTGGGGATATTCGCCACGATGGATATTTGATTGATTCGATGGAGGCCGCGGGATGGATGCTTGACACGAGTGTTTTGATCGACCAGCGTTATATTGGCCGAGTAGATAAGTGGGTGGTCTACAGGAAGTGCTAGTCCTTGACCCAATGGTTAGTCACTTGATGTGGATGCGCAAACAAAGCCCCAAGCTTCGGTCACTTTGGCGGGCAGCATGAACCCACAAGCTATTCCAAAGGCTATGAAAGACAGCACCGAGGACTCACCCACCCCGTGCCCTTCCAACCCTCACTTTTGAACCGCACACCTACTCCCCGTGTCACCGCAAAGCTCTACCCATCTAAGTTCCAAAGCATTTGATATTATTCATCATTACATTACACCTGCTTCTCACCCCTCAGCCAGAAGAGTGGAATTACCAGGATTACCTGACAGCATACCGCGAGGTGTCAATGCCAACTACCCAGTATTCATTCAAACACAAAATGTCCTCCGCTCCAGACCCACGATCTGAGTAAGTAACTTCAAATCGTTTCAATTTAAATATCGAGCTGACCTTGCTACCGATCTCTATTCACTACCCCGACCCTGCAATGGAAGGTGGGTAGTGAGGGAACAATATTCTACGTTCATCCCAATGTCATTCTGCCATTCCAAACCTCGGCACTTTATGCACGGATGCATGGAAGTTGGAAGGAGAGGAGCAGTGATGTGGTTGATTTGGGTGATTTTGATGAGCATACGATTGAGTGTGCCTTGAGCTACTTTTATGCACGCGACTACCCTCCTACTACTTTCGCCCACACATTGGGTCCAAAGCCTGAACACGGCGCAAAGGAAGAATATCACGAGGCTTTTGTATCCGAGCATGTCCACACGGACGATTCAGAAGAGGGTAAGCGTTCAAGCTATTGTCTGTTCCGGCGTGGAGATTACTGACCAGTTTAACTCATAGGCAACGTTCCCGACGAGCTCACCGAGAACGATTTAGCCAATAGACCACTGACGCCAATTGGAAATTTGATCAAGCCGATAACGCGCGCCGTCCTTCCAGCCGCCACAGCCAGGACATCCATCCCCACCAAGGACTTCCTCCAGTCTCTCGCCACTGAAGCCTTGACGCATGCTAAAGTATACACCTTTGCTCATGTGTACCGGGTTTTGGAATTGGAAGATTTTGCCTTGCACCGTCTAGCAAAAGTTCTCATCACTCTGCAGGACAAAGAGGGCGAGATGTTGCCGCATTTGGCGGAGGCAATCCGAGTCATTTACTGTAAAACGCCCAAAGATTGCAATAACCCCGCGGCGAATCTGATGTCGCAATTTGTGGCAACGAGGTTCAACTGGCTAATTGGCGACCACCTTTATGCCCTCATGGCGGAAGGCGGTGATTTTGCCAAAGATGTGTCGTACAAGCTTGCCCGGAGGCTTTCAGTCAATCCACTGAAAGGAAAGGTTGAGGAGTTAAATCAAGAAATTTCGGCATTGAAAGTCCAGTGTGCGGAATTGCGCGACGAGCCAAATTTATTGAGGAAAGGGGGTACATTCCACCGAGTAGCTGGGCTTTGAGATTGTTATCAGTGGTCATAAACGTAGCTTTACGTGCGGAGTCTACCCCTCTTACGGTAGCTCAAATTGTTTCTAGCAAATGTCTCTATCTTTCCAATTGCTAGGTAGCCACGTTATGGTGCTAGTGCTACTGATTCTTGATCTCAATTGGTCCTAAAAGTCTTCAATGGAAGGAATGGTCAACGAGGATGGGCTCAAAAATCAAATAAAATCGATTTGAATCAAATCCAACAATGACCCTAAGCATGTTCATATCTACTAAGGGACGAAACCAAGGAAATATGACGGACGAACAGCTGGATTGAGGAAAAAGGTAAAGACTACATCGTACTTCCAAAAAGCAAGGAATGACAAAAACCTACCGTGGGATCCTAAAGATCTGCTTGAATATATCTGTCAAAGTTTCACTCCAAGTAGGAGAGCCCTCAGGTGGGTAATCCGCAGGGTACTGCCCAGGGCGATGACGCCTAGGGCGAGGAGGCTCAGAATCCTGATGGAAATTCCCACCGGGTGGGTAAGGTCCAGGAGTATAGAGACCAGAGGCCCCAGGATCATTATAATATGACACAAGAGGCGGTGCCTGCCTATTTGCCATTGCATAAGAACCGACATTGATAGATGAGTCAAGGTCTTGGTCAGCCAAGTATAAGTTACCCTCTTTGTCTGGTCTGGTAACATGGTAAAGCAGATGACGGAGCCAGACACCACTAAGTCTGGGCTGGCTTCCAACCTGACGACCAGGTGCCACATAGCAAGTGACAGGGGTCCATGGTATGACCTGGATTTTGGTAAAACCATGATCCCAGAACAAGGTCGCCTCAACATGAATGACCTTGAAAATTCCAGTTCCAGCTGCAGTGCACACAAATGTCTGACCCGCCTCTGGGCAGATGAAGTTACAGATATCCTCTATATCCCAGCAGTCCTGCTCGTAAATAAGCATGTGTTTGGATCCCGTATCATCCAGGAAATCATATTCGATGTAGCGATTCTCTTGTTTCTGGCGCGCGGGCATATCTGCAGGTCGGATAGCAAGTCGGATCTTTACAAAATATATTAGCAACCAAATCAACGCAAAACCGGGGTTGTGTCAGCTCTTACATCATTCATGATGTTAGTGGACGATCGTGGCGCAATGGCACTAACGAAGTTCATCGATTCAGGCGCCGGGCCCTCCCACTATGAATTGATAGTCAGCGATGGTCATAAGGAGATTTGAAGCCACCTACCCCCTCAACAAACCAAGACTTTGGGTAACCAAGCTCGCGCCAGTACCCATGCATCTTCGCGGTGGTGAGCTCCTCGGGTCCCTTGTACAGCCTTCCGTTCGCCCAATAGGTAACATTCGGCGGGTCCCAGACCAAGCTTCTATCACGATATGCTTCCATGATAGCTCTGATATTCACAAGCTGGTCATTATCGTCCCCGTCCCTCACCATCATCTCCTCCATCATGCTGAGAGTTTCCAGACGTAGGATAACAACCCAAGGCAAACCCGGTTCTGAAGCGATCATCATACTAAGAGAATTTAGTATTTCGCAATGTCAATTCATGTTGGCAACATACTCCTGGACCCTTTTCATCTCCAAGTAACGCTCCAATCGTGCCTCAAAGAAGGCGGGCAAAATTCCTTCTGCAATTCTCTCGACATTTCTTTGGATGTTCGCCTCGATATTTCTATCAGGTCGTCAGTGCCATTCCCAGGGGACCAAACTTAGCGTGGGTATTGAATGAAGGTTTGCTACATACTGCTCGTCAATATCATACTCGGTTGGATTCCAGCCCTCAGGAATCTTAGCGTGCTGTGTTATGGGTGGGTCAAAGGGCCCCCAAGTTTGCCGTGGACGTTTGGTGTTTTGAGGAGTTGGATTTTTCAAAGCTTCCTCTAGTCTGACATGAGTATCTTCAGGGGCAAAGCCCTCAAAAATCGAGCTTTTCATCCCTGGCATTGGCGGCGTTTGGGTGGATTTCGACTGCGCTGACACTGAGGCAGTCTTTCCAGAATCCTTGGGGACTTTCGGCTTCAATTTACTCTCCTTCACATCTTGTCTATCTTTCTTGGGTTTCTCATTTCTAACTTTGCCTCCTCTCTGAGCTGCGTGCTTTGTGGGGTTTGCTTTAGAGTCACCCGAACGCTTCGAGGTCTTACCTTTCGACTCGGTTGCTATCTTGGTTGGATCGTCCTTGGTCTTTCTTGTGGTTCTGTTTGTTGGCCTCTTGGTGTCAGAGCTAGTCTTAGCTTTCTTCGGTTCCTCAGAGCCACTGTCCCCTTCTTCGCTCTTTTGACGGCACCGGTTGGAGTGATCTTTTCCTGGTCACTGCCTTCGTCATCTTCATGACGGGGCTTTTTGTTGCCGGTCTTCTTGTATTGGCCTTTTGGACGTGCCATATTGACAGATGTTTTTGATCAGATAGAAGGGAGACCCGAGGTGGTTGTGGGAATAGCGCGAGTGTAACATGTTAAGTCAATCCGTTAGACAAAGAGCCACATCGAGTTCCGGATTACACATTGAGATCTTGGACGTGTTGTATTGCGGGAAACCCAGGTCTTTGTCAAGTACCTAGAACACCAATTCATAGGAGTCAAAGAGATAATCATACCTTTCACTTGCCATCTGACTAAAAATAGCACAATCATTCGCTGCGAAGTAGCTAATGCCGGCTTAAATCGTCAATCTTTCAACTCCCACTTCCGAGTATACCCTTTCAAACGGAAAGGGGTAAAGTACCCCGGATGGTAAAGACACACATCCGTTGCCAAGTGGATAGATGCCCACATGATGTTGACATTCATGCGCATCAGACTAAAGGCTTTCTGAAAGTATATCTATTGTACAGACCTTCAATTGCCGCGGACACCATCTTCTTGCCATATATTATTGGACCCGAAGCTAAAAGCTTCATGCCAATGTTTCTAGCTGTTTGTCTGGGATTCAAAAGATAGGGAGGCCACTGCCCACTACTTCGCGCAGAGGAAGAACAATACCCCTGGAGCGGAGACTCTGACCAGCACCTTGATTGAATTTCAAAGAACCCGCCTGGAGTCCCGAACGCGAACCATCAAAAAGAGGCAAAAAGGACAAAAAGGTATCCTAAGCGCTTTGTCTTCTTTTCGATTTTCCTGCGGTTGCTACTATAGTTTTCCTGCGATGCTTTCTCGGCACGACATAATCCCAAACTCATTTCAAACCATGAAACCCGACTGGAAAACTGGAAAACTTCAAGCTCTATATATCCCATAATTTTAGAATTGAAGATGAAAGAATCAGACAAAAAAGTAGTGCCAATTGGGAAATATGCATAAGTGCTGGAGCTAATATGCGTGGGTTTACGGCGATGGCGTCACTGACCAAGCTTTCTAAGCTCCGTGAGTGGAGACTGGGGAGCCCCGCAATTACAGGCTGCACTCTTCAAATGTTGACATCTTCCCTCCTACAGCTCCAGGAACAGCCCCGATGACAATACGAGTAGCCATTATTGGCGCTGGGTATGATCCGGCCTGATCGGAAATTATTCAATTGCTAATCGTTTCTAGGCCCGGTGGCCTGGTGACTCTCAAGACCTTGCTAGAGGCGTCCACGCCCGACCAGCAGATCGAGGCGTATCTCTTTGAAGCGTATGCTATTAGGCCTTTGTTCCCCGCTCGGTCAAACTTCATTAACCTCCATTCAATAGTGAATCCGATGTCGGTGGCACATTTAACTATCGCTCTTACGAGAACGCCGAATTGGTGAGCAGTAAGCAGCTGACCACGTTCTCCGATCACCGCTTGCCGCTGGAGACTCCCGACCACGTGTCACTACCCGAGTACGTCGACTACCTCCGATCATATGTTGAACGATTCAAGCTGGGTCCATATATCAAGTTCAACAGTCCCGTGGTTCGCGTATCCCCGCTCAAGGATGGTTCCCAATGGGCCCATCAATTGAGCTATGTGGACCGGAATGACCCGGACCAAACAAAAGAGAATACATTCGACTGCTCGCATATTGCCGTCTGCACTGGACTTCACGTTGAACCGAATATTCCGGATATCCCAGGCATTGAGAATGTCCAGGGCGACGTGTTCCATTCATCCCTCTATAAAGGGCGCCAGCAGGTAGCTGGCAAGAAAGTTCTTATTTTGGGATGTGGTGAAACAGCCATGGGTGAGTTAATACTGGTGGACCAGAAAGACCGATCTAACACATACAGACATCGCCTACGAGTCCATTAAAGCAGACGCCGAGTCAGTAACTATGTGCTTCCGCACCGGTTTTCTCTCCTTCCCCAAGCAGCTCAGCCGTTTCCAGGTATTCGGAAAGACTTTCAGCGGAGGTCTTCCAATTGATGGTCTCATCACCAACCTGTTCGAAACGGCATACGTCCATCGGGCGGTCGCCCAAAGCAGATTACGCTGGCTCATTTCGGATTTCGTGATCAAGCGAGTTCTATGGTTCTTGACTGGCACCCAGGCTGGTATGAACCAGCATGTCGGTGCTCTTCCTAAAGAGCGACTGGGCAGGGCCTTCGTTTTCCTCAACAAGAGCAATAAAGCCATGCCGTACCTCAATCGGCCCTACAAGACACACAATCCATTTTTAGCTTATATCGGTAATCGGTACATTGACCCTCCAGAGGATGCTAACTCTGACCGATACGTTGATACTTGCACCTGGCCGACATCTATCGATGCTACTGGACGAGTCCATTTCCAAGTGAAACACGATCGGAAGGATTGGCAGCGGCTGAAGGACAAAAACATCCAGCCAAACTGTGTGGTTTATTGCTCAGGGTATATTGCATTATAGCTCAAGCGTGCTAATTCCAAGCTAATAAGAATCATCACAGATACAAACAAACGTTCCCCTATCTTGACGCATCATATCCCACGGCATCAGACGCCCAAATTCGAAACATTGTCAATCCATCAAACCCAGACATCGCTTTTATTGGTTTCGTGCGCCCAGGCGTGGGCGCCATCCCTCCCATAGCTGAACAGCAAGCCATGTGGTGGACAGCGCTTATTACCGGGCGCATGCAGATGCCCATGGATCCTCCCCACTATCACCTCCTTGCCGCCAAGGGATCTCGTATCCAATACGGCGTCGACCACAGCGCTTACATGAGCACGTTGGCCAAAGATTTTGGTGGTGCACCGGGTCTACTTGAACTGTATCGAAGACACGGTCTGCAGGTTCTGCTTATCTATTGCTTTGGTGCATCTTTCGTCACATTTTACAGATTGACAGGGCCATTTGAGTCATCCGTTGCGCCAGAGATTGCTCGGACGGAGCTGGCGGAGACAATCCTCCGCCGTGGTTACACCGGAAATCTTTTCTTTGGTCTGATACCCATGCTTTTCTATGGAATTGTCAATTCTGTGGCGTTACTACTCGACATGGTTGGACTCCTTCCTCGTGAAGCAGAGATGGGGTGTGGTGAATCTGGAAAGGGAAAAGCCAAGCTAAGCATACAATAGTCGCAGTATGTTTCTGAAATCTGTGATGGAACATGAGCGCAGACCATTCTCGGATTATCCTTTAATATAAGAATTAAGAGGCAAATCTTCGACCTTCAAATCACTCGTAGCGTAGATTAGATAACACGAGCCGGTGGGCCTCACTACACCGCCCAACGCGATAAGCGCATCAACATACCCACTCCGACTCCCACTCTTTGTTGACGCTCCGATCTACTTGCCATTGGTCACCCGGTCTCCAATATCCTCGACATGGAAAGCCGGCCATAGGCCATTGATGGTCTAATTAAGAATACGTCATGCTGGAATCAATACAGGCACCCCTACGCCAAACATTCGAGGACCACCACTCCCTCTCCATCCTGGCCTTTTATCTGACCCTCTGCGCCACTCTCGCATTGAAAATATGTCTAAGATTTACCGACGGTACAAGATCCGGAAAGTCCGGCCAAGCTGGAGCACCACCCACGGTCCTGTATTTACCCTATTCCTCATCCTCGCAACTGTCAGTCTCGCGACAACATGGTACTACATGTTCGCTTTCTTCCGGCATTCGTATACCAGCTGGGCAGCAGGACAGGCTCCTGCACAGCAGGCATTGATTGAGGCGAAACCATATCTGGTAAAATGGGAGCTGTGGCTGCGAGATCGGAAGCTATTCCGGGAAGCGTGGGAGAGTGTGTCCGAGACACCGGCAAAGTTCTGGTGGAGTGGACAGATCTTCTTGTGGACAATCGGATGGAGTTTGTTTCTGGGAGTGATGGGTGTGTTTTTGTGTATACTCTCTCTAGACTGTTGCTAATCTCCGGCTAGGTCGCCGATACAATATTCCCAACGTGTGGGTGTACATGCTGCTCGGGCAAATCGTCGCAATTTCCTTCGCACAGAACCTGTTCTTCGCTACGATTCTCGTCTCAAATCCGAGTACCACCCGCGGTGCGAAAACATCATGGATTCCTCCAGCAATTCTCGAGCTTGCACCCGTCGTGATATCCTTCCTCAGCGCCGCGGTTATACCCTTCGTCGCAAACACGCCGTACTTCATGCCTGTTCTTGCCGTGCCTCATATTATTCTGTTCATTCCGGGTCTATTGTCGCCTAGAAATCTCCCACAGAGCTGGGGAACGTACATATCTCAACCTTTGCGTCGATACGCTACGTTTTATAAATGGCTGTTAGCAGTTGGGGTGGCTATACAGGCACACTCTACATATATTGTTGTTATGGATGAACCGGCCCTGCTGGGAGGCTCGGTAGTCGACCTGGGGCAGAGACTGGTTGACACAATGTTTGAGAATCCCGCTGTGAGTAGTGTTGGGTGGGATGTGGTATGTTGTTCGTTATCATGGGGTACTTGGGTCTTTTTGCATGATGGATTGGAGGGAATGCTAGCCTAGCATATAAAATCTCGGCCTGAATATGTTTGGACCTTGAATGAGGCTCAGCTCGCGTTACGCATGTGCAACCATCGCACGCTTGTACATATTCGAATGTCCACCTAATGACTGACCCCTCTCATTTCCTCCGTTTCGATCAGGCTGCAGTGACAGGCAGCAATCATCTCTTCGAATTATCCGTCTATCTTTGTACTGGTAAAAGATGTTGCATGCTGCATATGACACAGCTGCGTGGCTTCCAGGGATTGGCCCTAGGTGGTTCATTCTCAAATCGTGATTGCAGGGGTCAGCCTCAACGTGCGAATACGACCAGTAAGAGACTGGTGGCCAGATGTGTTGGTCATGCATGGCCAACTCAACGTTCGCCCTCCCCCTCTTTTTCAAACTCTAGTAATCGACTACAAAAAGACGAATGAGGTGTTCCACTACTATGCACTCTATCCTTTGAGCAGGTTTCACTGCTACCAAGGCCATCAAAATGACTCCCAGGCATTGTGTTCACAGCCCATCTGACGCGACACTCATCTTTCCGACCCTAGGCGGCAAACATGACAGTTTTTATTATGGCCAAGTCGACTCATCGTGAGAAATTTCTGATCGTTTGAGCTACCAAATCACTAACGTCAAATTGGGTGTAGGCCCTACAAGCTTCCGCTGACCACCGTATATATTGGAAAAGATCAATATGGGATTCCATGGTCCTATCTCAATAGGTATCCGAGATTTCGCAGGCTGAATTGCTCTGAAAAACTCGAACTTGCTATTTCTCCAGATATTGGTCACACAGTAGTGCATTTCCTATACACAGGCAAATGGCAGACAATCAACCGTGGACTTTCCCGTGGCAAAACATACACGGAAAGGGAATACCAGAGATGCGTCCAAATATACCATGCATCCATGAAGTATGATCTTTCTGAGCTGAAGATCATGGCCGAAAAATACATCGCCCATTTTGGAAATGAGTTCTCAGCTATGGAACTTCTGCGCTTGACGACCGAAGTTTTCTCGGAATTTCCCGAAGACGAATTTTGGCTTCCAGTTTATGTTACGAATGCGCTTCGTGAAATGACTGGAGGTGTCAATTCAAGAGTCAATATTCGTGATAATTCCTCTGTGAGAAGTCCTGGCAGCTTGGCGATCATGGCGGCAGTCATTGATGCCCAGTTCTCGCGCATACTCGAGTTGGAAAGTACCCGTGGAAACTATCAGGCCAGGCCTGGAGTCAACATGCACGAATTTGGTGCAAACCACTACCCACATAGCCGCTATGGCATGCCTCCCATGCCTGCCAGGCCTATATCTCCCAGTTCGGCGGCAAGCTCTGCTTCAACTGGCGTTCGCCGTTATCACAGGCCTACATCTCCCAGTTCAACGGCAATCTCTGTTTCTCATGCTGTTCGCCACTGTCCCAGGTCAGCATCTTCCAGTTCAGAGAAAGGCTCTGCTTCCGCTGGTAGTGGCAGCGTGGCCGAGGGATCGCTTCTCACTCCCGATGAGGATTCCACTGATAAAAGTCTTATCCGCGCTGCTGAATATCCTGGCGAGGATCCGGCTGACTCTTCCGCTACTTTTCCCGATTGCGATCCTGCTGAATCCTCTGAGAATACCACCCCAATCAAGGTCTGCATTTCTGTGGCGGTTACTGAAGATGGAAAACCTGCGAATGAGTGGATTGAACATCCGGAAAGCCCTGTTGTGGAAGAGCATGTCGACATGCTTGCCTACGAAGAGTCTATTGTCGAAGTTGTTGAGGCTTCTGTGTACGAGGAGTCTGTCGCCGAGAAGTCTGTTGCTGAAAAACCCATCACTGAAGCTCCTGTCGAAGTGGTTGTCTACGAGGAGTCCGTGCCGGAGGAGCCAATTGCCGAAGAACTTGCTTGGGAAGAACCTGCTGTTGACGAGCCTGTTCCAGAGAAACCTGCTCCAGAGGGGCTTTTCAGCGAAGAAATTAATACTGAAAATAACCAGACCCACCCTCTGCTCCCAAATTCAGCTTTGTACGCAGATTGGAAGAGTCTCTCCCTGAAGAAACGGCGACTGAGGACCAGAAAACTGCAAGATCAAGGTCTGCCCATTCCGGACCGAGATGGTGTCATTTCAATAATTTTGGCTTGATAAGATTTACGGAGAGTATGATAGTCTTCTAGATTATCTCCAATTTCCTTGGTGTTTCCTTTGACCAATTTGTAAATTTGCTTTCCATCATGGTTTCCAATCTTGTTTCGAAGTCTCACGCTCATACTAAAGATAACGGTCTCTTTTACTATTCGGAAGATTGATCCAATTTGCCCCAATGCTATTGTCAAATTGATTTACTTCTCGGCCTTTCTTTGTTCCCTGGTAGTGTAAATTTCTAGTGGTCTCCAAGCTGCTGGATGACCTATTCTCTGTTCCAAACAATGTGAGCGAAAAACAACCATATGTAGGAGCTTCTTGTGGACACCACAAAATTAGTTGATCACCCTCACTAACTGCATTTAAAGTAGCGCATTATTCAAGATTCAGAGAGACATATTATTGAGTACCTCCCCAGGTATCTACTTGCTTACGGTACTCTGTAGACTACGCCGGAATGTGAATGCGATTAAGAATGATACCCACTGATCTGACTGTTCTTACTGATATCATGATTCTAATGAAACGTTATTTCGTATATTGACGTGAATCAAACGAGGTGACACCATGTTTTTTCATACTTGAGATAACATTTTTCCTGAATTACAATTACTGCGCTATTTCGAATGCGGTTGGTGAGGGTGTTCAACTAATTCTTCCATGTTCGAATTGGCGCGCTGCTATATGTGATGTAAGCACCTATAAAGGCTGTTGTTGGGACATTTCTATTCTGCTAAATTGGGTTTTAGTGGCTGGGTATCTTGGCTCATATAAGAAAGACCATGGGAGTGTGAAGTTTATTCACCGACTGTGATTCCTTTGATGAAATTATTTGCTCTCTTCAGGAAATCATGGTCCTCTTTTGCTAAGATCAGAATATGCATGCAGCAAAGAAGATCAAAGAGCCAAGTACACGGCAAGTCTACCAAGGTCCCTGAGCCAGAGAAAGAAATATAGCCACGCGGAAGTTTGCAAGATTTACAGTTCTTTGTAATAGTCGGCGACTTGTTTTGAAACGATCTGATAGTTATTATTAGCGCCCTTGATCTCGAGACCCATTCATACTATTTTTGGCGACTGGTGATCGCAAGGAAGGTAGTCAATGCCGTGGCTGGTTATCGGAATGCGGGTTTCTTTTTATTTGAAGAGCCAAAACTTCAACCTAGCATGACTGCCTTTGTTGTAAGTTCTTAACGGGATTTGACTTCAACGTGACCCATGAAACTTCCCAATTTGGGACATGGCTTCAATTCGACAATGCGGTAAATATAAAGATCGATGTCTGCTTATTTTCAAGGGCACCGTACCATTATTTTGACTAGTGCTCTTGCATTCATACCGAGACATAACATCCATATTTCCCCTACGCCATGGAGTCTGGTTCAAAGGCGTCAAGCGTGAAGTCAATCTTTGGCATCAAGAAGAGGATTGAAAAGAAGAAGTCAAAAACATTCAGCATACAAAACCTAGATCTTGCTCAGGTCTTTGATCCTCCAGCCCCACCAGAAGAAGAGCCCAAGCCCCCACGGCAGGAACGATGGGCTCATAGAGGGGATGGGCCCCTACTTGATCCCAGTGCCCTTCCCAAAGGATGGAACATGGATGAGCCTGATCTTGACCCAGAGTAATTGCACATCCGAGAACATATGAACCACTGATATTTGGACTAATACCCGCACAGTGATATCGATGCCCAGATTGCCAGATGCGAGGAGAGAATTGAGGACAATATTATGACATTCGCATTCGAAGAAAAGCTTAAAGACTATACGCTACGCAAGCAATATGTTGAGTACGTAACCCTTGCACTGTTTGGAAATGGGTATTGGCTAATAAGTGATAGAGAAATCGCTCAGGATGAGCCAGAAGGCCTCGGCGTTAATCTCCTTTTTCGAATTAAATGCTTGAAAAGCATATTTCAAAATTTGATGAAGAATGGTGACCCTTACAAACAGATCCGGAACATCAGGGCGATTCTGAAGGCATATAGGGAAGGCAATTTGGATCTGAATGGCCTGATCACTTATTGGTCTCATGGCGACCGGCTCTGCCAGCCCAGGCCGTTTAACTGGGAGGAGTTTGATGCCATTAATGATGCGCATGAGGGCCATGTGGGGTTTTGGGTTGAAGGAGTAGGTGCTCCATCATTTTCTATCGAGGTCTGCTAACTGTTCTCAGCTATACGATCGAGATCTAGTAGTCCGGCCACACTTGATAATTCCATACTTTAAGAGGCCAGGTTCATTCCATGTACTTATCCTATTTCCCAAACTCTGGAGAGTGTCAACTAATTCCTTTCTAGTATAATATGGCTTTTCGAGTCCCCAATTACCCTTGGTGGACAGAGCTAGAAATGCTCTACGACACTGGCTCACAAGCAACGATCATATTTGAAGGCGACGTTCGAAGAATCATGGGCCCCTTTGGCCCACCCGACCAAGCGCCAATCAAAATCATCGCAACGCAGCAATTAGCTGGACTCGGCGGAGATATCACCTGTCAAATGATCGCACTTGAAGTTACTGTGCTCGACGCGAAGAGAAACCGGCTAACGCCGTGGGTCAGAGTTCCAGTGGGTCTACAACCGGGCAACTATAACCCAGCCAAGCATCAAATCAGATGTGATGGCCCTTTTTTATCGAGGTATCTATATACTGCGTCGGCACCAAACGAGGCGGGAAAGCTGCACATTGGCACAAATCCAGCTTCTTTGAGGTTGCCCTGGATGGAGTCTCGTAATGCAGCAGGTTTGAAGCTCTCGCCAGAGCAGAACCTGGGCAATTTAAAACATAAAGCTCGTAATCCCCGTAAACTGCCGCAGCCAATGGCTATGCCAGATCCGGGGTTCAGAGTGAAGGATTGATGTATTACAAGGGCTTCCCTCTCCAGCATTGTTGGCACTTGAGAGTTGCCAAATAGTTATATAATTCTCTTGTACATACAAGTTACGATGTTTCCATCCATGCAATTGTACTTGCGTTACAGAGTCCTATCAGCCTCTGTAAAGAATCTAATACCTATCTATTTTGAGGAATAGATGGTAGTCCATAGGCCGCAGGACGAAGACATATCCAGAAATAAATTTAGAGACCTCAATCGACAAGTCGAGAAATCAACTCATATACTATTCCCTTGCCGCGGGGTACCATCAATCTTCTCAGCAACCATCTCACTATCCCAGTCTTTGAATTTTCGTGTATGGAGCTTCATTGAAAACATGCGATCAATGTCCATAGGCGATCGACCTTTCATCTCCGGAATAAAGAGCCAGGTCAGGATAACCGCGATGGCAGCCACTGCGGCTAAGAAGAATCCTGTCTTTGCCTTGAGGTCTCCTTTGTCTGCGTTGTAGATATAAGGCAAAATAATCGAAAATACACCGGTCGCAATGCCACTCGTGAACCAGCCAATGCCTTGTGTTTTGGCTCGAAGTTGCAGCGAGGAGGTCTCAGCAGCAACAACATGCGAGGCCGGCCAAATACCCAGTCCACAAACCATTGTCACTATCATCATTGTGACTGCAGTGTACCTATAGAGGCTTTAGCAAAAGGAATGTTAACTCTTCGTATTGTACATACCAAATCGTGACGATGCCCTCAAAGCATCCAGCAATGCCCATGGCTAACCACAGTACCATAGCAGTCGCCAAAGTAAACATACACAGAAAGCGTCTACCCAGACCATTCAACACCCACAGACTCACAATGTTAGCAATTAAACCCAGACCGATGCCAAGAATAAGGAAGACGAGACTATTTGTCGAGCCCATTCCAACTATTTGCATGAAGTAAGATGCATTTGCAAGGAGCTGCAGACCGAAAAGCTGAGGCAGGGAACTGGCCAGACAGACGATCAGTGTTCTTCGAAGGTTGGTTCCCTGGAAACAGTCCATATACGCGTAGGAGGCAGTTTCTTCCTCTTCTGCTAGAATGGCCAGATGTAACTCCTCAATAGTCGCGGCAGAGTCGCTATGGATAGTATCCAGTTTCTTCTGAGCTTCCAGCGCCTTTTCCGGTCTGTTCCTTCTAAGTAGCCATGTCGGACTCTCTGGCAATAGTATCGACAGGCAGAGCGGAACAGCCGAGAAGGGCCATTGCGACGCGAAACAAATTCGATAGCTTTGTGCTCCTTCTCTTTGGAGGGATACGTACACCACAATAGCACCGAGTAGCTGGCCAAGTAATGTAAATATTGGCAGGAAGGCAATGATCGGCCCCCGAAGAGCAACGGGGAGAACCTCAGACATGTAAGTCTGGACAACGCAGAGAAGAATCCCAATACAAATTCCCTGGAATAACTTGCCCGCCAAGAAGACTCCACGACGGGACTCCATGTCATCAGGAAGATCAGCAACATAACAGATTGCGACCGCAATGGCGGACAGAAGGCTGCCGAATGCGAGGGCAAGCCGACGACCGCCCTTGTCCTGGAAATGACCACCGAAGATGGATCCTATCATCATCCCGATCGGACTGGAAGCGTTCCAAAGGGAGAGCCACATGGATGGAATTATGTATTTAGCTCCTAACTTCTCGCCAAAGGTATGTCTGTTACGGTTAGTCATTGCGATATATTCCTGAGATTATAACATACTGAAATGCCGGCATAGCGGATACTGTTCCTACGATAACTAGATCATAGCCATAGAGAAGAATGGCGGAACTCAGTGCAAGGCAATACATGACCACTTTTGGCCATTGCTTTAGTAGCTGCCATAAAGGGGTGTGTGTCGCGTGGGAGGGGATATTTGTACTGTTTGAAGATACATCTTCAACGAACTCCTGTTCAGTTTTGTCGATGGAATCGTTCATACTGATCAGCCTTCAATAAAGCAATCAAATATCCTTCTACAGGACCAGCTATTCAATCTTTAAGAACAATGCTTTAAGCACGGACGGTGAGGGGGATCGCCGAGTACTGTTGACGGGGAATGCAACATGAGCTTTGACGTGATATCCATACTCTCTAAGCGAGCACCAAGACGAAGGTTAACAAACTTCATCAAATTAGAGTTCAGTGTCTTTGATGCCGCGCCTGGGTATGTCACATTGGGAGGTCTTGCCGATATTTACGCGAATCAAATCGTAAAGCTAGGCATCCCCGCACGCTTGGCAAGCGACGAGACTTGCCAAGTTAGCCAGATGATTTATCCCTCTTTACATTAAGTTTCTTTCCCTTCACGTGAAGTCTCCGTGACAGAAGCTGGCCTGAATTTGAGCTTGTTTCATTGGTCGGAGGCGGACATCACAAATCGAAAAATCAGATGCAGGAAAAGTAGACTGGTAGCACCCGAAAATTCGGCATGACGTATGTTTGTTGACTAGCGTAGGCCTTAATGATTATTTCACGGATCTCAATTACGCCCCACAGTTGATGAGGTTGTCTGTGCCTCAATTCGAGAATCCCTTCTCTTCTCCAACTTCTCGAGGTGTGCTCTCAGCGTTTCTATCTCAGTATCCAGCTCCTTTGCCGAGGCAAGCCGATACTTTAGCGTGAGAATACCGGCGGATGTGACCAGTAGTCCTATCGAGACTAAATATGACCATTGGCCGACCTGTTGCGGATTTTCCTGCGACGGGCCATCGTTGTGAATCCACCATTCGATATATGCCACGAACCCAATGATTGTTAGTGGGCTGATAATCATACTAAATAAAAGGCCAAACAGTATGCCCAAATCCGCTATTATGCGAAGGAATGCTTTGAGAAAGCGAATAGTGAATACAGGTCGAATGCGACTCCAGCAAGACCTCGAGTTTTTCGTGCTGTATGTTTCTTTTGCTTCGAGTCCATGTCTTGGTGTCGAAAGTGAATCTTTGAACTCATCTTTGAAGCTCCTCCAGATCTCCTTCCTGGCCTTCCAAATGATCACAATCTGAGCAGATGGAATCCTCGACTTGTAAGGCAGAAACTTGAATGTCAAAAGAACAATATTCAGAATGAAACACAGAATAATCAGACTGTATATGTATCGATTCGAATAGATGAGTCTATCCCAGAAGCGATTTCCGTGCGAAGCTTCAGATCGCCTCTCTGTGACCCATGATTCCAACGTGGTCGCTTGTCGGAGAATCTGGCTCGTGTTGAAGCACGGATTGTAGCAGATATCACCGATCTCACCCCACTTCGTCATATTTGAGAATGTCTCCCATATACTGCTGTTCCAAGTGGAGGTTCTCCAGGCAGCTTCCCACCCATCGTTTGATGTGGACTCGTATGGCGGGACATCGGGGTAGCAGAACATGTACTGGGTCGGGATTTCACGACTCTTCGCAGCGTTTACAAGAGCGCAAATGGATCCAGCAAGCATGAGGATATTCCAGAGATAGAACAGAAGGATTCGAGCCCGTTCCTGAGTCAACACACGGGACCAGCATTGCAATGGGAGAAAGACGAGGTAGCCAGTGATTACTATCGCCATGACCGCATCACCATCCAATTCGAGTGCACTGGGTTGCAGGATGATCTGATCTGTTTGTGTGATGAGCTGTGGGAAATTGCTCCACAGTGTACTGTTCTCCGCCACATATGGGATAGAGACAAGGGTGGGCTCTTGCGATACGCGATCACTTGACACCAAGATAAATGCTTCAATTGCTGCCGTGCCAGCATATGTCGCGGCGGCTCCCAGAAACACGTCTGCCAGCCATCCTGTCCATCGCGTGAGACAGCTTGCCAGAAGAAGGGCATAGAATAAGTAGCGAGGACATGAGTCATATATCGTGCTGATAGGGTAAAAGCACAAGGCCTCTTGGGCGATGAACAAGGGCTGAACCATGAGGGTGGATCCGGGGTATTCTAGAAAGACATCGCAAGGATCATGTCCAACTTGATGCCGCTGCTCGGTGAGGCACGCCGGTCAAGATCTTCGAGAATCAAAGAGCTGTGCGGGATTGAAAAATTCAAATTCGTGTGTTCCTCGTTAATTCAAGGTTTGTGGGGATTTTTTGGTTCCTGCTGCTGCCTTGGGCGAGGCCGAGATTCATCAGATCTTGACGTCATATACTTTGATAAGATTCATCAACCAACTTCAAAACAATTTAAGAGTAGTAAAATCTTTCGTTTATTGTAGACACAATGGGAGAAACTTTGTATATGCTAAATGATGAACAAAGCTAAAGTCTTCATCTGTAGAAAGACGAGTCAAATTTGAAGTGAATTTTAATCAAAACGCTGTTATAAATACTGTACATGTTTATATCGCATGACTCCATCTTGTTCCTGGTTCGACTGTTGTTTTTCCTTGAATATTCCCATTTAGACGCACTTGAAAGACTGTGTCTCGTTCCAGTTACCGCCAACATAGGCAGCATGCTGAGGGTAAGGGCAAGTTCTACGCTGGGCCTGGACACCAAGCGCAGGAGTGTTGTCGACATATTGGGTAGCAATCAGCTCAGTGGGAGCGATGCCCTTCTCAACCCGGGCCATCAGAGCTAGAATAGCGTCGTGCTTGCGGTCTCGGTAACCAGGCACACCCCAAACATTGTCTCCAGTCAAAGCGGATGGCTGGTTTGCAGAACCAATGTACCAAGGTGCATCATGGGTGGAATCCATGCAGTGCTCCATACCAGGAATCAAGAAGAAGCGATAGAATTCATCCAAATCATATCCGAGAGGAACCATCGTCTTCTGAACTTGCTGGTAGTAGTAGATACTGGAGCCAGTTGGGATTTCTCCATCAGCAAAACCGTGGTAGTGGGTTAGTTTGCCGCCACGCGTCTGGAAGGGACGGAGGTCGTAGTCATCTGCAGTGGCATTTCCCGGGTCGAGACGGTCGGAAAGCTCAATCGTGGCCAAGTCAAGGTGATCTCCAGGCCAGGTGGCGTCGTTGTAGACGAAGTCACGGGGGTAGGCGATTCCACTAGGAGCATCGACATCATCATCGGCGGTGATGATCATTTCAGAGACCTGGGCCTCAGCTCCCCAAGCGAACGAGGGGAAGACAAAGGTCTGGTTCGTTTCGATCCAATCGCCATACACACGATTGATGGTGTCGACCTGTGCAGCATTGAAGCAGGTGCTGGTGTTGGTAGAAGTGCTGTTGCAAAGGAGAGCCTCAGGGCGGAACTGGCAGGCGTAGCCGTCCATGATAATGTTGTCAACCACGCCATCCACACCATCACACTGACGCATGACTTCATCGGCCAGAACATTCATCAAATCGGCGGTGATATGGCCGGGGGCGTCGTTGGGCAAATTGTCCAGAGCAACCTTCAAATCCCAGTTCTGTTGGTGGCTAGTCCACCAAGCACACGCGCCAGCAAGAACTCCGTCAAAGTCATCCGGGAACATCTGAACAGACTTTAATCCCTGGCGGCCACCAGTTGAGCATCCGGCATAGTAGGAGTACTCAATATCTTGGCTATAGAAAGCCTTGGTCAGTGTCTTACCCAGAGCGACGCTGCCGTGGAGCGCGTGCCAACCCCAGTCAGTCCGGGTTTCGGGCTTGTGAAGAGCCCAGCCTGCATCACCGGCCTCAGTAACGGACGAGTTATGACCAGTGTTTGTTGAAATAACAGCGAACCCGTAGTTGATTCCCGGCGCCATATCTCCGAAAGCGATTTGGCCGGTGAAGCCACCGTTTCCGTAAGCCATATAGCGCTTGTTTCATGTCGAAGTTGGAAGCCAGACACTAAATTCATAGGATGAAGTAGCAGATGAGCTGACATTGACGTAGACAGCACAGTACTCAGGCAAGCCGGTGTAGTTGGCGAGAGGGCCCACGAAGGTCTCATTGGAGGTGAAAGTGCGAGCATAAACAATGCTGGCATTGCTGTCGAGATAAGGGGCGAAGAATTTCGGATCACACTTGGTTGCACTAGCCGCCAATGAGGCCAAACAAGCGAGCAGAACAGAAGCTCGCATCTTGTAAGATTGATGTGCTGGTATAGATTAATGAAATTGATTGACTGGCAGGGCAACTAGGCGAGACGTTCAGAGTTGGTTCTATACCTGTAGAGCCGCGTCACATCTTCATAGCTAGTGGCTCCGCTAAAGAATCCTGAAATTGTTAAGAATATAACAGTGGCTGAAGACCCACCTGGCGTTTTACGTTTAAGTTATTCAATTTCTGCGGTATTTATGCATCTGTTACCTGAGCCTTTACGTAAACATCGTTATGTTATCGGGCCGCGCACGCTAGTTCTTGTCATCGCCATATATACCAAATAAAATGTTTTCTAATTTAATTGGCTACACTTTGGGCCGATAGAATCATGGAAAACGTGTTGTTCTTTTGAGGAGACCGCGACCGGGTCGGTAATTCGCCCTTTGTTAGCATTATTCTACTGTTTCATGCTATAGCCAGTTTGGTTCGAAGAACCACACATGGTGTGCCGTGGGCACATCCCCTTCTTTAGTGGGAGCTTCGTTATTATCGCCGCACATCTCCGGACCCACCTGGTTTGCGGAGCCTAAGCCTTTTCAGGCTTTTCCAATGCAGATCCCAGATTACCGTGCCTTAGCAAGACCATCCCTGCACGTCAGCGTCATTTATCCGGGCCTACTGTACTGTGACCTTGTAAAATTCTATTAAAATCGACGCTTAAAAGGTACAAACCGGGGTATATTCGACTTACGAAACTTGCGATTACAGTGAGGTCAGACCCCGTTTCCCGCCCTTGTCTCTTTCACCAACTCCAGGGCTCTACACATCCCTACCTAATCATGACCCTTCTCCATTTTTCAATTAGCGCAATGGGCAAACGAAAAGCAAAAACATACAACATTTAGGATTCGCATGTGGTCACCCACCATACTACTAAGTAACCGACGTGTGGCTTCAATGCGGCCAGTAATTTGGTGGGTGCGGCCGCGTTAGAAGTGGGCGAGAGCCGCTTTAGCGTCGCGCGACCTGGGGTGAGTAGGGTGAGTACGCAATAGATAGGGTGAGAAGCAGGGTGAGAGGGGGTGAGAATTCGCCCTATCGGGCGACAACCGCATTGACCCTTTTAGCTAAGCGAAAGGAGATCTTTATCAGGCCACGATCTCCTTTTCTGAAAAAGTAAGCGTCTTGGCATCTACATAGCCCTTAATGGAATTGGGTTTGATTGGGGACTAAATGAAGTGATTTTCAAATCGGTTATTATTTTATGTTTCCTCTGCGCGTTTCCCCCGGCGGCCTATAGTATAGTAGACTTTCTATAAAGCTCTCGTAATATAGTTAATCTACTCCAGGTAGATGGGATGGCGAGTCACTTTTGGAAATACAGGACGTTTATGAAGACGGCCAGCTAACAGAAGGAACTCCGCTCGTAATAAGGGCACTTTATCGGGAAATGAAAATTTACGTCACGAAGCAAGTCGATGAAACGTTTCAAACGCTTTACCCATTTTTGAGTTACGTTGACTACGGTGAGAGTTCCACGGGGTATAATACTATTTTGAGTGTTCTGTCCTAAAGCCTACTTTGAAAAAGTCAATCCTTGAAGCATCCATCCCCTATATAGTCCTAGTGAATAAATAGAAGTCAATGCCACATCACTGGTTCATCGTTGGCTTTTTGCATCCCAATGTTCGAATACATCCGTCCTATAATACAATTCTTCCGAGACGTCTACCGCCTCGTTATTCGGCCAACAGAGACCTGCCTTGTAACAGGGTCATCCGACGAGGCCAATTCGTTCAGTCATGGGTTCCAGGTATTGATTATCGCGTTTCCACGCAGCTTGCATTATTATACCTGGTGCTCGCCGAGTCTGAGACTGTGGCAACTGGGATCACGATGCGTATGGTCGCTCGGCCGCAGCGCGGCATGATGGAAATTCTATATCACTGTGCTTTCACACATCCCCAGCCAGTTGCCATTCTCCATATGAGCGACCGCATGACCTTTCCTTGTACGGTACGTTCATATTCGCCTTAGAATACATTGGGGTCTTTCGCGGTCTATCATATATCAAGATATTGGTGAAGGCCAGTCACGAACGGCGAGTGATGGCACGGAAAGTAGAAGTCTTATGGCAACGTGACCAGGCATTTGATGGGTCCCATCTTTGATTGCATTTAATGCAAGTACAACGCTAATGAGCTCTTAAAAAACCTAGAATGGTTCAAGATATAGAGGCAGGAAATGATGGATTTTGACTGGAATAACTTTGATGTATATTGACCACTTTGGCAGAGAATCTCACCGCTGATTGGAGTGTTTTCCAAATTATGAAGCTCCGAATTTTTTGCCATTTGCCAAGAAGGCCAATGAATAGAGCGAGACCTCCTCGGAAAATCGGCGAACGGACACTGGTCTAAAGCCGCTCTGTGGACTCACAGAGGGGATTTCGCGATATATCAGCGAGCAACGAGGCGAGATGGCTATCGCAGGTATGTTTAATCTAAAGACTCATGACTATTCGGCCTGTCATCATTGCCTTCTTTAATATGATGTTCCTCAGTATGTGCAGGGCCACCGGCGCGAGCAGCTGTCGTAAAGGCAGTTCGACTTCATCCCTACAAGCGAGTTCAAGCTTAGAACCTGGTCTAGGGCCATATAATACATGGCCAGAGGATGGGACACACTTTCTTGCCAGTTCGCTGAATCAAGCAGGAGACGAAAGGTAGGAAAAAATGGTTGCACATCGTGTTAGACATATTGTAGACATCACTTAGGGAATGATTAAAAAGAGCGTCAGTCATGTTATGTCTCTTGGCATACTTTTCGGCTCGATCCTGGTCTCGCGCTGTACTTGTAACTGCATTTCGACAACGGTGCCTTGTGGGACTGGTTCTCGATACTTACGCAATGTTCGAGGCACCAAGAAGTCTAAAGCGGATGGCGTCATCTTTTTTCTTTTGCTTGCGGGTGGATTTATGAATTCGTACCAGATGCGATATGCTATGCCGAAAACCATCCTTTTTTGGAAATAATTTACAGGCTGGTGAGAAGATGTTGAGCACGTTAATGTGTGACATGCGGGTGAATGTGCTTCTCGAGCGGAAGATGACCTAATAATGCCGATATTCCAGATTTACCGCTTTCCTGCCCTAATTACAGCATTTCTCGAGGGCTTTATAAAGAACTTGAATTATGGAATGAGCCGAACTGTAGAGTATGAATTGATTTCCGAGCATTTATTCCCTCGATGACTGATCTACTTTTTCGTTGGTGGAGCCTGTTTGGGCCTGAACTGCATCTTGAGCCGCCTCAATCTGGCTTGGCTCCGTCACATTTTATCTGCAGGAGGGTAAAATTAGACAAATCATTTAGCTTGGTCACCTTGTCAAGATTTCAAGTCGTGGCAAAGACTTGATAGCCTTGTCTTTGGAAAGTCAATGCCAAGCCATATCCGATGCCATCGTCGCTACATCCGGTAATCAAAACCGTTCTGGGAGCCATATGTACCAGTCCGTAATAGAAAGATTGTTTGGGGGATTCTGGGTTTGCTATATCTAGTAGAAGAGAAAGCAGGGAAAGAGGGTGAGATTCGCGCACTTTACATTTCCCAGTTTATTGATGGGTATGAAATATGCCTCTTGAACGGGCAATGCGAAGTGCAAAGGGCATTTTATCGTGAGGTCCTTTTATCTTCTTAACCCATATTGATCAAGGAAATCCGATTGGTCGGCTCGAAACCGGGTGCCACTCAGAGCCCGGCACTACACTACTTCTTCTCGGTCGGTTCTTCTTCTGACGGCTGACTGACTGAAGCTGCAGTGGTAGTCGATTTGGATCGGAGCGTAATGTCCGCAAAAGTCTGCAGCCAAACAAAATTGAACAGACAGTCGCTATAAGTTGCCGCATCAGATACATTCCGAATTATCGCTTGGCAGGTATTTCAATACCTGCAATGGGAACGAGTGAGCTGGTAGGCCTTCCAATTATGAGTGCTCACTCTATGAGTTGAAAAACCTCACGACTTACTGGCGATTCTTAGATATGCCGAGCAGGAACATTGCTCACTCTGCCTTATTTTTCGGATTTTGATATTGTGCACTTCCATAGATTGCATATTTTGAGACTATCCTTGGTACTTCATAGAGGCCTTTGACCTAATTTTACTTATCGCCTTAGGTTTAAACAACTTTCTATGGCTGGTTAGTCACTTTAGAGTCAAGTTCAAGTTATTTATTACTTCATACTAATCAAGGCAACATCTCTCGACTAAAAAGTTGAAATAATTTATCGATACAAGAGAAACAGTCTGAAAAAGAAATTTGCCAGTACTCATTTTTAGCTTTGCGGGCAAATGGAGAGGTTTAGCACTTTGGCTCATAGCTGGGTTGAACGAACATGTGACTAGCCAGCACCAATTGACGTCGCATGTATCATCGGTAGCCCAGGTGCCGACAGAGTAACAGCAGTCGCATCGGAAGGTAATACCGATTGAGGATGCCTGTACCCTGAGCTTCGACTAACAGTAAAGTCTTTTCTCTAGCGCTGTCAGGTCACTGCGCGCGCAAACAGTCGTTTCATGACATTCGCAATCGTCCTCAAAGATAGGGTATAGGTTATCGGGCAGATACGTCTCTCCAGTAATATTATTACTCGCGCTTTGCTCGAGAACTAGCCAGCAGGGGCTGTTTGCGGTAGGAGATTTACCATCAACAACCAGGAGATCCAGGACAGGCAGATTGTAGAAGCAAGCCGGGAGACTGCCACCATCAGCCAAACTCGAAATATCAGTATCCACAGCGCCGAAGTACTCGCCGGTTGCATTCTGACAGTCGTATGAAATCGTGATCAAGTTTTCCACATCGATTCCGTAGCTGATGATGCTGGCGATTGTGTCTGCCTCAGCGTGGGTTGAGAGACCGTTTCCAACTGTGCAGCTTGAAAGACCAGGGTAGGCTAACGTGTAGCAGCTCCCGTCAATGTAGTATTTGGCAGTTCCAGTGCAATCTTCCTCCGAGGTAGATGCATCTCTCAAGATGTAATAGTCGCCGGCACCGAGAGCCGCCCCAACCATGGCCTTTTTGATGGTGACATTGAAAGTATCCACCAAGCTCAACCAAGAGTCAGCGTCTATCTCGAACAGGGGCTTCGTATTGTAGATATAGTTAGCCACGTCATGGGTGAAAGGACCAGTGATCAAGTCACTCGGCAACTTGCTGGCGCTGTTTGGATTTTCGAAAATATCGGTGCTGAGATCGACGAGGGCCGTGAGGGTAGCATTGACAACCGTCTCCATCATAGACTCTAGAGCAGTCGCAACATCTGAAGTAGTGGGAAGAGTGAATCCACTTGCAGTTGGCAGAAGACCAATAAAGCTCGAAACTGTACTGACAGCCGTGTTGACCCCATCAAGCTCGGGGACTACCGTAGCAGCAATACCGAGTGAGCTGGAAAAGGTACTCAGGAGACTGGCAAAGGTCAAAGTGTCACCATCTGTTGTGGGTGCAAAGGTATCAGCGATGGTTGCTATGTCCATCCCACTTATGAAGGTGGCCTCGTTGAAAGCAGAGTACCACTGCAGTAGAATTTTGTAGAGTTGCTGTGCAATGTACGAAGCCCAAAACAGAGCATCTGAGATGTCACCGTCGGCGCAGAGTTGTTCAGACAGAGCAGTGCATCCTGTCGCTGGGAAACTGATGCACGAGACACCGCCGTCGGAATGGCCGCTCGTCATTTCGGCGAACCAATCTTTGGGATCACCTGTGATGGAAATATGTTAGATATCAGATCACCCAGCAGCCGCTGATTGTGAAGAAATTTCAACTTAACTTACCGCTATACTCAGTAAGCACCGCATCGATTTCAGTCGCTGCCAGCACAATATATTTCTCAAGCTCCGCAGTGGTGTTAACACCTTGAACCAAGTTGATGCACGCTAGATCGTAGTCCACCGTAACATCCAGGCTCAAAGTATCCCCATACGCTTCTAGCTCAACAAGATCATCTCCTGAGGCGTCGAAATAAAGCTCGTACTCTTCCAAGTCAATGGCCCACTCGCTAGTTCCCGCAAAATTGAAAGTCTCGTAGTAGGCCATGCGAGTGCTCTTTGTTGTGTTGGTCATATATGCCACCCATTGTGTGTCATTGTAAACCACAATGTCAGAGTCATCACCGCTGCTAAAGAGCTGCTCCGAATTGGAATTTTCCGCGAGGATTTGGTTAATTTCTGCATTTGAGATATACCCAGCGGTGTCGGTACAAGGTCCAGCAGCTCCAGCCGCATCCCAGGTACAATCCGAGGTGTAGCAACCAGCGGTAGTCATCTCAAATGAGCGGCCGTAGCTAGCGACACCTACCATGATAGAGCTGGTGGCTACGGGGGCTTTTGTGATCATAGATAGTGCCCACAATGTCTCAGTCAAGTTCACATGGCTGAATAAACAATCACCTGCCGTACAACCGTCTTGAGCCCACTCATCCCCAAGGTCCCAGGTGCCGTGAAGATCATATGTCATGTAGATGATATAATCCACAACATCTGCAATCTCTGCAATAGGGAAGGCTTTTAAATACCAATAAGAGGCAGGAGCTGAGATAGAGATAGACTTATCTGGCATAGCGGTGCGAAGAGCTTCGAGGAAGGCTAAGTAGTTTGAACCGTCTTCGTCGCTACCAGCAGGAATTCCAGAAATATCAGGTTCACCTGGATACTCCCAGTCAAAGTCCACTCCATCGAGAGCATAGGTTGTAACAAAGTCCACAATATTACTGACCAAAGTATCGCGGTTATCTGCAGCAACACCTTCGCGGAAGATCATGTAAGTGTCAATGTTTGTGGAGAAATCCCAACCACCGAAACTGACGATTTGCTTTACGCCAACTAGCTCCCGAAAGTATTCAAATTGTTGCTCTTGGCCTGCAATGCTAATTGAAAAGTTTGAAGTGATATTTCCAAAAGCAAAATGAACGTGGGTGTACTTTTCGACATCAATGCTGATGGCATTCATATTCAGACAAGAACGGTCAACGTTATAAGCTTCGAAGTACCCAACAGTAGAATAGGAGGTAGGCGCTGTAGCGGTATTGACAATGGTCGTTCCACAATTGAAGATACAACCATTAGAGCCAGCCGGGGCTGTTCCAGGTGCACCACTGGCCGCCAATGTATCGTTGCAGTAATCAGGAGTAGCTCCGCACTCACCCCAGATATCACAACAGGCATTAAGGGGACAAGGATTTAAGGCAGCCCAGTCCGCAGCACCATCGGTGCCGGTGAAATTTGTTCCCGGGACCTGGGGGCCGCAAACAGCGCTGGAGATAGATACTGGGTAAGGAGCAGTACCATTTGAAAGGCAGATGGCTTGGCCAGCCTGTAAATCATCGCAGCCATACCAGCCCCAAGTGTCGTCATTAAAGCTATCGATGTCATCAACAGTCAAGCTGTATGTAGCAGCAATTGCCGAGCAGGTGTCCCCCGAGGCCACGTTATACGTGTAACAGGTTCCGTTCGAAGAAACAGTTGGTGCGAAGTCTGGAAGACTACCTGATGAGCAACAGACGTATTGTCCAACAGCAAGGGTAGAACATAGGTCTGAAGCTGTGTTGTAGTCGTAGAACTCGGCATCTGTGATATCACACTCGGTGACTAAGGAGGAACATGAATCTCCCGAAATAACCTGTACGTAGGAGCAGGTTGAGCGGCGATGCAGGTCTTGAGAATGAGCGTGTGTAAGGGTATGACCGTGAAGACCGTAGGACCTAATAGACAAGGTGCCGTTGCTCTGAGAGGAGGAATTTGAGGCGCTAACAAGCGAGTTGAAGTCGGTAGAATAGAGAGTAGTAGACACAGTTTCACTCTTGGTGAACCCAGAGATGCACCCGCCGTCGCTCCAAGTCTTGACATACTGCTGGATTGCCGCGATATCGCCAGTCAAATCAACCACAATACCTAGAGTATAGTTTGAATTCATGCCACAGTACTGCAACATCATGCTCAGGCTAGAGTCTCCAGCCTCCAGGATTTTGGTCATTTCTTCCACGGCAAAATCAATGTTCAAGGTATGTTGAACACTACCCCCAACATAAATACCCACAGCCATGTTTTCAGATTCAGAGAAGGCAAAGATCGTCGACTTTTGACAATTGCCAGTCATGTATGACTTGACAGCTTGCAACGGAGTCAAGTCCAAATCGGAGACATCCGAATCTGCGGCACCCCAAAAGCCAACTTGGTATGTAGTTTCAGACTGCGTAGATACATCGACGCAAGATGTACCAGAACTAGCATCCGAAAAAATGGTTGTTGAATTCGCAACGGTACTATATATTGTATGCCGGCTGTCACTATTGTTCAACGGATTGTAAAGCATGAAATCCAAAAGCATTGTCTGGTTGCATCGGGCAACTCTTGAAGTGCTGGGATAAACAGTCCACTGCGTAGAATCATAGCTGGTGAGTTCATTGGGGCATCGAGTAGGCTTCTGCACTCTGGCACGAGCAGAGACGTTGGCAGGGGAGTTGAACTCGGATTGAAGTTTAGAAAGGCTCGTGGCACAAACTTGACAGATGAATAACAAGAACAGAACCACAAGTGTAGGGCCTTGGGACCACATCTTGGGCAAGCTTCCCAGGTTTGTAAAAGCAAATGAAGAATGCTCTGGACCTGGGAGGATGAAGATTGGAAGTTCAAAGAGTGGTTGAGATAGCTCTAATTTATAGAGGCGGTAAAAGATAGAGAATAAACGAATGTGGTGTGGTTGAAAGAATGAAGTTGTTGGTCGATATCAATTTTGTGGTCTCTAGGAGATCTTTTTATACCATTTCCGTGGGGGGGCCAAATTCCCTGTTGACTTCGAAGGCCTTGACAGAGAAATGAAGTCGCTCCTGAGATTGGTACACTAGCATCTAGGGCGCCACACAATGCCGCTATCCAGATGGACGCGCCTCTTGCCAAGACTACCAATGCTTAGCTGAGGGTCCGAGCTACCTCCAGACAGTAAATCATGCGAAAAATGACAACTTTGGGTAGTATATTATGCGCTAGTAGGATCCTTCGGGTAGGCGTGTTGTATGGTTTTCTCCCTTGGACACGCTCATATTTACAGTCAAGATACTAGGACGTATTTCATGCACGATTAATTCTAGGCCCTGTTGTTAGATACGACTACTGGCTAGCATGATGATGCAGGTCCATTCTAGTCTAGAGCGTGGCGGTGTTCCAAAAAGTTGAAATATGGGTCAAAGTTTGTTGCTGCGGTTGCTTCGAATGTTTGCATGAAATTATAACAGTCAATAACTCGGGCTGTCTACAGAACATTGATAATCATCTAATCAGCAAACTGAGTACGTTATGATTGATGTTACCAGATATTTTTCGGTATCAGCATGGATGCAGGTACGAATATGCGCGATTCCGTTCAAAGGTTTAGTCGCTGTATCTGTATGGAGTACTATTATCCCACAGGCTGACGGGTTGTACTAACAAAGTAAGATTCAGTAGCAATTCGAAAAATACTAGACTGTATACAAGTGACATAGGTAAGGCCTCGGGCGCCCCGGGAATTAGCACGGACTTACGTTCTCAAGCGAGCCGATCGGTACCGTGCCTTGGTCGTCAGAAGGTCTTTTTTTCTTATCCTGATACGGAGTACTCAGCAGGACTGGAGGTAATCTGCGAAGGACACTTGAGACTCCTCCAATCGAATCAAGTGGTACATCTCCTGTCATCTCCGACCTCGGGGCTAGGACGTGCGATGGTGTCTCACCTTGGAGAAGCCATCCCCCCTACGGACTAGGCCCATGAATTAGGCTCAAAGAATAGGGTCAACTATTATAGCGCATAGATGGGGAGGAGCACGTGTATAGCAGAATTTTACGTGAGTATGGAGTTTGTAGAAAAACCTCGGCTCAAAAAGGCCAATCAGAGCCGTTCTATGCGGAGGGTTTCAGGGTTTCAGGGTTTCAGGGTTTTGAGCTTGCACTGGGATTTGTATTTCGTATATGATACGAGTGGACATCGGAGTGGACCTCATGCAGTAGCGGGGAGGCATACGTACGCAAGCTCCGCGAGTACACTGCATGGGCAGGGATCTTCGATCCTCCCCAATCATTTTATCGAAAACCCCATATCATCGATCTGTAGAGTAGGCCTGGAGGTCAAGTACTCTGTATGCTAACATCCTGTACCCGCATAAATACACAATTTGCGACCGGGGAATCAGTGTCTGCCTACCACCTGTACACACGGATCAGGGCTGGGAATTCCCTTAGCACATATCCGCATATCCTTAGTAGCTTAGGTAAGTGTCCACTAAATGCTCTTTTATAAATATCGCTCCTATCCACCCACATATTGCGGATACATGTACTAGTCCAATGTCACTGTGACACTGAAGTACTGATACGGGCTTGAGGGTTAAGGCAGAAGTGGGTCCGCTTCGCACGCTGTACTTGGTTGTTCTTCTCTATTCTCGCCTTCACGCTTTCTTTCTCTTCCTCTCCAGTCTGCCATCCTCTAGTGAATAGACCTTTTTTTTTTTTTTTTTTTTTTTTAGTTTAGCTTGTCCACAGTTAGAGAAGTCTCACTAGTGGAGGCATACAGGACATTTCAAAATCCAATTACAAAATTTAATTTTGGCCTTTCAGGGGTTCAAGTTTTATCCGACCTTCTATACCAGTCGCTGATGCAAAAAATTGATTGGCTCGCTGAGGACTCCAATCTCCAATCTCCTTTCGAGATACATGGAACGACTCAGCAATCAACTAGTAGCTTCGGAAAACCCACCTCATTATAGCTTAGTTGATTCCGAATAGTCGGGGCTAAGGGTAAAAAGGGGCCACGGGAACCCCGAAAAAATCGCCCCGCAAGCGCAGCCGAGCCTCTCTCCAGGTCTCCGACTGGGGATTGGTGGATTAGCAGCCAAGAGCCCCGCAAAGCCAAGTTCTATTAAGAAATTGGACTGCTGGTTTTGTAGCGCCACTAAAATACCCGAGCCTGGGAGGCAATGAAGCATTTCCCCTGCATTTTCCCTGCTCGGGCTAACCAAACCCTTTCAATCTTTACAAAAGCAGGTCCATCATTCCGTGTTAAAGTCCAAATCTGTCTCGCCCCAAAGCAGAATGCGTGCTTTTCAAACGGTGCCAGCCGTGCTTTTCAGTACGGCCTTCGCTGTAGTTCTGGCTACAGCGGATACGAGCAGTTCCGCTGGACTCAACTTTCGGCCTGACAATGTGACTTTGAGCGACCTTTACCGTTGGGTTGGATCGTAAGCTGATTTCCCGACTGTGGAAGCGAAACAAAATTTCTCATCAATCACCTTTAGGTACTACAATGGAACCACATATCTTGAGTTCTCTGCATATGCTGGATTGGCAGCTTCTGAAACGGAATATTGTCCTGTTCTTCGCAATCAAACGATCACGACAAACTACACTTCGTTGCTAGCGCTCACAGAGCCAGCCTCGTACAATAACCTCGACAACGACCCAGTGAATGCCTTTTTGACTCTCTGGCCCCCTGGGTTCGACTTCAGTTCGATTACTACCTGGAAATTGATTCAAGAGATGGTACCCTCCCTGAAATACGCATTATTTTCGTCCAAGTGAGTCTATTCGCCAAAGGATTAGAACAGGATTGAATATGTGACTAAGAATACCTAGCCCTGTCTATGACAACTCCTCCTCAGACGGTGATAATAATTTCATCTGGTCCCTTGAGAAAGCCAAGGCCCCGCCTTATAATCTCTCAAGTACGTTAGATGACTATAAGGGTTTCAATTACTGGGAGGTCAACAGCACAACAGACTGCGGTGATACCAAAGTTCTCAGCTGGTCATTCGCTCCAATATCGTTTAATACAACTTTCAACGGGACCGTATTCACAAACCCAGTTGTGAATCTTCAGTTTGATACTACAACTGCAAACTTTTCCATGCAGGGTTACTTTGCGGCGAACGTTATCTCGAAAACAGGGCCGGATTTTCCGCTTGATGCAGAGGCCGAGTATACCCTTGTGGGTAAATTCGCTATGAGCTTTTCAGGCGTCATCGATCGCTATCATTCTGATATTTTGCGGAATGATACCGAGACTCCGACCTGGCTCCCCACTGTTGGCTATCAGAATAATTCGTTGAATGTTGGTTATACAACTACGTCAGGGGGTAATCAACTGGCAGGATCTTGTTCATTGGCTGCAATCTTGCTGCTTTTGCAGATGCTTGTCTGCTCGTTTTGATCAATACACGTGGGTTCCGGATCTTGAAACATTCGAAGCATCAACTACTGTATATAGATCAATGATTGTATCTTATAACAACCACTTGGACAATATCGCAGATTAATGTTATATTTGAAATGTTGAATAGTGGACTTTATGTAGCTAAGTACACGATGAACCTTCATATGTTCAATTGTGTTCTTGATCTTCTCAGAAGGAAGTAGTTTTCGACTCAAAGCCATCTTGTGGCTGATTTCTCAGCCAAAGTGATACCACATTGCCGTTTCCATTCCGTCTCTGCTTGTGCTTCCTCCAGTCGTGATTTGCTCAGAGTCGTCTTGAGTAAGACGATTGTCCGAATCAAGTGCGGGTCTCCAGCAGGGCTTGCTGCAGGGTTAACATGGTACTGCAAAGCCATATCCTGAGTTGATTTCATGATTGAGGCAACAAGTCGATGAAGACTTCGGAAACAACTACAGAAAAAATCATTCTCACGCTCTTATTAGCCTTATTATTGTAGCCATTTTTTGTTCACTACTCGAGGCGAGAATTTAGGGGTTTAGTCGTGACTATATAGTTTCCATAACTATCGTGGACCCTCTAGCCATAGTAATTTGGTAGTCAAAAGAGTTAATTTCCGGGAAGACTAATAAGTTCCACCTTAGATAACTTGAGAATTACGCCAGTGTGGTCTAGTTCTAGGAACGGGCTAGATATGGCCTAATCTAATCAAACTATATCTAGTTCTAACTAATACAGCAGATAGTTTAGGGCTTCTAGAAACCCCTATTATCTACCCATAGAGGGCGATAACATTATAGCGCGGAATAGACGCGGAATAGCGCCCTCCTAGGCCTTATATCGTGAGCTATGATCGGGAATAGACGTCGTGAATCTAGTTCCGACCGATAAAAGAAGATTATATTGTTTCGCACTAGGCTAGATAATGCCCGACTCCCTCAAATTAATAGTAAGTGGATTATTCGTGTGTACCCCGCTATCCTAGAAAGGGCCAAAGCCAGGTAGACGTCTTGGCCAGAAGTAGCTTCCTGATGTTAGCTATAGTCATGAAATCCATTCTAGGCACTTATAAGCTGCGACACTATACTCGGCTCTGGTGTAAGGAGATACTCTTAGCTATATCTACTATAGCGTGTAAAGCGGGAAGGATTATCCTCGGAACTAGACTCATATGTCGCATAGAAAGGCATTCTCTTAGTCGTTATTGGGGGCCAAAAACTGGTAGGTGGCGTTCGCACTGCGCTGGCCTATGCTTCGGTAATTGGCTAGAGATATTACGGGGTGACTTATCCCTCTTGAGCGAATTCTTGCATGGTCAGTATACAACATTTTTCATTATGGATCGGATGACAAGCCCATCGATATACTCTTCTAATAGTTTCAAGATTTGGAACAAAATAACTTTCTCTGCTGAAAACTTGAAAGTGGAGCGTTTTGGAAGTCAAGTGTCCTGATCACCCTAGAAGAAAGGAAACTTCAGAATTACCCTTTAGTACGGTAAGAGCCCTTAGATGCCAGCTGTCTCAAACGCACAGCATAAGCAACATAAGGTTAACATTTACTTATTAATGCAGTTTAGCAAGCACAGAATGCTCAAGCACCATTTTCTATTCTATGGGACATGCTCATTCTATCCTATGCGGGCCTGCCTATCCTACCATAACACGCAAATCTTCACTCCAGGGATAATCATATATCCTCGGTGCTTTAACCTCCAGCGAGTGAAAGCCCTTGAAAGCTCAATCTTAAAATTGAAGTCTACCAAATGTGCATACAAAACGGAAATTAGTAACAATCCAATATAGCGTGAGGAAATAGTATAGACTGGCCGACTATTTCTTCTGCAGGGTCACATTTAGCGCAGGAATCTCAACCCTAACAGCTTTACCTTGAGCGTTTAGGGTAAATATGAACTCATCCAATCCATGGCCAGTATACAGGTACTTGTCCAGCTCCAACCATGACACACAGGTCGGCGTGCCATTGTCAGCGAGCTCAGTTTCATCCTGAAAAACAGCTCGAAATGCCTGCCTGGAGCCGGAGCCGATCTCCTCAGAAAGACCCGTCGGATAGAGACGGATACTGAGGTCCGATGCGTGGGAGACACCAATGAGTTCTGATAGTGTCTTCCTAAAGTCCGTACCATTACTTACAAAATCCTCGATGTATAAGCCCCATGGAGTCCTCTTCTCATAGTCAACAACAATATGCGAGGTTGAGCTACCAGAACTAATATACCGACCACCGTAATTTCGAGCTGCCTGCTGAACTGCTGTTGTGATTACTCCATTCAGCGCTGTCTGCATATAATCGGCGTGTTCATTTAGATCAGCTGGTCTCACAGTGTCGGCAGACAGGATAGCATAGCCGACGCCCCAGTCCGGAACCAGGCCCAAATACGAGCTATAAAGGCCTTCTTCATAGCCCTCATTACTGAGGAGGGTATATACATCGATCATTGGCGATGTGTCAGGGTAATCGCCGCCACTGTAGATAAGGAATGGGTATCCGACAGAGTTACTGGGATTCGCAGTGTGAGAGACGGGCTTCAGCCAGCGGTTGGTTTGGGCAGAGGAGAGAAGGGTAGAGTTTATGATAGCTTTTCCAGCAAGGGCGAGATCTTCAACGCTGGTGAATATGGAAGTCGATCTGAATTGAGACGTGTCAGCCAGTGGTAGCCATCGTTTCGGTAAAGGTATTGAGACTCACGCTTCGGAACCGGGGAGATGGCTCGACCAGCCACTCGCTTCCTGGTCGACAGGAATTACACCGTCCTTGGACTGCTTAGGGGCGAAGATAGTGGTTTTATTCAGTCCGAGTGGATCGAAGATCTTGTTCTGGACAAGGTCCTCGAACTTATGACCGGTTTGTCGCTCGATGATGTACCCTAGAAGTTGGAAGCCCATGTTTGAATACGCGGGCGTCGTACCAGCAGGAGCAACAGGCGCTTGCTTTGCCAGCTGCTGGATAAATTCTGTGAATAGTTAGCTTGTGAAAGCATGTAAACAAGAGGGGCGCGTGTCCATACCGCTTTGACTGCATTTCGAGTCAATGCTACAGCAAGGCAGGTGAAAAGCAGAGTGGTCTGGCAGTCCACTTTTGGAGATATTTTTTGGCAAGGTAACATCTCGGGAGCAGTCTATGTATCAATCAGCATTTGCCCTCAGCAAAAATGTTCATTGTAAACCCACAGTTCCGGGCACTTCCAGCCATGTGACTGGCAATTTGGCCAACAGTTATTTCATCCCATTTGATGTGACTGATAGATGTAGCAGTGCTTGATCCATTGGACAACTCAGGGAGGTACTGGGTAACAGGATCATTGAAGATCTTGTCTCCCACGGTCAAGAGGAGGCTCCAAACAGTGAAGACTTCAGTCAAGCCGCCAATGCGGTAGATACTATCCTTAGTGACATTCTGAGATGTTCTTATCATCTTCTTATACTCAGGAGCAGTATAGTGGTACTGCCAGAAGAATGGCTCATCCTCAGCGTTTCCGTTATTTGCAGAAAACAACGCCATGCCAAGGGTTGTCGTATTCTTCGTTATCGGGCCGTTTTCGCCGATACCAGTCCTCATCAACTCATCGAAGCTCTCAGTAAGGTTTTTCAATGAGTCGACAATTATGGGATCACTAGTATCAAGTTTGAACGGAGGGTAAGTTGGGCCAAGCAATGGGCAAGGAGTAAACGAGAGTGCCGAATGAAACAGCAAAAAGAGAAAAATGGAGCGCATGTTCGACAGGGCCAAGTTTAGAACCAGATCCAAATTTAATTACAAAGTATCTTTTATATGCATAAAAGGCCCATGGCAGCTCTTTTATACGTTGATTTCATTGAAGCCGATCGGCTCGGCGATCTGCGTTCGTTGCCACAGCCTAGCACGTCGGATCGGACATAAAAATAAAGGCCCTCGACACTGCCACCAACACTCCACTTCCTCATCACTAGTGCCTATCTCGTGCAAGGCTTTGATGTATAATTGGTGAGTTGATATTTAGAGTCTATCTGGAGGCTTTCAGGTATCCTGCGAGAGTTCAGCGACGAATCATTTTTGTTTTCAGCTCCGGGGCTTGCAGTCAATTTATATACTGATGTATTACTTACGAACAGCTCTTCTCGTGACCTCCAATCCTCAATTACTACCAAGTATTTAAAACTTCCTCCACGGGGTTATCGAGGAGAAAATTGTCCGGCCACTGGAAATCCTCCATGATCCCCAGCAGCTCCTGAGGCAAGTCGTTCCATTCTGCGGAGCTGGCATCTTGAAGTATAAGTCCCGGGTCAATCAACTTAAGACTTTCACTCGTCTTGTCATCTTTCTTGGCCCCATCAAGTCGATTTTGTATGTGAATGATTCGCCCTCGGAACTCGACGAAACAGTCTCGATCCCCATTATGATCGACGCTGAGTGTTGACAAGGCCTCCACCCGCTGCCGAAGGAGGGCCAGTGTTCGAAGATATGCCTCTGTTCCTTCAGAAGCTTGGGATACGGCGATATAGCGGTATCCGATGAGCATGGCGAATCCCAATTGTATCCATTGTGCATTGGTGAAGCCTAACTCGGATTTGGGTGGGAGAGAGAGATAGAGACTGAGAATGGAGTCTACCGCATTGACGGCCGCGTGTGACAGCTCCTCACGTAAAATTTGAGAGTTGATGGCTATCAACGTCGAAGAAGGTTGCTGTTCTGTCATGTTGAGGCCTAGTTGGTAGAGACAAAGGCCTGTGGATTGAAAGTGGAATGCGAGCAATGCTGGAAGATTATCAGTTTGCGCACTTGGAAAAGAACATGCTATGCAATGCACTCACGAGAGTCATGAAGGTCGAACGGTAATCCTTTATGGAAAGTGGACAGGTCTTCTTTGATGCTTGTCACGTAGAGCTCTGCACCCGACCCAGGTCTCACCAGTTCGTCTGTATGACTTGCAGACAACCGGTCTATTTTCTCGGCTATCTGCTGTAGCTGCACAATGTGCAGTATGTAATGATCGAGTGGATATTCGTTTGCATCGTGGAGAGACTGGCAATATTCTTCGATATAGGGAACGTAGGAGAAAGTAGAGTGTTTTTGAAGAAGGATTGCGTTACTAGCATTCCATCAGTCTCCCCTGGAGGTACATTTTAACAAATAACCAACTTACGATGATGACAGGTAGTAGCAACCTATAACAGCTCTCTTTTCATCATTGTTCCAAGAGGCTCGATCATACGTATGCTCATCCCGAAACTTGAGGCCTGTTTTCCATGTTTTCACATCTGGTGCTCGGTCCAGCCGTAGTTCGATGATGAGACTTATCGCTAGTTGGAGATACTGCGTGTAGCGGTGTGGCTTGGTATGATAATGCGACCTATCATAGTGTTAGGCATAATCTATACAGAATAATGGTGTTTATTGGACAAGCGCATTTACCATGCTAAGAACACCAATAGCCCTTGCAACAAGTCAAAAGAAATTTCTCCATTCAGTATCATGCGAGAAGATACTGCTTTCTTTACTTCGGCTCCGAGAAATCGCTGCATCGGCATATTATCGTAAGATGCAGTGGCAAGGATGGCCAGGAACAGAAACGGTCTTTCCTGGCGCAGGTAGTGGACTGATACATCTGGCGGGATGATGACGAAGGGGAAATGGGGAGTCATCACAGTCCGAAAGGTTTGCAGATAAGTCTGCGCTGTGTCTACACTAAGACATTTTCGATCGATGACGTCTTTCCCATCCTCATCGTCAGTAACGGAGGCACTTCGTGATTTGGCGTTCCGTTCTAGTGGGATTTGGACAGTATCGCCCGACGAGGCACGGAACTCTTTAATTTCCGCTTCAAGTGCCTCTATTTTTCTGCCAGACAATAAATCATGCGCACATTTGCAGCTATCTGATAAAATGGACGCACCGGTCTTTTTGGAAACCATGAAATCGACGACCTTTCTGACGATAGATACACTCCCGGCCGAGACGGAGGCATCTATACAGATCAGCCTTATGACCATCTACCACGTCCCGAACTTGAAAGACCCTACCGATGACACACGTGTGGATTTTCCGCTTCGCGAATACAGCGAACTTTGGATTTTGAGCAACTCTGACAGATTCTTGATACGGTGGCCATAATAAGTACTGACGGCCAGCTTGAGCACGCGCTGTCTAATCTGTGATTCGGTACACCGACTAGGACAATGACAAGAGATTCGTCTTCTGGCTGTCGAACCACAGTTGCCTGACATTTGAAAAGCCTCGTTATATTGAAATGGGGCTGTGCAACATGCAGGTCAGGCCGACAGCAAGAGGTGGGTCAGGCCGGAACATTAATTTTCCAGATGTAGATGATGGATTGGGAATCCACTTGTATGGGACAGTTTGAATACCAGTTTCTTGGCAGTATCGGCTTTTCGTATCCTTGCCCTTTCCTACGTCTCTTCTATCCACCAGATGTGAACTCCCCACGCCTCATCTGTCAGTGGAACAATATATTGTTAATGTATGATCTCGAATTCTACAAGTCCGTAATCAATACAGTAATTCCTCAAAAAGATTGGGGCATGCTTGACACAGCATCTCCACTTCCTGACAACCCCGCACTCTGCTCACTCGCCCACCCGATGTCGATGTGGAGCATGCGTCAGAAGGAAGGTTTCGTTCGTTGGGAGGGAATACACGAGCCCCAGACGCGTTCTTCGTTCTTTTAGCTATCTTGACTAGGCGGGGAATGGACATCTTGCATGGGAACCCCCGGGACCCACATACCGCGTTAAGTCAGTCCCACTATTGCCTTCTGAGATGGGTCAGTCGACTCAGTCTATATATCTTCCAGACACGGGGAATCTGGAGGTACATCTGCTATAGTGGTAGAGTTGCCCACGCTAAGGACTATTCAGATCAATACGTCTTCAGTGCAAGGTGAAAGGCTATGTGGCAGAATAATGCTAGTTGATTAGGTAGGGAGTTTGGTAATAAAATGGTAGCGCAATAGAAGTGAAACAGCAAGTGTCAATTCTGCATATATTGATGGGAACATAACTAAATGTTGTTACGACCCCTGCAACAGCCAACTAATCGAAGGTCTGTTTAAACAACGATGAGCCACTGAGAACCAGTTTGAAGTGGCCTCAGCGCTAGCCCCATGTCACGTGCATCTCCTGATACGTAGACACGCAGATTCAGGGGAACGCGCGAGAAACGGCCACCTTCACCCACATACCCACTTTACGGCCGCAGTACACCGACCTGTGAACCGAAGCTGGACCCTGCGTCCAATTTACCGTCGCAAAGATCACACAGGTAACCAATTATGACTCGTGTTTGATTAGCGTGTCATGTATCTTGCCGTATAAGCCACCATCTCGGATCGGAGATAACTACATAATAGCCCATGGCGTACCCACACCGCTCCATTGGCACGCCTTATATTCATGAGGCCCCACTCATAGGGATTCTAAGTGGTTGCAAATATTCGACCCTCAGCCTTAATACTATCTCCGATCCGAGATGTTACTGTATTTAGGATCCTTGGCGGCCATTTTGGATACTACGTCGAAAGTGTTCAAGTCTCTATGACTCTGAATCCTCCTGGGGCTTTGTTTCTATTTTGTTATGTTTTATTAGCACCCAATCGACTTGCTAAGGGTCTCCCTAGTATCGGGCATTGCGACAGTTGATCGGAGCAAGACTATTCTCCACATATTCAACATGATGATCGCGACCGCTATAAGCCACTTATCTAGTACGCAACTCCTCAACAGAACCAACCTTCCCACAAATAACCGAATCATTCAAGTGCCATGTAACAACCGCTAAACATACTTCTAATCGTTAGTCGCAACACAAATCCATCACACTCCACGCTCCAGCCCAGACACATCAACAGACAAAACCTACCACCTATCAGGCGGCGCAATAACTGGAATAGTAGTCGTATCTTTCGCGGCCATCGCAATCGTGGTGCTCATCATCTTTCGCAAAAGAATCGTGGGTTGCTGCAGCCGTGATAAGACCCCAGTTGTCGATAATGAGCACGCCTTGTCGTCGCCCACTTATATGCCTCCTCAAATGCAGCCTGCACTACTGAGTAGTGACTTAGCGTGGCAGGCTTCGGAGATGTCGGAGCAGAATGCTTTACATGAAATTGGGTCCATGGACGCCAAGTCAAAGGGTGATGGACGGGTTATACATGAGCTTAATTGAGACTCTGAAGCTGGGGCAGGCTGTCGACATGCATGTTCGTTGGTCTGGGTTATCGACACGCCTTCCGCTATCATTTCACCTTACCTTTCGGCTACGTATGACATTTTCCATCGAAAGCACAACTTCTGTATATTAATAGCCTGATATTTTACATTTTGATACTCGAATCCAGGCATGTTGCGCGTTGATTGAGTCTGCCCGCCGGCTTTTCGTTTGTCCAATCTGCATTTATGTGTTGATTCCAACATAGATACGCCTAGATAAGCTCGTCAACCAACCCAGATATCGTTATAGTCACTTGTCTTACATGCGTGCAATAACAAAAGCGTGCATGACCAGTGGAGTAATCAAAAATGACAGCAACGGAGGTACTGACCACGGAACTACATCAACCACTGATCGCAATCCATATAAATCGCTCGGCGCTTTTCTGACTGATCTGCCTTAAAAGCTGGACCGGTCACCGCGTCTAAGATTTTGAGGAATATCTCAACATATTGCAGTGGGATATTCTAGATTATTTCAGCCTTTTCTGACTCTCAATATCCCGTTGAATTAAATCAAACCTTCATGTTTGCAAAATTTGTGGGCGCGGATTTTATCTTGCTGTTTCTACGTTATATTGAACCACCAGGTGATGCGTCACTATTAATCAGTCAAACCTGATTTGCTGTTGTTCAGAATTGCTAGTTGTCTCGCTGATCGTTATAGAAATGGATCTTTCAAGTTCAAAGAAATGACATTCTTAGACGGTCGACCTATGGCATCTGCATACAACTGCCCATGGATACAGACAATCACTTCATTCAACAGAGTAGACATCAATATCAACATGGTTCGGAATACTGGGTTTACGAAGCTCGCCCACAAAAACAGTTCGGTTCAACCAGTCATAAGGGCCGCTCCGAACTTCAAATCGGGGATTGGTCTTCGCGTACCACTGATCCTCAGCAACCTTCTCAGGTCCATCGCTCCTTCGGAATTTTCGAATCCATCCTTCATTCGTAACACTGATTGGAACTCCGTCTGAAGATTTGATGGTGTATTTCGCAAAGAGATGCCCGATTCCATCTTCCCGGAGAACGTTCCAGTCTCCACCTCCCGGGAGAATCGTGGCTGTTAACTTCGGGCCCTCGACGGTTCCTCCTGTGATCGGGATAAATCTTCGGGATCCACATGGTGTATCTCCAAATTCAAGTGCTGGCGATAGGTCCACGTGTAGAGTGAACGCGAATTCTAGAGTAGGTGCCATTGTGAAAGCCTTCGCCCTTTTGTATGCTAGAGGAAAAGTGGTCGATGTTGGGTTGACGTGGGTAATTTCCAAGTGAGTAAAGCTAAAATGTTTAGATTGGGTGATCCTGGAACATTATTTGCAGCTTAAAGATGAGATTCCTGCGGTGAATCAGAAGACATCCACGGTGGTGAGGGGTTCTGGCGAGACTAGACTAGATGGAACTAGTAGCTTATTTCTTAGCCGAGGTACCTGCGTCCACGCTTTCCAAGGTTCATTGCGGTCTACTCGACATCACCAAAATTGATTTGAAATATCCAAGTTTTGTAAGGGGGAAATGCCTGTTCAAGTCCCAACCTTTACCATTAGTATCCGTTATCTGCCCTATTAGTTGTGCCGAATTGCGTAGAATGAACTGAAAATACCCAGCAATTAGGACCTGAGCTGTATTTCTAGTATATCCCCTTATTCAAGCCGGAGCTGATAGATCCCCATACATATATATGTTATTTCCTGCATATCATGGAGAGTTGATTGTTTGTCGGGAGCGGGGAATAGATGGAGAAAACTCGTCTGGTGCTGGTCCATAATTTGATTCTTTATGAAATTCAATCATGGCTAAATACCGCATAATTTATCTGTAATCAATGAACAGATTCTCAAGGATAGTGCGATCATGAGTAGGGAAACTGGCCTGGATCTGATCCTTGTCTATACCCTTACGTAATCATAATATTATTTGCTGAGAGGAATGGCTTGGTGATTGCGCCAGTTTCAAGGTGCCAAAAAAGCAGGGGCACAATTCGCCTTACCTCATATATTCAATTTAGAGGTCTTGCTGGGTAAGAAAAAGAATGTCTGCGTTTGACTAACCTCCAGCCTATTCACATCATGACATCTGTGGTGGGGAATCTAAGCAACGAGGACTTGGATGGGGGAATGTCTGGTCTTGTAGGCGCCTTAGCCAAGGTTAATGCAACTTGGCTGCCTTTTGATATTAGCCGCTCCTTTGGTGTTCAAAGGGTTTGGGAATCGACGGAAGCCCAGATAGAAAGGCTTGCATTATTGCAGCTACATGACTCGAGTGGCTAGCGATAATGCCCGGGGAACTTATCTCCGTTTACCAGCTTAGCTCCGCTCACAGCTACGAACGGAAGTATCGGCATTTGGAGAGTTTTAATGGATTATTAAGATATTGATGTACCTAGCATATAAGGCAGCTAAACATAACGCTATGCACCTATCAACTTTTCCAAACAACTTTGATAAGATTTGCTAAATATGAATTCGATTCTCAAGATGGCCCCAAAGATTGTTCTTGTCACTGGTGGAAACAGCGGCATTGGCTATGAGGCTGTTAAAGCCTTGTTTGAGGCTGAAAAGCCCTACCACATCTTCCTGGGTAGTCGGTCACTCGAAAAAGCGACCGAAGCTATTAAGGAGATCCAAAGCAAATGCCCCGAGGCTACTAACAAGATTGAACCCCTCCAAGTCGATCTGACAAGCGATGAGTCCATCGAGAGTGCATCTGAGAAAGTGAAATCTGGCCCAGGCTACATTGATGTCCTTGTCAATAATGCGGGTAAGCAAATCGCAAAAAAGCAGTAGTCCTGAGCTCATAACATTAGGTGCGACATTTGATCTCGAATACCTCGCCAATCGAGTCTCTCTCCGCGAATGCTTCAACAACGCCTACAATGTGAATGTGACCGGAACAAATGTCATGACTGCCACCTTCATACCCCTTCTTCTCAAATCAGTTGAGCCGCGTCTGATCTTTGTGACTGGTCTATCGGCGATCAACCAAGCTGCAGAGTCATATTTTCCCACGCCTCCCCAGCCAGCTGGATGGCCAAAGAAGATCGAATTCGAGACAATCGGTTATCGGTGCAGCAAGGTTGCTCTGAATATGATGATGTTAGATTGGAATCACAAGTTGAAGGCAGATGGTGTCAAAGTGTGCTGTGTAGGCCCTGGGATGTTGGCGACGAATCTAGGCAATATGCGTGAGAAGGCTCTTGCAATGGGGCTAAAGCACCCAAGTATCGGGGGCCAGCTGCTCAGAGCAGTTGTGGAGGGTGAGAGGGATGATTCAATGGGGAAAATCATAGTTCGAGAGGGAGTTATGGATTGGTAGCGTGTATTGTAGAAGCGAATCACCTTGACATTGGTGGGTCTGGTCGCGCTTACCCAATTAGGCCTGGATTGCTCCACAATCGAAATGGCCATACTTGCCTTACCATCTTCTTTTTCTCAATACTAATAAATTGTTCGACGATGAAGGAGTGGTCATTGTCCACTGATGGCCAGAGTGCGATCGTAGGATGGTAATTCGGATGATATACACATTCATCTTAGAGTGCTTTCTCACTGAACTCCTTCGTAGAATAATACAAGACTCGGAGCCTTCGTACCCATATGAAGGCGCGGGAGGATCAGTGGCTCAAGCCGTCACACATGCTCCGATTGGAAATAAAAGGTGATAGAGTATGTGGAAGTTGTTAAGTCTAACTCCGGGCGTTACCAGAGATAAGTAGACATTTTGGTACAAGACAACAACCGTAACAAATCTGGTGAATTCATCAGTATAGAAGGGAGGTATGATTTGGACATACCGCTTAAAGGTCTCAAACAGGAATATTCATAGGGGCTTTTGACGTAAAGAGGGAGCTGAGGTCTTCGCTGATCAAAAGCTTGAGTAAATCATTACCATGTGCTAGAGCACCCAATCCTGGCGCGTATAGATCTAGACTCTCACACCTTCAATCATGCTCGTGTTTTTCAGAATTCAACATATAAATGGGCGAACAGACGAGTAGGGTCGACCCTTATTCGCACCAATATTCAACCCCCAAAATAGCACAAAACTGTATGTTCGCTTACAGCTCATTCGCCTGGAGTCCCTCTGGGATCTCGTATCTCTAAATCCGACTGTTTTGTATATAAAGCAGCTCACCTTTCCAAGGTTGATTAAACCAGGGTCCGAAGTAAGTCCAGCTCGTATTGCGGCCGCCACAAACATCGGCTTCCGAAACAGGGACTTTTAGATTTACCGCTGAGGTGTTGGTAGAAGGCGGTATCTCCCAGTGGAGATGTCCAGGTGCCTGAGGGCTGATCGGGGAAGTGGGTTTGAATGCGGGTCAAACTTCCGTTGCCCTAGCCGTGCTATGTAAAGCCGATTGCAACGGCTGGAAATGACGTCATTATTCATCGTCCTAACTGATCCTGGAGGCTGTTATTATGTATGATGCTCTAGATATGTCCCAAAGAGTCCCTGTAATTGACCCCAGGCTCTTGGTATTGACAATATTCCAATTGATGGCTATCGAATTGCTCAGTCTACCCTTCATTTCCAAGTTTATGCTTATTGTTTTGCACGGAACCTGGCGGAAGGGATCTCAATTAGTAAGGTTTCAAAGATCTGACAAATCAAACGTGGGGTACATAGAATACACAAATCGCGCGCTTCCTTAAGACATATCGTCAATTGAATTTGAATTGAAAATGAAGCAAGCTTTCGTCAGCAAGGACACCATTGTCACTATCCGGGACACCGAGATCCCCGTGCCCAAGGAAGGCCACGTCCTCATTCGGGTTGTGGTATCCGGCACCAACCCGAAGGACTGGAAAGTGCCCCGCTGGTACCCGAAGAACGATAGCACCAATGAAGGAGATGATATCGCTGGATACATCGAGGCTGTTGGGGAGGATGTCGTTGGCTTCAGTAAAGGAGACAAGGTGGCTGCGTTCCACCAGATGATGACCCCTAATGGAAGCTGGGCGGAGTACGCCATCGCTCCGGCACACACGACATTCCATCTTCCTGCCAAGACTAGCTTCGAAGGTACGTTGTCGATCACAATTTATCTGGACCTTTGTTAATGTGAAATTAGAGGCTGCGACTGTCCCGCTCGCAGCTATGACTGCTGCGCTGGGCCTATACCAGAGGTTGAACCTGCCTCTCCCCTGGAACCCTACCAGTGAGCCCGTGCCATTGGTAGTGTATGGCGGATCCTCGGCAGTTGGTTCATTCGCTCTGAAGCTTGCTAATCTATCCAACATTCACCCGCTCATCGTGGTGGCCGGAAAGAGCAGCTCCTTCGTCGAGAAGCTGATCGACCGCAGCAAGGGCGACACTATCGTCGACTACCGCGAAGGCGACGAGGCCGTTCGCACAAAAATCAAGGCTGCCGCTGGCGGTAAACCCATTCACCACGCATTCGATGCAGTGTCCGAGAATGGCAGTTCTAAAAATCTCCGGGCTGCACTGACAGCTCCTGGCAAGATCACCACGGTGCTCCCCACTGATGGCGAAGGAGATGACAACAAGATTGTCATTCACCGTACCATGGTTGGAACAGTTCATGACTCCCCTACCGAGGGAAAGACGATCGAAGATCGTGAGTTTGGCGCGATCTTCTTCCCGTTCCTTGGTCGGGGTCTGGCGGGAGGCTGGTTCTCGGGACATCCCCATGAAGTGCGCCCGGGTGGCTTGGGTGGACTTCAGGGGGCACTAAATGACCTTGCGGATGGAAAAGCTTCCGCGGTAAAATATGTGGTGCGGATCGCCGAGACGGACGGTGTCTCACAATAAACCGTCGGACCTGCGGGCTGTGGGGACGGAGTTGAGGCAGAAATAGGAATAGTGTACTGTTAGAATTAGATTCTTCACACTAAAGGGATAGTACGATCCAAACAATATTATCCAATACAAGTTAATATACTTGTCGCCAACCAGGGAATCAAAGTGTTAGCATTAGTAACCGGTCAGGTACCAGTTTGAACGATTCACGATCCCCGCAGGCTCCACGTGCCTCGGGGCATTTGTACGGTCCGATGCCCGGAAGCTTAACCTTCCTTGTAAGCGAGGCACTAAACAGGAACAATGCGCGGCGATGACCCAGCTGAGTATGGCGGGTGACAAGTGATCGACAGCTGCAATGTAAAGCGCAGCGTGGCTTCCAAATTCCGGGTGATTGGTCTATTGGACCTGCAGAATATGGGAGGTACAAGCTGCGCTGCACATGCAACTTTTCAATCACACGCATATAAAAGGGGACCGATCGACATGGCTATCATTTTGTTTTTGGGTTCAATAAGTCTTTTGGTAGCTAGAGATCTGACTGAGCTATTGAAATCAAAATGGTTGGATTCACCACTGTCCTCAAGACTCTACCAGCGCTGGCTGCCAGCGCTCTTGCCAGTGTCAACTATCCCACTATCCCCACAGACTTGACCACTCCTGTCCAGCAGCGTTTGGCTGTCTATGGACCTAATTGTAAGATTTGACTGCCGGTATAACATGGGGTTGAAGGGGTTGTGCTGACTTGTGTAGCTGTCTCCGTTGGTTGGAACACATACGAACAACTGAATCAGAGCTGCGTGACCTGGGGTACCTCGGCAGATGACTTGAGCTCTAAAGCTTGTTCCACCGGGTCAAGCACTTACTCGACTTCGCGGACATGGTCTAGCGCAGTGGTGTTGACTGATCTTACTCCGGCCACCACCTACTACTACAAGATCGTCTCGACAAACTCCACTGTGGATCACTTCCTCAGTCCCCGTACCCCTGGAGACAAGACCCCTTTCAATCTCGATGTCGTGATTGATTTGGGAGTTTACGGTGCTGATGGTTTCACCATCTCCTCGACCAACTCCAAGAAGGATACCATTCCCTATGTCCAGCCCGCGCTGAACCACACCACCATCGGCCGCCTTGCCGACACTGTGGATGACTATGAAATCATCATCCACCCCGGTGACTTCGCCTACGCTGATGACTGGTACCTTAAGCTCGCAAACCTCTTGGATGGTACCGAGGCCTACCAGTCCATCCTGGAACAGTTCTATGACCAGTTGGCACCTATCGCTGCGCGCAAGCCCTACATGGCCAGCCCAGGTAACCACGAAGCGGACTGCTCCGAGATCCCATATCTTCTGGAGCTCTGCCCAGAAGGCCAGAAGAACTTCACCGATTTCATGCACCGCTTCGAGAAGACCATGCCCACTCCATTCGCCTCGTCGTCAACCAACACAACCGCTCAGGCATTAGCCACTCAGGCCCAGAGCTACGCGCTCCCCCCGTTCTGGTACTCCTTCGAGTACGGCATGGCACACATCGTCATGATCAACACTGAGACCGACTTCACTGATGCTCCTGACGGAACTGACGGCTCAGCCGATCTCGACAGCGGACCTTTCGGCAAGCAGGGGCAGCAGCTCGAGTTCCTGAAGGCTGATCTTGCCAGCGTTGACCGCACAGTTACTCCCTGGCTGATCGTCGCCGGCCACAGACCCTGGTACAGCACTGGTGGCTCGGACAACATCTGTGACTCGTGCCAGGATGCCTTCGAGGAGCTTTTCTACACATATGGTGTTGACTTGGGTGTCTTCGGACACGTGCACAACTCGCAGCGATTTACCCCCATCTATAACGGCACTGTTGACTCCGCCAACTTGACCGATCCCAAGGCCCCTATGTACATCATCGCTGGTGGTGCGGGTAACATCGAGGGTTTGAGTGATGTTGGAACTGAGCCTGATTACACTGAGTTTGCTTATGCGGACGATTACAGCTATGCTACTCTTAAGTTGTTGGATGAGCAGCATCTGCAGATTGATTTCATTCGGTCATCGACTGGTGCGGTTCTGGATAGCAGTACCCTTTACAAGTCTCACGCCACTCAGTTTGTGGTGCAATAGATGGTGAGACCGCCATTCAACCCAGTCGAGATCTATGTATATATTGTGCATATGGGGTGATGCATAACGACTTCAAGAAAATACGCGTGACATAAAGTTTAGACTGCAAATAAATGATTCCTAGTTTCTTTGGTGGCTGTCACTGGCAAAAAAAAAAATGAAAACATTCAGAGACCCCAGGGTTTACACATTGTAATCCAACTAGATCACATGGTGACTGCGCAGTGAGACTAGGTACTTGGCTGGGAAGGGGATCTTCTCATTGGCCGATTTTCCGCGTATGACCAGCCTTGGAAGACGCCTTACGCCCCTAATGAAATTCATTTAAAATCAAATGACGCCCCGCGATAACTTTATCTCAGTGTCTAGCCCCATTATCCTAGCGGCGCATGAAATAACTGTTTCCAGAAAACATCCATTTTCCTGTTGTTCTCATTGGTGGTCCATCGATCGCCCCACTATTACTCACAATTGCTCACCCCTCATCGTGTCTGAGTCCGAGTAAGGGGCTCCGCAGACTTCTGATATAAAGCGAGTCCTAATTCCTCATAGTAAACCTCCAATCAAGGCATAAAGATCCTCCAAAATTACCTCCTTTCACATTCACACAATGGCTCTCTCAAATAATAACCCCGCCATGATATTCTACGACATCGCATTCCGGCCCCCAGTCGAATCTACCCCCGCAGCCCCAAATCCATGGAAAGCGCGCTACGCCCTCAACATGAAGGGAGTCCACTACAAAACACAATGGGTCCAAATGCCAGATATCGCGACTGTGCGCCAAAAAATTGGCGCACCCGCAAGCCGCAAATTTGCCGACGGAACCGACTACTACACGCTCCCCATGCTCACAGACTCCAAAACAAACTCCATTCTCGGAGATTCATTCGACATTGCCCTTTACCTTCAAAAACAATATCCCAACTCCGGAACAGGGGATTTATTCCCGAACCAAACGCTCGATTTCAAGTATGAGCACGGCACAGCTTTTTTGGTACCGCTCTCCGAGCGTGAGGAGGGTGAATTTGGCGAATACGTCCGATTCAATAGGAGTGTTGATTCTGTGTTTACGGCGCATGTCATGCTTATGGCTCCCGGGATGCAATTTGATCCGGCGCATGAAAAGGCGATTCAAGCGATGTTCGCGAAGCGGGCTGGTTTGGAGACTTTGCCACCCATGGAGGTTGGAGCGGAGGATAGGGCAAAATTGATGGTTTCGCTACGGGATGCGCTGGCTGATTTGGTGAAGCTTTTGGATCGGGATGAGACTGGACCGTTCATTCTAGGTCAACAGGCCAGTTATGCGGATTGTATTGTTGGGGGGTGGTTACGGATGATGAAGATGACTTTGCCTGCATCTGAGTGGGAGGAGGTTATGGGGTGGTACGATGGAACTCTGGATAAATTTTACCGGGGTTTGGAACAATTTTCCAAAGTGACATGATAGCATGTACAAATCAAAATGTTGATATTCCCTATTTTATCGTGTCCTACTTAAAGCTTTGCATGTGGATGTTCAGTGTGAAAAGTAAATCGTAAGCGCAATTCCCCGGTCACTAGATGTATGATTGAGTATCAAAAATGCAACAAGCCACATTGCCAATGATATGTTTTCTGTTACCAAACAAGATCGGATCTCATCTCCTCTCAAGGTCAAAGAAAGACTTCAGATCTTAGGTGATGCCGAATCGGGAAATCATAGATCGGGTACCCGCACGGCATGACATCACCCTTCACCTTATTTTCCGTTTAGAACGCGTCGCGCAGATTCTATCCAATACACTCCAATACACACGCCATGGCAAAACGAACTTTAGATTCCTTCTTCAAGCCCGTCTCCCCACCATCAACCGACAAACGCATTAAACTTGACCAACCCACCGCGGAACCGCAATCGCAGCAGCCAAATCCAGAATCTGCGGATACCAGAATAGACGAATCCAATGTCGAACCAAGCACTCACCCAACCTACCCAATCCCAATTCCACACCTGCCCTCCCATATCGATGTTGGTATACAACACGGAACCCCAGCGCGACAAGCACGTAACATAACCAACCAACCACACCTCGACCTACTATACTTCCAGCCATATCTCGCACGGCAAACGGCAAACGAACTTTTCAAGTTTTTACGGCGGGAACTACCGTTCTACCGCGTCAAGTACTCGATCAAAAGAGGCGGAGTCGAGACGGCGATCAATACCCCTCGCTTTACAACTGTCTTTGGTGTTGATGATACGGCGAGATTTGTGCGGTCGAACCAAAGCACGGAGCCCGACCCAAGCACAGCGCATAAAGACTTGACCCTCATAAACGCCGAAACCAAGGTCCCCATCTCTCCGACCAAATATCAATACAATCCGCGACCTATACCACCCTGCCTCGATATCCTCCGCCAGCAAGTTGAAACCGCAACAGGCGCAACCTATAACTTCTGTTTGGTGAACTACTACGGCAGCGGCGAGGATAGTATATCCTTTCACTCGGACGATGAACGATTCCTAGGTGATCAACCGAATATTGCTTCGTTATCGCTTGGCGGGGAGAGGGAGTTTGTTATGAAGCATAAACCACCTCCTACTCCGACTGCTGGTTCACATGGATTCGGGACCGGCACTAGGAGTACAGCCGGGTTGAATGGTGACACCCGAAGTCAAACGGTCTCGGATAACAATACAACGTCAACAGCCCCAACTCAAACAAGTTCCCTTTTCCAGGGATCCGGTACGACTGATTCTCAACATGCGGGTGCACAACCACCTTCACATGGGCAGATGCACCTCCAGACTGGATTGAAAAGCACAGCATCGCAGCAGATCAAAATGCCCCTCGCATCGGGTGATATGGTTGTAATGCGGGGTGACACGCAAGCCAATTGGTTGCATAGTATACCGAAGAAACGGGGTCGGGCCGGGGATGCGGTGCGGGGACGGATTAACATTACGTTTCGGAAGGCGGTTGTACCTGCTGGCACGAATAATTATTATCATTACAATGTTGGGAGTGGGCCTATTTATAGATGGGATGAGAAGAGGGGTGTGATGGATGTTATGAAGTAGTCATGGTAGGAACGAGATATACTTTGAATCGTGATTTATTTGTTGATAATATATGCATGCCCAGCAACTAACCCCTGCTCAGTGCAAATCCAATGCGGTGGTGAGCTATGCATTGACGCAATCGCCATTCTCAAACTCCATGTACATTGCTCCCGAAGAAATAGACAGTGAAGCAAGTCGTAAGATGTGCATTGGTGCGGTTCGTCAATCCCTGACCATATGAAAAATCCTCCCAGAAATAATACAGAGGGTAATTGAAGGAGGAAAATGGGAGAATACAAAAGTAGGGTAAAGGATGAAAAAGAAAAAGAAGAAAAATAAGGTAGAAAGGTAGAAGGTGAAGTTAGAAGTGTAATGTGGCGTTAATTAAAATCCGTAGACTTCCTCGCCGTAAACGTCGGCATAGCATTGGAAGACATCAGGGCAGCTGGAACGGGTTAGTACATTAATTAATTGATTGGAGTGGAGCCAACTCACAAGACGGGGTCCTTGCCGAAAATAATGTGCCACGAGTACTCCATAATGTTGGAAGTGACCTCGTCGGGCAAATCATTGTTCAGCACCCAGTTATACATGCGCTTATAATCAGAGAGCGGACGCATGAGCACCTGCTCCTTGGAGACTGCAAACTGTGAGCAGCATGGTGCCGCGATGATTTCGGGCACTTTGGTGTTGCCGAACAACTCCTTCCAGGCATCAGCATAATGTTTTTCACCGGTGTCGCCTGGCTTCGGAGGGTTGCGGAACGGCTGCATTTCGGCCGGGCAACCAGGGGACAATTGACAGCGTAGATTCACGAAGCCTTCTTGTAGCACAAAGTCGCGCTGGAGGGCCCGCACCGAGTCCACATTGCTGTAATCCATTGTATCGGTGTGCCAAGCGGCGGGCCAGCCGTCGCGGTGGCTGTGCAGGAAAATAATCATAGGGGGAAGGTCATCGTAATGGTCGACAATATATTGAAGGTAGGGTAGGGCCTCGCGGCCCTTGTTCTTAGGGGTGTGTACGGGGGCGTTGGTGTCATCAACGGTATAAATGTAATTGCGCCATCTGCGGATAATTCGCGTCAGTAATTTTTTTTTCGGTTCCGCCGAGAAAGCTAGTCAGACGGGGTGCATTCCCCCTGAACGGGAAAAGAAACACCAAGGGGCATTGAGGTATGAAAAAATGACAGTAGAATAAAAAAAATTGGGAACGTACTCGGCGACTTCGGCAGAGACCCACGCGGTGTTCTCCTCGCGCAATTTGCCCATCACAATAACACCGGCATTGGGAACCTCGATCGGAGTAGTTTGGTAAGTCAATCCCAATAATTTCTTGGAGCCACCGCCCCATTTCCTGTGAATGCCATCCTGGGTTGTTTGCTGTGGTTGCCGTAAGGAAGCGCGGAAAGATGTAGTATCGAAGTGCCAAAAAGACTGGGGGGCCTGGCCAACAGTGTGGAGTTGACGGTTGATCAGGACGAGCGCGAAAATGATCAGCGCAGCGGCCAAACCGATACGTAGTGAGAGCCTCATTTCAAGACCATGAACGCGCAAACAACAGAAAACGAGTGAAGGGAAGCCGAGGAGGAAAGAAAGGAGTATTTTTTTGCTCCGAGACACAGGTCCACGGATCGAGGGGAAAAAAAGACGCGCGAATCTCAGGGACGGACTTGGCGGGTCCTCATGCGGAGTAGCGGATTCTCTGTCGGCACAAATCACCAGAGACAGCGAAAGGAGGGTAAGAGAAGATAAAGCGAGTGACAAGAGAAGAAATAAAAGAAGTACGAGATCACGAGAGAAGATTTGGATTAAGAAACTAAATGAGGAAAAAGAAGAAAATCGGAATACAGTTGGAAGGCACTCAGCACATGTCTTGTCTCTGATTGGTGAGTCCTGACACAGTCAACATGGGGCTATGCTCAACAAGTACCATTTAGGTATCTTTGTGCGGCCCTCACATACAAAAGATACCTGCCACTACATAACTCTTTATCCGTCGATCCATTGCTGTGTAGCCCCTGGACCCTCCGCGTCCGACCACATCAAGACCACACCGGGATCGGCGGGGCCAGACACATTTGATGGTCTTAGCGGCGGGACCATGGATACGGACCGAAGCTGAGAAGGGCTGCAATTCGCGTTCATGACGCTTCCCGGTGGTTAAACCTGGTCGGCACTTGGACAAGACTGCAAGGGACAGTAGATGTTGTGCATTTACCCGCAGGCTGGGGAAGATCTCATGCCAGGGGGAATGCTACATTCATTGTGTAGGAGGTCAGCCGAGTCAGCTGCGAGGGGAATAAAAGTCATATTGTCCGATCAACATTTGATCTATAGATCACGAACTCCCCTTTCTAGTGCCATTGGTACGAACTCCTCATTTTCAGGGGTAATGGGAAATGAACGAATCCGATGCAATTTTAATTCTCACGGGAGATAATCCGATCCCTGGAAAAGCTCAGACCATCCGTTGTCCGAGACCCTCACGCTAACCATGGGACCACCTTCTACAAACACCCGGTGTCTAACCAATCAAGCCCATGATCAAACCGAGAATGTCACAATGAATCACTTACCACCAGTGGACGCCCGACCTGGTGGAATATTAATATCAAACGCCTCCTCAACCGAGGCATCCCTCCCCACAACACAGCGGGTCCGCTCCAACAATGCCAAATCCACACTACGATGCTGCTCCCCAAGATGCGCCATGAACTCATCCAAAGAATTTAGCGTTGGTGCAACAACATCAAGCTCTGCACAACAAAATATACACCCAAATGTACCGTTGACATGTGTCGGTGCCGAGACGCCGGGCTTCGTATACGCGAGGTGAGACTTCGCCAAGAATGACCAGCGGTACCGGATTCCTGTGGCCTCGTGGAGGTATATTTCTTGGTCAAAGCGCACATCATGTCGCTTGCTACCGGGCGCCAGTGGCATGCCAAAGTAGCAGCGGTAGCAACGCCACTTGGACATGAGGAGGTAGTAGCCAATTGGCTCGGAGTAAATTTTGAAGCCGCCAAGGCCGGAGCTGAGTTTCCACGCGCCTTTGCAAAATCCGGAGTACCCGTTTTCTTTGCTTGGCGGCCAGTATTGCCCCCCGGGTAGACTGGAGGGAAGGACTGTGAGGGCGGTTGAGTGTGTGGTTTCATCCGACATCACTGATGGAGCGGCTGGCTGGCCTGGAGTGGGTGAGGGTTGATTTGTGATCTCGGAGACCGCTAGGTGTGTATCTTCTCGGCTGGCTGTTTTGGGCACTTCCTCTGTGGGAGATATTGTTTCGTCCGACATATCAGAATCAGAGTCCGTGGCACATTCGGACCTCCCATCATTTGTCCACGGATTTCGCATCAGCTTGCGGGTCATTCTGCGAGTGATTTCTTCTTTCTCGGAGCGACGGCGAGGTTCCTTGGTTTTGGAGGGTTGCTGAGGCCGAGGATTTGCGTCTGTTGCTGGCTCTGTGAGTATCATCTTGGAGTTTGAGCATCGTGGAACAGGCACAGCAGAGCGAGCCAGGTACTCCAGGTCCGCTGTTGAAGCTACTGACGACGCGTTGGAGGCCCGGCTACCACTTCCACGCTTCGACCGATGACTCCAAAGCGAGCTGATAGCAGTTCCCAATCCGGAAGACTTTCTCTCCCGCTGCGGCGGACTATAGCGTTCATCTGGCTTATACAGCCCAAGCATTTCCGTCGGCGACCCGGATAGCTGCCCAGGAAAAGCCGTCGGGGGTGTAACGACGAACCCGCCGAGGCTGCTCGATCCCTTGGTCCGCGACAACGAGCGGCCCTGCTCTAACAACTGAATATAGTACCCAATAGTTGAAGTGGGGTCCACAGTAGCATAAACCGTCCCGACACCGACAGGCCACGGTACTGGCGCCGACTGCGCGATACGCTGATACAGCTCATGAAGTACGGAGATAGTACAGCTCCGACCATAATCCGATGCTGACAGGACAGCCATGACATCCAGACTAACACGTTGGTCCACCGCCCGACTAAGATGCGTCAACAGCATCCCCTGCAGAGTGATCACGATGTCCTTCATCTGCTCTCTGGATAAATTATCCCCTTCCTCGTACCGTCGCCCGAGTCGCGAGACGTGGTCGTTCCAGTGTGCGAGAATCTCATTCTGTCCGCGATCCAGTGAATGTTCGAGATCATTGGAGGACGCCTCTTCTCTCGGATGTCGACGATCCCATTTTTTCTTGATAGAGCGATAGAGCTCGCTGCCATCGCGGTAGGCGGAGACGACTAGGATTGTTAGCTTTGTTTGGCTGGGAAGGTGGGAACGTACTAGCTGCGACACAGGCTACAACGGCAATCACCTCCGCCCCAGACATGATGCGGGGCTGCTTAAAAGTGGAGAAACGTGAAGATCGAAGAGTGGAGTCTGTTAGACAGAGTACACTCGTAGCTCGATATTGTTGATAAACAGGCGCATTCAAGTGAAGCTTTGGACCGGAAAAGATGAGAGATGCAGGGAATAAAACGCCCAGAAAACAAGGAAAAACAAGCTCCAAGATGCCACCAGACAAAATGAGTTTGACTGGGGGCAGCGCGACGTGTATTATTTCGGCCTGGCTTCAGAGGACCCGGGCGCACTAGTACTAGGGTACTTGATCATGTGTACCTGCCATGGAAGCCCTGGTCCAAATGAACATATGAGACGCCAAGAACGCCGGGCGTGGCTAGACGCAATAGCCTGCAGTAAATTCGAGTGATGCCAGTCCATAAAGTAGGTGATTAACCGAGCTGGATGCGCGGTGATTGGCAGATGGGCCGAGATGTATAAAAGAGGGGGTGAGGCTGAGCATGTCTAATTGGGTGCTAATTGGGCATAAGCCAAAATCACCCGGGTGCAGGCCAGGATGGATTAAAATAGGCCTGGGTATATAGCAGTATTCTAATAGCCATGCTCTTACTGGTAGAGCTTACCCCAGATCTACAACCCCACTAGGTCCACAGAATTTGACATCATGCATAGATCTATAGTCAAAAGGATCCATAAAGATCAGATTTATGCTGGCTCCATGTTGTGGACGTCATCCCTAAGGAAAGGTGGATACTCCTAAGACCACAGTGGGACAATTTACCGGGAAGCACATGATCGAGTATATTCATATATTACTTGATCAAACTATACGTTTGGAACATCACCGAGATCTGATCTTTCTGTATTATGAGATCGCATAAAATCAACAAAACATTGTATGAACCACATTGAACCAATTAAGTCACAACGCCCGCATGCAAATGCAAAAAAAGAAAAAACAGGAAGCCTCCAGGATATCAATAAACAAATCAGAAACCACCAACACAAAAAGAAACACGTAAACCATAACAATCCAAAATGAGCCTAGATCAGCAGCACCGTCCCTTCCGTTGAGCCGTATGCATGACCTGCACCTCCTCCACCTCCCCAACATTAGGCGTCGAAAGCCCCAACCAACTCCGCCTCTTATCCCCATACCCAAGGCGAAAGCTGCCATTTCCATCCATACTGCCAGGCGTGTAAGGACTAACGCCAATTCCAAGACCAGGAGTGCCAGCCGCACTCAAAGCAGCATCAGCATCACGCTTGTTCCGCTGCTCAACCAACTTCCGCGTAATAACCCGAAAAACTTCTTCAATACCCTCTCCATCCTTAGCTGAGATCTCATGACAACAGTCCCAGCCGATCTCCTGTCCCCAAAATGCCGAACTGCGTTTACTATCGGGACTCTGTAACGCGCCCGTCGACATCCCAGCCACACTCCCCACACTACCCCCTCCCCCGGCGTTTGCGCCACCAAAAACACCGGCGCCAAACCCAAGCCCCATACCCAAACTAGCGGTAGGAGGTGGCGTCGACGCGCGAGAAGGATAAAGCTGTTCAGCGACGTATGCGATCGTTCTCTCAAATGGGACCCTCCGTTTACTCGGCTCCATAGCGACGATGTCGGACTTCGTCCCGACAACATGGATAACGAGCGGAGGATGATCATCATCGCCTTCTGATCCTAGGTTCTTCCTCAACTCGCGTAACCAGCCTGCCATCTCTTGGAAGGAGTTTTCATCGGTGATGTCATAGCAGAGAAGACACGCGTGCGCGCCACGGTAGTAAAGTCGCGAAATACTGCGGAATCGTTCCTGGCCTGCTGTATCCCAGATCTGAAGCCGGACAGTCGTGTCGGATGTTGTGTCTAAGACGCGTTTTGTCACAAAGGAGGCGCCGACGGTGGATGTTGTTGTGCTCGGGTTAAAGGCGTTGCGGACGTAGCGGTGGACCAGGGAGGTTTTTCCGACGCCTGCGATAAGAAATGGATGTTAGTATTTAGCGTGGATTTTTGTGGGGTCGTGCTAGGCGTGTATAGTACCTTGTGCGCCTAGTACGACGATTTTAGCCTCGAGGGAGGAGCTCATGGCGCGGGGTTGAGGTGGGGGCGGGTGGTTATGGGCATGGTCTATCGGAGGTGTGTAGATGCGACGAAATGATAATGTAGATGTAGAAGTAATGAACTTGAGGCGGACGTCTAAATGCGACGAACAAACAAAGGAAATGCTCAGTTGAAAAGGTAATGAAGTGGTGAGTTCGAAACAAGGCAACACTGGAAAGCGGTAGGTATCAGCCGACCAAGGGTTTGGTCACGTCCATGTTCATGCAAGTCAGTTTTTAACTGCAAGGCGCAAGGCGCAAGGCGCAACCTTGGAAGGCATGACTCACATAGGTAAGACTCTTATTGATATGCAGGGATTAAATACGATAAGTGGAGTCTACTATTTATGAATATCTACTATTCTCGGTTACTCTTTCAGGCAGGCTCTTTTTGCTGGAGAAAATAAAAGTAAAAATCGAGCATCATAATGTCAATCTATATTCTAATACAAAGCACATATACATGATATCATGAAAAATTCCCATGCCCGACCGAAACCAGTCATAAAATCCAGACATGAACATGAAATCATCAGTCTGCATTTAGAACAGCAAACAATGGGTATAAAAAGGGGGTTCCCGGTATTCCTGAGAACATGACCAATGTAAAACAAAAGGAAAAACAAGGCAAAAACCTTGTCCTAGACAACGATATAATATGCACAGCCATAAACCAGAAGCAATGGCGAGGTCAACGCGCAGCGCTGTCGTCCAGAGGACTTTCAAATTAAGAGAAACATCTATTTCTCGTGGAGAGTAGTAGTGTTGAGGTCCTCCTCGTGGTTCTCACGCTGCTCATCAGAGGAAGAAGAGTTGGGGCCACCCTTCTCAAGATCCTCGGGGTGACCAAGATCACCGAAGCCGTACTCAAGAGCCTTCTCCTCAACCTGCTCATCGGTGAGTTTGGGCAGTTCACGGGCAGCCTTGACATAGCTAATCTTCTCGCAGTAACCCTTGGCAAAGATGATGTCGATCTCCTCCAAACTGCGACCAGCGGTTTCGGGGTAGAAGAAGTACATGACGGGGATGAAGACAGCGTTCCAGGCAGCGAAGAAGAGGTAGGTTCCCCAGCCGATGCTAGAGATCATGACGGGAGTGATCATGACGACAGTGAAGTTGAAGAGCCAGTTAGAGCAGGTGGAGACCGCGTTAGCCTTGGCACGGGTGCGGATGGGCGAGATCTCAGCGGGGTACAACCAGGGCAAGGGCAGCATGGCGGCACCGAAGAAGGCCATGTAAAGGAAGAGACCGAAGACGGCACCCTTGGCAGGGCCAGCAGTTCCAGGAATCAAACAGGCGAAGACGATGATCATGGAAACCATCTGGCCGGTCATACCACCGATGAACAGCTTGCGACGACCGATCTTCTCGATGAAGAACCAGGAGAAGGTAGCGAAGATAGCGTAGACGATCATGTTGACACCGGACAGAATATCGGACATGAAGGTGTCCATGTTCAAGGAGTTCTGCATCAGGACAGGCAGGTAGTAAATGACAGCGTTACAGCCAGATAGCTGCTGGGCGATCTGAGAGGAAGAACCGATAAGCATGCGGCGGAAGTGCTGAGTACGACCGCCAGTGAGGAGGTCGCGGTAGCCAGCACCCTCGGCGACACCAGCAGCCTCAATAGACTCAATAACAAGCTGCTTCTGGAGCTGAGTCTCCTGGTCCTCGATCTCACAGCCGGCAAGGGCAGCGAGGGCATACTCACCCTCGTGAACCTTACCACGGGAGATAAGGTAACGGGGAGAGTCGGGCAAGAAGTACATGCCGACGACAATGACGAGACCGAAAACGATTTGGAAGGCGATGGGGAAACGCCAGGTCAGACCGGGAGGACCGTAAGAGGCACCGAAGTCGATCCAGTAAGCGATAGCCGTACCAATGGCGATGATACCACCCTCAATACAAATGAGTAGACCACGGTTGCTGGTGCGGGAGCACTCAGCCTGGTAGGTGGGGATAGTCGAGGTGTTCATGCCGTTACCAATACCGGTAATGACACGGCCGAACATGAACTGCAATAGAGGAAGGTGGTCGACGAACGAGGTGACCTGAATAACAACACCGATGATCATGATGGTGGCACCGGCCATAACCATACGACGGCGACCAAGTTTATCAGCAGTGAAAAGGGCAAACATGGCACCGAACAAACATCCGGCCTCGTACACCGCAGTGATCAGAGCCTGCATGACACTGTCACCGTCGGCGGCAGTGAAGACGTCGTCGAACTCGGTGGCGTTAATGATACCAGACATGACACCCTGATCATAACCGAAAAGCAAGAAACCCATAGTGGCAATGGTTGACACGGCCAACGACAGTTTCCTGCCGGACATGCCCGCGAAAGAGGGCGCCATATTGGATGTATGTGATGAAGATAGATAACCCTATATCTTAGTCCACGTTGGGATCAAAAGAAGATCTGTCCCAGTGGATAATGCACGTGGGATGATATTGGAGGGGGTATGAAAAGTGGAGGGCGAGATAAGACTGATCAGAAAAGAAAAATTAACCCCGGGGGGAGGGAAGGGGGAGATATTTGAATGTCTCTCCGACCCAACAGCCATACGAAAGTGGCAAGGAGATGCAATCGTGGGGCCTGCCTGTTCTCTTCTCCATCCTTTTCCCCCGTGTCTCTGCCAGTAGGCACTCCGAGCGTCAAGCCACAAAAAAAAAAGAAAAAAACAAAAAAAGAAGAACAAAATAATGGGTCCCAAGCCGAGTGCGTATCCGATCTAGGACCTTGCTCCACTCTGGACCAATTGGTTTGTCGAATGGGATCCGCCATGGTGGGGCCAAGCCTCCGGATGCATCAATAATGATCGATTAAGCATTTCCCGAGGACTCCACTACTGCGCGGCGGTAGTTTGCGTCCCTGATGACATCAGGGAAAAATCAAAACCAGAAACCAGGCCGAAATTTTTCTGAGGGTCGATGTATGCTACCGAGAAACGCTGATTGGTTTCGGTCACGGCCCCAGTGGGGAGATGTCGTCCATGTTAAAGGCCCGCAATGACGAGCCATACATATGCAGCATGAAGAAATGAATTGTGGTTCGTTGGACGGTAAAATGTTCTTTACAATGGATTGCCAGGTACTTTTTACGAGGAAGGAAGGTCCTAATAATAATAATAATTAGTATCTTTTCGGTAAGTAGAAAAAAAACAATTTTTGCGACGTACAAGGTAAGGAGGTACAATAGCCGTCCTGTCGCTCGTTTCTTTATCCCTTCGCTACCAACTCGTCACTAAATCTGGGGCCACATCAGACCATGCTCAAGAGAGAACAATTCGGATGTGCCATCATCCGGTTCTCGGACGAATCCCGACCAAAACGCACGGTCATTATACTGTAGATAGATCTCAGCTACGTAGTTGCGATGATGAGGCTGCACGAAGATCCTGCACTGACGAGATGCATGAGAGGATCCCGTTAGACAACTATAATAGGCTAGAAGGTGGCTTAAGCGGTGTAACGGCTGAGGGGAAGGAGGGGTGTCAGTGCCTCCATGCGTATGCGATAGATGTTGATAACAGTAAGAGGGGTCGGCGACAACACTCGGGATCCCGTCACCGTACATCCCGAACGAGTGCGGACACCGGGAAACAAGTGGAGAAAGATGATGCAAGAATGCGCCGCGAGCATACTAGTGGCTTTTCTTAGCGGATCAGTGGATCCTTAAGAGACCCACTCATAATCACGCCCTGGAAAAAACAAAAAATGAATTATCGTCGACTATTTCCCCCTTGCCTTAAGCTGCTCGCCTAAATCATTTATTGCTTAACCCCAGGTGGTTTAGGTAGCTTAAGCGGCGTTTCTCCAGGTCTCTCCCCGTGGAGATGAGATTGGGGAAGGACCCCTGTGCTGTACAAAGTACGCTATATTGGTTTCCAGGCCCTTCACCGAGCCTGCAGCCAAGACATCTACTGCATAATCTGTACCATTCATCGACCATTGTCTTTTCTATTTGAATTTAATTTTTTAAATTCATTAATATCGAATTCCATTCTCATTGCAGCGAAACTAAAATTTTCGGTCGTCGACCGTGAGACTGGCTTAACGAATCATGTGCGCCTTAGTCACATAGCGGAGTCGGAAAAAACAAAGCCCAATTCTTGTCCAGTTTCATTCGCAGATTGCCGACCCACGTCATTGTCTTGAAAGGGTCGAACCTGCGACCATGAAAATTCGGTTTCCAACCCAAACATATGAGATTTTGCCCGTCAGGCAGACAGCTCCGCTAATGATGCAGCGGTGCCACTTTTCAGCCGTGTCGAATGATTCTAGAAGCCAAGTAATGGCATGGTCCGGCGAAAGTTAAGATTTTTCAACAATACTCATTTGGATGGAACCACTCTACGAAGTCCCTAGGCACACAACCACGCGGAGATGCGTTTAACCATACGAGCTAGTCCCATGAACTAGCGAGCGCGACCAAAGAGGACTAGGATCTGGATGGTTGCATTGCGCGTCTCCAATTTGACTGTGCCGACTGATGTTCAGGGGAGCACACAATTCAAGGGCCAATGATATCGTCCTAATGGATGACCGGGTGGACGCGTGAACTAAGCGTGTGGATTGTACTGAATGATGCAACTGTACTGATATCTACAGACCCAATCTGCTTGCAAAGTTCAACGTCTTCAACGACACATTTTGCCCCCAGATTTTTGATTCGCTGCGTACTGTACATATGTAGGCGCCAAAAAGTACCGTTGCGCCCGTTGTATTGGGTCACTCTGGGATGACGCGGATGCAATCCAAATCAAGATTCTCATTTCTCTCGCGCCCGCTGTGTCGATCCTTCCCAACGTCATGCGAGGTTTTGCGGCTGTCTACGATCCTGGGAAGGTTTGCCGCGGTTCAGCGGGAACTATAATTTTAATCTTTAATACAATGTAGGATTTGTACGTTGTAGCCATGGAGGTTACCGCAGATCGAATTCAAGATTCAAGCCAAGATGCTTGGTCGTTCACTTATACATAAACCTATACGGACACGAACCACGAAGTAATTCAGGGAAAACGCCACAGCCGTGTGCAAGTACCATAACCCTTTAAGATACCCCCATAAAGAGGGACTGCCCACGAGACAGGGGTTTCTCCAGAAAATCCACGTCAATGATGGAGAAGCGGAGAGGAGTGCGTGGCAGGCGGAGATTTCGGAAGTCCCGGCATCGATGCCAAAAGTCTCCGAACGTTGCATCAGTGGCTGACGCTTTGCAGATTGGGGGTCACCTTCGATACCGATATCTTATTTGCGTTCGGATATGGTAGGTTTGGAATCAAATTGCATTTTCTTCATATAACCGGAATGTTTGGCAGACCATGAAGCTAAGCACCAGGGATCGACAAGTGGCGTCCGTCAGCCAAGAGGTGATTTGCTTCAGGCGGGACCTAACTTGGGTGATCCCGCGCCCGTCGACATATGGTTCATGAAGTCACGGCGTGAGAACTACAAATTGAGGCGATGTCCATATCCATGGATGTTAAATTGAGAAGTTCAATTTGACCCTTGGAGGCACAAGATTGGGACCAATTACACTTTGGTTTCGGATGATCGCAGTGCTATTGGATGAACCCCAATGGTTTATAGCCTCAGGCAATACTGCTTACACAAGGTGTTGCCTCAGGCCACCATTCCACAGCTCGCTCATTCTTCCAACTGTTTGAAACGAACATTCCACGATCAACAAAGCACGTTCCATGTATGCATTCAGTCGATCGGATGCAACCGAATGACATTATTGTTTCTAAAATCATGTACAAGAACAATAAAGGAAAATGCTAATCACACAAAATATGCACGATGGTCTCAGGCACAAAGCAGGGGATGACCCAAAATACTGGAATCGATCCTGGGGTTGCAGTTGTGGAGCGATTGGAATTGTGAAAGATTTGTGGTATGGAAGATTGGGGGAAGAAGATTATTTACGTCTGTAATGCGACCATCGCTACTGGCTAACGTCTCCCGTGCGATGCGCGACTAGCCCCGGATTACATGGACCCGACCACTCTCATACATAAATGTGGACATCACTCAAATAGCATCGCCACAAAAATAACATCCCGCTAACTCTTAGTATTCTCTCGCACGAAATGCCGAAAATCATGGGTCTTGTCGGGATCACGAGTGGTCACGAGTCGGCCGAGAAGCTAGCTCCCCGCAACTTTTGATCCCCGGACTCCATTAACCCGAGGTTCCTTGGGACTCTTTTCTTCCAATAAATCTACTTTTCCTCAATGTGATAATCTCTCTCCATTACACTATTCACATTTTACACAACATGTCTCAAGATAAACTCACCGGCGCCAAGGTGGCCGAGCACAACTCCAAGGACTCGTGCTGGGTAATCGTGCACGGCAAAGCCTACGACGTCACCGAGTTCCTACCAGGTGAGATAACCACCCCAGTGTGTCAATCCCCGTCTAATGCCATTCAGAACACCCCGGAGGCTCAAAAATCATTCTCAAGTACGCCGGGAAAGATGCGACCGAGGAGTTTGACCCCATTCACCCTCCTGACACCCTGGACAAGTTCCTCGATCAATCCAAGCATCTCGGCGAGGTCGACATGAGCACTGTCGAGCAGGAAGAGAAGGCCTTCGATCCGGAGGAGGCCGATCGCCAAGTCCGTATCAAGCAGATGCCTCCCCTCGCAGCTTGCTACAACCTCATGGACTTCGAGGCTGTCGCCCGCCGGGTGATGAAGAAAACCGCCTGGGCATACTACTCTAGCGGAGCGGATGATGAAATCGTACGTACAAGGATGAATTTTGAGCATACTACGCTCATCCACGAGAACCGAGTCTAACAACCTTACACAGACAATGCGCGAGAACCACGCAGCCTTCCACAAAATCTGGTTCCGACCCCGCGTCCTCGTCGACGTTGAACACATCGATATGTCAACCACTATGCTCGGCGACAAATGCTCAATCCCATTCTATGTCACCGCCACCGCCCTGGGCAAACTCGGCCACCCAGAGGGCGAGGTTGTCCTGACAAAAGCTGCGAAGCAACACGATGTGATCCAGATGATCCCTACACTTGCTTCCTGCTCCTTCGATGAGATCGTCGACGCAAAGCAAGGAGACCAGGTACAATGGCTTCAGCTTTACGTGAACAAGGACCGTGCGATCACAGAGAAGATCGTCGCGCACGCCGAGAAGCGTGGATGCAAGGGACTGTTCATCACCGTTGATGCACCCCAGCTTGGCCGTCGTGAGAAGGACATGCGATCCAAATTCTCAGATGTCGGATCCAATGTCCAATCCGGCGAATCAAATGTGGACCGCTCGCAAGGAGCTGCCCGCGCAATCTCAAGCTTTATTGACCCTGCCCTCTCGTGGAAGGATATCCCCTGGTTCCGCTCTATTACCCGCATGCCGATCGTGCTCAAGGGTGTCCAATGCGTTGAAGATGTTCTTCGCGCCGTTGAAGCCGGCTGCGACGGTGTAGTCCTCTCTAACCACGGAGGTCGTCAACTAGAAACCGCCCGCTCCGGCATCGAAGTCCTCGCAGAGGTTATGCCCGCCCTTCGTGAACGTGGCTGGGAGAAGCGCATTGAGGTCTACGTTGACGGCGGTGTCCGCCGCTCGACTGATATCATCAAGGCCCTCTGTCTCGGCGCCAAGGGTGTCGGAATTGGCCGACCATTCCTGTTCGCCATGTCAGCGTACGGACTAGATGGCGTCGATCGTGCGATGCAGTTGCTTAAGGATGAGATGGAGATGAATATGCGTTTGATTGGTGCCAGGACTATTGAGGAGTTGAATCCTAGTCTGTTGGACACTCGTGGTCTTATGGGTGGACATTCCGGTGTCATTCCTTCTGATACCTTGGGATTGGGCGCTTATGACCCGCTTGAAGCGCCGCGTTTCAATGAGAAGCCTAAGCTGTAGAAAAAAGGGATCTTTTGGTCCACAGGTGTTTCAGGCTTGATTTTGTTTTTTGCTCTATATTAGTAGATACAGTTTTTGATCTATATACCCATGTCATATATCGGCATTGATGCCATAAACTAAATGAGATGGTAAATCAGTGCATTTGTACCTAATTCATACCATACGAAGTAGTCTTTGCTTCTACGACCTCGGGAGATGCGTCGATAGTATGGAGGTGGGCCCGACCCACAAGATATATCTTTCGCCCGAGAATACGCTATTTTCGCCAGTAACATATCAACCTTGGAATAAGAAGAAATCATTTTCCAAGCGAACCACTTGATTGACGCCCACGAATTTGGATTGGTGAACATTGCCAACCTACCTAACCTCCAGGGCTGGGAACCTTAAGAAATTCCAACGACACTAGCTTCTGAAGCCTAATGATTTAGCGACAGATCGAACACAATTTTTCCCCTCGCATGACCAGTATCAAGCCTTTTAAATGCCTCCTGATACTGTTCTAGAGGCCATACGCTATCTACCATCCCGCGACATTTACCAAGCTCAACAAGCTTCGTAATTTCCTCCAAATGTCTTCTGACAGGCTCCATCACAAAGAACACGTCCTTCACACCAGTTCTTTCAAAGTCCCTGGGGCAAGCTTGCTTTGGTGGCTGAAAGATACTAAGGACTACTCCTCCATCATGAACAGCCCACCAGGCATCCTCGAGAGACTGTTTTCCAATACAATCAATCACGACATCCACTTTCTTTCCGGGTTGCTCCGCCCATTCTCGGAGATGAGTACGTCGATAATCAATCACTTCCGTCGCGCCGAGAGATTGCACAAGCGCAACATTCGCAGCGCCACACGTCCCTATGACCTCCGCACCAAGCAGGGTAGCTAGCTGCGTCACCCACATCCCAACACCGCCTGATGCAGCAGTAACGAGCACCCTCTTGCCTCTCCATGCGGCCTGGGCTGTAGCAAAATCCGCTTCGGTATCACCAGCAATGCCCGCATGAATAAATAGAATCTGCCACGCCGTCTCGGCTGAGACTGGTATTGCGGCGGCTTCAACCCAGCTCAGCCCTTTGGGTTTGTGGGCTAATTCCTCTGTGACGCCAATACTGAATTCGGACGCATTTCCTGGACGAGAATAATTTGTCCGCGCGTAGACCTCATCACCTGGTTGGAATGGTGAATCCTCTGGTCCGGAGATAATTATTCCTGCTACATCGGGACAGGGGATTAAATCACGCGGGCTTGGCGGAGGAAAGTTCTTTGGCCAAAGGAGTTCCCCGGCACATGGGGCGCACGCCTTGACACGGATCAGGTGCTCGCCTAGTGACGGATTGATGATCGGTGGTGGTAGTGAGGTGAGTTTGAGTTCCGTTGAGTTAGCGTTCGGTTGGATAATGCTCAACATTTTGGTTGAAGTGGCCATGGCTGAGCAGCAACAGAGCGAGTAAGTTTCTGGTGGCCTTTGTGATACTTTTTCGCTGTTTGTGTTGATGTTGATAGATGAGCGAAGAAGACTCTCCTTACAGACCGTAATTTGTACCTTCATATGGTTTCCTGGATCGTTTGCCACGAATCCGGGTAGCCTATCCATCGGCAACACCCATATACCCGTATCTTAAATGACACAACTCGTATTTTCTGCGCTTAGGGGCATTTCTGCGAATCAAAGCTCTAGCATGAGCTATAATGACGAGTATAATTTCATTGGTAGGCAATGCGTATTCCGCGGGCGGATATCCATAAGCCAAGACGGCTTCTCAGCGACATGAACATGATGGTTTCTACCCGGTCAATATGGCACATGATTACCCGGCTGGCCCCAGCATAGTAGTACTGCAAATAGTATGTCGGAGAACAAGCCAAGGAAGAACACACTTATATCTATCGTAAGAACTGCGACTTTGTGGTTGTAAATTAAGTTTGGGTCGAGTTGTCGACAAATCAATTCTTGGCTCTTCCCCAGTTACCTTCGGGTTCGGGTTGACGGAAGGATTTCTTCCCGTGCATCGCCACATCTGGAAACATAGAGCTCGTCTTTCCGATGGGCTTAAAGGATTTAAGGACAAGGGAATTTAGCAAAGCAAGGGACGCGGAGATAATGACTAAGCCCCGGATGACAACGCTGACACAGAGCTAACCTATCTGGGCCTAGTGCATGTGCCTCTAAACCGGCATTTAGCTCTAAGCTCCGTTCATCCTTGCATTCTTCAGAAGCACTTGCAGGGATTCCATACCGCAAGACATAATCGATATCATAATGAACTCTACACACTAGAGGGAAACCCTTCGAATATGCAGGCGTTGCTCAGTCTCGAATCGAGACCAAGGAAAGCAACGGGTACTCTGACATCATAAAATGGTCAACTGAAACTCTACCTCCATGTGGGCCTCGTGTTAAATCCGAGGGTATGAGTTCATGGCCAAGACGAAACCTACGTATAAATATGCCCCATCTCTGCTCATTGCTTTGAATTTAAATTCAACAGCAATCATCAAGCACTTTTATCACCTCAATAAATTTCATTAAAAATCAACTCACCAAAATGAATGAACTCTTCGCTCCAGCTCCCGAGCCGGCTACCCCTCTGGGCCGGTACCGCATTCTCTCCTCCACCGCAGGTGTCCGTGTCTCCCCTCTCCAGCTGGGAGGCATGTCAATTGGTGACGCCTGGAGCGGATTCATGGGTAGCATGGACAAGGAGCAATCGTTTAAGCTACTCGACGCCTTCGTCGAAGCCGGCGGCAACTTCATCGACACAGCAAACAACTACCAAAACGAACAATCCGAAGCCTGGATCGGTGAATGGATGACCGCACGCAAGAACCGTGACCAGATGGTCATCGCAACCAAGTTCACAACAGACTACCGCAGCTATGCCTTAGGCAAGGGTAAAACTCCCAATTCGTGCGGAAACCACAAGCGCAGCATGTTCCTCAGCGTGCGCGACTCCCTCAAAAAGCTGCAGACCGATTTTATTGATGTCCTCTACTTGCACTGGTGGGACCACACCACCTCCATCGAAGAGATCATGGACTCCCTTCACATCCTCGTCGAGCAGGGCAAGGTCATGTACCTCGGTATCTCTGATACGCCCGCGTGGGTCGTCTCGGCCGCGAACACCTATGCCCGTGCGCACGGCAAGACTCCCTTCTCAGTTTACCAGGGTCGGTGGAATGTGATGCGCCGTGACTTTGAGCGCGATATTCTGCCCATGGCTCGGTACTACGGTATGGCTCTCGCGCCCTGGGATGTGCTGGGCAGCGGTCACTTCCAGACTGCTAAGCAGCTCGCCGAGCGTGAGAAGAAGGGCGAGGGACTTCGCAGCATGATGGGGTCAGGTCAAACAGAGGAAGAGCGCCATGTTTCCGAGGCGCTGGCGAAGGTTGCAGCTGAGCACGGTACTGAGTCCGTTACTGCCATTGCATTGGCATACGTACTTTGCAAGGCGCCGAATGTCTTCCCACTTGTAGGTGGACGTAAGGTTGAACATTTGAAGGATAATATCCAAGCTCTGTCGATTCGCCTTACCCAGAAGCAGATTGAGTTCCTGGAGGCTGCAAAGCCATTCGATGAAGGTTTCCCCAGTAACTTCATTGGAGTTGATCCCAAGGTCTCTGGCGGTAGTCCCAGCATGCTGGTACAGACATCTGGTCGCTATGACTATGTGCAGGCCGAGCGGGCTATCGGCTATGAGCCTGAGAAATAAGAAGGCGAGGGTAGTAGGCACTGTATATAATGTTTGGTCTCCTCTCAATCATATGATACGTTCGTTGATCATGATCTATACAAACTATAATCTCCAGGACAAAGGGACCGAGAAGTCTCAATAGTAATTTGCTTCATTCAAAGCAGATGAAAATGAAGTTTATTGTTCCAGTCGAATGGATCACTCGTCTGACTTATCCTTCATTCTGATGCTTCCGTTATGTTGACTCCACCTGTTCCAAAAGTTCAACTTCCTTCCGCCTAAGTTCGGATAATCTCGCAACGCATAACATTCCAACCAAAAACTGCGTTCATTCTCATACTCTGGCATATACTTGCGTATGATATATTTCCTATCTGCATCCTCCTGCCCAAGCCTAAAATTGACTTTAAAAAACTCCCACCACGCCGGGTAGTTGGCACTTGATCCCACCTTTAAACAACCTTACTGTTTGTTTTCACCACACTCCGGATGCAATGGTTTATTATCCTCATAAGAAAAGAGGCGCGAGGTACGAATAAATCCGTGAGGACTACCATTGTTCTACGAAGATCACCAGGGAAGAATATTGCCAAGTAACAACCAAGAAAATCACATTGTCTATTTGGTCAAAGATAGGGCCAGCCTGTTCATTGACTCCAATTCTATCTCAATCCCAATTCAAAAGCCAAAAAACATCATTCCAGCTTCACAAGAGAAAGCTGCATGCCTTAGTAGTTGGGAATGCAAACACCGGCGTTCCACTCAGTGGCGCCGACACATTGCCAGCCATCGCAGCAGGGGTCACCGCCCGAGGTGCAGGCAACATCGTAGTCTTTAGAGTATCTGTGTTAGCAAATGTAATGTCCATTCTCAAATTGCTGTAAAACTTACTGGCAACGCAGGAGCGCTTCTCGAAGCCGGAGGCGGCAGAGGCAACAGCGGTCATGGCAGCAATGGTAAGAACGATGAACTGCATTTTGATGGATGAAGTGGTTGATCGGAAGATCGGTTGTTTGTTTGTTTGGTTGGTTGGTGATTGTATTGATCGATGGATAGATGATGTTCAATTGTCGAGGAATTCTCGAGGTATTTATCCCCAAACCAAGCCCCATCAACACTTGATGTTATCCATATCTAGCCATGTCTATACATAGTGACCAAGTCTATGATGTTTCATAATGATTACCCTACTTGGATATGATTTTCAATGTGTCCGTAAGCCGCATATTGCCACCCCTATAAAGATCCGATTGTAGTAAGCAGCAGCTTGAGTATTGATTTCCTATTTCGGTCAAGTTATACAACGGCCCCACAGTAAGCATTAAAACTATATGTGGAATAATGTCAAGTGGACAGCGGGGCGGATTACGTTAGAGCTGCGGAAGATTCGGGGCCATTTACCCCGTCTGGCGAGATGGATCTCGAAAGGGGTGTCCATCGGGAATAAATATTCTCAATATGACCGATAGTAGGTTTGGTGACTTTTGGGGTGGTAATGTCTGTTTCTCAACTTCCAAGGCTCAATATAAGATAATGGGGTATACAGATCGATTCGACGCCAGCCCTTCAGTCTAGGTGGCAGGGGAATTTGAATCCAGTGGCCTTTTTCACGCACACCTTGGGGTCATGTCCGAAACTATTGGAAGCTTGATCCTGTTACCGGGATGCCGGTGATAGTAGAATTCTGCGAGACCACCTCAGAGTGATAGCAGGAAACCCTAGAGAGAGAAAATAAGGAGTCAGTGGGAGAATGATAAAAGTTTGAAAATTTACATTAAATAGCTTTAGGTGGGAAAGCTACACTTGTGCAATATAGACGAATTGATATCTCCCTTCTAGTATTAGTAGTCCGAGCATGTCAGATGGAATTTCCAGGACCATATCTGACTGACAATTTGAAATCTACTGTTGTTTAAAGAGAGACCAATCGAGATGTTTGTGGACTATATTTCAAATTATTCTCATCTTTAAACTTATGCTCTAACCCGTCGAGAAGAGATTAGTGTAGATATAAGGTTTGCTTTGTTTAAGCATAGTCGCTCGCGGGATCCATTCTCAGCCTCCGAACATAATCCGGGCATATCACACTCAACAACTTTCTCGCTCGCTTTCAGCATTTCCTATCTTCTCCAAACCTCCCTATACATCAAAACATCGCTGGATACGAACCTTTAACGTCTACTTGAAGTTACATACGAATATTTTTCCATTTTGAGCCTGTCTTCTTTTACTATACATCAATTATCATGTGCCGCGACTCTCAAAAGGAAACGAGCTGCGTCGAGGGGCATCTAGGGAGTCTAGGTGTCATGAATTGCCTGCAAGAGTACAGATGGGGCGTGGAAGGACAACCAGATCAACAATTACTGACGGCGATTACGGAAACAGAATACGAACTACGCACAGTCAATCTACTCGAAGAAAGAGCCCGAGCGTCTTACATTGATTCTCCCCATGCATGGACGCTGGAAGAGCACCAGATACTCATGAAGGCCTGGGACGAACGCTACCGGCTGGCCTGTGGAAGATGGTGGAATTATAAGAGCAGAATACCTGAAAGTCCTTGGCTGCGAGGATTCGAGTTGTGGCGATCGAATCCTAAGTGGTACATGCATCGCATGATATGTGATGGCTGTGAAGCAAGACATGGTTGCTGCTCTCGAAATTGTGGATGCTGCCTTAAGCGTCTGGATAATCCAGACAGGCAGCTCGGGGCTGGCCATTGTACGACAGACTGCCCATGTTGCATCAAGGCACGGGGCTTCAGATCAGAGGAACCGAAGGAAGGTGACCCATTATTCGAGCCTTACAAATACAAAGACATCTCATTTCCAATGAGAAAGGCCATATTTCTGGGGACAAGCAAATATGAGATGGATAACAACGTTGGGTTCGGGCTTCCAAAGGTCCAAGAAGATCTGATACTTTTATGATCTTCCTTGATTCCATTGACAATGCTAACATCCTTGAACGTTCTGCTTGGAAGCTCCTTACATTCGTTGTCCTGACTTTTCTTTTCAAATTTAAAATGTTGTTGGTAGTAGTGGCATTCTAATTGTATACTAAAGCAAAATCGTGCTCGACTATGTACATTTGAATTTTGGCAAGACTTCGCCTCATTACAGTAATTCGACTACCCTGAGATGCGTGCGTGCATAATTTGTTATGAGAATGATGTGAGATGAGTGGAAGAACGAATCCAGCGCTCTTCACGTATGTACAGACCTCGGGAGCACTTGGTCAGGGAGAAGAGCAACCGCCGAGCCCAAGAACAGTAGCAGGTATCAAACCGCTATGCATGCTCATCACACCCACAGCAAGTAAAACCAAAACAAATACAGAGGATAAATTACAAGGTAATAACCTGCGGCGGATTCCTCAACCGCCCGGAATCCCGATACATACACGCCGCATTAACAAACCAACCACCTCCATTATTCTCGCCACCCCAAACCTGTGCCCAGACAACGCCCAGAACACCATAAAAGACCACCCTGGCCACGTCAACCCAGCCTGCCGGATCTAACAGATCACGCATGAAGCCCAACAACGCAAGGATGCGACTATACTTCGCACGAGGACGACGCGAAGCACAGAGCCGCTCCCAGGCTCGTTGCGCCTCATCCCAAAAAATCGGTTCCTTGCCCGCGGCGTAATGAACGTGTCCAAATACATGCAGCAACGGGCGGACGCGCCAACTTTCAGCCAGGAGATTGGGACAACCTATTGAGTAGATTGGGGACATGTCGAGATGGGCTTGAGGCGGGGTATGGGTAATTAAGATATCAGTGTCTGGGGGTACGGTGCGCGACCAGGCATCGTGATGAGGAGGGTATGTGAAGGCGTGTTCCGGACCCATGGGGACGATGGCGGGGATTTGAGGAGCGCCATAGATGGTCAAATTACGCGGGCGGGAACTGGTAAGCGCAGATGTAGATGAAGATATGGAGTCGGTATCCGAAGACGATGGAGGTGTGAACTCGAGAGTAACGGCCGAGTGCTGGAGGTAGTGGATGTCACCCCAGTCGATGCGCGAAGGCGCGGTAATATCATCCAGCGAGCGGATAGAGGCTGTTGACGCGGAAACGGCGGCGTATCCGTTTGATGTTTGATCATCGCGATCCTCTTCCAGACGCGATCGCGTATCGAAGTAGCTGTCATGATTGCCGCCGATCACGACCTTATGCGGGTGCGGGAGGCTGCGCAGCCAGTCAACGGCGGCTTGGATCTCGCGAACGGATCCATCATTGCAGAGGTCACCGGCGTGAATCAAAAGGTCTCCATCTGGGACGTTCGGCCATTCGAGGGCGTGGGTGTCGGAGATACAGACGACGCGTATGGGATGTGCGTCTGCGGGTGGTAGCCGAGGTGGTCCACGGAGACGCAGGAGAACCTGGTGTAGGGGGTAAAGGAGTGCGACCAGGGGAGAAGAGATAAAGTAGTCCGGAATTGGAGGGCGATTAAAAGGATTTGCCATGATTAGTATGTATGTGTTTACAAGTTGATGTTGGAGATGTTAGGTAAGTGAGTAGTCATCAAGCGGGGAGATCGGGAACCGGTGACATCAGGATGTGGTCGAGACCTTCAGATCAATCAGATAGTGATAGGTTCATGGAATGCACTTGGAAGGGGGTGGTCTTTGTTATTGTGAACATATATACAAGTAAATACTCCAATGTCCATTCATATTTAGGCTGTTTTCATCGCGACCTTGGAACTATTCGAGTCCCTCGAGTATATATACTAAATCCTGTATATCACAGCCCAAGATCGGCCCAGCCACTTACTCCACCATCAGCTATGACTTCTGAGGACCGGCCTTTTCTTCTTATTTCAATTTAATTTGATACCTATAATCCCTCTGAATCATCTGATCCTGCCGAGGTCATTTACTTCCAAATCTCCTGATAATTCAAGTTCCTGGTCAATGCGACCTCTTTTGCCACATCCGTCCAAGTCTGCGCTGCATGCGGAATCGACACCCTGTTCACGTTAAACCAGTTCAGGTTACGGAAGTTTCTTTGGGCATAAACTTCAAACCCTTGAACTCTCACTATTCCAGACTTTCTCCCATAAAGTTCCTCTCGATCTATAGATCACTTGTTGTGTTCGTGTTTAGTGTGTTATTCTGCGGTGAAGTGCGCACCGCCCACCCATTTTCAGTTTTCCCGCGACCAACCAACTCGCATCCCGGTGCCCCGCCTCTTCAGCTGTGAACCACACCAACCTCTTTGAATCTCCACATCATGGACGGTGTTGATCTTACAAAGGCTGTATTGAACAAGGGAAAACAAATGGCTTCTGTTGCTGCCTCTGCTGCCAATGGCAATGGTGGCAAGAAGAGGAGAAAGGGGACTGATCTCAAACCCATCGTCACTAATGATGCAAATCCCGCCGCTGATGCGTATGTTTTGTGATTTTGCATTTTTATTCCCCCCTCTTGTCCGAACTTGCTACGGCAAAACAGGTCTACCCATCGTTGATCCATCGGCGATACAACAAAATATTCCTACTCAAGGCGCAACAGATCGCTAACCTATTCCTTGATTTCATAGCAGTGGCGCGGCGCCCGCAAACCCCAAAACCACCGCCGCAGCGTCGCGGTCACCATCCCTCTCATCTGGTGATGAAGTCGAAACTACTGCTGAAGAAGAAGATTCGGAAGACTACTGTAAGGGCGGTTATCATCCGGTCTCTGTCGGCGAAACATACAACAATGGGCGCTACGTGGTGGTGCGCAAATTGGGTTGGGGTCACTTCTCGACTGTGTGGTTGTCGAAGGACACCACTACTGGCAAGCACGTTGCGCTGAAGGTTGTGCGCTCTGCTGCTCATTATACTGAGACCGCGATCGACGAAATCAAGCTCCTCAATCGCATCGTCCAAGCGAAACCCTCCCACCCTGGCCGCAAGCATGTTGTGAGTCTGCTGGACTCTTTCGAACACAAAGGACCAAACGGTGTTCACGTATGTATGGTTTTCGAGGTGCTGGGTGAGAACTTGCTGGGTCTGATTAAGCGCTGGAACCACCGAGGTATTCCCATGCCTCTTGTGAAGCAGATCACCAAGCAAGTGCTGCTCGGATTGGATTATCTCCACCGGGAGTGCGGCATCATCCATACCGACTTGAAGCCAGAGAACGTGTTGATTGAGATTGGCGATGTAGAGAAGATCGTCGAGGCGCATGTGGCGCAGGAAGAGGCCAAGAAAGAGAATAAGGAAGACAATCGCAACGGGCGCCGGCGGAGGCGCACTTTGATTACAGGCAGCCAACCCTTGCCCAGCCCGTTGAACACCAGCTTCAGCGGCTTCGACTTCAAGCACAGCTCTTCCAACTCACACAGCAGCCTCAGCCAGATGGTGAATGATCCTAGTAAGTTGCTCCTTGCTCCTAAACGATTTTTTGTTTACTGACTTTAGCAGCACCGGAGCACCCATCTATGAAGGAGGCGCTCGGTGTTAAGGAGGAAGATGATAAGCAAAAGCAGCGAGAGAAGACAGCGTATGTCCCCCGATTATCCAAATTGAGCCCAGCTAACTCATGTAGTGATCTCCTGGAGAGAGAGGTGTCTGGTATCTCCTTGGATAAGAGCTCGTCAACCAAATCACTTGAGGAGGAGATCGATGCCAGTATTATCTCGGTCAAGATTGCCGATCTGGGCAACGCGTGTTGGGTGGGCCACCACTTTACCAACGACATCCAGACACGGCAATACCGGTCTCCGGAGGTGATCTTAGGCGCAAAGTGGGGCGCGAGTACCGATGTGTGGAGTATGGCATGCATGGTATGTGTTTTCCTACGTAATTCCTTGAACACAGCTGACTCTTCAGACCTTCGAACTTATCACCGGTGACTACCTTTTCGACCCACAATCTGGAACCAAGTACGGTAAAGACGACGACCACATCGCTCAGATTATCGAATTACTTGGTCCATTCCCAAAGTCCATGTGCTTAAATGGCAAATGGTCCCAAGATATCTTCAACCGCAAGGGTGAGCTGCGCAATATCCACCGACTCCGCCACTGGGCCCTCCCCGAAGTGCTTCGCGAGAAGTACCACTACACAGTAGAGGAGAGCATGCGGACCAGTGAATTCCTATTACCGATGCTGGATCTTGTACCAGAGAAGCGCGCCAATGCCGGTGGCATGGCCTCACATGAATGGTTGCAGGATACGCTCGGTATGAATGGGATCGATCTGGGCATTGCACCAGGCACTCGGGGCGAAGGAATCGAAGGCTGGGCAGTAGAAATCAAACGGCGATAAAGAAATATCCACCTCTCTTAGGGGTTGGGCTGTTGGATTTTTGTCTAAGCGTTCTTTCTTGTCTTACGTTGTTTCTCATCTTGTAAAGTATCCGGCACCCTAGACGGGACGGTCCATGTCAGATGCTATGCTGGTTTACCGACAGCGATTGATGTGTGGGTTGACGATCTTTTTTTCTCTTCAATTATGGGATTGATACTGGTTGGTTATCTGTTGTTCTTCTCTCTTTTCCCTTGATTTCCGGTAGTTGGGTATGGGGAGGATGGATTGTTTTGTTTTCTGCCGCCATGCCCGTACTCCTCTACTCCATCTCTTGATTCCCTTTGATCCCACTCATCCAACCCCATAGATATCGTTTCCTTGTTTTCTTCCAATGTCCCCATTTAAAGGGAAGTGAATTGGTCTGGTCTTTGTGCGAGCAGATCACGGTGATAGGACCGGATTGTTGATATTCGATCTTAAATTCACGCGTCACCCCTTGCAGCAGAGATCCGCAGGCTGGAATGGATGAAACTGGCCTGAATTGAGTTCGCCTGGCGATAATCGATTACTGCTTGTACTGCTCTATTTTACTTGACATCTTTAGACCAAATGATTCATGACGATATCCTTGCTGCAGGTCTAGCCTGGTCCGTTTATCTTCGATACCTAGTATGTAAAAAACAATTTATGAATTGCAGATAAGTAGTCTCCAGCCCTCCACGGGTGGGCACTGTTATTCTGTTTGCGCAAGCAATCAAGAACAAGAGAATCGAAAGATAAAGTCAGCTAAAGTAATGTTATCTAAAAAATACATTTCGACGTTGACTTGGCAATATCTTGAAAATCATAAACTTGGCTCGCTTGCCCCGCAGGAATCGCAAGGAAAGTCATCAATCTGAAAAGAGCAACGGTATGATTGAACTCTCGGCAGTCTTCTCATAACGATCAGAAATAGCCCCATCCGAATTCTTATCACCACCCGCTAGAGTGCTGCCAGTCCATGTCGACTATCACAATTGCTTTCTTGATTAGGATTGGGTCACACCCTGTTGATTTCTTGAACATAGCCGGAGAAAGACAATACTGGACGCTTCCATTTTCAGAAAACTGGCCGGTAAAACTCGTCATGTCCTTTTCACTGAAGGGGGTGCCAGAATTTGGCATCACGAAGGTGTAGAGGTCAGCTTGGGAATCTAACCTGAACTTCAGCTTCAAGAACTGCCCTAGTAGCTCCGCTAAGCCTCCAATTGGCCCGTGAGGCTCTCCGGACAAGAGTTGGACATGCCAGTCTAATGCTAGGGCAAGTCGTTTGCACTCAGAATCCAGATCTCCAGCAGCAATTGAGAACGTTGCTGTGCTCATCGCGGAGCGCCAGTGTTGAGAGACGTGTGCTGGACCTGAACCGGTATCAGTGAGAACAGAAATTGCCACTGGTAATGAGATGATACTAACATTCCATCCGTACTTTCTCGTCGAGCATAGAAACTTTCTTGCCCAAATCAGGATCACCGATACCGACCATTGTGCGAGTCAGGAATATATCAAAGACGCAGTATGCTACAACAGTATAGGCGTTGTAGAATGTATCCAGACAGCCATTTTCGTAAGCGGATGGACTATCAGGGTTGGCATGAGAGGCCTTGTTTGCAGAAAAAAGATGAGGAAAATGCCGCTTCACCCATATCTCTAGGTCATAGTATAGTTGCGCGGTGATTTGCCTGGCCTCATCATCATCTAAGCGCTCAGTCCATCTTTGAAGTGTGGCTTGTTGGATGATAAGTGAGTCATTCTCTTCTAGAGAGGCATCCAACGCTGTGCTGCATTCTTTGAGAATTTGGGTCTGGCGACGAAATCTCTCTTCGGCGCAAAGCTGACCCATTCTCGATGCTTTCACTGCCTCTTTGCATGAACCGAGTTTTTTATTCAAATCCTGAATTTTATGTTTGTGTGAGTCCAGTTGCCTTTCAAGATGTTCACGTTGCTTGTTGGACTCCTCCAACATTCTCCCGAGATCCTTGCATTGCTTTTGTGGGTTTCGGTATTTCTGCACGTGTCTTCGATCGTTCGAAATCTGCGGTCTTTCATCATCTACTTGATTTAGTAATGCGGGGGCTTTGTTCAAAAGTTCGTACTCGTACCAGGGCAGGATTCACTTTGCAGGGTCTTCTGAGAGGGGTCATCATCGTAATCCGGATAACTGCCTGGGAGTTTTTGACGGATCCAATCAGAAAACGGCATTGCGGCGGTATCGGCACTGAATCCGCGACGGGTAAGCAGGGCTGATGAGAGTGGAGAAAAGAAAAGTGGGAAGTGTAGGAAGCGTAAGAAGAAGGTATGGGATACAGATTATATCGAGAGACTAAGAGGCAGATGAAGAGAGCATTATACATAAGTGATTATGGTCGTCCTTGATGAAACACGAAAGCATCACACCTCAGCCGAATACTCATTTCCCTTCGGCAGCGGAAGACTTCCTTCATTTCATACTTTCTCATTACTCGTGGACTACTTCAGAATCCGCTTTTCACTAAAGCATCCCTCTCAATCTCTGCTCCACACACGACCTGCCTTGAACCGGAGACTCATTGATTATTTCAAATTGACTTCAAAGGCTTCTCCATCTTTGCCGATTTCAAACTCAGTTCTACAATCACTCTGTCATCTTCAGTGACCCACATCACGATATCCAAGAATCAAACACAATGTCGGCCTCGAAGAGAAGAAAGCAAATGAAGCTGGTCATCGGGTTGGACTTTGGGACAACCTTTAGCGGGTATGTCTCTACAACTCGGTCAAATGCGGTACACAAAGCTAACGATCACAGTATTGCCTGGGCGTTGGAAGGATGCAAGGGTGATGTTGTTGAAGTAATCCAAGAATGGCCTGGCAAAGGGAACAGTCAGTTACCTATGAGCCTTTTGCTGCAGTAAATCTAACAGTCGATGCAGGTACATCGCAAAAAGCCCCTACTCTGATATCTTATCACAGTAATGAGATTCAATGGGGATACCAGGTCGACGACATGAACACCGCCATCAGAGGTGTTAAACTTTTGCTTGATACAAGCCAAACAACTCGCTATGTGCCTGCAGCTGAAAGTGAGCGACTGATTCGGGCGCTTAAGAAGGAGCCTGTCGCTGTTGCCGGTGATTACATGAAGACGATTGTCTCCCACGCCAAAGAAATCCTTGGTCGTCGGGGTATGGGGGATCTTCTGAAAAGACCGGACGTCAAATACATCTTGACAATTCCGGGGGTATGGTCGGACAAGGCTAAAGACCTAACAATGCAAGCTGCGTGTCTTGCGGGTATCCCAAGGAACAACCTGACCTTACTCTCCGAGCCTGAAGCTGCCGCGGTCTACGCAATCCGGATAATTCAACCCAATGGAATGACGGTACGTATCTATGCATTTCAATGTGACATCACTAACGCCTACTAGGAGGGCGACTGTTTCATTGTCTGCGACGCAGGGGGCGGAACAGTCGTAAGTTTTCTTTCCCTTCAAGAAACAGTTTGCCGCTGATTAGACCCCTCGTTTTCTTGCATTAGGATCTCATCACCTACAGAATTACGGAGACAGAACCTGTGCGTATGGAGGAGGTTACAGAGGGAACAGGTAGTATTACCCAAATATCTTGATGATAGGATACTTACGGTCTCAGGCGAGGTCTGTGGATCTGTGATCCTGGATGGGCTATTTGAGGATTATCTCATCAGGACATTGGGTAAGAAAACCTACAAGGGAATGAGCAACGCCACAAAGCGCATCGCGATGCAGCGATGGCAAAATGACATCAAACCTCATTACTCAGGACCTGATGATGAGAATGAAGATCTCGACTTGGGTTATGTGATCCCAATTCCTGCAATGCCGAAAGGAATACTATACATGGAACCGTAATTCATACTTCGAAATCACTTAAATGACCATATACTAACCCAACTAAAGCGGGCAAGTCAAAGCAATTTTCGATCATGTGGTGACAAAGATTGAGGGTCTAATCTCGGCACAAGAGACGAGTATGAAAAAGGCCGGATTTTCTGCAAAAGTGACATATCATGGAACAGGCTTTATCACGAATATGCTAATATGTTCCAGGCAATCATTCTCGTCGGTGGCCTTGGCGCTTCAGAGTACGTTTACAAGAGGGTGAAAAGCCGCTTTGAGGGAACAGAAGTCATGCAGCCACTTAATGCGTAAGTATGCCTCCAACCAGGAATGTACCGCCACTGATGTGAATTATCTTGAAATAGATGGTCAGCCGTTGTTCGGTAAGTTTTAGCTTCTTTCGAAAACTAGACTATGCGGGAAAGAAGGAGTGCTAACAGAATCAGTGGTGCCGTTCACTGTGGACTCGAGGGAAACCAAGTGGATAGCAGAAAGGCTCGGAGCCACTATGGCATTCACCGTGGAAAGACGTTCGACCCTGCCATTCACCAAGGGAAGAGCCCACAGTGGAACAATCTTGAAGAGAAGTGGTTTGTGTACAATCTAATGAAATGGTACATCACAAAGGTGAGTGTCTCACACTCTCTGTTCAGTACACACGAACTTTCATAACTCTTTTACTCGGCAGGGTGGATCAATGTCAGAGGACACTCCAATTAGCTTCTCGCTCTACAATTGTGTCCCGAAGGGCAGTTCGTTTGTCTTTACCTCTACCCTACAGTTTTGCACAAAAGAGGCTGCCCCAGAGGAATACAGCTCAGGTAAGCATGAATATGACGAAAATCAGATGGCGGTCCCGATTTAATTATATTCCCATAGAACATACCCCAACACTCTGTGAGTTGACAGCAGATCTCAGCCAGATACCGAAACAGCTCTTCCGTAGCCACGTGAACTCTAAGGGAGTGCAGTATTACAAAGTTGACTACAACTTGGTTCTCACGCCGAGATCTGCATCTCTGCTTTTCGAGTTACAGTTCAATGGAATGAACTACGGCACTGTGCAAGCAAGATATATTTAGGTACTGTTCCGGGTTCGTTGAAGCACTTGAGAGGACACTCGTTTCTTTATGATTGCATGGACTTTGATGGATATGAAAGATATCCGAATTTTTCCAAAAGGTTGCGAATACCCCACAATTTGACCCAGGACCCGGGGTTGTTTATTGCCATTCTGCGCGAAATGAATTTATGAACTGAACGGATCAATCAATCCATCAATAGTTTCCAGGTAATTGATAGAAGGTTGAGCAACAAAATGATTTAATTTCATGATACATAACACATAACTTTGAAGTGAAGCAATCCTTCAAAAATTGTCGGCCAGAAGGGTCAAGTATGAAGTTAACTGGAAGGTAGTCAACAATACACGTAAGGGTCTATGAATTCGTATTATCCGACATGGAAGCCGGTGATTCTTCCAAGGCTGATTCAAGTCAAGTAATGCAAGTTTACGTAAGTATTCCAAGGAGATTCTTACAAATATAGACGGACGGTCCAACACGGAGAACAGTACAATGATATAATGTACTGCTTCCCGAATAGTGCTAAGTCTCTATCAGTATTGAATCGAATAATTAGTAGGAATTTGACTTCCCCTTTCCATGGAAATTTCGACAGTATCAAGTGCGAATTGGTGGCATGATGTGCGCTCAAAAATCAAAGATGAAAGATGAATTCTTATCGCGTTTTCGTGTTCACTGATCTACTAGCTTGTATAATGCAGTCGTTTCCTGAGTAGATTATATTATGAAGAATCTCTCAACGGTCTATGCCCCGTGCTAAGCTTTAATATGAAGTCGACCTGAGCGGAACCAGCGCATCAATTGCTCGGATGGATCTTAAGTTCGACGGCCAGATGAGGCTTAGAGCAGGGATCGACGTTTCTTGACTCCTTGAACAGGTTATTTACCGCACGAGGCAGAATCATCCAGTAGAGCCTTGGCATGTTGTGGTAGGACGTCTTTGTTGAGGCTCTGTCAAGCACTAGGGGGCCTGACGCGCCATCTGGAGGGGCCGGGCACTTACTAGTGGGAAAGTGGTTGGCTATTGTTTTGCGCCCGGGTTGACACGTCAGTGCTAGGCCGCGACGATCTTTGGTACAAAGAAATACACTATGAATTATGACCAGTTATCCTCTTTTAAGTATAGCGCATTCATGGGTGGTCATTCAAATAGTGCCTTGGACCACCACGAGGGATGTTTCTTAAGTCATTCACATACCATGGCTGGTTTCTACGTATATATGCCTTCCCCAGCGGAGTCTGGAGGCTTAACAGCCAAGGAAATTGTATACGCTCATATGCCGTGCCACTTCGGATTGCCAGATCGCGGAAATAGTAAGTTCTTTTGCGAAAGGCGCTTGCGATGAGATAGAAGAATCTTCACTGACATCAATTCTTTTCACTTCTGAAACAGACCTGGGAAATCTTCCTGATAGCTGTACTATATGCTGGGATGCTCTAGGAACCACCGAGTCATCTTATCGCCGACTCCCATGCGGCCACATATTCCATCTCCCTTGTATTGATCATTGGCTTCGGTACCAGGACGCCAGCTGCCCACTTTGTCGCCGTACGTTCTATTATCTGAGGCGGCCCCGGGTGGTTTACCTATCTGAAGCATCTCATGGTAGTGCCGACCAGGAGTCTTCAGTTATGTCTTACTTGAGGAATGCAAAGACACAATTATTCCGAAGACTTGTTGTAAAATAGCAATTCGGAAGTGGAGTTACTAGAATTCCATCCATATCTTTTAAGAAATAATTTTCGTTGAAATTTGTTACTTGACTAAATTCTTCCTTGCCCTTATCCAGCTCCCCTCTAAGAGAACATCACCTTTATCTAAGAAGAATAAAAGAAGTAATAAGGACAATGAAAATCCAAACTTGAGGGGCCGAGCCAGGCGGCTTTGGTTCAGGACGCCTTTTCAACCCCCACTAGAATGCCCCGAGAATCCGCAGCTGTGGCTCCAATTATAAAGTCTCGAGTCAGATCAATGTCGCGCTCTCGAGACACCCGCGAAACGCCGAACTTAAACTGTCGGAAAAGAACTGCGAGGATTATAAAAAGCTCAGCTCGAGCTAGATTCAATCCCAAACAGACGCGGACGCCTCTATTGAAAGGCACCAAGTACCGCTCTAACTGTCGCACTTCTCGACGTCCATTCAACCATCGCTCCGGTCGGAACTCGTGGGGCTCTGGATAAATGCTTTCATTTTCATGAATCAGCATTGAGGTCATGCTAACAGTCCATCCTGGTGGGATAACATAGTCCTGATATCTCAGTGCCTTGTCTGGGAACTTTCGACACAGTCGATGTGTCACAGGGTTGCACAGTCGAAGACTTTCTTGAACCACCGCGGAGAGATAAGGAAGTTTTTCAAGCACTGCAAGGGATGGAAAGCTTTCTGGAGATGGATCGGGGATTGCCGCTTTCAACTCTTCGTGTAGTCGCTGGTTCACGTCCGGATTTGCGGAGACATGATATGCCGCTCCTCGTAGAACATATGCTCTGGGAAAACACGAATGAGACACTATCGTCAAATTTGGCTTTTTTTGATAGGGTACTAACGTCGTGTCTGATCCGGCTGTCACTGTGCCAAGAGCTTCATCTCGTAGGCGATCCCTCTCTAGCTCCTTTGGTGGCAACCCGCTATCCAGCAGATCGTGAAATATGGTTCGATGACTAGACTTCTTGTATGACTCGTTATGTCCACTTCGAATGGCCTCAACTTGACATGATAATTCCTGCTTTTGGTTAGAAGTCGACTTAGATAGACCCTAGAGGCGTTACCTGTCGAAGATCCAAGATACTGGCCATGGCTGGCGCTAACCATCTGATCAAGTTGTCCTATAGACAATCAGCAAGAGTCAAGTTGAACATTGGGGAGATACAGTATGCTTACCGGAAGCGAGTAAATTGCGCGCATGACCCATGGAATGTGGCTGTTAAGCAGGCTAACCTCCACGAAGGCATCAAGATCATCATGCTCTTTTCGACAGAAGTCTGGGCTCAAGACAGCATTTGGTTCTTGTGAGAAACAATAAGCTGTCATGATGTCGAGCGTGATCGCAGAGAAAAGGTATTTCAGATTCACGAATTCTTTGGACTCGCAAGCCTGACCTAGCCTGTCACAGACGATGTTGATCGGCCCCCACATTACTGGTATTAACTTGGCGACAGACGCCTTGGAGAAGAATGGATTTAGTGCAGCGCGACGGATGCGGTGAGTCTCGTGGTACTGAGTCCCGACAAGCTGTCCATCATCTTAGCTAGAGACTCAACCAAAATGTAATTGTAACAGTTCTTCAAATAATGAAAAGTCGAACAGAATGGTAAATGCACTGTTGCCTGACTTACTGCCGGGTAAGGGCCAAATTGTTCAGCAACTCTTGCTGGCTTTTCCACTCGACCGTTGCTATTATTATATATGGAGCCCACGAAATCGGGATCATCGATATGAACCTCCTCTGGACTGATCCGAATGATCGGTCCTGTGGAAGTAATATGTTAAGCAGCAGCCGTGGAATTCATTCCATTTACTAACCATATGCTTGGTGCAGCTGTTTAAGATGAAATGTAAATTGCCCTTTCAAGTACAAATCATAGTACCATTCGTAGAGATATGTTGTTCTTGCCAACAGTGGCCCCGGAATTTGTGAGAGGGGATGGAAGAAGCAACGGTAGAAAACGAGAATGACAAAATACAGCGAACACGAAACGGTCGCATATAATGAAAGAGTAATCCACTGGCTCAGCATCATGGTTGAGTAGACTCGTATGGTTTCTAGAGCTTCATGGTGTTAGGAAGAATGGTTACAAATCTTAGAAACCTACTGTGGTGCCTTGGTTCTTTTTAGCATTCTCTTTGCTGAAACACCGAGGTAAAGTCTGGCATTGACCACAAAAATTGGCGATCCTTGCACCTGGGCAGGGGTACATGGTGTAGCCATGTTGGAGGGGGCAGTGTACCCTAGCAAGGCTGCGGCATCATTTGCCGATGGTGAGGCTATGATTTGTTGAGAAGAAAAAGATCTGCATCCTACAAACCCTCGGGCCTCGCTTGTATTCAACGTTCAGTCAGGGTCAAAACGAATGTTCTCGTAATTTCATCCAATAGAAGACATATATTGAAAATAGATGACCCCGCACACTCGCCACAGGAATCGTAGCGCATGATTGTTACGCGATCAAGATGCGGCTGAACGTTCGGCCCCATTGGCACCTGCGCACCAAGATAAACCCCTCCTTTGACCACGTTCGTTGTGAAGCATAACGTTGGGCGATCTTTGCCAATTTAAACGGGGATGAGCCGAGATGCTTGTTCAAACAAACATTCAGCTCAAGTTGCGAAGGGCCTCGCTATGACCTCGGGACCCAGTTCGCAGGCTGGCGCTACTATTGAATGTTCATTTCTCGGACTTTCTCTAGACAGATTTTCCTTGAGACTGAACTCCTGACATGAAAACTTTTATTTCGCTCCCTTTCGTTGCAAATACTTTACTATGATAAAACAGCTTAATCCAGCCGCATACGCGCATCCAGCAAACACAATCAGTCCCCAATACTCGCCGTCACAGCGATGTAATATCTCCCCCGCGATTGGGACGCCTGTCAAAGCCCTTTGAAAATGTTAGCAACACAGTTTAGTAAAAAAGACACCAAGCTCAGATACACGTACCCAAAACTGACAATTGTATAGACGGTGGTATAATACCTTCCATAGTTCTGCACAGGACATAGTTCTCCCACACAGACCGGAACCAAACTGATGTTACTCCCACTGGCGAAACCAAAGACGACTGAAAAGATAATGACAGCAACAATGTTTCCGTCAGCAGGCATCCAGATAGCTAACACAGAGATCAGACACAGAATATTGGTCAGGATCAATGTGTTGAATCGGCCAATGCGGTCAGCTAGAATCCCAGGTAGCCAGCGACCAGGGAACGAGCCTGCATTCAAAAACACGACCATCAAGTATGAGAGGCGGGGCGAGATGCCCCTGGCAAGAGAGTACGAGGCAACATATTCGAGTGGAATGAAGAAACCCCATTCGATAAAGAATACACCCAATGTGGTCAGAGCAAGAACAGGATCCTTGAGAATAGAGAAATCTGGGAGAAAGACTTTCAATGATGGAGGTGCCGTCGCCTTGGGAGGAAGATTGGCTCGAACAAGAAGACAGCCAGGGATCAAGAGGATTAAAGTAATCAAGGCGATAATCCGAGTAGACCATGCAAAGCCAATCCGAGGACCAAGATTCTCGAGCACAAGTGGAAAGATAACACCACCAATACTTCCACCAGACAAAGCAAGTCCCGTTGCAGCACCGCGTCGTCGACAGAAAAAATGTCCAATGCTAGCAACAGGCACGATGAAAATGAACGATGTACCCATACCACCGAGAATGCCGATCACAACGAGGAAATGCCAGTACTCATGACAAAAGCCCATAAGAATAAGCGCTAGGACCAACAAGGCTGAGCCAAACCACATAAGTAGTCTAGGTCCCTTGATATCAAAGATGGGTCCAATCTGGATCCCACAGAAAAAGACAAGAAAGTTGTATAATCCGAAGATCCATCCGATCTGTCCTTCGCCGAGATGTGACAATTGATGCGTGGAGATCCAGGCTTGGTAGATGCCTATACTATTCATCAATCCTAGTCCGCCCAAAATGGCACTGAAGCTACCTGCCACAACAAGGTTGGCTCGGAGGCCACCTTCTGGATAGACATCTGCGTCAACTTTTGGTTCGTGGTGCATTTTCAAACGAATGTTGATTGAAAGTCTCTGTTATATGAGGGAAAGAACAATTAAAGCTCAATTGAACAGTTCCACTAGACTATATACGTTTAGAAGATCTGAAAATTTTCATCTTTGCCATCGCTTATACTCAATCTCTTGTTTCCGATTGCAGCGGCATCGACATCGGCCATGGTTCCCGATAATGAATGGCCGATGGCCGAGACGGAATCTATCAACGAAGCCGTATGTGAAAGTTTCTGGAACCATTGTATAGATCGCCGATTTCGCCGCTTGAATGCCGAAGGCCGCTCGGCCACGTCATGTGCATCCGACCCGGTGGCCGAAGTATGTGAATCTCGGCATTAGAGCCTTGGCCTTCAGGCACTAATGCCTGATTAACGTGGCATAAGGCATTAAACGTATCTCCTCCGCCGCTTTCCATGGTTAATTCAATACCATCTTTTCTCCGCGGAGGCCGAGGAGGGGTAAAGGAGATTATTGTTACGATAAGAACGTATCCAGTCTCGGGGTCCTATCCCCCTGAAACCCACTGCCTGAATCCGGGAGAGAATGGCAGAACAGGGGCGGTAGAGTAATATGGGCAGAAATAAAAGCGGTGAGCTTGATGTTTATGGGTCAACAAAGGCAGCTGTATATAAGGCAAGATCGAAAAATTATGGGACATAGTGAATCTCCGAACATGGTAAGAATTGAAAAGAAAACCCATGATGATGGTACAAGAAATGGTAAAGAGAAAGTAGAATACACCGTGCCAATCCGTCCCATCCAATCTCCTATCCAGTATGCTAACAACAATGCAAATCCAAAGGCGCCCTAAGGTCCAAAATATAAGAACACGAAATTATGCGAATCGACGCTTTGAAGGGCTCGGGGTACGGAGGTGGGTTTCACGATCGCGACTCCGTTCGGTCACAAAGTCCATTGGCTTTGTGTTCTCCAGCATCAACGGGGCATCTTGGTTTTGTGTGTAGCCGTGATTCTGTCTCGGATCAGGTTGTCCATAGTAACCGAAGGTCGAAGCATGTTGGAGGTGGAGAGGTTGTTGATGCATGTATGGGTCATGTGCAGGGGGCTGTTGGGGATGTTGGGGATAGTTATGTTGGTTATGGGAAAAGTTGGGCTGGTGACTTTGTCGGCTTCTGAAAGAGCGGAATGACCAGTTACTAACTACGGTCACTGTAGAGATGGTCGCGAGGAAAATCATCTAGAACCCATTAGTAGGCGACCCAAAAAAGACGGGACTGGAGATACATACCACGACCTTCCAGCTGATGGGATCGATAAAGTTGTTGATAATAATAGCCATTGTATGAGCAGACACCTTAGCTCGTCCAATCTTCGCTGGGTCGCGATTCATGCAACGCTCCCAATTTTCACAGACACTCTCCAGGGCCGGCAATCGATTTCCTCCGCCGCACCGGTTATCCACATAGTCCTTGGCACATTTCGCCATGTCGGCCAAGACGGAATCGGAAGCCTCAGTAGCCGCATGCTCGAACTCGGTGCGGATGGCCGAGACAAAGGTGAAGACAACATACACAGCCAGCGAAAACATCAGCAGATTGACGACCAGCTGAGCCCACCAAGACAAGATGCTGGGGATATTGGGATGAGCCTCTAGCAAGGCAAAGAACTCGGAGAAAGAGGACATGCGCGAAGCGGGAGCAACTTCTGAGGACTCCTTCCCTTGTTTCGCTGGTTTGCCTATTCTTTGATCGGTCGGTGCGTCGCTCTCATCATCGCTGTCCACTTTGACCTGCCGACTCAACTCCTGGTTCCGTCGTCGTTTCTTTTGAACCTTGTGCAAGGCTCCACTTGAATAGGGTTTCTGTTTCATGCGGGGAATCTCGCCCCGGCCAGGACTGCCCCCGAATCGCCCATACATATTGAGGAGTGAATTTCGTCTTTCTGTTCTGACTGGTGGCTCTGGTGTATCTTCATTATCTGCATTTTCGGGCGAAGAGAAGTTCTCGGCGCCGGAGGAGAAATCAAGGTCCACTTTGCGCGGTGTCATGAAGGCTGGCTGACCGAATACGGATTTGGAGGTAGGAGGAGGGTCATTCCGCGAGAAGAGAAAGGGTTGTGAATTGGGAGGGCGGAGGGCAGGTGGTTTCTTGTCTGGAGAGTCAAATGCGCTGTGTGTTCCTGTAGAGATGGGATGGTCAGCGTGATGCATTGCAGGAGTTAGCTCGAAGTGCCCACGTTTCTTGTTCTCTAGTTGGGAAAAGGGAGACGTCAAGTCCATTGGAGGACGTGTCTGCCACTCAAAGTCCATCGGACCTTCCGCGGTGCGCACCATTTTGTTAGAATGATGATGGTAGGGTGGGGTGGAGGTGAATAAGTTGTTGTGGTAAAAATGCCGCCGGGGCAACCCGCAGATAAAGCTAGAAAAACACAAGTCTCTACTGTTGTGTATTCAGCACTCGTCTTGAGCGAAATTGCCACCAACATACATTTTCTCCATCGAAAGAATACAGAACCTCCTATCGCTTGATAAGGTAAGTGATTCTTTGTTGAGTAATTACTACACTAGCGCATGGGGAAAAGATCGCATTGTACCACACGCGACCAGCCCGCAACGCGCGCTTGTAAATGTAAAAAATTGCCACATTCATATTCAATTTTGACGTATGTCAGAGCATTTTCATATTTGTCGCGTTTTGATGGAAAGAGGGGAATATGTTCTATCTACACTACAGCTACCCTCGGCGCCATCTTCATTCCTTCCCTGGTAGACAATAGCATACTACCACATTTGGCAAATGCTAGGTACATGTTAGTGAATAGCTACTAAGAGCAGGGACCGTTACAAGGAGTTTAGTTGGACTTGAACAAACTATAAAGATTTGCATCTGTCCCCTATTATAAATTACATGTACGCAGGGAATCTCATTCAAGTGCAACGGAACAGGCGCCAGCACCCATTCCAAGATTTATTGTATCGTAATGAATATTAATTTGATGTGAAGTGCCACATTGGCACCTACTCATCCATCTGCCACTGGTATTCCAGTGTCTCATTGCGACTCTTCTTATTCCGTGACGCAAACCAGTCCTTTTCAAACCCATTCCCTCGATCAACACCATCCCACCGATGTCCAGGTCGAATACCATACCGATTCGGTTGAAATGCGCCCCGGTACAACGGCTTCCCTGTAGTACTAGCTCCGGGTCCCTTCTTCTGCGTCAAGAACTGAGCAGCAGGATCATTCCACCGCGCCTGTTCCCGTAGCTCATCATTCATCGCCTCATCCTCAATAGTGCGCGCAACAGGCATGGACTTGATTTCTTGTAGTTCTTGTCGTCGATCCTCCCGCTGCTTGCGCTGGACGTCACCCATAAGTGCCTCGCGCGCTTCCTCCTCCTTGATGCGTTTTTCTTCTTCGGCGCGGCGGGCTTCTGCCCGTTTCATGGCCACGTTGATGATTCGTCCGGACGCGTCACGGTAGATTGTTTCTTGTTCTTTTTCGTTTACTGCTGCTGGATCCTTGAACAGTGCTGCCTCGGCCTTGCGCCGGCGTTCTTGGACTTTCACCATCGCTGCTGTTTGTGCTGCTGTTTGGAGACCTGCTAGAGCGCCAGACTCCATGCGTGGTCCTTCCTCCTCTGTGCCCTCGATCATTGGTGCGTCGTCATCATCTGCTCGTTGTGCTGCGCGCTCAGCTGCGGCCGAGGCCAGGATTGCATCGGCTGCTGCTTGGTCGCTTTTATCGTTCGGCGCCGGTCCACCAACAGTCTTCCAGCTGGATTTCTTGGCACGACGGAATTCGCTACTTTGAGCCGATGTATCGACAAACGGGCTGTCTTCGTCATCCTCGTTCAAGTTTGTGTTGGTGCTTCGGAGGTCTGGTGGGTCATCGTCTGCGATGAGAAGGCCGGAGCCTGTAGTGTCGGTAGTCTTGGTCTTCTTGCGTTTTTTCTTAGGGCGCTCAGGAGCTGGATCTGCGTTGAGGTAATTTTTGGCGAGATAGTCCGCCAGCGAGCCCGGCATTGTGATGAGTGGTGTGAGTTGAAGATTGTAGAAGCATCCAGCGCATGTCTTTAGCTTCCGTCGCGGCAGTTTTACCGCTTATCGATAGCTGGAACAATATTAACCCGATATTTGTATCGTACTCGGGATGCCTCGACCTCCACGAATATTGATCAGTAAACAATCACATTTTGTGACCAAGAGATAGATTGAGAATACTCTAATATGCCCCGATCGGAAGAGGCAGAATGGTGGGCAAACGCCGTTTACTCGGCTATCCAGGAAATTCCCCATGGCAAAGTCACCTCCTACGGCCATATTGCCCTTCTTCTGGGTGAACGTACGATTTATCCATCACTCATTTTGCAGGGATTACTAACACGACTCGCTGCATAGCCCAAAGGCCACGCCAAGTTGGTGTTTGTCTTAAATCTTTACCTGCTGCGGATTCCGGCATGCATTTCAACTCCAGCACTGTCCCTTGGCAACGAGTCATCAATGCCAAAGGAATGATTTCACATCGGTATGCGCGACAGGCTTCTTCTTCATGTTGCTCGGGTCCCATCTTATCCTAATTATCCTTCTGCTATCATGAGTCTGCGTTCGTCCCACTTTGCTAATGATCTCATAGCGGCCCCGGAAGCGCAGAGCGGCAAGCAGAGGCCCTGCGTCAAGAAGGCGTCGAAGTGACCTATGACAGCATGAACGAGATGTATGTTGACTTCTCGAGCTATGGTTGGTTTCCAAAGCAGCTGCCGAGTGAGGAAAACGATGATGATGAAGAGTGATCGTCGATATGGATATTGCAGTGAATCGTGAAGCATTTGTCTCGACCTTAGGTCGAATTAGAGATACCCCCGACTTTGAAGCCTTTAACGCCCAGAAAGCCACCCATCCAGCCGCCACAGGGATCTCTCATGATCTTTGTGCAATATAGTGTACTTCTGTTGCTTTCCCGTAGGATCTTGGGTATATTTTGTAGCACCTCGTAATAAAGATTGGGCACTGTCGAAACTGTCTATAGTCAATAGAGATACAATTGCTGGAGATGTGATTCAGTGCAGTCTGACCCTCTTCGCCTTCGTGCCATGGATGCATTTCGGCACCGAGCCTGAACTCGTTGGCCCTCGAGGCGGGAATGGATATCTGAGACAAGAATTGGTTAGCGTATGGCTTTCTCTGTGGAGATTGAATATGAGAAATTGCGAATTTTGCTGTTTGGATTGACGAGCACGGCTGATAGAGAGCTCTGTCCTATCAAGAACGGATCAATTAGCGGAGAATCCATACATCGTATGGCAGTCATGTTGTATACAATTTATGCATTAGATCAAGGTTGAGAAGCGTGCAGCGCATTAAAGAATGCTGGATAGGCTGATCTTATAGACTGAGTTGGTTGGAGTCTGGAGTGAGGATTATTAGCTTGAACACAGTGCAATGATTTAACTACTGATATTCACAAGGGTGGGATGCTTTTCCTGATTGGGATATCCTCATAAGCGAGCTCCAGGCTTCCTTCATTTCTCTGGCGCGACTATAAATACCCTCATCTTTTCCTCCTTTCTCTTTCTTCTTCCTTCCCTTCCCCAAGCTTCGGACCTCCTCGACCTTCTTGACCTTCTCGACCTTGCTTTGTATATTTGTATCTTGTACCTTGTATCTTATACGCCAGCTAAGTCCTCCTCCTTCCCCCTTCGAGGTTCGCCCTCCTTGTCCTCCGAGGCAATGGCCCTTCCACTCGTGGTCAACGGGTCTGTGTTCCATTTTGCGGGTTGTTTTGTCCTTTGTGGCATGAAATGATGAAATCTTGCTGTCAATGGAAATCCGTTGAATTCTTTTTCCTTTGGAATGAATAAAGCAGAGTCTGATCTACAAACACAATCTCCTTTGCACTTCCTATAACTCGAGATCATTGCAGGCTCCATGGCATGATCCTCAGTTCAAGATAATGGCTTTTTGGGTTTACTCAAACCCCTTCCACACTGGCTTTACAGTACGTAGTCTGAGTCCCCTTCCCTTTCTTTCCCCCTTGAGCAGCACTATGTACCTCTTCAATTTCTCCCAAGACAAGAAGGGATAGAGCATGTGATGATTACTTTGGTACTGAGTCTATGATTTATGATGACTACAATTGTCTTCTGAAAGCCATCCTTCATCTTCCTCTCCCTTTCTCGTGGTTGTTCACAGGTCAGTGTGAAATATTGACAAAACCAAGATAACCTTGATCCGAGCCCCACAATGCATAGCCACGAACCAAGGACAAACATTGTGGTTCTTACAGATAAATCGATGTATGATGTTGAGTTAAGATTAATCCTGGACAAAAAGACACGCCCAAGCCAATCAAGTCACTCGGCAGATTGGTGGCGTGCAACCATAACACAAACACCCGCCAGGAACAAGATCACAAGATCCACTCCCACGGTTCAGATCTTGTATCCACTCCGCCATGCCCTTCAACCTCCAGATTCATGAACAAAGCGGCGAAGAGAGCAGAAGAAATTTGAATCGAAGGCTGCGTGTCATTTTCTCAGTATTCTTGTCAAGAACAAAATTAACTTCCATTGTCCACTAGCATGGTCCTCGGATTGGTCATGTCAACCCACTGCCCCGCGATCTACACAATGTTCCGCCGACCGGGTCATATCACGACATCGGGAACAAATGAACGCGATCCGAAAACCTCCCTTCGCATGCCAAGATGTCCCTCCCAATTGCGTGCATGTGAGGAGAAAAAACGTCACCTTCCTTCAGACCATTCACCGGAAGCGGCGTGGCGTTTTTCTTTTTCAACTTTCAGTTCACGACGGGATTACCACAATTGCTCATGGCTGATAAAGAAGACCTCAATGCTACAACCTATGGGGCAACTGCCATGGATGGCGAGGATACCAAAAGTGCGAAATTCGGTGGGGAATCGGAGCACGATGTGGAGGCTGTTACGGATCCCTTTGCGGCGCCGTTGAAACGGCAGCTCAAGTCCCGACATCTGCAGATGATTGCCATTGGAGGTGAGCTTCACTTGTAACAATTGATTTGTCGGAGTTGACCACATTGCTAGGGATCATTGGGCCCGGTTTGCTTGTGAGCTCTGGCAATGCTTTGCATGAGGGTGGGCCTGCCGGCTCGCTGATCAGCTTTTCTTTGGTTGGGATTATTGTGTTCTTCGTTATGTCAGTAATGCTCTCCATTTGGTTTTGGGTGGTTTCTGATAGGTACAGGCAATCTCTTGGTGAGATGGCAACTGTTATTCCCGTGACAGGCTCGTTCATTGAGTATGCTGAGCGGTTTATCGATGATGCCTTGTCCTTTGCATTAGGCTGGGCCTATTGGTATTTGTGGGTTACTGTGAGCAATGACCTCTTATTTCAAGCTAGCACGTCGCTCAAGTCAATTTCTAGGTCCTCGCAAATGAATACAACTCGATATCTCTTGTCATCGAGTATTGGACTACTGCGGTTCCGCAATGGGGCTGGATTCTCATATTTTGGTTCCTCTTCTTAGCACTGTCAAACCTGGGCATTTTGGCATACGGAGAAATGGAATTTTGGCTTTCCATGTGCGTCTGATCCTGACATTGAAAGACCAGTGCTGACAGCTTCCAGAATCAAAGTCTTGGCTCTCATCGTATTTTTCATCCTGGCTATCTGCATCAGTTCTGGTGCGATCGGACCGCAGGCCATTGGATTCAAATATTGGCATCATCCAGGGGCATTTGCTGATGGTATCAATGGTGTGGCCAAAACATTTGTGGTAGCAGGTACCTTATATGCTGGAACGGAGATGTATGCATTCGAGGCCCCTGGCATTTACTTTGACTGACGGCATGTAGGGTCGGTATAACCGCTGGTGAATCGTCGAATCCTCGCAAAGCAGTACCAAGAGCTATCAAGCAGGTCTTTTGGCGCATTTTAATTTTCTACGTTGGTATGTGTCACCTAGGCATACGTCTGCTCTGCAAACTAACACATTTCAGGCACAATATTCTTTATCGGCATCCTCATTCCGTGGAACGACAAGCAGCTTCTTGGTGCAGACTCCAAAACCGCAAGCTCACCATTAACAATTGCTCTAACAGACGCGGGAATCCTCCCAGCTGCACATCTAATTAACGCTCTGATTGTGATCAGTGTCATCTCGGCTGGTAACAGTTCTTTATACGTAGCCTCGAGAACACTTCTCTTCATGTCTCGCAATGGCAAAGCTCCAAAGTTTATTGGGCGGACAAATCGTGCAGGTGTACCTTGGGTCGGTCTGATCATGACCAATATCTTCGCCTGCATCGTCTTTCTGGAGCAGTCGTCCAGTGCTGGGACGGTCTATTCAGCGCTCATCACCTTATCCGGCGGTATGCATGCTATTCCCAAGCCACAGAACTCATACTCATCCTAAATACAGTTGCTACTTTTATCGTGTGGTCTGTCATTGGAGTGTGCCACATCCGCTTCCGACGCGCACTCGTCGCACAAGGGGAAGATCCATCTAAACTCCCCTATCAAGCTGTTTTCTACCCATACGGTACATACATCGCTCTCGCAGCGAACATTTCCCTCGTTTTCTTCCAGGGATACACGTGTTTCCTAAATCCATTTAGCGCATCGGACTTCGTGATCAACTATATTCTCCTGCCTGTTTTTGTTTTGTTCTTTGTGGTATATAAAGTGTGGAACAAAACGAAATGGGTTCGATTGAAGGATATGGATATATGGACCGGCCGAAGAGAGTTTGCACATGATGAAGAGGAAGTTGACAAGGACCATGGATGGTGGGGGAAGCTTTATGCAGTTGTTATCGGGTGAAGAATTGCCGAGACATGATAAAGCATCAATTTACCCGATCGAAATTGATTCAAACTAAATATTCCGCTTCTGATTCGAAAGATTCTCAAAATTGGATCAATTTGCACATGCAGGGACTGAAGCTGCGGCACGGATTCCGTCGGATATCCGAGCTGAAGAAAATAGAAAATACGCCATTTCATCTACAGGGTAAAGCCATCGCAACAAGAATATGCATAATCTCCACTGTAAATTATTTGAACGGGCAACACATCTGCAAAATTCCCGGTCACACTTCCTCAACCCCACATCGCCCCGTCTCATCGTGCCTCCAAACACCAGCCCGGATTGGCTGGATAATGCCCTGCAGCATCCCCTACCGGCCGAGGGCCCACTCAGCGCCAAGCCCTGTCGATCAGCCTGCGGATAAGGCGAGCACCAGTAGATCTCTCACGGTCTCCGGTATCGCCAATCAAAATGCCCATGTACCTCGCTTACGCCTGTTTAAGGGTGTGCCCTGCAGATCGGCTTACATTCCATTTGGGGTATAACTTCACTCATTGCCGGATGCTTTAGGACCTACATCAGTGTAGGCCAATAGGATTGCGATATTGATGATGGACAGATGTAACATTGTGTTGAATCGAGAGGGGTTTGCATGATAGGACTATCTTGAAACTGATTCGGAGCGGGTGAGTTTTGTTATTTAAACTCGCCATGATCCTGGCTTTATCTCTTTCTTTCTGGTTCAAGCAGCGCTCCAGACATCTTCGAGTCATTCGTTCAATCTCTACGCCGTCGTCGAAATGCAGTACGCCAAGGTATGCCATGACTACCAATGAGCTTGCAAACATCCAATGCTGATCAACATTAGATTCTCGCCCTTGCGGTCTTCATGACCGGCGTCGCAGCCATCCCTCTCGAGAAACTCACTCGCGCCTGTGCCTACACCTGTGGTACAGTCTGCTACACCAGCAGCGCCGTTAGCGCCGCCCAGGCCGCAGGTTACAAGCTAGAGGCAGCTGGCAATGCTGATGACTCGTATCCCCACGTTTACCACGATTATGAAGGCTTCGACTTCCCCGTCGACGGAACATACTATGAGTTCCCCATTTTGAAGTCTGGGTCGGTTTATACCGGTGGATCTCCCGGTGCGTATCGTGTTATCTTTAATGGAGATGATGAGCTCGCTGGTGTTATTACGCACACTGGGGCTTCTGGAGATGACTTTGTTGCCTGTACTTAAGAATCTTGATTCCTGTGAATTGGATCATCAATACACATGATTGAATATCATTGTTACTTCGGATCTCCATCATTTCGTAGTGAATAAGAATTTTGAGCAAATTAGCCGTTGCGTAATGTCATAGTTCAAGAGAATCTAATATCCTTGCAAAGTTCGAGATCCAGTCCGCCTGACAATGATCATCCAAGGAAACCGGAACCGGAGTTGAGCCTTTCATATGGACTATCCACTCATCTTTGCCAACGGCATTCCACAATGCAGAGCTACTAGGCAATGGAAATTGAAGTTCAGTCGCACTCAACAGATCCATCTCTGCATCATTATTATCGAAGCCTGCGCCTGCTATACTGTCGCTGCTCAGCTTCCCACATACCTTGTACAAGGCAAGGTTGAATCGTTTCATTTCCTCAATACCCACCCATGTAAATGAAGCAAGGCTAGTCTCCTGATACCTGGAAAGAATATTCGGGTAATAGAACATGCCAAGCCTTCGACAGCTTTTGACAAGTGTTTGCAGTAATCCGAGGTCTGCACGGGAAAGGGAGATTTTCAGATCGAAATTCAGAGCACCTTGGCTTTTGAGGATCAAAGAGAAGATTATATGCAGCAAAATAGCTTGATATGTCGGTATCGGCCAGAGGCAGGCACTGCAAGCTTCAACTTTCTCCGAAGCATCCCATTTCTCCTGTCAATCCCACGTTAGTAAATCAAGTATATTGCAGGTCATGTTGATATAGCGAACCCTTTGGTCTCGAATAGCCAAGTCTATCTTATTGTGAAGCTCCACAGCTGCGGATTTTGCAGATTCTTCTCCGCTGGCCCACATGCCTATAACAACCATTGATTGAAGGAGTAAGGGAGTTTCATGGCGCCAATCAAAGGACCCTTTATGAACAAAAGACCAATGGGGGTGGAATGCTTCAAAATAAAGGCGGATGTATTCTGCCCCCTTTTCCAGATTATTGCATTGGGTTTGTTCCTGTGTCAGATCGGATAGACGGTCTGTTGATGATTCGGGGCGTCGCTTTTGTATCACGCCGGAATGGTCGTCAAAGGAACATTCAAGCTTGCGACGTAGGCACTCATCACATGGCACCGCCCCTTCACATCGAGACTTTGACGCATGGCAGTTCTCGCACGCTCTTGCTGCACGGTTTAGGGGCTCAATTACCTTGTGGTCCCGTCGAACATGTCGTCTAAGTGTATCACTGGTTTCGGTATTCTACAGTTAGATTGGACATACGGGGGACAATGAAGGACTTGGATACCTTCTTCCAAAAGTTCGATCGCAGTGGGAACATGGATAGCTCTGTTGCTGGGAGTGTTTTGCTTCATGGCGATTTAAGTGCTCCTTGCGCCGGTAGGAGGCATTGCAACTAGGAAACTGACATTTGAAAGCGCCCCGAGCCTGTGGGAGATCACTTTCATTGGCTAGGTTTTCCATAAGAGCTTTGATAAGTCAGATGTGATAAAAACGTTTTCAATAAAGATATCAGTGATGATTTTAGCAAATCAGGCTGGGGAGTTGATATTCGCGCGCGTCATGTTATCTAAGCTTCCCCACCGGCATCCCACCAACCATCTTCCGGTCGCCCACCAACCTCCCACACACCAATACGTCGCACATGTTTGGGCGGATTACCATCACCATTTGAATAGAATCCAGACAAAAATGCGGAATTGAAGAGCATGATATGAATTTACTGACCTTGTCTAGCAAATATCTCTTCTGAATCTTTAAAAGCGCCTCATATCTCAATTGAGTCATTCGATGCTTCCCCTGGTGGGATGCCGGAGGCCAGGGAAACGTGCATCAAAACATTATATCATCCAAAGATTACCATCATTTGCATTGATAATGTGCTCTGATTTCTAATTTACCACCAGATACACCGCAGCATCTTTCAACCGGGCACGGGTATAAATTCAGACCACTCCCCTTGATCTTTAGCAGAAACACCCATCTTACCATTCACTTGTCCCTTCACACAATCATGGCCCCAACTATCCTCATTGTCGGTGCTACCGGTAACACTGGCCGAAGTGTTGTTGAAACACTGCCAAAGTTACTCCAAGCCAGCAACAATCTATCTCAGCACCGCATCATCGCCCTTACTCGTTCCTCTAAGAGCCCAGCGGCACAAGAACTTGCCAAACTGCCTGGTGTCGAATTAGTCGAGCAGAACTGGACCGAAATTACTCCTGACTGGCTTCGTAAACATGAAGTCGTGAGAGTGTTCATTGCATCCCACAACGAACCCACCCAATTCGCCGATGAAACCACATTCCACATTGCCGCCCTCAATGCCGGTGTCAAGTACGTCGTGCGAATCTCGACTACTGCCGCGAATGTACAACCCGATTGCAAGGCTTACTATGCACGCACTCACTGGGCAATTGAGAACCTCCTCAGTACACCGCAATTCGCCGCTATGCAGTGGACATCCCTCCAGCCCAACGTCTTCACAAACTTCTACCTTTCCAACGCCGCGGAACTGATCAAAAAGTACCGTAAAACTGGAAAGCAGGATACCCTCAGATTGATGGCGTCTGAGGATTCGCCCATCGGCGTCATCGATCCCAACGACGTTGGTAATTTCGCAGCTCATCTTTTGTCCTTGGACGACCCTACTGCGCACAACAAGGCCAAATACGTCCTGAACGGTCCCGAGGATATCACTGGAAAGCAGCTCGTGGCCATGGTCGAGCAGTACATTGGCACACGGCTTGAGGAGGTCAGCTACAAGGATATGTCATTCCTCGAGATGCTTTATGAATTCAAATACGCCCAAACTTCTCAGTCAAAGAATGTCATCATGTCGATCAAACATGCCGCAGAGATGGGGTGGGCAGGTAAATGCTCGGCATCCACGACCAGCCCGGAAGTACTGAAGCTCGCTGCACCAAAGGGTACCTGTGCGGATGCGTTGAAAGCCTTACTACAGATGGAATGAACCTGCTTGCTACTCTGCCGGGTTTTCATCATGGCAAATGCACCTGAGATTGGTTGACTCGAGTCCACAGATATTGGTTTGAGGCAAAGTGGTCAGTCATTACAGCTGCTGGATTTGGATAAGAGATACGTAGCAATGGAATATACCTCACAGAAAACCAAATTGAAGCTTCATTTTTCAGTCGTGCACATATCATATCCCCAAGGACAACCATGGTGTGTTGCCTTCCAAGGTTGATCGTAATTTTTGTCGTCTACTCCACATGAGAACCGGGAAGGGAATCTACTATGTCTGTAGAGCTAGTATGTGACGGTCATAACATCTCATAAACCAAAAAATTGAACTAATTTAGTCTGAGGCGGCGAGATTATATAATGCTCCGTGTCCTAAGGCAACTTCCTTATCACCAACATTGAACCTTGGAACCACCAAAATCTTAAGACTCAAAGACAACAAATGGTATATTTAACCTTATGGCTCCTTTTTCCAATTCAAAAGCTAATCTTTGCTATTAGTCCGACGAACATCCCATTCAGGTACATGCCGTGATAGGCTGCGTCTTCGCAGCCACGGCCGCAATCAAGTACGCGCGTTCAGGCCACACACAACTATCTGCCTCAGATTACTCGACGTACTCGACAAACACTGCTCTAGTGCTCTCAATATTTGCTTTGATTGCAGCCGTGGTAAATTTTACCCGGACAAGCTCGGCTTCTTCAATTCCATTCGGCCTCGCGTTCTCTGCTCTCTACCTTCTCAGCTTTGTGCGCCTTCAAGCAGGGCAGTCCTACGGCTATGAAATCAGTTTTTTGGCTTCTATCCTATTGGGTGCTTTATTCCTGCCACGAACCAGGGAAGTGGTGGGGAGACCGCTTCCCAGGGAGTTCTGCCTCCTTGGCGTATATGGAATTGTCATTTTCGCGAATGCCATTCATTTCTGGTTGGGCTTGGGTCTAGCGCTATCTTTCGCCCTATTGGCGCTTAGTGATGATCTTAGTCAACTCTATAGTGCTTCAAGGGAAGGTATTTTCACTCAGCACACTTGATAACCTTGGATAAGATCAATGAATGGCGTGAGCATTAGGAATCCAATACATTTGTACGTACACAGAAAACATCCAGGACCGACGGTCAGAAAGGACCAGTGGGGCCATGTCTCGGATTTACATCCGAGATCCGGGGGCCCATCTTACCCGTGAACACGCGATCAACATCGCTGGTGCTTCCGGCTCAGCCTCGTGGTTTTGAATTTCTTTTTTTGCGATATCGCTATTTGCACAATACTTTGAAGCTGCGCGTATTTTGCCTATACGGTTTTGCAAATAATTAGTTCAACATGGGTGAAACTTTTAAGATGGATGACGAGCCTTGCCCTGTCCTGCTTCCCAATTCGGAGCAGTTCTACTTGGACAGCGAGCAGGGAGAAAAGTACCTGATCCAGATATCTTGGCCGTTGCATTGGCAGGAAAAGGAGACAGACAGGGGATCTCTTCCAATTATGTAGGGCTTTCCAAAGAATTTGAGAGGATGTCGGCTGACCTGCTGAGCTAGATACATCGTCGACGGGAACGCCCTGTTTCTGACCGCAACTGAGGCTGCATGGCGCCGTGTCACATCATCTCATTTTGCTGGGGGCGGCATCGTTGTGGGTATCGGATATCCCTTGCAGGGGAAACTATATGATATTCAACGACGCAACCTCGATCTGACTCCGCCAACGGAATCTCTAATTCCCGGGTATGGGGGTGCGGATGCATTCCTAGACTTTATTGAAAATTCTGTTCGGCCAGCAGTAAAGGCACGCCTTCCGCAGGTGACCATCTCAAGGGAGGCGCTATATGGTCACTCATATGGAGGGCTATTCGCCCTGCACGCATTATTTACACGACCCCATTCCTTTGACTTCTACATGGCAAGCAGTCCGTCGATCTGGTGGAACAATTTGTGTATTCTGGAAGAAGCGAGAGCCTTTCTAGAAAGGAAGAAATCCTCGGCTGGAAACACCCCATCGCTGATGTTATCCTGGGGTTCATATGAACAGAACCCTCCTCAATGGGACAATGAGTTACTTGAAAAATATGAAGGCAGAAAGCAGACCGCAACGGACTTGAAAATGGGTGACAATGCACTCGATCTCTGCAAGATGCTTCGTGGTTGCGATCAGCTACACACCGTTATACAACATGAGTATGAGGGGGAGGAGCACATGAGTGTGATGTCGTGCTCGATCAGTCGAAGCTTGACCATGTTCTTCGAGGATTGGCCCTTTCACCGAACCTAGACCAGGGCTACCCTTGATCTTACAGCAATGATAGCTCAATCGTTATACCTTTAGCCGTGAAGGGACATCTCTCAGAATCAGAGATCATATTCTGATTCCGGACAATCGAGCCCCAAAATGGATGTGATCGCCCGAATGTAAACTTTTCCTCGAACTCTCGCACCGCGTCGTTCCGACCTCTACCGAATGTGGCTTCAACTGCCAAGCTTCCAAGACTCGGAGATAAGCAGCCCATTCCTGCACTAACCCAATCTAATCTGATCGAGCTAGTTTCTCGTTCCGTATTGTATCGATAACCGTACTCGGATTGGTCAAACCTGGGACTGCTGTCAGTTATTGGTAATGCAAAATTTTCACGTCCCTTGTTTTTAATACACTGGTAGGTTTCAATATCTCTGGTTTTAGCTGTTCTAGACGTTATACCTCCGCACCCTTCTGAGCTAGGGCCAATCTGGACAGAAGAGCTCTACAAAATCGCGCTGCTTACAGCTTCATAACGGTATTCAAGGGAGGTCTGTCCTGATACTATTACATGTCATATCAATTTCAAGGAAATTGGCATTAATCACCATGCTTACAATTTCGAATTCAATTTTCTCATGCGGTTGCAGGATCGGGATTTTGTCCGCTCTCGTTATCCAAAAACCCTAGTTTTATCGGTCAATGAGCTGCTCACCTTGGCTTTGGGAAGCGAAGTCTGATTTATCATCGTTGATTTACTAAGTGGCTTGGCAACTATGAAATGTAGAGAACTTAACAACCAAGGAAATAGGGAGTAACAGACGCATGCTATTCCCAACTTCGTCTATCTTGCTGAATCTAAATACATATTCCTCAATGTAACATCAACAGATGTCACAAATCATTAATAGCGAGGCAATGCCTGATTGATCCATCCACGTTGAGTTCATACTAGCGTCGGCCGCTAAGCGTAATTATATCCACACAATGGACCCTGAAACGTATCGTCCCGTATCAAAGGATTCGGTACTCTCTTTGGTCGTGGATTCGGTCGCTAAGAGGCTCACATTGGCTCGTTATCTCTTGCCTTTCTCATCCTCCTTGTGACTGTTGAAAAATCCTGATTTGCCGCTGAGCCCAGAGACTGTACTTACGTAGATTGTTTTCTGAGCCAGGACGAGTATTAATATCCAGGGCTCGCGCTTATCAATCTTTCGATCTGATGCAGTGCAATTTTACTATTTTGATCGGTTCAAAATGACGATCATGAAGAGATTCCACTCCATTGTTGGAGTCAAGTCTGCTAGTGATGGCACATCGGCGGATGATCCAGTCGTTCTCCAAATGCGAGCTGATGACAAGGAAGCTGCTCATGCACCCTTCAACAAAGTGAGCAACAATGAAGAGGCTAAGCCGAGCGAAGATGCCCAGCCTGGTGTAAAGAAAATCGAGGCTGTGACGCTGGCCTGGTCGAAGAAAACTGCCTTTGCCGTCTTGGTTTTGTACGTTTTGCAAGTCCCAGCCCCAGAGCGGTAGCTAACATGGCTGCTATACAGAATCTGGTTCCTTACACTGGTCAACGACATGAAGGCCTCTATATTTCTCAGCTTGAGTCCTTATGCTACGAGTTCCTTTCTAGGTCAATCTCTTTTGACCGTGATCAGTATCGTGGCGTCTGTCATGGGAGGGGCAGTATACATTCCTATGGCCAAAGCGCTGGATCTTTGGGGCCGAGCTGAGGGATTCCTCTTAATGACCTTCTTCTGTGTCATAGGCTTGATTCTTCTAGCTTCAGCCAACAATCTTCCCACTTACTGTACAGGACAGGTACGTAAATCATCGCCCTCATAGGCGTTAAAGCTCATTTAGCCTTTTTAGGTATTCTACACGGTCGGCTTCGGTGGACTCGGATACACCTGGGATGTCTTAGCCACCGATGTTACAAATCTACGGAATCGAGGTCTGGCCTTTGCCTTTACCTCTTCCCCTGCTTTGATCTCCGCGTTCGGTGGCTCGAAAGCTGCAGCCAGTTTCGTGGCTAACAACAACTGGCGATGGGGATATGGGATGTTTGCAATCATCCTGCCGGGTATCGCTCTGCCCATCTATGGTATTTTGGCCTACTATTTACGCCAGGCCCAGAAGAAAGGCATCATCGTCAGGGAGAAGAAGAGTTGGAACATCACTCCCAATACGATTTGGTGGGGCATTTTGGAATTCGACCGTGAGTCCAGCACAATTGTTTTGCCTCAGAGAGATCTAGTACTTAGCAATTGCTAGTCCTGGGAGTTTTTCTATTCGCCAGTGGGTTCGTCATCTTCCTACTCCCATTCACTTTGGCTGCTACTGCGCCCCACGGTTATCAGACTGGCTACATCATTGCCATGATCGTCCTCGGTCTGGTCCTCATCATCTCCTTTGGCTTCTACGAGACATTCATCGCGCCTGTGCCCTTCTTGAACTATAAGCACCTCACCGACCGAACTGTTCTGGGTGCCTGTCTGCTTGACATGACTTACCAAATTTCATACTACTGTTATGCTCTGAACCTCACCTCCTTCCTGCAAGTCGTATACGAAGTGGATGTTTCCACGGCCGGATACATCAGCAACACATTCAGCGTTGTGTCTTTTGTCTTCCTATTCATTGCGGGTGGACTTATTCGCTGGACGGGCCGCTTCAACTGGCTCCTGTGGATGTGTGTTCCTCTCTATATCCTCGGAACCGGCTTAATGATCCACTTCCGTACGCCAGGTGGATACATTGGGTATATCGTTATGTGTGAGGTGTTTTTCTCGGTTGCTGGCAGTATCTTCATTTTGTGCTGTCAACTGGCTGTTCTTGCATCGGTCGATCATCAGCATGTTTCAACAGTTCTGGCTTTGCTGTTCGTTATGGGCAGTATTGGCGGCTCTATCGGCAGCGCTATCAGTGGAGCCATCTGGACAAACACTTTCTTGCATAAGCTTCAGCAGACGTTGCCGGAATCTGCGTTGCCAGATATCGCTACGATCTATGGGTCCCTTACGGCTCAGCTCAGCTACCCTATTGGAAGCCCTACGCGAGACGCTATTGTTGAAGCTTACGGATATGGCCAGGAGAGGATGTTGATTGCTGCCACGGCATTCATGGTCCTGAGCTTCATCTGGGTTGGAATGATGAGGAACTTGAATGTCAAGAATATGACCCAAACCAAGGGTAACACTCTGTGAGGTACTTATCCCACGGTGTCCCCATGGGCTACCCAGCTATAGTTGAACAAGTTATATTACCGCTTGGTATGAAGAGATCTAATCTGTTGGAAGGGAGCAAGTCCGTTCGTTTTGGTAACAAATGGGTATACAACACGATATCTTCCAACTTGTTGCAGATGATCGTGTTTCATTCTCCCATTTGGTGCTCTAGTGGTGAGCCTAATAAATGTACTGGACTAAGGCTTGCCATATAAAAGCTAAGTTCTAAAGAATGCACCTGTCTAATAGAGAGCTTGCTCATATTACATAAGCGTGGGGTAAGCTCCGATGAGCCGGCATCTATCTCTCGTCTCTCTCAATACATTTCTCCCTGCAGCTTTCAACCTTGCCCATTAGTACTCACGACTCACAGCCGAGCTGGACCAAGTACCTAGGCACCACCCCCACGCCCGATCCCGATCTTTGAAAGACAAAGCCATTGCGCTCATCGCTCAAGCTGCAACTGCCCCGCGGTCATAACAAGCCTAAACCCCTCACGTCACAAATATGTCCGTCTACACAACAGATCATTCCACCTCCGTCCTGAGCACACACAGCTGGCGCACGGCGCAAAATTCTGCGCCCCATCTTATTCCCCATATTAAACCAGATATGAAAATTCTGGACGTAGGCTGCGGCCCGGGAAGCATTAGTATCGACCTCGCAAGACTGGTACCTGCCGGCCATGTAACAGGAGTGGAATACGTCTCTGATCCACTAGAGGGGGCGCGGAAACTTGCTCAGGAAGCGGGCGTATCCAATATTACTTTCCAAACGGGTGATATCCATGCCCTGCCCTTTGAAGACTCGAGTTTTGATATTGTACATGCGCATCAGGTTTTACAGCACATTGAGGATCCAGTCCTGGCACTACGAGAGATGAAGAGGGTTGCTAAAGTGGGTGGGATAGTCGCTTGTCGGGAATCTGCGTCTATGACGTGGTATCCCCCGAATGAGGGGATAGAGCTTTGGAAAAATGTTACGGAGAAGATGGGCCGGGAGAAGGGTGGGAATCCGCATCCTGGATCTATGATTCATGTTTGGGCTGAGAAGGGTGGATTCAATCTTGCGGACGTGCAGAGAAGTGCCGGGACGTGGCTGTTTAGTACGCCGGAAGAACGGGAGTATTGGGGTGGGTCAATGGAGGAGCGAGCGCGGAGTTCGGGGTTCAGTAGAAAAGCTGTTGAAGAGGGATATGCGACTTCCGAGGAGCTGGAGAAGATCGCGAATGGGTGGAGAGAGTTTGTAGAAGATGCTGATGGGTGGTTCGGATTGATGCATGGAGAGATGGCGTGTTGGAAGAGGTCATGAAATCCATTACCTTGATCGCATAGGATGACAGTGGGTTCAATGAAAATTGGTGTTCGCGTTTGCGATGGATTGATGGATCTAGATGTAATAAACAAAAGAGAAAACAAAAGGCTAGAATATTCCCTGTAATAATGCGCTAAAATCCGTGCCGAATCCCGAATCGAAAACCACGGAATGAACCTCGAAATTGCTTGGAATGGCTATGACAGTGCCGATCACTCCGCAAATTTACATTACCAGCCGCCATCGTCTTCATATTGGTCCTCACGACCCTCTTCATAGGCGCGACGCTCATCGTCTTCCTCGTTGTTCTCATCTAGATGATCCAATTAGTGCAAATTCCAATTCATATCAATTGTACTCAAACATACCAATCTCGTGCTCAATGAAAGCACCTGCCAGTCCACCGACAGCCACACCAGCCAAACCAGCTGCAATGTACTTTCCAGTGTTGCTCTTTTGCTCAGGCTGTTGCTGCTGTTGTTGTTGGTAATCATAGCCACCGGGACCGCGCTGGTCATAAGCTCCAGGAGGAGGGCCCTGAGGAGGATAGTAACCAGGCTCAGGTGGGGGACCACCACGAGCGCCATATTCGTAGCCAGGACCACCAGGGCCGAAAGGAGGCTCCCACTGGGGACGACCGGTGGCATCCTCAACCCAGAATGCGCGACGGGCGTTGGGCTCCCATTCCTGGTGCCAGCCTGGTGGGAGGGGTGGTGGGGGGCCTGGAGGGGGGCGAGCGCCTGGAGGAGGACCGCTGTATCCGCGGTCGTAGGGAGGTCTATCGTAGGGAGATTGCTCGTATGGAGGGCGATCGTAAGGTGGACGATCGTAAGGAGGTCTGTCTGATGGGGGGCGAGCGTAAGGGTCACCGCCGTAGTAGGCCATGATGGTGATTATGGGGGGAGATGAAGAGGGGAGAAAGAAAAGAGAAAGAGAAGAAAGTGAGAAGGGGAAGAGGATTTATTATACAAGCGACTGATTACATTACTTCATTTAATATTGTCACTAGTCAACTACACTTAGTTGTCCTAAAGATCCGCTTAGAACCGAAACCTCCACCAAAAACTTCAACCGATTTCGGTGGAACTACCATAATGTCTCCACAATTGCGGAGTTGGAGTTTGACAACCCCTATCACCTTTGCCTATCACTGTTCCCTGACGGACCCCAGTACTATTCTCGTGGCGCCTACACATGGCCCGTTCCGCGTCGGACTAGGCAGATGCGATTTCCCGCCAAGGGCATGTAATGCACTCCCCCTGAAACAGGACTGGTCACGAAAGTTTCGCGATTGGGCACATTATCAGCGCGATGGTCATCAGCACCGAGATTGCCTTATTCATAGCAAAAGGAAACACATAGACCAGTCAGCAGGCGAAACCCGTGTCACCGTCAGACCAGCGGTTGCATCGCGCGCATGGAAAGAATGATAGGACAAGGTGAACAGATAAGAATAACACCTAGCTTTAGAAATTGAGTACCGAGTTCAATAGAAAGAAAAAGAACATCATTCCCCTGCTGATCCGCTAAGCTCCACAAGCTTTGACTCGACATGTCCCGACCCCTATTCTTACTCCAACATGCGCTGTTGTACTCTGTAACCGGACTTGCGGTGAAATATCAGTCCCTGAACTCAATCGCCGTGTCCGGAAGAACTGGATGCACAAAAAATCACTCACCCCCTCATCTAGGTGGGGCTCGCAGTCCCTGCGCGAAAAGGAGAGTTGTTTTGTTGCAGCCGCTACTTTTGCCGAGCCACGATGTGGCTCGGGCAGCATTACACAGCCACTTGTCGTGACACACGTGGCGCAGGGGCTCCACAGGAGATGGGGCTAGGTTACATGCCATGTACCTGTGAATTAGGACCATGTACGAAAGAAATTGAAGTGGAGTGTTGTTGGGATTAAGGGGTCAAAGGTATTTCGCCCTGTTCCCGAATAATAAAATCATATAGGCATGTAAATCGAAAGGATATCCAATCTAGAAGTGACTACATAGAAGATGAAACAAGGGTAATCCTCAATCATATGGCTCATCCCGGTGATCTGCGTAAGGCGATGGGCCAAGCTGCCTGAGCACATGGCGGAATTAGTAAGCCTAGCCGGCTAGGTTACTCGCCTGCTGACTGTCCGGGTAAAAGAAGGATGCAAGGCTAGAAAACGGTCAGAAGGGGCTTTATCGTGGAACCAGAGTGGAGAACTTACGCAATAATCACATAGGCTGCGATAAGCAGTGCACCTTCCAGGTAGTTACTCCGCCCGTCTAGGACCAGGAAGTTTACCACGAAGGCGGTGACGAACAGACAAATGGTCTCGAAGAGGGTGAAGTACAAAGACATGTCCTTGTCCATACACCATCCCAGGATGACAACAAGAGGAGTGACGAAGATGGCAATCTGGATACTACTACCAACAGAAACACCAATAGCCAAATCCATCTTGTTCTTGGTCGCAACACTGACGGCAGTAACGTGCTCGGCGGCGTTACCAACAATAGGCAGAATAATCAAACCAATGAAGGCTTCGCTGACATTAGAAGTCTCCAGCATGTCGGGAATGGCATCAACCAGGAACTCAGCACATACTGCGACGAGAGCAGTGGAGATCAGGAGCAGGACCACGGCTGCAGTACGAGACATCACAGGCTCCGCATCTTGAGGGGCATCAGCGACAGGGGCGGTTGGCGCAGCGACACGAGCTGCACCACGGGCGAACTGCACGGCATTACCAGCAGGAGGGGTAGCGTTCATATGCGCAGGCAGTGAGTTACTACGCTGGAGAGCAGGGTGCATAGGGTCACCAATGCGAGGCGAGTTGACTGGAGACTGCGAGCTGAACACGGTGTTGGACAACAGCGAGGGAATAGGGCCGAACGGCGAGCGCTTGCGAGAGTTTTCAATTTCTCCAGCGCCCTCCATCCCAGTGAAATTTGGGGTAGAGGCAAATCCCTTCATGGTCGGTTGAGACTCCTTGGCCTGAGCCTGGGCATCATCACTGGCGCCAGCAACCTGAGCCTCGACCTTTTCGGCACGCTTGGAGCGACGCTTCTTGCGTCCCTTCTTCTGGGCCTTGTCACTAGTGGCACTGTCGACGTGGGTCATAGGGAGACCGAAGTCACGAGAACGGGGGTGGGCATCATCGTCGGCATCATAGCGCACCTCCTCTAAGTCGACGGCACTGGGGTTGCTGTCATTGTTACTGACAATTGAATTGCCAATAGAGCTCTGATTGCCGTTGACCATGACCTTCTTATCAACAGATTGGGCTGTGCCCTTGGAACTGGTGCTAGACTTTCTGCGTCTGCGGTGCCTCATCGCCCGCTTAATGCGCTTAGCTGTGGTCCACGAGGTCATGGTATCAACGGAGTCATCGCTATCGCTAGACGAAGAGTCGGATGAGCTATTCATGAACTCGGCAAGAACACCAGGGTGCGATTCCTCGTCAATGATTTGTTGAGGAATACTGGCGTACAAGTACGAGTGAGACTTGAGCTGGAACACAATATACAGGATGTAGACCAGCAGGAGAACGACACTGGTTCCACGGCTAACCTTCAGCGTCTGCTTGTCCGCGTTGGCAGTCTCAGAGAAGGAAGCATGGAAAGCAGTCGGGAGCAGCAGACTGGTCACACTCAGACTGAGCAGACAGGCGCTCATCTGAGTGACCGTGCTGTTGTAGATCTGTTCCTGGAAGCGGAGACCGCCCAGTAGGAATGCCATGCCCAGAATTAATAGCAGGTTCGCCAGGATGGAGCCCAGCAGGGAAGCCTGCACGATGCGAATTTCATTTTTCACCAGTGCGATGATGAAAATGATCAACTCAACAGCATTACCAAAGGTAACGTTGATGAGAGCACCAATTGTGTCGCCAAGGCGACTGGCCACGCTCTCTGTCGCGTGGCTCAGCAGTCCAGCCAAGGGGATAATTGCCACCGCGTTCATCGCGAAAACGATGTCGGGGTTTAGGCCAGCCGCTTTGGAGGCGATACCCACGGGGACAAAGATCAGCAGGACATTGACCCAGCTGTGGAACAGGGCATCCTTGGTGTGGGTGTAGAATCGGCCGCTGCCATTTCGCATGCGAAGGAGCAGGCCTGGTTGGGAGTTCTTCTCATCGGGCCCCGACTCGGTGGTCGGGGCCACGGGGGTGTCATTCACTTGTCCATCCCGAGAAACTTCCGGTATAGGGGTGGGATCGGAGGTCTGAGCTTGAGCTTGGGGTTGGGGTTGGAGTTGGGTGGGTTGTTCGCCGCGAGAAGAGGCGTGAGCTTTCGCCCACGAGTTAATCCGGTCTAGATTGTGGGTCAGCGAAGCCGATGAAGATAAGATATGGCATTACTCACGCATGTATTTCAAGAACCAGTGACTGATTCAGCAAGGCAACAGAGCCAAGAGTTGTTAGGGAGGAAGAAGTCTTTTAGACTATCCGATGGAATGGAAGGAATGTAGGTAAAGAATTAGGGGGAGCGAAACCAACTTAAGTGTCGAACAGCTTGGCGAGACTTGGCAAATCCTTAGACGGTTGAGATGGGTAATTATGGAGACTTTTCTCCAGATTTATGAATCACTTAAGCACCAGCCTGTACCACGCAAGCCCGTCGATCCATGAATGTGGACAATGACAGCCGCATTCTATGGCTTCGTCAGCTTTGTTATCCCTGTACATGATGTTATCCCTATGTTCAACGAAACAATGACGCGTTCTTCTGCCAATCCCCGTACCCTATTTTCCTTATAGGGATCAAAAGAGGATTGTGATCCACCATGGACAATGTCCGACATCCCCTGGTTCCCCGTTCTGATTGGTGCAACGTATCCACAAGATCGACGCCCGTCCAAGACTCAATAATTTCTTGACCTTGCTGACATCGCCTCGTCTTAATAGAAACCCCGAGGCAGATTGTCCTTCATAGTCCTCCGCATGTCCACCGTAATCTGGTCACTGTCCGAAACTACTGTCGCGATGCTCGGGGCCGCATTCCCTCCGGCCTAATACCGAGATAATCGGTAACCCAGAGTAGAAGCACGTAGAAAGTCCGATCGCGTCGCAACAATGCCCGAAAATGTTCTAGCCTAACTGCTTACAGTTATCTGATACGAGAGGCGAAGCTAGCGGCCAGCCACAGATGGGACTTTGGACTCGTCCATTCAAGTCTGGGCCTGGGCTCCACATGATGTCATTTGTGCGTTGACACACAAGACACTTGCCCACGCACAGAGCATGGATTGATTGTGAATTTGCCTCCGACGAGAGATAAGGCAGTCACAGATACAGCATCCTGATCCATGGGCGAGGTCTTCCAACTGCAAACCTGATCGCTGAGCCACAGCCAAGCCCCAGTTGTGGCTGTGGTCTTGGCGTTGCTATTTCGAGATCGCTCGTTTGACTCATGTTGGGCCTCTGTGAGGCGTTAATGAGGCGTTAGCGGGTGGATATTGTAGTTGGCACGAGACTAACTAAGTGGATGGTCACAAGGTTCTGAGCCTAGCGCTGCTTGTATCCACTGGAACGTTCTCAACATCTAAATTCTCATGACAGGTTCTAAAGCTAGGTTTCAACTGCCCAGGTGGTTCTTTCAAGTTATGTTCAGCAATCTACCATACCTCAAAAAATGTTGTCGCTACCTAGGTAGATCTTGAGCATTCACCGTGATACCAACCTTAGAAAGTCGGAACAGATGTGTACGGTGTAAGTACTTACCATCCGCAACGGTACCCGTGGATATATATCCCCCATATGATGACTGCTCGTGGACAAGGCAAAACGTCAAATCCATTGTTTTATTTGCTGAATCGAAATTACAAGTCTCAACCTTGGAAGACCAATTGCACAAAGTTGTCATTAGAAAGTTGTAGAGTTACACTAGACAAAGCCACAATCTAAACCTAGAGGGTATCTGGATAAGACATGAAACGCTCATCGGCGTGAGTGGCGGGAAAGACCTACTCCGCTTCCATGCAACCAACACCCGTGGACGCTAATAATGACGACCGCAGATATTTTCAATTATTGCCGTGATCAGTAATGTTTGTGCTCTACAGTAAACATCAAACAGTACTTTCAATCCAATTCTATCGACCGCCATCGTCTTGAATACTTCGGCCTCTTGCAGCTCACGTGATGACCGGCATCATCGACCGAACTCTGTTCTAACTTTGCTAAGACGAATGCCGCTGGTCGATGCCGTCTATCAAATCATCAAAACTCCTAGATTTTCCGAATTCCCTGAGTGGATAATGCGCTATCGAGAAGTTAAAATAATCTCTTCTCCACAGCCGTATCGGCATTTGGCTCGGCACGGCTCGAATGCCCGGCAAGCCGATCTGCATCAATTGATCGGTCACGTTTCTACGCCGAGATAAATTCACTGCACGGTCGACATTGTCATTGATTGTGATTTTTCATGTCGACTACATTGATTTGAATTTCTGTATAGATCAATCTATGCATGATAACCCGTTTATATGACAACCATGCCTACCATGGCTCAGAAGGAATCCCAGGCTGAGACGCCCTGGATCATCAGGTAAGCACGACTCAAATCATTTACAAAACTTTGCTGATGTCAAATTGGGAAGTCATCTCAATCCAGTTTACTGGTGGCCGAAGCTAGAGCTGGACTCGCGGACTGCCCTCATGATGATGAAAGGCGCACTGGCGCCAACTATCACTATTGCCATGTATGTCAAAGTCATCAATCGCGAGTAGATTCATTATGCTACGATGAGGGATATTATGCTAATACTTGATTCAACAGATATCAAAGCAGTGCTATTTCAGAAATCACTACTACTATTGGGTACTTGTCAGCCTTGATTTCCGTCCTATCCCAGGCCTTGATGCCCCGGGCAAAATTCATGAAGATTATTTTCTATGACATATTATCTGCCTGTGTATCTGCTTCACTCTGCTGCCTTGCCGTCTTCTGTTCTGTTAGGGCGAGAGAGCACAGCACCCCTGCGGACGCCAGCGAAAGTGTGCGAACTGGCTACAACAGCGATGCGTGCGCGGTGGCTGCGATTTGGTTGCTCTTCATGATTTGGTAAGAGCCTCGAAGCAAAAGCAGAAAGTGCAATTCTAATCTTGAAACTCAAATAGGGGCGCGAATTCACTACGTGCACTGAAACCGATGGAATTGCAAGACCCCATGGTTGCGTTTTCCATTTTTGCTTCAGTTACCATCACCCGTGCAGGCATGTTCACAACCCTGTCCGAAGGTCTAGAGTTTATTGCGCGGCTTCTAAAGGGGTTCATGATTGGGTTCGCCATCGCAACGGGTGTCTCGCTACTAATCGTCCCAACAACAAGCAGAGGCAACGTTTTCCACGACATGAAAGACTACATCGCATCAATAGACGAACTTCTCCAATCACAAATATCATTTGCGGACGACAGCTCTGTAACTGGGCTATTCAGCAGACGCGTTCAGCTTCGCAGGGCACGGACCGCAAAGAGCGCCCGGGATATGCAGAGCGAGGGTGAAGCAGATCTGCAATTCAAGCAAAAGGCGCTTCAGGGATCCATGACTAAACTCAACGGCTTGCACAGTAAGCTGCATGCTGATCTTTTCTACTCCAAAGATGAGATTGCGTGGGGTAAATTGTCCGCAGAAGATCTTAGCAGCATCGTCTCTCTATTCCGGAGCCTTCTTCTTCCACTGGCTGGAATGTCCATGTTGCCTGAGATCCTAGACACGATAATCAAGAATGAAGGAAATGACGACGCACGGGACGACAGCGCCAATCCAGACGAAGGGGCACGGAAACAATCTGAAATCCAAAAAGTGGTGGAGACACATCACGCGCGGCTGGTGGACACTTCACACCTGGTGAAACAGGGACTAAGCCATTTTCTACTAGTCCTGGAGCTTATTAAACCTAAGCATTTGGACCCGAAAAAGACGCACCGTGGTGGATCCCATGCCAGGGACGAAGAAGCAAGGGGTGAAAGTTTGAGCCCGCTCCAACCAGACTTTACGTCTCGCTTTGAAACAGAGCTGCACAGTTATTACTCTCATCGGAAAGACCTCCCGGAGGCACTGGCATCTCTTGAGGCATTTTCTGCTTCGGAGAAGGTCGATAGTTCTGCCACCACGATTCCCTCTGGGATACTCGGGGCGGACCCTGACGTGCGGCAAGAATTCTTCTTGATTCTGTTCATGAGCCATCTGCAAGATGATCTGCTTAATGCAACGCTACAGTTGGTCAAGTTCGCTGATACTAAAGTTGCTGATGGAACTATGAAACGCAGCCGACTGATTTTTCCAAAACAAAAATCTATTCGCCAGTGGTTCTCGCTCAGTGAAGATCAGAGGGAGGCTAAGCCTTCAGATACTCGGCAGTCATCCCGGGTGGATCCCTCGAATATACACCGTCCTCAGGAATTTCCTGGTTTTCCCGATCCAGAGCATCTTCCGGCAGAGAATATTTGGGAGAAAGGAAGTAGCGTACTGCGTACGATTTCCCATGTCATTGCATCAGAACAAAGCGCTTTTGGCTTCCGGGTGGCTGCTGCTTCATTCTCGGTGGCTATTCTTGCATTCCTCCACCAAACTCAAGATTGGTTTATCCGGCAAAGATGTATCTGGGCTATGATTGTCATCGTCATCGGCATGAACCCGACAAGTGGACAGACTATGTTTGGATTCGTTGCTCGAATTGTAGCGACGACGATATCACTTGCACTCAGTTTGATAGTCTGGTATATTGTTGACGGCAAGACAGCCGGGGTGATAGTATTCCTGTATCTTGCGAATGTTTTCGAGGTATGGTTGCCTACCACTGTGGGGATTTCAACACTGACAGCCACAGTATTACTTCTATCTCAAACTACCCCAGTACTTTGGAGCCTCAGTCATCGCAATTGTCACGTTGAATGTAATCGTCGGATATGAGCTACAGGTAAGCACTCATGTTAATTTCCGATTCCTTCAACTAACATATCAAAGGTCCGCAAACTGGGCATCACCGAAGCCACATCAAATGGCCAACCCTACTACCCCATCTACATCTTCGGCCCATACAAATTAGCAGCGGTTGCAGCAGGCTGCGCCATATCCTTCTTCTGGGTTATTTTTCCATACCCAATAACAGCAAAATCCCAACTACGCAAACTCCTCGGCAAAAGTCTCTTCGTACTCGCCGAGTTCTACAGCGCAATGCACACAACAATAGAGCTCTGGCTCAACAACGAGCTGGGTGATATAAACGACAAGGACTCACCAGCCCACCAGCTCCTCAAATCTCGACACAAGATCTTCAAAGAAGAAATGATGCTTTTAAGTGGCCTTCGCCAGCACAGCCACTTTAGTACCTATGAACCGCCGATCGGAGGCAAGTTCCCGAAACAGACCTATGACAATATCATCTCAGAGATCCAGCGCATTCTCACAAGTATGTCATTGATGGCTCATACAACCCAGAGCCTGGAGGTACTAGGTATCGAGCCCGAATCTTCACGTGGGGATAAAGGTGATGAATGGAAAGCTCGACTCGCGGAGATTGCATTGCAATCTACGGATTTCAACTCTCACCGCATCACGTCCCTGCTTTGTCATTTATCAGCTGCTATTGCGAATGCACAGCCGTTGCCGCCGTATCTATCTACACCAGATTCATTCCCACTTGCGCGACAATTGCATCAGATCGATGACGAGTTGTTGAGTATTCGGCATGTGCGGGACCCGGCATTTTCGGCCTTCGTTTCGCTGGAGGTGCTGAGATCTGTTGTTAGTTTCAGTTTGCAGGATTTGATTGAGTATGTTCTCCTTACCCTTTTCTCCCCCTTTTTATTCTATTTTTGTACATTGCTAATGGGTTATAGCAATGTAAGGAAACTTGTTGGTGAACTGAGCTTTGATTTTCATATCAGGCAGACACAGCAATATGCCGAGTCTTCCCAACTTCTTCAAAACTCAAGTCGAGAAGACGAGTGAATCCTCGATACCCCAAACTCTCTATACGAAAAAGTTAGTAATGTAAATAAGTAGATTACGGTGAATACAGATCGATATAACAACCATATCTATTTGATATTCACAAGTATGACCTCCCTTCTACGTGACTTGTTTGTAAATCGACCAAGTCCTCCGAATCTACCAAACCTATCTATGCATCACAGAAGCTTATACTTCGCCGCAGCGGCCATGGAAACCACCATGAAAGCCACAAAAACCCCCACAATACCAAAGAACCAACTCAACCCCTTAGTATCCTGCCCAGGAACCACAACATTCATACCAAACATACCAGTAACAAGATGACAAGGCACAAAAATCGTCGCCATGATAGTAACCTTGCTCATAACCGAGTTAACAGTCAAGCTAACCCGCAAATTTGTAGCACTGAGTTGTGCCAGGCAATTCCCCTGTGACCGTCCAATAATCTCATCGATATGTCCCAGCACTGACAATGTCGTGACGAGGTGATCTTGGACATCACCGAGGTAAAGGATAAGTTCTCCCTTGGGGAAAACGGGGAGATCCTTGTCGGCAGCATGGCAGCGTTTCACGAATCCGTTTAGCACATCGACCTTGCCGCTTAGACAGCGAACGACGTGCGTGATTGTCTTCCGGAGCGCGTCGATCCGAGGAATCAGTTCTTGGACGTCGTCGATGCGGGCGATGAAGACTTGGTCTTCGATCGCATCGGATTCGGCGGCTGCGGCGCGACCGAATGGCTGGAAGCTGTCGACTATGTCGTCGCTGGTAGCTTAGTCAGTATCGTCTGTTCGTTCGTGGTGAAGGCAAACATACATGAGGGCATAACAAATCCAATCACTGGATAGCTCGGCATCGTGCATCTTGCGGATACGGTCGCGTACCTGAGAGATGTGGGTACATCCGCTAGGCGAGAAGGTGACAACACCGTACTGGAAGACGAGAATGTAAACAGACGCCGATGAAGGAATACCAGGTCTATCATTCTCATTCGGAATAGCACGCTCGACGAGTGTCTTGAATGAGATCAAATAATAGTTTCTGAAGACATCGACCTTTTCCCGAGACTCACGAAGCTTGATATCCTCCGAAGTAAGTGGGTGAATAGACAATTCCTGCGAGACGAGATCGACATCCTCCATCGTAGCGTCGCAGATGTCGAACCACCACACTGGTCGTGACGGCTCTGGGTGAGCTTTCAGTTTCTCCTGGATGATATCGTCCGGATTGCCGCTGGGGAAGAGACCCTCCCAAGTTGACGAAGTGATGGTCTGCTGTGTCTTTGAGGAGAAGAAGCTGAAGCGGGCTGGGAGGGCCAGCTCAGCGGAGACCTTCTCCTGTTCCTGTTGAGTCGACATGACTACAGAAGTGATTGTCGAGTACTGGGGTTGTGCTGGTACCGCGTTTTACTCAAGGCCATCCGTGAATTGGTGATACACGGAAGGCAGATTTCTGTGCCCGTGAATGGTTTTTCATCGGTAAGGAGATCGAGTCGTTCAGCCCATTCTAATTTGTTCGATCTCGGACAGGCTATTGTGCACTGTATACAATGTGTACGTTGTGCGTCCCTGGTAGATCAAATGGAGCCGTGAAAATCAATTTCACTTGAGACAGGTAGGCATGAATGGATGGGGGTAGTAATGATTCTCACAGGGGGCAGAGGTGGAATCAAGGTTTTCAGTGGTTCAGACATAGTAGAGCCTTGTCACCTTATATTGGGCAAGTCCACCCCCTTCAGCCCTACCCGATGACCCATGCACCCGGAGTGAAAAAGTGGAGTCGAGCAGATTTACAGCCAATCGTAAAGATGATGATGTGGAAGGTGGGCATCAGGGCAGTTTGGGACAGGGCGGGATCGGAAAGACGATGCCGACAAGGTTTTCCCTTCTTACTACAGATACAAAATCGACTGGTGAAATGATGGGCAATTTGCGAAATTAGTTCATGTTCAAAAGCATTGGATACATATTGATCTAATAATACTGTATATCAAATGAAATTGTCGTTATTTCACCTCTTTTCAGCATTGCTGCCCCCAAGGTTCTCACGTTGTCTTACACAGTACGGCACTGGTGGGTCAACCTCCAAGGCTGAACCAAATAGTTAATCTTGGCACTAGGCAACCTCTATTTTAAGCGAATGACTTCGCAGTACATTATTAAGCGGTTCTCAGCAGATTGAATTATGCATGAAAAGGCAAAGGATTGTAGATTATGACAAATTATCGTGCAAGGAGGCTTAAGAGACCTCGGTATCAGCTCAGAAAAGGGACCGCTTTTCATACAACTTTTCCAGATGTAGACAAAATCAATGTGATATCAAAAAAACCAAGAAAATCAAGGAAGCGTAAAAGAAACCAACTCCAAATCAGTGGCGTGACTGATCATAGAACACCATTCGTTATGCGTTAGGCATGGCCATGGTGTCGATAGTGGGCTCATCCCAAGGACATCAGAGCCTATGAAACAGTCAGTTACCAGCATGGATCAAAAGTTCTATACTTCAGCATACCAGATTGTCTCAGTTTTTCACTTCCGCCTGTCTTGGCTGGACCCCTTGCTCATCGTCACCGTTCACGGATTTGCGCAGATGTGGGTACGCGAGCAAAAAGAAGACAACTACGGCGACCAAGATCAAGAAAGTCGGCAAGAACATGAAGGTGAACAGAATGCAGCTCAACCCAAAGGTGACATTCTGACCCTGAAGAAAACGGCGGGCCATGAGATCGAGTAGCGTGGAGAACATGAGCTAATGACACAATCCACTTGCGATGACGATCAATCAACGTTGAAGCGATGAGGTAGTTGTGAGAACACTTGGATCCTGGCAGAGAAGCCTTCCAGCTCAATTAGCGATGTGAGCAATTGGAGAAGTCTAGTCGCGATCGACCCATTCCCCATATATACTGTACGCCGGAACGTTATGGAAGATCCGGATATGCACCGCCATTGTGGCTTTAGCCCAAAGTGGCTCATAAGTCCGGAAACTAGGATGCCTGGTTCCATTTGTTGGGATGCCGTCATGGATCCAATGAGGGTCTTCTCCACCCGGTGAAGCGAGATTGGCTAGAGAATTCCATAGCGACCTTGGAAAAGGCTGAAATTCAAAACTATTTCTATTATTAAGAAAACCTGAAAGCAATTTTTTCTGAAGTCAGCTGGTCCACGCAATCAATCCGGGGATACAGTCGGAAAGGTTCCTTAATTCTTCTTAAATTCATAAGCGCCATGCCAGTGCTCGGAGTTATGAAATTAAGCCCCATAAATCTTGGGCTTGGCATGAATAGTGGCAGGCAGCAGTTTTTTTATGTAACTTGGCATGCTGCGTAACATTTCTCGCCCTAGGAGCATATTACCCCCCTACCGGGTTGACGCCAAGACGGCTTATATGGCAGATAAGAAGAGTCCCTCACTGTGGCATCGTGCATCATGCAGTCGGATTGGAAAAGTTTCTGGTCTTTTCTACACCGAAGTGGAGCCACTCATCAGTCACCACGCAAGTTGTGGGGCTGTCGGACAAGCTGATTAGCGCCGGTCGGATTTACTGGTTACACTGCAGGAAACAGGTGTTTGAGGGGAAACAACTGGCCATGAAAGTGCTGGTATTGAGTCTATAACGGTCGAAATTACTCTAATTATTGATTCTATAGCTTCAATTCCAATTTCGCTGTCTGGAAACCCCCATTAAAATATTTCCTAGCTCATGGTACTTGAAGTTTCGCCATTGCCGATCGTGAGTTCAGTGGCAAACCTCGTGTAATCCCGCCCCGTAGGGCTGAAAAAGGCTTAGTTATGGATCCCCGGAATGAAGTCACACCCTGTTTACTGTAAAGACGATACTTAAATATCGGAATTATGCGTATCTGATTATCTCCTTTTAATTTTGGATTTACCCTGGACCAAATATAGACCAAATAGAGGAGTCCCTTGCAAGAACAGGATTAAGCGGCTGATTCCAATCGATTCCTCTAGTGGGACCTGCACATCAGCCTTTTCCCCCCACAGTTCTTTTCCAATTTACTTTCCCTTTTCCCTTTCCCTTAACTCGCATCCCCTCACCGTCTTTTCTTTTCCGACCCCTCTTTCCCTTCGCTGAACCCAGCCAACCATGTCTTGGCTCGCGGGGTACGGCAAACTTGAAGACGAGGAAAATGATAACCTAGGTGTTGACTGGGTGCTGCAGTATGAGTTCGGTGATATCGGTGCGTGCTGCATGGGGTACCCCGGAGGCATTGATGCGCATACTGACGATCTTTTAGACCAAGCGCAGGCGATAACAGAGTTTCGCACTCTGGTTCGTGATCTGACCGAAGCTGGTCTTCGCGTTCAAGTTCGCCATGGCCATGGGTCCTCCCTATTGGTGTTTTTACGGGTGCCCCGAGACCAGCTAGGGAGGATGGTTCACCAGTCACGGTGAGCCTTGCAGGAATTGAATTGGTGAGAACACATGCTGATTGGTCGCAGAGTGAAAGATTTTTTGTTTGGAATCATACATACGTTGCCTGAGGGTGATGAAGATACTACCGCACACTCTGAGACACCTTCCGAAGAATTACGATCCGTATACCATGCTGTTAGTTGGAGCAAAGAGCTGGGTGGTGCTGGGATCACCCCCAACCATGGAAAATGGAAGAATGTCACCGCGTCCTTCCCACTGCATGATCAAGACGCGTGTTCGCAATTGTTACGTCAATGGAGTCGGAAAACCAATTTGACGATCAAGGATTTGGATACGATCCGCGCGTTGTTTGGCGAAAAGGTACAACCCCGAGTGCTATTCCGAAGACGGATGAGATGTTAACCATCTTCTAGGTCGCATTCTACTATGCTTTCATCCATTGCTATTCGCTATTCTTGGTCGTCCCTGCTGTTTTAGGCATTATCGGATGGCTGTACTTCGGCCCCTACTCAGTAGTGTATGGCAGTGCCTTGTGCATCTGGTGTGTCGTATTTGTTGAGTACTGGAAAATTCGGGAACACGACTTGGCCGTACGGTGGAATGTGAAAGGCGTTGGTGTTTTAAAGGTAAATCGGGCCCAATACCAGTGGGAGAAGGAAGTACGAGACCCCGTCAGTGGACAAGTGATGAAGGTGTTTCCTGGGTGGAAACAGTTCTCACGGCAGCTGCTGCTTATTCCATTCGCTTCAATGGCCGCCATTGCCCTAGGAAGTTTAATCGTGGTTACGTTTGCTTCGGAAGTTTTCATCTCAGAGGTGTACAACGGAAAACTTAAGGGATATCTTGAATTCGTGCCGACCATTCTTTTCTCGCTTTCACTACCTGCCATCACCTCGTTTCTGACCAACCTCGCGACTCGACTTACCAAATACGAAAATTACCGAACTCAAGATCTTCACGATCTTGCTCAAACGCAGAAGAGCTTTATCATGAACTTTATCACATCATTCCTTCCGACCATCCTCACGGCCTACATCTACGTCCCATTTGGCAAACAGATCGTTCCCCATTTGGACCTTCTCCGAAGAAGTGGTCTCAATTTCGACATGGCGTCCCATGCCGAGTTTGAAGTAGATACTTCTCGATTCCAGCAGGAGGTCATTTATCTCTCTATGACCGCACAGGTCCTCGGGTTTGGTGAAGAGATCGTCATCCCTTACGTGAAGCATGTCCTCTGGCAGAAATGGCGAGACTACCGCGACCGACAGCACGGTTTGACCCGCCAGCGCAGTTTCTCCACCGCAACTGATCTCCTCTTGATTGACCCTCCAGATGAGGGCAAGTTTCTGAAACGGGTGCGTAGCGAAGCCGATGCAGACGAGTACAAGGTGGAGGACGATATCCTCGAGATGTGTGTGCAATTTGGCTACCTGGCCTTGTTCGGTGTAGCATGGCCACTCGTACCTCTGGGATTCCTTCTGAATAACTGGTTGGAATTACGAGGCGACTTCTTCAAACTGACCCTAGAGTGTCAGCGACCCCCACCCATCCGGGCTGACTCCATCGGTCCCTGTCTACTGGGACTGGACGTCCTTGCATGGCTAGGCACCCTTTCTACTGCAGCAATTGTGCATCTATACCGAGGCCCCATGGCTGAGGTTAAGCTGTCATCATTACTCCTGACCGTCTTCGCCGCGGAACAAGCCTATCTGATCCTCCGGTTTACTGTCTCGACCGCTCTGCAAAAGATCTTCAACGACAGCTCACGTCGCGAGGAAGCTCAGCGTTACGCCTTGCGGAGAAACTTCCTAGAGGCCAGCCAATCCCAAAACGGAGCCCCTGGATCTCCTACCTCTCGGGTGCGTCAGCGCGTGCGGTTCCATGAGCGAGTCAACGTTTACGGGTCGGAACCTACGCCGTCCCCTGACGGCAGCCCTTCGCCTGAAACGGAGAAACCACATGATGATGTGCTCCGTGGATCGGACCGCGAGGCCGAATTTTGGAATGGTTTATCGTGTGACACATCGGACGCGGGCGTCAAGATGATCCGCGCGCTCAGTGCATCCAAAGTAGGGGATGAACCCAAGTGGACTAAGGAGGCATAGTTTTCTCATTTTTACTTGTTTACTTATTATTAGCTATTTAGCATTTGCATGTGCCGACCGCATATTCAATTCTTACCCTATAGACTCAGTCCATCTTTTGTGTAAAATGGTTGCCTGTCCAGGTCTCCGCTCTATCAATAGTCACTTCTAAAGGCTAATGTCCACCAAACTTGTGGGCTAGAACCAGACAAAAAAAAGGGATAGTAAGGGGCAAATGATATAATGAAAACCAATCACGGGCTCCCAGTTTTACGATAATTAATGGAGATCTTCAACCTGTTCAGCCCTACAGGGCTGTGCCAAGGAAACAAGTGGATCCTCCACAATTATGGATCCGACTGACCCAGTCTATACCGCCCGCTTGCGTATCCCCCATTTTTCCCTTTCAATCTTTTTCTTCTTTCACTACCAGTCTCAGACACGCCTCCCTACTTCTATCTTGACTCCTCCCACCCCGGAGTCTTGTATAGACTCTCTCGACATGTGAGCCGGGTCCTATGATTTCAAAATGGCACTCCCCAGTGACTCCTCCGACACTTTAATTTCCCCTCCCTCCCCCGTCTACCACCCCAAACCAGAAACAACCCTCATGGAATCAGACCTAGAACTATCAACCCTCGAGTCTCCGCCGCCACCTGTTATTCCCAAACTCTTTCGTGAAGCAAGCGACATTACCTTCCAGGAAACACTCGAGTCAACAAAGGATCAGGTCCCGCTTATCCGGCGACGTGGCAGGTTCCGGCTGCTTCATCAACAGCAATTCAAGAACAGTCTGCTTGCGAGTGTCGGGTATCTTGAGCTGGCAAATGCAGGTGACTTTGCTGCTAATGTTTGGAACGACATTCCCGTGCCGACCTTTGCGGCCGTGCTAATGGGAATTGGTGGTACATTGGCACTGTTTATGGTGTTTGTTGCTGTACAAGACTTCCGACTCAGCTGGAGAAACGTGAAGCTTCTACGTGAGGAACGGGTACATATACAGCGGTTGCAGCAGTATCATTGCAAGAATCCGGAGTTGACTCGGTTGCTCGACGCGAGATTGGGTGTTGGGATTCGTGAGATTGGAACAGAGGTCGTTGACAGAATTGTTATGGATATCCTCATGGGGTTGGGATCTGTCCTCGTTGGCGTTGGCACGCTTATGGCTATAGGGGGAGCAAATCCTCGTGTTTATGAAGCGAGTAACCTCCTCTCCGGATATATTGGTAATGCCCTGGCGGCATTGTTTGGACTTGCCAACGCTGTTTGGTCGGTATATCTTATCCACCGGTTCAGGCAACATGATAAAGCGGTTGTCGCTCGTGAACCTAGCGATGATATCCGGCGTCGGCTGCGTCTGCGGTTCAAACGCTTCCAATGGCACTCGGTCGTCAACAGCGTGAATGGATTGGTTGCTGGCGCTGCGTCCATGGTGACTGCCAAGAGATGGGAAGGATATGTGGTTCTCATCCCATGTATAATATCGTTGATCATGTGCAACTACTTCTGGCGTAAGAAGCTGGGCTATGACCGGCCGATTCTGGATCATATTTCTCTCGCCAAGTTGCAATTGACACCCCTTCTGGAAGACCTGGAATACGCTATCGCTATGCAGCGTGGTCTTGCCGAACCGAATCACACCATTCCGCAGCCCATCGTGGATACCAAATCCCTAGACTCGATGCTCCGGTTTATCGTGCGAAACCGCATGCTGGAAACATACGTCGATTCCCTTGCACATGATAAACAGGCTCGGTCTCTCCTCTCCAAAATTCCCAGCACGGAGCCCGCCACCTCCCCGGACGAAGTTGTCGTCAGTTTCGACGTTCTCATCCGATTATCCAATTCCAAAACCACACATTCACGACTCCTCCTAGACCACGCCGCCAAGTTCCTTCGCGAGGAAGGCGTTCGAACCTTTACGCATCGCGAGCGCCACCTTTTAGAATTATTGGGTTATGCCGTCTGGCGGGATCAGACTGCAGCCGAAGGAGCAGGAGGCATAGAGTCCAAGTAATATCTAGATGGTCCTTTTCGGCGACTGGATCGCCCCTCACCTGCCATTGCATAGCTTACAAGTTTATTGTTTACATGTGCTGGCCATATTAGATGAGCATTTGTTATAGTCATTCAATTGATCCTTGCATAAGCAAATTTTGACATCTTGCAAGTTTTCTATACATCAAGCATCTCCAGCTGACGTCCCCGCCTCAGATGATTACCAGTGTAGAGCATTTAAGAATCGAGTCCAGGGCAATCTTCGCTAGTCTCGGCCGTGATGCTAGTATAAGGAGAAGGATCCGTCCAAATAATGTTATAGCTGTCATCTGGATAATCAGGTGCATCATCATCACCAAGTTCCTCAACGATATTAGTGAGGGCATCGTGTTCCCAGCAAATGAGAATATTGCCATCGCCGTCATAGGCGTCAACAACATCCTTCACGCAGCTGTAATCCGTCTTGCCGCAGGAAGTATCAACAGTAAGGCCTAGCTCTTCAGCCAGGGGCTCAACGGTGTCGTAAGGGCGTGCACGCTTTCCGCCTGCGATAGTAGGTCAGTATAATTCATGAACAAGGTCAATCCCATCAGATCTGTACGTACTGCTCTCGGGAGTCTCAGCCATGATATAGCCAATATCATATCCTGAGCTTGGGCCGAAGACATTTGTCAGGCATTGAGCACGCTCGAGACCGGCAGCGCTCAGTCCATTGGAGCCATCGCTAGGCTTCTCGCCGTGACGGATCAGGTAGACGATCGGGTCGGCGACAGCGAGGGAGGTAGCAGCCAAAAGAACAAGAAACTTCTGCATCGCGATTGATTTTTTCAATTGATGTAATAGAAAGATCAACAAGGAATTGTGTGAATTCTAGTGAGTTGTTTTCGACTATCGGATAATAGCGGCCCTACTTATACCCAAAATAAAAACATGATATCCACAATTATCGATAAACACCAGCCACCAATGTCAGCCTTCACCTGAAGAGTGCAGAAAATAATACTACCTTCCCAAACACCAATCTAACTGTTTTTGTCGGTACCTGGTCCATTCAACGTCGGGATCGGCAAGACATGGGCGGGTGGCGTGTTGTGATTCGTGTGCCGATCGTGGAGCTAAGCATCGGGGCATTTGTGCCCCGCGCCCCGCATTGATTTTCTTCTGTGATCTGGATGCATACATTGTGTGCATGTGGATCGAGATCATTTAATTTGAAAGTGATTTACAAATGAGTGGTGATAATCTGATAAGATCCTTGTTGCTCATGTATTCAGTTTCAACTTAGGCTGCATTTCCTTCTTTTTACTCGCCTTTTTAGTTCGTATCGTTTCATGGAACCAGGAATGCTTTGTTGCCCTGCTTATTGTGGATATAACGGACTGGATATTATCGCATCTCGTATTCGAAATCAGGAGCGGCATAAGCGCTCGAGCTAATACTTGCATATCTCGGAGATAAATATGGTACACGTGGGTGGGGATTTCAATCCTGCAGGACTATTTCCTGGTTCTAGAAACTATGCGAAACATGAGATTATTCTCGATCGCGCGGCATACGCCGACTGTTGCCCGAGATTGGACTAGGCAATCCAGTTGCCCGGCCAGTACATGGAGTCTGCGCTATTGTCGAATGGCTCGGATACCTTGAGGAATTAGTCGACGCTAGAAAAGAAGGCAGGTATTGGATATCTTTACCATGAAGTTCCAGCCCCCTTTTGAGCCAAATAAACTCTCAAAGTCCATATCATTGATCCCATCTAATTCCATCTGGACCTCATCTCCCTCTCCAACCCTTTCCTCAAATAACGCTAAGCATTTCGCTAGCGCCTCCTCGGCGGCATGCATGAACAAAACTGGAAATTCGTCATCCGGGGTCCGAGCCATCAGCCCCTGGATCTGTGTGTTCATAAGTGACAGCATCAAGTACCCCTTTGTATTAGTCTCGCCCGCTATCAAGGATTTCCAACCCCATTCCCTTGAATCTTGGATGATGGTCAGAAGGTCGCGGCGTAGAGGAACAGATCCAAGATTGTCCTCGTCTCGTAGCTGATTAGTGAGTTCTGCTGCTATGAGAAAGCAGCATTGAATGGAAGTCAAGCGGAACACTCCGCTTCCACATATCGTGAGGCGGTATAAATCATCCGTTTCAGATGGAGGATGGAGATCGCGTCTGGTAATCATCATGTCTGAAGATGGGTTGGTGGTGCACCAAATCTGAAGAGCTGTGTCGATGACTACCTTTCTTGAAAATGCGTATGTGGTATCTCCGAATGATGATTGGAAGAAGGGGACATGAAGTGCTAGCAGATAACGACGCACGAGGAAATCGAGTATTTGGGTCTGGAATGGAGATGGACCATGTCCTGTATCTGAGTGGTAGCTTTGCAGTATGCGACATATCTTCCTGTAAGACGCACGTAGATCCATGTCCAGACGCAGGACTTCTTCGTATGAGCTGTGCGGGCCAATTCCATTCAGTGAAGTTGCGATAGCGAGACGGGCTTCGAACATCCTTCGAAGAGCCAGTGAAATAGTCATCTGAGTAAATGTCCCATCCGGCTTTGGGGTCGGGTCTTCAGCTAGAATGTCCTCGTCATCAAAGTTACCTGGTGGGTGGGTATCAAAGTCATCGAGGTTGAACAGAGGAGGACCCCCAGACTCCAAACTCGTGTTGAGAGCCATTTCAATGATGGTGTTCCAAAGCCTCCGTCGCATCTCGGAATCAAATGTGCTGGTTTTCGGGAGACACGAAGGGTCTCGGTGTAGCCCGATATAGACTGCCGTTCGGAGAAGTTCTCCCATGGAGATCCAAATCAATCCTCCACTCACCCCAATAATTTCCCTTGCTAATAGAAGCAGTATGTTTGTTTGAATAAACTCGATGGTGAGCCTAGCCTTAAAGTCCGGCTCGGCTGCCCATGTCTGCGCCTCGTATATCCAGCGAATAGAGCTCGTGCGCAGAGAGAAGTTTTCATCGTATATCACAGCTCCAATCGCCATGACCAACTTCAACTGGATGACGAATTCCGCGTCCCGTTCTTCTGTCGTCCATAGCGCTTCATAGGCCTGTCTGAACTTCGGAACGTGTAACACACGATACCTGCACTCGAAGGTGCGGAGATAGATGTCAACGAGTGCATCTGCTAACTCCTTTGGAGGTAATTCTGACATTGCGGCAGTAGGCCATGGCGGCGCTCTTCGCTCTTTGATAATCTTGCCAAGATATTTGCATTTTTTAAGATTGAAAATGGCTTTTGAGTTCTCCCTCGACATGATAGGCTCACATTGGCGTAAAATATCTTGACACTAACGTGCGTTAATTTTGGTCGGCTCACTTCATAATTGAAACGTACCTGTGTGACTCCATGTATCCAATGACTTTGGCCAAAAACGCGAGTCTTGTGCATTATTGTGCGTACGATAGTGGGAGCTTTACCCTCTGACGGGGCTTCACGATTCACATGGAAAGTCCCGGCAATCTGTGGGGCGTCTATGCTAGAATCCCAAATCGGACTTGGTCCTACCGATGCCCCAGGTCCCACTTCCGCCTTGGCTAGTTGAGTTTCAAGCTGTTTTATTTTGTTTAAGAGCTCGGCTTCCCGTGCAGATGATTGGCTGGTTGGAGTATTTGGGGCTGTGGAGTGAGGTGCTGTAGACCCGGATGCATGCTGTATTTGAGTTCCCCCCGTAATGTGGGAAGATGGAGTCACATGGAACCAGCCCTGAGGCTCTTTGGGACTGTGTTCCAGAGAAGTCTCTGTTTGGCGTTGTCTTGCACGCTGTCGTGGGGGCGGCGAATGAGCTACATACTCGCATGTTGACTTCTTGGAGCGGAGACAGTTGTTACACGGCAATTCTCGGTTGCATTTTATTTTCCGCTTCCGACAAAGTGTGCATGATCTAATAATTGTATTAGTTATTTTGTCTTTATCCCGTCAAAATCTCGGGCAATGCACTTACACAGGTGGTCTTCTCCGTCGGCGTTCGGGCTCGGCCGTCGGCGTTATTTCCGCTGGGGTGTTCATGCTGTCGGTCGGCGCATGTATCCCACTCCACTGTTGCTTCAACCATCAATCACAAGGAACCAGAGTAGTATCAGAAAAACTGTGCAGCAATTGATCGTTGAATCTGATCTTGAGTTGAATCGGAAGCAAAAGAGGAGCAGATTGAAACCATAAGCTGACGGGAAATTAGGTCGGAAAATGCATTTCTGGCTCGTCACGTCTACCATATCCCGTGTCCGACTCCGAACCTAGTCCATAGTAGGGAAGTGCGATGATGATATTGAGAGGGTAATGCAATTATCTCTGAAAGCTCATGGCTTAGTCTGACTGCTTCCATGGTTACGATATCCATGGAGCTCCTTGTTTTCCACAGTAGTGCTTTTGGTATTTCTTATGATGGCCCGCCCGAACTATTTGGGGAGCTTTTCAATTGAACACCACAAAATTAGTTGAACACCCTCATTAATCGCTGTCAAAGTAGCGCAGTATCCAAGATTCAGAGAGTAATATTGTTGAGTACATACCCAAGTACCTCTTTGCTCACATTACTCTGTAGACTACACTGGAATGTGAAGGTGATTAAAGAGTGATAATCATTAAGCTACCTTTTATTACTTATATTATGAATCTAAGGATGCGTTATCTTGTATATTGACGTGTATTAAGCGAGGTGATGCATTATACATCAATACTTGAGATAGCGGTTTTTCTGAATTACAATCACTGTACCATACCTGATATAGAAATAGAGTGGTGTTCAACTAATTTTGTGGTGTTCAATTATCGTGCTCCTTATTCGGTATACCGTACCTAGTAGAGGCAATGGCGATTCGCAATTTGGTTGACAAACGAAAGCGTTCAATTAAGAATATCAGTGAAATTTATTCGACCTGACAGCGCAAGGGGATCGCTGTGACTAGGCAAGAGGCTTGGTAAGATATTGTCAAACGTTCAACTTCCACAGTATTCATTAGTGATATGAAGATAGCAATCAAAACAATCTATCTCGATGTGTGCTGTCTGTTTTTAGAACCACATGCATAACTGACATACGTCGCGTTCCCGGTTCTTTGGTGTGGCATGTGTTAAACGGGGGTTCTAAGACACCAAAATATCCCCATGCAAGGGATGGCACTACTAAACCGAAAGATGCACCGAGAATTGGCCGCCGGGGAACTATGAAGAGGGCCATCATCCAAATTTTGTCTACAAGCCTAGATATGGAGGGAAAGTCTCCCGAGTCTTCAGTACTGGCGTGTGTATCATGCAGTTTGACACGACCTCACAGTAGATGACCTTGATAGGAATGAAACTGGGCAATCAAGTGCCAATACAGGTCTATTAAACTATCCCGTGATATGTATTGCTTTCTACATAGCTACCATGTTATAGCCTCTGTGTCACTAAATGGAAGAAGATAGGCCAGTCACTGAGGTGTTGGTAACTGGAATTCTTAGTACGAAGTAGACAGGTCAGTCAACCAATGAAAATCAAAATGGGCCTGCCAAGAGTTGCACTAGGGACCTTTGCATGACCGCTATTTCTTGACAAGGTTCATCCCCCTGGCACCCCAATCAGGTATCTTGACACCCGAAAGTTCAGGTAACAGACTGCGTTGGACCTTTTGACCAAGTAATCGAAATCCTTTTCATGCCTTTCTGGTGAAATCCATACGTTTCAGCTTCCCCACAAGAGCCTACCGCTACATCCTTGATTTTGCTGGGGGAGAATCAGAAAAGTGATGTGTGAACTGAAGAATGTTTACTGGTTGTGTTCAAATTGAGGATCTCGATCGGGTACTAAGACGCTACTTACCTGATCATAGGACTAGGAATTTATTGTTCTAGACCAAATCCCGCGGCCATTTTCCTTGAAACGATCGTGGTGTTCCAAGGCACGGCATTTTCGGCGCGTTCTCCAAACTTGGGGTTTGCAAGGGGCGACGATCAACGCAGCCCGCCAGGACCGCGCAGAGCAACCGTACACCTACAATCACATTCCAAACAAAAATCCCCACAACGCGCTCATACCAATGTTTTGCTATCAACGCAATTAGTGTACGTGTTTGCATGACAGGCATTTGCGATCCAGACCTTTAATGTCTGCCATTCCTTCAATCGCTATGCCTTCCTCCTTCTTCTCCTCCTTTGCACATCCTTGTGGTTGAGGTTGGGATAATAGGTTTGAGGATGCGCGGATCTTTGTCTTTCACTGCACTAGCAGCTATTGTTGCAACGGCCTCTAGTGCTATTATTCCGATTGCAGCGGAGTCTGGTCGTGCGATCGCACATGCTGTGCCCGAAGCTCCAGCTAAGCCTGCATCGCATGCATTTCATATTCTTCCACCATGGTTGGAAAGTTTGATAGAGTCGTATGTGCGAGCCAAGTGATTTAATAATGGTCCTTGCTAATCTTGAAAACAGGGCAACACGTCCAACTTCTGCAGCCGTTGACAGCCCGTGAGTGAACTGTATCTGATTAGCGCAACGAATAACTAATATTCCTCAGCGACGTGACGCCTAGTAGTGCACTAAGCTCCAGCACAACTACAACACCGAGCCCAGTGCCGACTCCAAAAACAACTGCTGCGCCAGTTGCACCCGCTCCAACAAGCACGTCAAACAAGCCACCGGCACCAAAACCGTCATCATCTAGCAGTAGTACTACCAGTACTACCAGTACTTCCAGTACTTCCAGTGTTAGCCATGCACCTGTTCCAAACTCAACAGCCTCAACTCTGCAATCCACAAGCAGTACTACTAGCAAACCAAGTGCAACATCGTTCACTCCGGCTACAAAGACATGCCCCGCAGGATCGCGGAAAGCGGCCGACATCTACTGGCTAGATGCTCAGGATCATAACCAGGCCGCTGCCGGCTATGCCCCATATGCCGGCGGAAGCAATGTGTACCCAGTCTATCGCAATGTTATGGACTATGGAGCAGTAAACGATGGCTCAGGTGACCAAACAGCCAAGCTGCAAAAGGCCATTGATGACGATGGCAATGGTGGTACTCGTAAGGGCAAGGGTACCACTCGATACCCGGCTGAGGTCTACCTGCCCGGTGGTACATATACTCTTGGAAGTACTCTGACCTTGACGGTTGGAACTATCATTGTCGGCGACCCTCAGAATCCCCCTATCATCAAAGCTGCCTCTGATTTCCAGGGTCAATTCCTGGTCATGGGATACGACAAGAACAATGGAAATCCTGAGACTAGCTTCATGATGCTGATCAAGAACGTTATCTTGGATACCACTAATGTTACGCCCAACACCAAGATCACTGCTCTTCAATGGGGAGTTGCCCAGGGGTCGGGTTTGACGAACGTTCAAGTTCACATGCCGACCAACTCTAAGGGCCACACTGGTATCGATATTGCTGCTGGGTCCACCATCGCAGTCACCGATGTGGTAAGTTGAGTGTTTCATTGATACCTAAATTTGGTGCTGACTAGAAACAGAGAATTGTTGGCGGTGCGACCGGTATTATCAATTCGAACCAGCAAGTCAACTTCAAGAATCTTCAGTTCGTGGGATGTGGCACTGCTTTCTTTGCGAAAGGTGGATGGACAGTCCTTCTCCAGGGTGCTCTTTTCGAGTCCTGTGGCACAGGTATCAACATGACAACGAATGGTCTCGGAAGTCTAGTACTCCTCGACTCCACGGTCAAAAACTCCGGTCCAGTCGTCAGATTCCATGATTCATCTCACGACACTGGAAACCAGAATAGCCAGCTTCTCATTCAGAACTTGGTGCATGATGGAACCAATCCCATCGCCGTGGACAGTGATGGAAAAACCCGCTTGGCCGCAACCTCTCATATTGACACCTGGCTTTGGGGTACTCTCGTTGAAGGAGAGTATGAGCAAGGAGCTACACACAAGACTCAACGATCTGCGAATCTGCTTGTCAATGACAAGTTCTTCACCAAGGCTCAGCCGACCTATACCGAATACGGCACAGCAGATGTGGTTAATGTTAAATCTGTTTCTGGATTCACAGTCAAGGGTGATGGTCTCACAGATGACACCGCCTCGCTCAATGCTATTCTCAAGCAGAATGCTGAGAACTGCAAGATCACCTATTTCCCATTCGGTGTATACAGGGTCTCTGACACGATCTTTGTTCCGGTCGGTACCCGCATCGTTGGTGAGGCTTGGGCTGTGATCTCAGGATATGGCGATGCTTTCAAGGATGCCAGCAACCCGAAGGCTGTCGTGAAGCTTGGTAACCCAGGTGATGTCGGTCTGATTGAAATCCAGGATATGCGATTCTCCGTTGGTGAGATTCTTCCGGGAGCCAAGGTACTTGAGATCAATGCCGCAGGTCAGCAGCCCGGAGATGTTGGACTGTGGAACACCAACGTCATGATAGGAGGCACAGCCGAGACCAGCATCTCCAACGTCTGCACATCTCAAGATCCAAAGGACTGTATGGCCGCGTTCATGGTTATGCACCTCACCGAGTCTTCTTCCGCCTATATCGAGAATTTCTGGGGTTGGACCGCCGACCACAACTTAGACAGCACCTCTCTGCTCACAATCGTTTCTACCGGCCGTGGCATCCTAGTCGAAGCAACCAAGGGCACTTGGCTGACTGGAACTGGCTCAGAGCACCACTGGCTATACGACTACAACTTCAACAACGCAGCCAACGTATTTGCAGGCCTCCTACAAAGCGAAAGTCCTTACATGCAAGGCTCTGGAGAATACGAGAACGCACCCGCACCATGGACAGCAAATCCGAAGTTCGGTGATCCAGACTTTTCATGGTGTGCGGCGAAGGATCAGAAGTGCCGAACTTCCATCGCGACGAACATCGAGGGCGGGTCCAACATCGCATTGTACAACTCGGCTGCCTGGGCGTTCTTCGATGGCTACTGGAACGGGCTTTACAATGAGCCGTGCAGTGGAAAGTGTCAGACTAATATGATGCGTGTTGCGGGTGCGCCGCAGAACCTTGTGTGGTATTCTATTGGCACTCGCCAGACGGATGTGATGATTCTGGACGGGAAGACTAATCCCCGTGAGGCGTCTTATCCTGGTGGATGGGAGGGAATTATTCAGGCTTATGCGGAGTTTTCTAACTAATTCTTCTGTTCAATTTTTATTTGAATAGCATCTGGACATATGCATACACTTGGTATTCTAGATTAAATATAATCATAATGAATAGCAACCTTGAACCCATGGTTGGAATACACCTAACTTTATTACATCTCAGTAGACCCACGAGTTTGTAGAGCTCCAGTCTATATACCTATGCCCATATGGACATAGACAAAATAATGTCTGCCAGTCTGGGCCTTTCTATCTAGGCTGCCGCAGCTTTTATGAGGCTGCTTTCGCTGAAGACAACTGGGTCACGTCAATAAAGGCTTACAATTGCGTCAATGAAGAAGCTATGACATCGATGTTTTCCCTCTAAGCTTCGTAATCTCGTCGCCCGGAAGCTTGAGTTTACCTTACTTATTGCCACATACCCCGGTACAATCTAACTTCAAGCAAGCAGGATATCATGAGGGGTTCAACCCGATAAGTGAATGGCCGACCGGGGGGAGGGTGGAGCCTTCATGCATCAAAAGGAACCCAGGCAGCCTTTGGGACCCTGGAATAAAAACACGACGCGTCAGCGATCCCATGTGGCGTCCAACCGGTCTATAAGTCTCTTAGCATCAAAATCCCCAACAAAAGCTGGACCATCTCTCAACCCCTCATTCTAGTCAATGATGAAGTCCTCCTCGGCATCGCCCCCACAGCTTACGGCTCCCGAAACGAATCCACAAATCGAAGCTCAGACCCCCGATGGAACCAAGGCAGAGATACGGCCCTGCGGCCCTCTCGATCGGCCCGATCCCGATAATTGTAGGAAAGACCGAAATCTGACCGATAACCCCGGAACGGGCAGCACCGACCGAGCTCAAAAGCAGAAGTTTCTTACGGGAAGCAGATTGCGTCTAGTTTCAACAGCCTTTGGCATAGCCAATATCATGGTCGCCTTAGACAGCAGTATTCTCGGTATGTGGGAAGCAAGCCCCGCCCCATCCATCTCCAAATTCTAGACCGTGCAACTCACTCTTCTCCTTCAGCGACCGCATTACCCACGATAAGCTCAAAATTCGGGTCTATGAATGATATTGGATGGTATGGCAGTAGCTATCTGCTCGCTCAAATGGCCTCGCAGCCAATTTGGGGAATGATCTATACTTATTTTGAACCGAAGCGAACTTATCTGCTGTCTCTTGTCATCTTTGGAGTGGGCTCTATACTCTGTGCAGTATCTTCTATCTCGGCTTGCCTTATATTGGGCCGCTCTGTCACCGGCTTTGCCGCTTCTGGGCTACTAGCAGGGAGTCTGTGAGTCCATTGCGTCCCCTATCGCCTCAAATACCCCTAGGGCCACCCCCGCTCTACTCGGGCCTAGTGGTGTTTGTATCTAATGCATTACTAGTTCTATCTTTGGACAAGTCGTGCCACTAAGACAACGACCGCAAGGTATGGCATTAATGGTCAGCATTAGTAATATTGCGTCGATGATGGGAAGTACGATCGGTGGTGTCATTACCGATTCTGTTCTGACATGGCGGTTCTGTTTTTGGATAAACGTCCGTACGTATCAATACGTCTGCTAAAATTCTCACAACTAATCTATGAAAAGCTCTTGGTGTTGGCTGTGCTACGGTTGTAGCATTGATTCTAGAACGCAAGCTACATCCCGATCAAAAGCTTCCTCTAAAAGACAAGCTATATAGAATTGATCTGTTTAGCTTCCTGCTATTATTGTCAAGTCTAACTTGCCTATTCTTGGGCTTTGAATGGGGAGGTCTATCGATTTCATGGTCAAACCCGAAAGCATGGGGATGCTTACTAGGGTTCGGCCTTCTGGGTATTGCTTTTATTGCTATACAGGCATATAAAGGAGACAAGTTAGTATCGAATCCTTTATATTACACTAAGTGAAACGTGAAGTCTGACTAGCAAATATCCACTAGTGCCGTGATTAACTTAAAGTTCATGCGCCAGCGCACTATAGTAGTGTGCTATCTCTTCTCGTTTTTATACGGTCTAGCAATCTCTACGCACCAATGGTTGCTACCGACATATCTCCAGGGTATTCACTATACCTCAGCCACCCTTTCCGGTGTTATATGCTTAGCATTCTCTGTTCCAATGACCATCTTCGGCTTATCTACGGGTTTCTTCACCACAAGATTCGGTTATTACGTTCCCTTTATGTGGGCAGGGTCTGTGTTGTACGTCGCGGGAAGCGTGCTCTTGTTCCGACTGGATGCAGATAGTAGCCCTGGTCATTATGTCGGTTACCAGATACTAGCTGGTGCAGGCTGTGGAATGGCTATCCAAGTCACCTTTATCGCAGTTCAGGTCGTGGTGTCGCCTGATGATATGGCCCATGCTTGCAACATGGAAGTGCTATTCCGCCAACTCGGAAGCTCCATTGCCATTAGCTTGGCCGAGAATATTTTCCTGTCCAGCGTAACCTCACCACTTGAGAAAATCGTTCCTGGGGAGAGCTCTTCCATTCTGGCTACCGGGATCCGTTCATTCGTGCAGATCGCAAAAAGTCTCCCGTCCCAAGAGCAGTTAGAGGTAAAGAATCTTCTGGACTATGGTATTACACGAGCTTTCATTCTACCACTCGTGGCCACCTCGGCTGCAGCAATTGCTAGTTGGGCAATTGAATGGAAAGTGATCGAGGAAGATAGGGAGTCGCCGATTGTCATGGAGATGAGTTGAACAATATCAACGCTGGATGCTATTTGCTCTTGAGATATGCACGCTATGAAGCCAGCTCTTTGGGAGTAAGTTGGCCTCAGCTGGTTCTTCTGCAGCAATGAACTAGGGACCTTTGTTCTGAGATATTGACTGCATGAACGCCCGCGCGGGCTCTCTAGTAGTAATTGACGGGTTGACGCCCAAGAAATCAAATCAGCTTATCAAATTATAATCACTAATGTTGCATTATTTTTCCCAAGGCGTTTGTAGTCTATTGTAGATTCTAAATTCGAAGCGTTTCCGTGCCCAAACATGAGCAATCTTCCATTCGTTCCATGTCGCAATGCTCAAACTCAACACGGACGCTGGGCTTCAGGAGTTCATCACTAAGGCCTAGTGGTTTTCGCCAACCCATTTTCATTTCATGTGTACTTACCTTCCTACACTTACTCTTTTAGCAGCCTTAGCAGGTCAAATCTTTGATGGTGTAGCTCCAGCTTGGCAGAGAACTTGGAAACGAAGCCCAATATAATCATCCAAAATGTTTGAAAACCGTAGGTGCATATATATATTTACATAAGAGATCGGAGATGTGTGTATGTCCAATCCAAGGTACTGTACGTTATATATTTTGGGGCAAAGGTTTGCATCCGTGACTACATACATATACCTATATGATTTTGTCTAATGGAACAGCCCCGTAGGATTCAAAATGAGACCTCGTATTACCTTTCCTGTATTCGCTAAGTCGATTTCCAAGGTTGGCAGATCACCCCGACAACCGACAGTCGAATTTTCGAGTATATTTGCGGCCTGATATTCCAGGCTCTTAGTTGGGTCACCACGTGACTGTGGCTCAAGGGTCTTTCCGGTGATTCCGCCTCAAACTTGCTTCGCCCCTCCGGTGGCGCCCGAGGAGATCCAGTTGTTTCCCCATCCAGACGTCATGGTCCTTGGCTTCACATCACAGGCAACAACTAATCTAGCGCGTCTAGTTGGACCTCGGGAGGCTTGCACTAGATGCATTATGTGCCGCGATCTACTCGTTTGATTTTGACGCGACAATTCAATGCCCTTGCATGATATTTACGCGCCTATGCTACCCAGGTCAACCTAGACTGGACGACCTGCACAGATATAGGTTTATAGAGATGTGTGGCTCTCCCAACTGAAGAGGGATCTGTGGATATCTTGCCCTCAGACATTTATCCACACGGGTGGCGGTGACCCTGGCGCAATTTCCCGCCGCAGTCAAAGTTCGTTGGGGCCTGTGGAAGGCAGCAGGATAATAGAAATTCTAATTCAGGAACCACGGGCAGCTCGCGTGAGACTGGGCGAAGTTGCGCCCTTAGCCTGATTGCCGATACCTGATTTTGGCTCATCATTCATGTTCATCCCCCAGCTTACGGCCCCTTTCGGACTGTTTGGGGTCCATGGCCAGACACGGAAAAGTCGCGAAACACATCACTGGCCAGAGTGTGTCAGCCCTGGATTTTGAGTGGATCCCCAGAAATGACGATTGGCTGTTCCAAGATTGCCCATCCATTCGGTGCGGTTGGCGCAGATCGCCATAGCGAATATGCTCGTGTTCCGTTTAACCCCAAACCCTGCAACCCCAAACTTACCCACAAACAGCGTCATGTTGCCACACTGCCACATCCAACTGCCAAATGCGGCAACTGTCGAGTTTTCGTCCTTGTTTACGATCTATATTTGGGGCGCAGATCTGCCCAGAGATCTTCTCATATAAATATCCTCGGCTCACCCCGATCTTGCAGACTCAACATTCACTACACTAGATCAATCGAACATACAAGTCCTTCACATATTCAATCTACTCCCCAATCCACCAGCACTCCACCATGAAGTTCACTCTGATCACCTCTGCTATCCTGGCCACGGCCGGCCTAGTCTCTGCTGATGCCGTTGGCGACATCGTTTCTGGTGCTGAGAGCCTTGGCAATTCTATCGCCACAGGTGCCGTATCTGGCGCCGAGTCTGTTGCTTCCGCAGCCGAGACCTACGCCAACAGTGTCGTCTCTGACGCCAACAGCATCGCTTCCAATGCCGAGAGCAAGTGGTCCACCTGGACCTCCGATGTTACCACCACCAACTCCAACGGCGATACTACTACCGTCCCCTCCACTCTGACCTCCCAGGTCTCTGCCACTGCCACTGATGCCACCACTACTGGCACCTCAACTGGCACCTCAACTTCGGGCTCTTCCTCCACTTCTAGCTCGTCAAGCTCATCCAGCTCTACTGGTACCAACGCTGCTCCCCACGCGACCGGCATGGGTGTCGCTGCTGCTGGTCTTGCCGGTGTGGTCTACGTCATGGCCGCTCTATAAGTGGATCAGATCTACATAATCTGAACATAATGACCCCCATGGAATCTCGGGTACCTGACTGAGATCGACATGCTGTTTTCACGACTTTACTTGATTTGGATAAAACTCGCATTGAGCTCTGGTTGTGCCAGAGATTGACGGACTTGTACATATAATGATGATACAATTGAGATTGAATATTTATCATAACCTTCGTTAGTAATTCTCAGATGTCAGATTGCTTGCCTCCACGTAGTACTCAATTGATTCTCCAACTGTTCTTAGAAACAGAGATCGCGATTCATGTTAAAGCAAGGTGAAACCCCAGACACCCCCGGCCTGGGCATGAGATCTTCACAGTGAAATCCTGTATTTCCGCCCGGCGCCCCATCTCCGCCAGTTTGTGGAGTATCGGGGCTGTGATGTCATGAATAAACACCCCGAAAACCAAGGTGCACTCTATCATCTACTTTGCATGGAGATCGATCGGCAATGCGCCGAATGGCGCCACGTGGCTTCTGCACACGACTATACTCGCGGCATTCTCTGTTAGACAATGAATTAACTGTATCCCCGCTGGAAGTCTTTATTGAGCATAGTCCGCCCTGGTGTTTACGTCATCCTTCAAGGCATTCGAGTATCTTTTCACATTGTGTTGAGATCTCATCCAGCTATGAGTAGAACACCTTCACTAATGAAGGGTAAAGGCTCGAAAAGCGCTGCAAAGAACTGGGTGGTATTGGCCTCATATTTCAGGATCTGTTATCAGTCTTACTAAGCTGAAAAATCACTCTTGCTTGTGGTCATTAGAAGTCTGCTGGTGATCGACAGGCACGGGCACCGTGTTATCCGAGTCGATCGATCGACCCTCGTCGACAGTCATCTTCGGCCCTGTGTACCAATGTCGTGCGAAAATAAAGTAATAGATCATACACCCAATCCAAACAAACCCATTAATTACAATCGTATAATTCATGTCGGAAGCTAGATTCAAGTTAGCCAAGACAACCTCAACCAATGATGATTGGACTTACGAGCTGGGTCAGGTCCTCCACTGGGAAACATGGACAAAACAACCCCAAAAACAAGGTAAACAACCGCGACCCACGCAATGGGCTTACTATACCGCCCTGTGTAAAATTCACCAGGACGGAACCGATCCTGCCCCCACACCAAGCGGCAAAATATTGGCGTACCCCAAGATAAATAGTTACTCGCAACGAAAAGCGAGAAGAGGGCGTTTGCAGCGGCGTTGTTGATCAAACACAACAGTCCTAGGACCAAACACACTATCACCAGACCACAGACCATGCGAACGGGCTGGTACTGGATGCGTTTGCTGACATGGCGGAAGAAGGTAGAAAATGGCAATGCGCCGTCACGGGAGAATGCCCACGCTTGGCGCGATGCGGCCACGATCTGGATGGTTAGATGATGGTAGGATATGGATCTGAATCGTAACGTACCAAGCTCAGACCAATGAGATATTGAATTATGCACAGGACAATCATGAAGCCTAGAGCTCCTTCTTTCCCTAGTGCATCGTAGTAGATCTGCAATAATCAATAAGAGCTAGGCCAAACCAACTGACCGAATAATCTCACCTGCGCCATAGGCTGACCAAACTGTGTATTAATTGTCTGCGAGACATCAGGATTCATAGTAGCAGCCATTACACTCAACACCAAAAATCCAAGCACACAAGCCGACCCAGCAGAGAACATAATTCCGAGTGGTACAGCTTTCGCAGCATGCATCGCTTCTTCGCTCATATGCACACAGGAGTCGAAAGACCCAATAGACCAGATTGGAGCTAGCCATGCTAACATGAAGGCCCATCCAGTTGGCCATGTCGTCTCGTTATCAATATGACGAAACACGTAATTGCCCGAATTCAATGATCCGCCTCGCGTGACCTTGCCAACCGGTAACGCGATCACAGTGGCGATCACCAGCGCAATGTTGATGTAGATACAAAATGTCTGGATCTTCGGCATGATTCGCCCCATGAAAGAACCGGAGAATCCATGGATGAGAATCAAAGCGACATACATCGCGTAGATCTCACCGCGAGAGGCCGACCATGCGCCATCACGCGCAATGCTAACGCAGGAAATGATCATGAGAGCGAGAGTATCTACATATTGTGTTAACATCAATGGATAGACATCATCACATACTATACTCACAGTCCACAGAACAGATCCCACCAATCAAGCCAAGTGTATTACTATATCCAATCAAAAAGCTCAAAGGACTTTTATATTTCGGGCCGGCGAAATAATGAGTCCACCAATATAGACCTCCAGCCGTAGGCATGGCAGATGCAAGATCAGACTAGACAATATTAGCCAGTCACAATTTCACGTGAACGAGCATCTCTGAGAAACTCACCATCGCAAGCCCAACAATGAAAATAAATATACTCGCTGTAAACCACCCCTGTACACCATTAGTACACCACATCACGCGACTTCGATTCGATTTTCTCATACCCAAACCATGCCGACCGGGCCCGCAGGTAGCGAAAACGCGATAGTGGAAGCGATAGAAGGTACCAGTCCCATAATACTAAATGCGATCGCAAAAACCTGGGGCGTGGAATACTGCCGACGTAGTTCCTGCTTGTACCCCATTTTCGCTGACAGGTCAGCAGCGATCAGGTTACATTAAGACGCCATGAGCGTACCTAGGAGGGCGGAATCGCCCGTGTCGCTAGCACTTGGCACGTTAGAGACTGCCGCCTCTGCGTCGTGCGCTGAGTCCCGAGAGTCGTCCATAGCTGGAGGTTAAACGTGGTCTGCATGCGGAGCGGACATGGTGGGGAGGCTCTGCCCTTAAGAGTAGTTGGTGCGACACGGTAGATCTTGGTTGCTTACAGGCTATTGAGGGTCCATAATATGCGCAGGGGTGATTTGATTATGGATCTGCATATCCTCCTTTTAGCGGGAGCTAGATTGAGGATCAGATCCGTCGATTTTGGGTTTATTTCGTTTATGATAAGCATTAATTACTTTTATCTTAATGTCGCGATGTCGCGATACGCATTGCTGTCCCTCAAGCTTGATGGTTGCTTATGTGCTTCAGGAGTTAAAACTCGCGACGCGCCCTTTCAAATTCTCTTCAAGGGTTGGGAATTGGTGAACAAGTGGATCACGATGCGCGTCAGCAACCAATTCGACGCCTCCTTTTACATGATCCTTGGCGCAGGAACATTCAACACGAATAAGAATCGCTTTTTCGCGTGAAAAGCTTCGGCTATTCTTACCTGGAATTAGTTTCCATTTGTCTAATGCGGCATGATATCACGCTGCATGAGCTTGCAACTCTGCTAGAGATAACCGGCATTGCGCAATAGGACTGAAGCTCCCGCGCTGATCTTCCGCTCAATAATGTGGGAACTTGTCTCTCCGCTAATGCTCTTGGCGGTCTTTTATTGGGTTCTAGTGAGGGGTGCATATTGAAGCAATCTATTGCAGCTGGTGGGTAAACTGCTGTTAACTCTGGAAAGGTTACCTTAGCTAGGAACAATTTGTTAGCTTAAAACTTTTGCTGAGCAATGCGCACTAGTCCGAATCTTAAAATTGTGGCCAATTTCGCTGAGACCCCGACGCCGAGACTTTATTTGCGCCACTTGGCCCTTGCGACCACTCGTTTACGTTGGATGTACTCCGTACAACGTAGCACCATTTATACAGTGGAGATAAGCTGTAACAGTGTGCAATAATTCCCATCGTAGTTCTTTCACTATTATTAGGAAGTAATGACTAATATCCATATCTTCGTACTCATGTCACCCAAGCCATGCTTTTACATAATCGGTATGAACTTGTATACATCAAGGCTAATTGTGTACGCCTTGTCCCGCTCCGATATCCACAAATGGTATCATAACCAAACTAACCACAGTATGCTCTACTCCAACTCAGAACCTCAATGAAAATTCGAGCCTCCAGCGAGACCCATCAACCAAGTCTCCAGTGATGAGATCAAACCGCCCGCTCGGGAGGAGTGTTCTCGGTCAAAGGTGACTCTGGACCGTGAACCTGGTCCGTAAAAGTGTTATCCGACTTGGCTGTTGACACCTTTCTCGCAGCTTCCCACTCATTATAATCCTGGCCAGGGTTGATATTCTCCCAGCGGACCCAGCACAACAGATGATAGAATCCAGAAGCGAGGAGAGAGCCCAGGAGCGGTCCAACCCAGTAGATCCAGTGGTATCCAGGGAAACTGCGGTTGATCACGTCGGGGCCGAGGGATCGAGCAGGATTGAGGGATCCACCGGTATAGTAGTCACCTGGAAAATTAACATGAGCAAAAAGCTGTGTATACCAAGGGTAAAGAGCTTACCAATCATCTCCGCCACGAAGAAAGTCAGACCAATACCGACCGGGGCCAAGTAAGTGGACTTATGCTTGACGACTGCCAGCATGATAATCACCAGAACCAGCTGTGCAGTGAGGAACATCTCAATGAACAGGCCCTGGGAGATAGAAGCACCACCACCAAGTCGGGTAGCACAGTTCAGTGGACCTGGGAAGAGAGCGCTAACAACACCCGCCGCTGCAATGCCGCCAACCAACTGAGCCGGGAAGACGAACAATCCGCGAAGCGCGGGCATACCACCCGTAAGGCAAAGAGCAAGCGTAACCTGGAACCATCAGCCCGGGACAAATCACGACACCGATTCCTTCCTTACCGCAGGGTTGAACAATCCGCCAGTGACACGGAAGAACGCCCACACATTAACCGCCAATGAGAAACCAAAACACAGCGCCGAGTACAGCAGATTGGAAGTATTCGGATACGACCCAGGAGCAGGCATAGGCGTATTTGAAACTTGAGTTCCTGCAAAAGAGAAGAACAAGAACAGGAATGTGCCGACGAATTCACCCAAAACACACAGCAAGTTCAATCGCATCGTCTCCGGGAGCTGCAGCATAGGAAGCTGTCCACGAGATCCGGGACCACTCGGACCGGCCAACGTGGACCCCTCGGAAATCTGACGCCTGTGAAGGAACTTCATCTTGCCTCGGAGCTTAAGCTGAGCTTGTCGAGAACAGAATTCTAGTCGAGTTGAGTCAATTGAATAGAAATCCGGCAGCTGTTATACCGGTTGACTATTATTTCAAGACTCAATTCGTACCTCAGGGTTTTATGTACTATGTACTCCCAGTCACAAGACGTCACGAAACCTCTGCACGAGGACCACAATTGAGATCCATGTATCATCGACCGCGGCATGAGCCAGGGCTCGCAGCTTCAATTTACTATCAAATAGACTTTGAGACCTAGATACCTCCTATTATTGGGGTACTATCTTGTAGAGTAGATGTTTTGACTAGGTAATATGTCCGCAGTGATGAGGTCACGAGTGTAGGAAATCCATGTTTGTATAGATCTAGATCCCCGGGAACTCGTGTGGGCGGGAATCTCCGACCGGCCGAAAACGGATGAACCGGATTGTCCAGACTTGACACCCAGTCAATGGGGTTCTGGAATGACAGTTGTGTCGTTCATCTCCGTGATTGGTTCGATTGGCTAATCGGTTTTTTAATACCCACATCAAGGGCTCATCGACTGTGAGTAAACTTCGTTGACGGGTGTGTATTAATAGGAGATTATATCCCACATTTCACCCATCGATAATTCTCACTCATAACTGCAATGGAGCTGGAATTTTCGCGTCCAGAATTTTAAGGGAATTTTTTTATTTTTTTATTTTTTTTTATTTTTTTATTTCTCTATAAATGGTTTGGTGAAGTAGTAGAGCAAAAATGATCAAGTCGGTCAGAGAGTGAGGATTGAAAGCTGTTAGAGATGAGCCAACTCATCGCGTTACAGTATTCTGAAGACAAATATCACTTCAATCGCATGAAAAATCAAAGCCAACACTCCTTCCACCCAAGCTTGACCATGAGTACGTACAGCATAAGATTAACTTTAGCTCCCGTTGCAATTCAGAATTTAAGGTTCACAGCTCCGTGCGATATTTTCACGTTGATCCGGGGTCGTTCTTTTATTAGCATCGATCCAAAGGCTCTAAATCATAGGTCATGATTCCAGTCCACTAGCATCGCTCTATACGAGTAAGTATCCGAACCAGTAAAAAGACTAAGGTTCTATTGTCTATTGACACCTCGCAGTTGGTAATAATACTTGGATAATTCTGTCCCGTCGGACGTCATATAGCCAGGATCAGCTCGGCACTTACCATGCATAGTAATTAAATGATCATGATTGGGGAAGGCGAAAAAATAAAGCCTAGAATTACCGACGTGGTCCATTCCTAAACATTGTCGTGTGGGCTGACCGGGCGGAATTGGCGCGTGACAAGGTGTGGCGAGCTTTACCATAGAAACGTGCCAAGGGGTTACCGGCGATACAATGGGTCTTTATTTTGACAGTTTCTATCTACATGAATTATGAAAAGGTACCGTGTCACTTCATTCTTCACTCTTATCGCTTATATTCTATAGCCGGATGATCGGCGCTTTGACACCTGGGCATCAATTCTTATCATAGTCGGGGGCGGTAGACTTGAACCTTGCATATGTACTTGTAAATATATTGAATTATGACTACTCCATACATCAATATAAGTGGCAATCCTTGACAGAACTTTTCAGTTGAACCCGAAGAGTTTTCGTGCTCCGCAACGAACGAAACCTTCGCCGAGAAAACTCCAGCTCTAAAGCCGAAATCCAGCAAAAGTCACGGCTGCACAGTCACACAGCCACGACTATTTACCGGATGCCTGCTTTGCTTTTCAAGCCCGCGGAGATATCTAAACTCCTTTCACTACGGGATAGTCCCTATTACCTAGTACCCAACATAGAAAATTCTGTCAGCCCTGTGAACTGCCAAAGCCACTCGGAACAATCCAACACCGTTGGACCCGCTTATCTGTCCGCGGAGATGCTTGTTTATCATGAGATCCCGTCGCAACCGCTAATCCCGTATTTTCGACATTTCTAGAAGCGAAGCCCGATATTGCGCGTCGCTTGTAAATTGACCAAGTTTTATAGGATCGTTGGGTGGAGATAAATAGCTAGCTGCCCACCCTAATCGGAATAGTTTGCCTCAGAAATCCTATTGAACAAGCTTCGACATATACATTACGAGAAGTTTATTTATCAGTTTAATTTCAACACCTTCACACATCATGGGATCCAATGCGGGATTGACATCAGACCAGGTGAAGCTTATCAAAGCGACAGTACCAGTCCTGGTCGCACACGGCGACACCATCACATCTGTCTTCTACAAGAATCTCATCCGCGAAAACCCTGACCTGAACAATGTCTTCAACACTCCCAACCAACGCAATGGAAAACAGCCTCGCGCACTGGCCGGCGCTCTATTCGCATACGCCTCCAACATCGACAATCTCGGCGCATTGAGTCCAGCCGTGGAACTGATCTGCCAAAAACATGCCTCACTCTATATCCAGCCCGAATCCTACAAGGTCGTCGGAAAATACCTCCTTGAAGCGATGGGCCAAGTTCTCGGCGATGCACTCACTCCAGAAATTAAGGACGCCTGGGCAACAGCTTACTGGCAATTAGCCGATATCATGATCGGCCGCGAACACCAAATCTACGAGCAGAGCGAAGGATGGACTGATTGGCGCGAGTTCAAGATTTCCGAGAAGATCAAGGAATCAGACGAGATTACCTCTTTCTATCTCGCTCCCGTCGATGGCAAGCCTCTGTCCACTTTCAAGCCTGGCCAGTACATCTCAGTGCAGGTTTACGTGCCGGAATTGAAGCATCTCCAGCCTCGCCAATACTCGCTCAGCGACAAGCCAAATCCGGATTATTACCGTATCAGTGTGAAGAAAGAGAAGGGCCTCAGTGCCGATACCGATGCGTCCACTCATCCTGGTTACGTCTCCAACCTCCTTCACGATACTTACAACAAGGGCGACACAATCAAGGTCTCGCATCCAGCTGGTGATTTCTTCCTCTCAACTGATGAGACTGCCAACCCCGTTGTCCTGATCTCCGCCGGTGTGGGTCTCACACCGCTCACATCAATTCTCAACACATTGACCTCCAAGCCATCAGAGCGCAAACTGCACTTCATCCACGGCTCCAGGACGTCGAGTGTGCGCGCTTTCAAAGATCACGTTACGTCGTTGACAGCGGCGTACCCCAATCTCCAGACTACTTTTTTCACCACTCAGCCCTCTGCAGCGGACAAGGAAGGTGTGGATTACACTTACGCCGGACGCGTAGATCTGAGCAAGCTCGCGTCAAAGGACCTGTTTGTTGAGGACCCAGCGACACAGTACTATATCTGTGGACCTGAGAAATTCATGACCGATATGGAAGCCAGTTTGAAGGCTCACGGAGTCACGGGTGACCGCATTAAGATGGAGCTTTTCGGTACCGGCGGTATTGCGCAGTAAGGCATAATGATATATAGGAATGGCGTTATAGATATACTCTCAGCTCGATATAATACCCGTGATTTATGAACGAAGAATTGCATCAAAATTTAGATGTTAATCATAAATGTTTCCCCCCTACAGGGGGATTTCCGAATTAATCATCTCGGGCTCCACTTTACCGACCGATCCCCTCCATTTATAAGCAATTATCGTCGCACCAGCTCCCTATGTCAATTGCCCACCTTGAAAGCGTTTCATACGCACATTAAAAAGTGAAGTATATCCAATTTGACAGAAAGACTCCCAAACACTCCGCCTCAAATCTTGGAAACCATGTCCAAAGTCGGAGTCTTCCCCGCCTCAGGCGGGCTGGGAACCAGCATAGTGAACCACCTGCGATCTCTAGTCCCAGCAACCGATCTCATTCTTATCGCACGAAACCCCGCAAAACTGTCCGATGAAAAAGAGGCTGGCGCAACCATTCGCCACGCGGACTACGACGACCCGGCGAGCCTTGACAACGCATTCGAAGGGATCAATACCTTGATGCTAATTTCATATGCGTCTTTCGAGATCGATCATCGAGTAAAGGTAAGTACCTGAACTAGGTTCTCACAAGATCGACACAATATCAATTTACCCGCTAGGCCCACCGACTCGCAATCGACAAAGCTATCAAAAGCGGAGTAAAACACATCTTCTACTCATCTCTCGCTTTCGCAGGCCTCACAAACAAAAGTCTAGCACATGTTATGGGTGCACACCTTGCTACAGAGGAGTATCTCTCCACAAAGCCTGAAATCAGCTACACGATTGTCCGCGAAGGAATATACACCGAATCCTTCCCCATCTACACAGCATGGTTCGATCCACAGAACCCCACTGATGAAATCACAATCCCGCACTCTGGGGATGGACCTGGTGTTGCGTGGGTTAAGCGGGATGAACTGGGTGAGGCTACTGCCAAACTTATCGTTTCTTACGTCAAGGATTCTGCTGCATTTGGATATTTGAACAAGATGGTTTTGCTGTCTGGGCAGAGGGTTTTTTCGCTAGCTGAAACAGCTCGGATTTTGGGACGTGCGGTCGGGAAGGATGTGAAGATTCGGGAGATTTCTGTTGATGAGTATGCGAAGCTTCCACATGACGGGAAGCATACCTACCATGGAGTGGATTTGTCGAAAGAGTGGGCAACGGCGTGGGAGGCTATTAAAGATGGTGAGACTGCCGTTGTTTCACCTGCTATTGTTGAGATTCTGGGACGAGAGCCGGAGCAGTACGAGGATAGTATCAAGGATCTTATTAGATCTTGAGAAGAACGGTATATTCGTTGCGATATCAGTAATTAATTCCGGTCATGTCTGTCACCGCCGAAAAGAGACGAATGTTAAATACAGGAGATTATTATAAACAGTTGCGCTGTTATACAAGCTCTCGAAACAATCAAAATGCAAAGCCAATAATTTAGCAGCCCTTGCACTCCTTGACGTACAGGTTGGCGGCCATGTACTCGGCGTTGTGAGAGCCGTACCAGTAGATCTCCTTAGCGGGGTTTGAGCCGTATCCGTCGACGGCGAAGTAAGCCTTGCCGCCGTGAGTGAAGTAACCCTGGTCGTTGACTCCGAAGCCAGTCATGTTGGCGCCCTGGGGCATAGCACCGGAGTGGGGGCGGGTAAAGGCCAGGGGCTCGACCTCGTTGGGGATCAGGTAGAGGCTCTGGAAGCCAGTGGGAGTCTCGTGCTTGGAGGTGAAAGAAACGTCACCGGTGTTGCTGCTGCGGACTTTCATGCTGTTAATTTTGCTCAACGTGATGTGGATGACGGAACTTACGAATAGCAATCTCGTAGTTGGTGGAGTTGGCACCGATCCAGAGGTTCTCTGTGGAAATATTAGTCTTGGGTCTGACTGGTAGTTGGTTCGAGTTCACTTACGGCCATCAGTGAGAACGGTCTTTCCGCCATTAGCCACGAGGGTGAAGGCAGCAGGGAGGGAGGCGCTGACAGCGCTGGCCAGAGCGGCAACAGTAGCAATGGAGAACTTCATTTTGAATGTTGGTAGAGGGGAATAGGTAGAAGAGATGGTTGAACGTGGAGGACTGATGATTTCGAAATATGGGGGTGCCGTCCATGGTCCCTTTATATTCTTCAGGGCTGAGGTGTGCCAAGTGATACTAAGACATCCCCACAAATTGAGATCATAGTCTCGGGATCTGTTCCATTTGCAAATAAGGTAGACACGTTTTTTGGGACCTACCTGTTTATTCGGCGATCGTCCGGGGAAACTGAGACATGCCTTGCTTCCCTGGAGTCCTTCACTGTATTTAACCGGTGATGGTCGTATGAGTACTCTTAGTACATCAAGAAGGGCGGACAGACCACTTCTATCTTGTACCAGTTGACTAGCAACTGAGGATTTACCTATGTTTGAATTAGAGATATAGCTAAGATCTGACTTCGAGCAGGAAAAAGTGACGACCCTGAGACCCTGCATCATCCACGGTATCATTTAACCGAAGAGGAGCCGACTGGTTGGGGTAAAAGCCACTGCCGATCGGGTGGCTGCGGAGCGGGTTCGGCGTATTTCCCCATTTGTCATACTATTTTTGGTCGAAAATTTCTGAAGAAGTTCAAACCATGGTGATCGACAGCCCGTTTGCCCGTTTACTATTGCGATGCTATTTCTCGGGAACCATTCGAAGTGAATGTCTTGGTTTTGGCTTTGCCATCTTCATCTTCGGGATCCTTCCGAGGCGGGCCAAGAGTAGCGTGGCTATGCTACACTTCCAAAAATCGGTAGGAATGCATAGGTGTGAACCTTGGAAAATGCTACGTGAATATAATGTAGAACGAATAAACAGGATTGAAGGTCGTGTGGAATGATTCCGGGGGAAATACGAGATTGAGAACCTTGGAAGAGGTTGTAAGAGAACTTCCTCTAAATATATACTTCTACCCAAGTCCCGGCAACTTCAAGCTGAGGCAAAACCGTTGGGAAAATAAGTACAGTCAACTCTCACCTTTAGCACACCCTCCTATCCATAGAAAAATGTGTGCTAAGGGCGAGAGGTGCTAAGGGTGAGAGGATGACATAATATAGAGTCTAGCTAGCCTTGAGCCTAACTACCTATTTAGGCATCTATCCCATGTCCTCTAAGGTCACCTGACGCTTCTCCTCGACCTGAATCCTGCTGACTCGCTAATTAAGCTCTTAAATTAACGTATATAGTCTGATGTGCTCTTTACTTTACTTCTAATATATCCTGTAGATGACCCATTGCCCTAGAATCAGATAATATCTTAGGTGGTGGCCCGTTTTCTTCAATATTTTATACTTTTAAGCTCTCTTTATCAATATATATCGTGCCTATTGATTTTATCTTCAACTATAATATCTTCCTCTTTAAGATCCAAGAATTGATTAGATAGTTTAATATAATCATAAGTAAGTATTCTTATTGCTTGATTATATAGAGTATATAGAGCTTACATCTCACCACTTAATCTAGGCTTAGAGACTAGGTGGCCGGTCTTAGTAGGGGTGGGGAAAGTATGGTTTTAGGCATTATGATTGGCTAGTGGGGCTGATTAAGCAGATTACTCAGCCAAAAAATGGTGTGCTAAGGGTGAGTGTGCTAAAGCGGGAGATTTGTATGTAAAATCAATAAAAGTGGGTCCATCCAAGCGAATTATGTGCTAAAAGCGGGAGTGTGCCAAGAGCGGGTGTGCTAAGGGTGAGAGGCGACTGTATGCAGTCCAACAAGGTAAAAGGTAAAAGGGGTACAGTATGTTGGTTAATTAAGAGCTTGGCATTGCCGTTTGGCTTCAGATCGACAAACCTTGGCCCCTTAAATCTGCGCCGCTCGAAGATGAATGTTGTGAGAAGGATCTTAAGATTGGGTTGTCGATAACCACGCGGGTCAAAATTAGGCTGCCGTGCTATCTTCACTAGCTAGAGCTATTGACACTAGTACTCTTGCCAACCCCACTTGAAGCTATATGCATAGCATGCCGATCAATGCAGGCCCCTTACCGTTTTACAAGACTGGACCTCGAAACATCTTACCTCAGATCAGGTAAAATTGACAGCCTTGGAGTGAGAAATCTAGATCATTTGAGTACTCAAGCGCCCCGGCCGCTCGATTGATGGGCAAAACCCCCGGGGCCTGCGAATCCTAGCTAAAATTTTGAAACCCCAAAACTCATCCGGGCGGCATTAATATTTATCTCCACTGGAGTCACGATGTAGTTTTACATGGGGAGAACCTTAGGGGCAATCTTGGATCTCAAGAATACCGTGACCATTATGAAATTAAGAAGAGCGAAGGCCTTGAGATCCGGCCGAACTAATCTTGCCCAGGTGAAAAGCCTAATCAGCCACGGAGAATTAGTCTAGAAAGAATGGAAGAAGTTTATGATGATAATCATCCGAGTCTTGGCAATTACATTAATGCTAGAACACTATCGGAAAATTTCCGACTCCTGTCGGCCATGTAAGGATATCGTATCCACAAAAACAGAAGACACTTTTGATGTAACCAGGACCCGATGAGGATGAGATGGGAGGACCATGTAAAAAACCAACGCCGAACCAACCAATAACCCTAAATTAAACCCAACTCCTGCAGCCGTAACGGATGGCGGCTCTAGGTATACATCACGTCACGGTCATGAAAAGCCGAAGCCAATAAAACGCAAAGAAGAACAAAGCAAAATAGTGCATCCAATCACGAGCGTGATTGTTTGTGTCGCCACATGCTATTCGGAACCATATTCTGCTTTAGCAGAGCAAGCTCCTTATGCATGGCTTGATTCTCCTGCTGAATACTCTCAATGTACGCGAGAGCATTAGTCAGAATCTCAGATTTCTTCAAAGATCCCGCACCAACGCGAGAAGTCTGCTTGTGAATACCAGCAGGCGAGATCGCTTTCTCCAGCGAAAGGAACTTGGTATTCATATTTGTGCGGTACCGCTTCTCGATAATGTTGTGGGCCGCGCGTTTGGCGGCATTCCGCACCTGTGGGTCCGGGCCGGTAGTGGAGTGATTGGAGTCTTGAGACAAGCTGCGTGTTTTGCGGGCGGACATTGGTTTCTCGCGAGGAGCGATGTATTCTTCAGCTTTAATTTCGGGACTTGAGGACCAGCGTGTTGAGGAATTCTGGGTCGAGGTTGAGCTGCGGGTTGTTGGTTTGGATTGTTTTTCGGGCGCGGATGGAGTCATGTCGATTGAGGGGCGCATGGACCAAGATTGATCGTCGCTGTCGAAGTCCTGATAGTGTTTATGTTAGTATTTATTTTTGAATACCGGGTTGAGATATGAGAATATTTACCGATGACATAGAAACGGTATCTTCGGTTGGCATGGTGAAGCCGTTGATGGCGGATGGGGTTCCGAATGGGTCCATGAACAGATCTTTCGTGTCGCTACTTGTCAAGCTGTCGGCGAAATCAAAAGAGACAGGATCCATATCGGTAGGGGCCAAGGAGAAGAGATCGATGGCGCTGTCATAGTTCCAATTGCCGAGAGTGTCGGACGCCTTGGAAGAAAACATGTCCATTGGACGAGACTGGGGGCTCAGTTGTTGACTGAGATATCTGTCGTCCATAGAAAGGTTGGATAATTGATTGCGGTTGAAGGCCATTATTCAAAGTTGACAATGGCTGAATCAGGGGCTAAGAAATTGGAGGATATATAAGATCCGTGCACAGGATGGGAAGTGGCGATAGATCGAGGAATCGGGAAATATAATCGAAAGTGCTGTGTTACCATGGAACAAAAATGGGTTCCTATCGGCTGCAGGACGTTTATATATGAATTTGATAGATCTTGACAGACCAGGGGGGGGGCCGGCAGCCACGGATTACGACTTGGTGAACGGTAGCTCGACCGAGAGGGCAGCCGAGATTGACGTGATGTCAGACACTTCGCGCCCGTTAAGACCCTGCACGAAAACTACGAATCCACAACTTATCCACAGATAGTAGTGCTCGGTGAGGTGTTGCCGAGATCACCTTAGCCAGTTCCACGGCCGGCTCCGAGAAAGATACAGTGAAACCGTTGAAGAGCCAGCCATCAACAAGGCGAAGGTAAGCCTGTGGAGCCAACGGCGTAAGAACCAGTGGGTTGGGGCGCCAAGCTCGCCCCGGCCGAATGTCGGATCCGACAATTTATACACGTTTCATCTGTACTTTTGGTGTCGCTTGTGAAATGCTGCCCTCTAATTGATTCACTGCAGGTAATCCCCTGGCGGAAAAAATCATTTCCTGGTCTTCTAAGCCCTGTCGAATGCGTAGAGTTTGCCTAGATAGTCCTAGCGTTGGCGATCTGCTGCTAGTGCACCTGTCAGGCAAAGCATTACCTACCAGATGCAGTCTAACTGCCATTGACATGTTACAGATTTTTACCGCTGCAGCCATCCTAGGTACCTGAGGATATCTGCAGGACACGAACAGAGGTAGATCATTGCAATGCTTGTTATGAAGAATTAATCCTGTTAATCCAGGCTATTCACTATAAGCGAAGCCACCACCATCACCTCTCAAGGCCCGAGCAATAAACGATATCGAAAACAAGATTATCATGAGAATATATTGGGGGCATATCTCCAAGCGAGCTCATGACGGCATTCAATAGAAGCGTGAAACAGGACTCCGGACTTCATCGCGCACGAGTCCAACTCCGACGTTTCAATCCCATGTGCCTATGCAATGTACAACGGACCTAGGCCTAGCAGATGATCCCGAGCATACTGATTCCGAAAGTAGTCTCAGTGGGGGACATTTAGAGAAGTAAAATTTAGCGTGCGACCGTGGCCCCCGTTCTAGCCACTCCGGATGTCCACAATTCCCGCTTACACAACTTATTGCCTGGAAGGGCCTCCTTGCCACTTTAAGCCGTGGGGTGATTCGGATCGAATCTTTCCTTACTTTATCTTCGGGCTGAACCCGATGTTTACCGATTCATAGCCTTGTCCGCGTGATACTTTTTTGATAGTTTTCTTAGACACGAAATGTAAACGGAATGCAATTGATGTGTTGGGTTTCGGTGAACCATTTTGTGCTTGCGTCTCGGATCTACTTACCTTATGATGCGAATTTGTCCCGCTAATTTTCACGGTTGAAAAGAGTCAATTGTTTCCAAATTCCGAGTCTCGTGATGCTACGTAGATAACAGTCCCAGGGTTGTTCGTACATCGCCATTGAACTCGATACTTCCCGTGAACCCGGCTCAGTGATGTTAAATGAATTATCCGTTAATATAGAACGGATGGAAAGATTAGGTAACAGATGGCTCTTCAGACCTGAATTTTGGGCATTACGTTTGTGGCAACGCAGATCAATCTCGAAGCTCCACAGCCAGGATCTACTCGCTAAGGAGGGCCTGGAGACCTGCCGAGATCGTTTCCGAGGCAAGTGGGGCTCCGACGGTCTAATGCACGCTGACCGTTACGTTAACGTATCTTTAGCACTTAATATAGGTCGTCCGACGCGGCAAGCTGTCGGTCCGTGGTGGAGCCGTTAGATTCACGGGTCAAGGCTGGATCTGACTGCCGACTCCTGGCTTCCCCGGATTTCAGCTTCCGGGGCGGAATCTAACTCGGCAGCTAGTTCCATTACATATTTTGTGTCGATCCCTGAGAATGAGGGGGGATAAATCTTGAACCAGGATGTAGCGGCGGATACAAGTATAACCGTGCTGACGGCGAGGTGGGTGACTTGAAAATCAGGCATAGATACCGACCAGATAAGTGCTAGGTCATTCATATTATCCCTGGAATGTTATCCTGCTACGGAACTAGATCCGAACATGGTGCTAGTGCAAGATCTCATGATGTATTCATCTCCCTATAGATTCCGACGATCTCGGGAGTGTCCGTGGGCCCCTTTATCGTGCCTTGCAAGCCCGGAGATTTAGCAAAACTATTTCATGCTTATGCTTGGGATTGGCACACAAAATGAAGAATGGCCCCAAGTTCTCACATTATGGGATTTTCAACTTTCCCAATGATGTGCTCACTAGTTGGTTTTAAAGTTGAGCTCACTTCGATCGACCTCATGGCATACCTGCGGCCTACATGGATGCCCGGCGAGTTTGATTCTTGATTGTCCAAGTTGAAGTGTCAACATATGCCCACCAAAGGCCAACTCACAGACTAATCTTGAAATGATTTCACGGAGGTTTCTCGAGAGGTGCCAGAAGCTCTCTCGACATCCATTCCATGACGAATTGGCCAACACAATTCAGGTCCATGTAAGCCAGGCGGTGTAGCAAGTGGCTGATTCATCTCCTGCAGACCCTGTGACACTCGTGGCACCTAACCTAATCGCCGCTTGAACTCTGCATTATCGTCATCACTCTGACGAATCGGACCCCTCCTTTAGTTCAAATCTCAAGCTTTCTTCGGCCTTCTCCGAATACGCGATCATCCCAGCCACCGACGATACATACCGAACCGGGCAAGCTGAACGCATCCCACTTGGTGCGGCAGCCCCAGTCCCCAGTGGATCCGAACCAAACTTTCTTTTAATAAGGTCTTTCCATAAGGCTAGAAGTGTTCCACGGTTGACCAGGAGGAGGGATAACAAAGAATCCACGTGTTAAGCATATCGCTAGCATGATGTCAATTGATGTGAAAAAAGCAAACTTCGCTATCGTGCTATGATGCCTCTAATCGGGCTCTGGTCAGCTGCATAATGGTTCATTGAGGCGCTATGATCGTCCAGATCCACATTAATGATCCACCGTTCTCCTCGAAGGCGAATAACACGATAAAGTTTGCGCGGAGAGGACGATCAATATGTATGACCTGAACGAATAATATCTTCCTATTAATCCAATGACGCACCTTGTGCTACACGATAGGGTTTCCCTTTTTTTTTTGGATCGGGGCTATAAATTGCTCGCGCGAAGTGGGATGTTTCGTTCCTGAACCAATTCGCCATACTCCCTTTTCACAATCACATTTGGAAAACGACCCAAACAAATACAAAATGGCTAAGTATGTTGGCAATTCGATTTTCGAATAACCTTGCAGGGATACCGGCTAACACTTTACCCATAGCTCCCCCGAAGAAGAGTACGTGCAGCTCGTCGCTCGCAAGAACATCACAGAAAAAGAGTACCTCGCCGTTTTCGACAAGCTTAAGCCCGTTGCGCCCGAAAAATTCATGGGAAGCTGGAAGGGTGCAAATGTCAACTCCAACCACCCGACCGAGAAGAAGCTCACCGACATGAATTGGGCCGGCAAGGATTTCAGATCTACCGAAGATGTTGACCCAATCATGATCACCAATGATGCGGGAGAACGCGTTTGGAACGAATCTTGGGGCCATGCCCGCGTGAGTCCAGTCGGAAATATCCATGTCGCAAATCCAATAATGGAAAATATACTGACAGTTTTGATTAGCTCCGCCAAATTGAGTGGCGTGGTGTTGTGTCCACTGCTATGGTTTACGATGATTTCCCGATCATTGATTACTTCCGCTATGTCAATGATGACTTGTTGGCGGGTGCGATGGATGCCAAGACTGTCAAGGAGGGTACTTACTTTTTCTACTTGCACAAATAAATGAGCTTCGATGAATATTCGATCGCGGATCCATCTGTGAGTTATGTCGATATGAATAGAATGAATTGATTCTCGGTTATGACCACCTCAGTACCTGGCAAATTATGATAGTTTACTTTTCGCTCAAGTTTCCTGTTCAACTGCTTGGCAGAGCTACTAAAATCTGACTTATGACTCGGACCAGGTTTGATATGACATAAATAATATTTTGGTGATGTGATGTGATGTAACTATCTTATAGACATTATTCTATGTGTACAACAAAACTCATGCCGAGATTATCGCAAGGCGGTATCAAAATCAAACACGCTATAAAACAAACAAAAAATTAGGCAAAGAGATAGACATAAAAAAGAGCAGATATTAAGCCAAGTTCAGAGAATTCGGCGTTTGAGTCCCACTCGCCATGGATCCAGACTGTCGATAATCGCGGAACGCCCTCCAAGCCCTAGTGGAAATGGGGTGATACGACGAATCCGGAGTCTGAGGAAGTGTAGCTGTGCTCGAAAGGTAAGAGGCCCGGAAAGAAGCAGGCTTCTTCTCTTTGATGAAGATTCCACTGGAGGTATTGGAAGCAACCGCACTGCGAGCAATGAAGCTGTGACTCTGGTATTTACCAAGCCAAAGCATCTGCTCGTGTTCGCGGAGGTAACGGTGACTGGAGAAGGAGTTCAGGACGTTGTCACGACCCTTCATTCCCAGTGCACGACGCTGATCCTGCTTCGCGTACATACGGTCGGAGATGGCCTTGATTTCTTCGGGAGTGGGGTGGAATTCAAGCTTGGGGACGAGATCTCCCTCCTTGTCTTCGGCGAATGGAGCCCACTGGTCAAGCAGAGCCATAACGCGGATTTGAGCACGAGCGAGAGAGTCGTAATCGTTGGGTGCAACGACCTCAGAGAATCGTTTGCCTGTTGCTCTGTCTGTGACGACACAGAACGAGGCGCCGACGTCTGTACAGACGACCGGAACACCGGTAAGAGCGGCTTCACCCATAGCCAACGGAAGACCCTCTGAGATGGAGGAGTTCATGAACAACCACTGTTATTACTTGTTAGTTATGAATCAGATATAGGAAGAGGGGGTGAAACTTACAGCATCCTGAAGGACAACCGACGGGTTACCGAGACCCTTGAGAATGACGTGCTCGCGGAGACCCTTGGAGGCGATGACTTCTTGACATTGCGAGGCGATAGCAGGAGCACGCTCCATATCTCCGTAAATGTGCAGCTGGTAATCCCGGAATCCCCACTTGTTGACGATGAGATCCGTAGCCATGATGGCAGTCTTGATGTCCTTGACGTAACGAACGTGAGACAACATGACACAAGTAGGTGTCTTGGTCTTGATCTTCTCGATAGGCTTGTACTTCTCCATGTTCGTGATACCGTTGACAACAGGGTCGATCTTGCGGGCGAAAGTGCGACGGTGCTGGAGGGCACCCTCGGCAGTTCCGAGCTCAACTTCCCAACCGGGGTTGAAGTACTCGGCGCAAGGAAGGACAACATCAGCGTGGTGCTCGATAAGAACACACGACAGATGACCAAGGGAGATGAGGGTGCTGTTGACGAAGGTGGAATCGAAAGACACAGCGGCGGAACAGAAGACGGTCATCTCACGGAAACTGATACAGTGATCCCAGACGTGGAGAGCACACTTGCGCTTGGCCTTGCACAGAACACCGTAGGTGGCACCTGTGAAGTGGTGGGAGACCTGGAAGACATCGGGGATTCTCTCGGGAACGGGAATAGAGAAGATGAACAGGTAGCGATGCCACATGTCCAAGGCGTTATCAAGTTGTTGCAGGGAGGGGAGCTCAGCATCCCACCATTGGGAGGCGGGAACAGCATCATCAACATCGTCCGAGAGCCAAAGCTGGCGCCATGCCATCTTGACAGTGTCACTCATCCAAACATCGTTCCAGCTGCGACCGTGCTCAAAGTAGGCGTTCAAGTCAACGAGGGCGTTGGTAGCCTCCTCGATGTGACGACGGGTCAGGTTGATTGTGCGAGCACAACGAACCAACTTGGTCAGAATAGGAATGAAATGAGTCTCAATATCATTGACACGGGTAGCTTGGGCGCGTTCAACGACAGCGGAATCAAGGCAGTTCTGGAAAACACCATGAGTAGGGTTGAGGAAATCCAGACCCCATTGAGGAAGGATAGTCAAAGACTGAACATTCCTCTCGATCTGGAACTTCGGAACACCGTAATCGTTGGCATTCTCGGAAAGAATGTGCCATCTGATACCGTTGAGATCGTTGATCATGTCGCGACGACAAGCAGAAACACCACCAGGCTCACAGGGCCAAGTAGCGGTATCCATAGCGAGAACGTGGAGCTGAGTGTCAGTATCCTGGAGCTGGGTCGAGAGCGTGCGAGTATTGATTCTGGAATCACCACCCTGTCCGAAGCTGGACAGATCGCTCATCTTGAAAGCCATGAGAGTCCATGTACTGATATCGGGATCGATGTCAACACGAGCGAGAATAGTATCGGCCTGGGCGTCAATGTAGTCTCCAGCCGCCTCAAGGCGACCGAAGTCACGGTTGCGCCAGTAAGGAGCAAGGACACGGTCGGATCGGAGCAGAAGCTCATCAAGGAAAACGGTGGTCACGGCATCGAATTTCTTGCTGTTCTTCCAGGACTTCCACAGGTGAGTACGGGAGCGTGATGTGGGAATAGGGCGGGCCTGGACGTTCAAGCGGAGCAAACGAGTCACGAAGTTGGATTCGAACGACTTGAAGAAGTACAGCGGGTTGTCGTGCAAGAAACTACTCTTGGTGGGCTTGTCCAAGACGTGGAACCAATCCTCGCGGATCATGATCGGAGTTGGGACTTCCTCACCGTTCAGTGTGGTAACGATAGTCGGGTGGAACTTGTGGTCGTAGGTCCATCTGGCGTGGTGTACATCAGATCCCTGGACGAAGGTAGCCTCGCTGACACGAGGGTAAGGGATCCACTTGTTCAGGCGCTCAGGTCGGTGGGGTGGAGGCATGCACCACGAGACATTGATCCGGATGTGAGGGAATTGATATTCACCCATCAGGAGCTCGTCATCGAACTTGGCGTCCTTTCGGAAGTGATACTGGAATTTCACGGGGTTGACACCTTGCACGGCAGATCCGGAGACGATGTAACCACGGTCATCATATTGGATGACTTGGCCACCAAGCTCGCCTGAGGTACATTGTCGCTGAATGGGCAGCTTGGGGAGCTTCTTGCCATCGCTCTCTGGGTATTCGTAAGTGTAGTCATTGATGACCTCCTTGTTCTTGTACTCCTCGCGGCGGCGGAGAATAACCTTGTCAGAGTAGGTGTTAATGGCAACCAGCTGTGACTGGTCCTCGGGCTCCTGGGCGTGGAGTCCAGTATACTGGTACAGACGAGCAGTACGGTCAGGCAAAGGACGGTAGAAACAGGTCATGGGCCCAGTAAGGCTTTCGATAACGATGCGGTCCTTCTCAATGGTAGTCTTCCAGCCACCGGTAGCCTTGTAGAGGTCGGAGACGTTCTTGCGACCATGAACCAGGACAAGAGGAATGAGTGTTCTCTGAAGGAGCTTGCAGAAAGACCACATTGAGTTGAGCAAGATCTGGATGGGGTAGGCGAAGATAATTGGCAGTCCCCGAAGGACATAATTGAGCTCTCGCTGGTACTCAGGATCGGCAACTAGACAAATGAAGGTGAACTTCACAACAAGGTTAATCTTGTAGAACAGGCTAATGAAGGCGTTTTGGAAAGCCTCGGCGAATGGCAGGTTGGATGCGATGGGAGGAGGCAGGACACGGTCCACGGGCTTCTCGTAGGTCTTATCCATGAGAATTGGGTAGTCGGGGTATGTGTCGTGCTCCATCCAACGCTGGGCGAAGAAGTTGACGGAGAGCGATATTCCAACGCCGACATTGTAGCGGGCAATGTAAGTGCAAACACCATGGAGATCCTGGGCATTAGCCCGAGCCTGAAGCCAGTTGAGCTCATCTGCCGCGATATGACCGGGGCGCCCTGAGGCACGGCGAACAAGAAGACTGCGAGCACTCTCGGGGAGGTCATCCCACTCAAGGTCAGCATCAATGCCAAGGAGAAGGTGACGAAGGAAAGTAACGCGACCGTGGTTGGCGACACGCGCACACTCAGCCGGGTTACGCTCCAGCTGGTACTTGACACCTTCGGGGATGGACAGCTCGAAGGGATCGCGGTGCTCCATAACCAAAAGCTCAGACATCATCGAGTGATCGTGAGAAAGACCCAGTCTAGCTTGGGTGGTGGCCTGAACAACAGCTTCGGCAATAGTCTGGCAGTTACGGCGGATGTTGCTCGTCCAGTCCTGTCCTCCGAGACCAGGGCCAACAACAACGAAGATGCGAAGCTGATCACCAGTCAAGCGGGAGATGGCACGAATTCGCTGTTCCTTCTGGAGGAGGTGCTCCGAGGAAACAAACTCAACAATAGTTTGACCAGTCTCCCACAGACGCACGACCTCACTGATAAGGCGCTCGGCATCGGGGAAAGCAGCCTGCACTAGGAGCGAGCTCCTCCATCCAGCACCGACAAGGATGTTTTTCTTAACCTCAGATCCAGGGTGAGTAGACGCGTCAATGCGGTAGCGGAACTCATCATCCAGAGAGCTGATATTGTCAAAGGTCTGTGCCATGGTAGTCTGCGAGATATCCAAGTAGGGCTCAAGAGAACTGCAAGTGTAGGTTGATGGGATTCCGGCCTTGGTGGGCTCCGGGACTTTGGCCTTCTTGAATGGGGACAGGCCAACATTCGCCTGGATCAAAGAGTAGATAGCAGCAGTCCATGTACCGGATGCGAGACCGATGACACTGCTCCAAGTGAATGGAGGAAGACATACGTGCAGAAGCAAACCAGTGAGGAAACCAACGATAGATCCAAGGGTAAGGCAGCGAGCTGCTTCGGGACCAGTGAGAATACGGTTGTACTGGTAGAACAGAAGACCACTATAAGCACCAATGTAGGCGACATACATGATAGTGGAGGTACGCTTATCCTCAAAGGCCCACATGAGGGCGAAGGTGATGGAAGCACCCCATATGTGGAGGAAGAAAAACTTGGTCAGGTTCGTCCAGTAGAGTCTCTCTCTGTCCTTCTGATTGTGGGACAAAACATCGCGCAAACCGTTCAAGGAGCCAATGGGCTCGGGGTTCCGTTTAGTCACCGCAATCCAGAGTGGCTGAGAGACGGCGTCAAGCATAACTGCACCAATAAGGTAGTATCCCAAGCCAAATCCAACAGATAGACGGAACTCAGCGCTCGAGGCACTGGAAAGGCCAACAAGTGCCTCACCAGTGAGCAGAGCAGTCCACTTATCGATCAAGGCAATGACGAAGTAGAGAATACCGCACCAGACATCGGCACCAGTGTGACGCCAGTGTAGGAAAGCATTGTGCATCCGAATACCCTTCTGCATGTCTGCGATGGTATCGACAGCAGCCTTCAATTGCAAGTTCCAAGTAGGACTGTAGGGAAGTGGGATCTGAGTTCGCGAGTATCGGCAGTACCAAACGAGCAGGAAAAGCGTAGAGTCGTAACCCTCTGCCATCTTGCGAATGAAGTCATCGGTTGTAGCCTTCGACCAAACTTGACGCTTGCGCTCCTTGTTCACCTCATCAACCAGAGCCTGGCGAGGCACGGAAGACGAAGAAAGCTCTTTGAGCAAGGCCGGGCTGGGAGACGGCAGGGTCTTGACGTACCAGTCAAACACTTCACCATCAGTGATCGTAGGAATGCTCAGGTACCAAGCGTTCCACTGAGAGATGACGCGGCGCGCTCCCAGAAGGAGGGCGGTGACGAAGCAGCCAACAACACACAGGTAGATAACCGAATCATGGCCCACCCAGAGGGTAACCAGGGGAGAGATGAACAGGATCGGCACACAGGAGATAATGACTGTTCGACCAGACTGGAAGTGGAACCCAGGGAGCTGGTAAATGGACAGGACCGACAGGAGCATGAGGTAGGTGGACAGGAAGAAGAAGTAGAGGAAGAACAGGATACCTGCCGCAAAGCCGTGAATGCAGCCAAGGACGATGAAGGCAATGAAGCCACCAACGAATACAACAGCGAGACCAGCGATGAAGCGAGTCATGACGAACATGCCCATTGCAGGGAAAGCCATCGCATACAGGTAGTATGTTCCACCAGAAGTGATCCAACTGCCGAACCCACCACAGACAAGAAGCGCAACCATGAGAGCGGTGGTAGCCAAGGTCTTGTCAATATCGCTCATAAAGGTAGTCAGGTACAATCCACGGCCGACGGTCGTCAACATAGTAATATCGATGAGGGCGGGAAGAGCAAAGATACCAAGGAAAGTGATACGGTAATACCAAGGAATGGAGATCTTGTCTCCCTCGGGGTTCAAGTCCATATCCATGGAAGCGTAAGCGGTCGGGATCTCAGTGAAGATTTCATCACGTCGAGTGGGCTGGTGAGTCTTGCAGTATTCGCGGTACCGAGCGGTGATAATCTTGCCGAGCTTCTTGGGAGTCATGTCAAGGAACATCTCACAACGAGCACCAAGGGCATACATCTCGGCAAAACAGGCAGCCTGGACAGTGTGAAGGTTGGGGAGCGGATTACGGTCGAGAACCTCAAGGTAGATCTCATCCAGGGAGACGCGGCGGAAAGCAGAGAAAACGGCAGTTGCGAAAATGTCAACACCAGCATCAATTTGACCCTTCTGGATGATTGTTTGCATGACAAGTGCGAGCTGCTCAAGGGTGCGCGAGTCACGTCCCAGCAGCACCTCAGGCAAGCGAGCATCAATTTCCATGAAAAGCTCCTTGGCAGCAAAAGCATCAGGAGCCCAGCAGCCTTGGTCATCGTAGTAAGCCATGCGAGCGGCAACCAAATCCTCACCTGAGGCTCTGCCGCTCAAGTATTCACTAGAGCCCAGAGCGCGAATCTGACCGAGAGAGGGAACCTTAATAAGCTGGTGTTCAGTGCAGGCGCGAACATTTGAAGTCAGGTGCGCACAGTCCTTGCCCAGAGTGGTGGAAAGACGTCTCAACCAAAGCAAGGCCTCGGTAGGAGTAAGCTGCTGGATGTCGGCGACGATACGAGGAGAAAGGTTAGTCCATTTAGTGTGGAGAGCACCGTTGGCAGTAGCCAGAGCAATCTCCGCCATGAAACACTGGAAACGGGAGAATCCGCGGCTGGACATGTAGGTGTGGAGAATGGCACCGGTGCGGCCCACCTCACACTTGCCGGAGAGGTAAATGTCGAGGGGACCGAAACCGGGAGTCTGGTCGTACATACCCCAAACCTGGGTTTCCATGCGAGTGCGGAAACCAGAGTGCAGTCCAGAGTAAAGGCGAATACGATCGTTATCAGTACCCTCACAGGTGACGAGAAGATCCTTTAGCTCTCCAGCAGCTTGAGATCCATCTCCTCCAAGCTCCTGCAGCGCACGGAGCTCAGCAGCGATTTCGCGCAAAGCCTTGGGCTTGATCGGATCCAGAAGCTTGAGATCGCGGACCTGGCGCTGTGCCTGTAGGAGATCCTGAATGTCCTTGGCAGTGAGATCCAGGCCCATCTGGAAACATCCCAGTCCGGTGTAATCTTCACCGTCAGGAGAAATTGAGAAGGGGTTGGTCATGTGGGGCTCATTCGGAGCGGCAAGCTGCAATTCATCGATAGTGACCAGTTGCTCGCTGACAACAGATTTGGGACGAGGAGCGAACAGGGCGAGTTTAGTCTTAAGATCAGGCACGAAAGATTCGAGAGAGTCATACAACTCGTCGTTTCCGATAGCCGAGGTAGTAATATCCTCGTTTTGTCGCCAAATGTTGTGTGCTTCCAAGGTCGTCTCGTCCTTCATCCACATCAAGGCACCAATTGGCTCGTGAGAAACAGTCGTAGCAGCCGCAATAGTCGCATCGGTCAAGGCAGCCTTGGGGGCAATCCAGCTCATAGCACTGGTATAATTGCACCACTTGAAGCTGCGGTAGAGAACATCGTGTCTGATCTGAATACCATCGTCGACGGTATCCCACATCGCGAGAGTGGAGTCACCAATAGGCTTCTGAGCAGCAACGATACGCATAACAGTGCGCATCTTCTCCATGTGGTAGAAGTTGCATCGGTCGCCATCAGTTCGGATCGTTCCATTTCGGTAAACAACACCTCGGATCGGAGTCCAGTCAATTTCACGGCATTGCTTTTCGCCGATGTACTCCGTCGGGCCGAACTCCATCCAAACATCCAGACCAATACCGTTAATGAATTTCACAACCTCGTTCAGGACAACGGGCTGGAGATGAGCGTGAGAGTCGGCAAGCAGAACGCCGCTGAATTGAGCTTGCACATCCTGGGGACGCTTAAGGCTGTTCAGAGTGTCGTTTACAACATGAATGGCGCGGATTACTTCATCGCGGTGCGAGCCGCTATCGGTAGCGACAAGTTTGCGAACATCCAGGCGCGCAAGAATGTCGGTGGAAGAGCAATCTTCAGCAAGAGCATCAAGAACACCGCTTTGGAGCGGGTCGAGGACAGTGACGTCCCATTGGGACAGAAGGCGAGCTTGATCAGCAGTGGGTGGATTAGAGAAACTTCCAAGGTAAACACCGAAAGACTTTGGGGTCTGTCTATCGGATTCAGGCGTATATAATTTTTGAGTCTCTGTCTTTAGTTTTTCAATATACCGTGTGACCCCAGAAGGTACTTCTGAGAGCTCATGTCGTGCCTGAAAAGAGTCAGTTCCAACCACACGGATTCTTCGGGCCGATCGCACTTACGCGCCAATGCCGATAAGTCCACCGGCTGATACGGAAAAGAATATAACAAGCACCAATAACAATTGTGGCCAGGAGACCAATAGCCAACACCTAGGATCAAAGTCAGCGAGGTTTTCAGGGAGGCAGGTACACCAGGATTGAAATGAGTAACGTACCTTCTCCCACCAGGTGTTTGTCATTCGACTCCATCCAACCGCCTCCAGGCCCAAGTATTTGGGACCCATGTTGACAGTAACTCGAGGATTAACGAGTGAACAAAGAGAAAAGGAAAAGGGTCTTAACCCCGTATTCGACTGAGGTCCCCGTCTGCTCGTCTAACAGCGGGGGAGAAAGAGAATAAGTATATAAAAAACAAGGGCCCAGCGCCACCAGGTCCTTGACACGTCTGGTCCACCGGCGAAAACCGATCAATTTCATGAATTGTAATCAAGTTACAAGAATAAGGAGACCGGATCCGAGAAGCTTGGGGGCGCCCACTGGCCAGGGGGCTCAATGCTGTCTCGGGTCCTGAGTTCAGTCAAACTGGATTCATACTAGCGGGGGCCAATATCACGGTATATCGTGGTACACCCGAAATAGATTTTGCTTTTTGATTTTAATCTTTTTTCTTCGTCTTCTAAACGAGGTCTCTGCATGCAAGTCTCACTAACTCCGCGACTGGTCTAACCGCGATAGAGTGGAAATCCCTGCTGGGGCTGACAGAGTGGGCCCACGATTGTGGCTTCCAAGCCATTCGCTCCGAAAGATACAAGCCGATTCATTTAGCGGTATTGAAAGACAGCGCTAAATGAATTATAACCATGTTAGTTCCAAGACACCTAGACCTTTTGATGGTCTTGGAGTCTTTGGAACGGTTGTAATTGCCTTGTAGCTTTTAGTTTTTCGCCATCCCCCCCATCAGCGAGAAATTCCCAAGGTTCTGGTAGATGGCCAAGTCCTGCCCAACTTGAACGTCTTGCATATCATAATCCATAATTACAACTACTCTTCCCTCCGTTGGGCCATTATTCCTCGTCTTGACTTGCTCTTTTTTTTTTTTTTTTTTTTGCAATGGAGTCTCTGAAGCGAAACGAGGGTGCCTCCCCACCACTGCGTCGGAAATTCAACCTACGACGCCCGTGGTGCCTCGCAGGGTTGATCACTGCGATTATAGTGGTCATTATTGTAATTGTCGTTCCTTTGGCGGTGATTCTCCCAAGAAAGAATGCACACAAAGGCAAGGCATCCAAAGTGTTATTCCCGGTTTACGTCTATCCTGAAACAAACACTACCTGGGATCCTTTGTATAATGCGTAAGTAAAAAACCGAAACACAAAAAAAGAGATGGGTCTTTGGATGTTTGGAGCTATGTTGATCCTTGAAACAGAATTTCGACACATCCCGAACTTGATTTTGTGATCATTGTCAATCCATCCAGTGGGCCTGGGTCCTCCACCCCCAGCACTCAATACGCGACCGCGGTGCGCCGACTGGATACATATTCCAATGTCCAAAAAGTGGGATATGTGCCTACCCATTATGCCAATCGCAACCTCACAGCGGTGTTGGACGATGTGGCAATGTATGCCAATTGGACCGCGAGCTCGACTGCTCTGGGCATGGATGGGATCTTCTTTGATGAGATACCCTATGATTGGAATTCCACCAAGGCCGAGTACCTGACCCAGATCAACGAGGCGGTTAAAAAATCCTCGGGTATCCAATCACCACACTTAGTAAGTTTTGTTTCTGTTTCTTGGTCTTTTGTGAAGGAACCTGCATGAAAAAGTGGGCAACGTGGAACAAAGTGGAAATTGGATGGTGGAAAGGTGGTGCATGTGGGGCCCGGATCTGGAACCATCTAATCTGTCGACCTTCGATCATAGCGATCGGTGGTACACACGGACACGGCCGGAGTGGATCCGTTCGCATTCGGTCTCGTTTGCTTCCTTGGGAATGATCTTTCGCTGCTCTTTGCTTTAAGACTGGTTCGCCTTATGCTGATCTTCCTAGGTTATCCACAACCCAGGCACAATCCCGGACTCCCGGTACGATGCCAACACTACCGATATTACCGTGGTTTTCGAGCAGTCCTATGATTACTTTGAGACCCAGGAGAAGGTGCTCGCTAAAACCCTGAGTGCCTCAAACCGGACCGACTACTCCTACATGCTCCATTCGGTCCCCACTATGACCAACCACAGTCTGAAGAACTTTGTCGACGATCTCAGTCGCCGGGCGGCCTATCTTTTCCTTACCACGCTAACATCCGACTTTTACGAAAGTTTTGGGTCTGGTTTGGAAGAATTTTGCGATGCTGTCCCAACGAAGAACTAAAGTCCGAGCACCCCGATATGATATTTGCTCCGGGCTTTACCGGAGTCAGTAGTAAGAAGCGAGTGAAACAACCCGGTATATCAAACAGAATCAAGAAAAAAATCATGTCGTGGCCAGAACGCGATACGCTGGTGGCCAATGCGGGTGATGCCAAGATTTGAGGCGTGATTTACAGGGGATTAACGAGATCGGATTTGTTCCTGTGGACGGGCCGTAATTGTGTAATTAATTTTATCTTTTTTTACCTTTTTTCCGTTTTTTCTTTTTTTCTTTCAGCCTCGTGGATTCGGTCATTTGGCCCTCGTAAGTAACAACCCCGTTTTCACGACTCCACAACGGAGTGGCGCGAACTCCTGAACATTACTGCCCTTTAGCGTACCATGGATTGGCTGTGGACCTTTTTTGTCCCTTTTTTTTGATTTTAATCTATTTTTCTTGATTTCTGGTTTTCTATTTTCTTTCCCTTTCGTGACGGTCAGCGCTAGTGACCCGGCGCGGGAACTTATAAATCCGGCGTTTGGAGCCACGTATGAAAGTCATCCTCTCTTCCCCTGATTAACGGTGAAAACGATTGGTTGTGCAGTCCCAGGGTCCCAAAAAACAAACGCTTTTTATCCTCTACTATTGACCAAATATGGCCATGCTGCCCAAATCGACCGTGGTGGTGCCTTTGTACATCTATCCATTGGACTCTGAAACCTGGGCCCCACTCTATGCAGCGTAAGTCTCTAATCCAATACATGGGAAAACTTGGGCAGGTCATGAAAGAAGGAAAGCAAAAAAGACCACTAGGCAACAGGGCAATAAGCGACAAAACAATGACCCAATAATTAATCATAATACCAGCATCGAGTCGAACCCTGACCTCGAGTTCCTTGTTATTGTCAATCCCAACAGTGGTCCTGGCGAATCTCCCCTCCCCGACGCCAACTATGCCCGAGAAGTTCCCCGGTTGAATGGTTACCCCAACGTGTACACCGTAGGCTATATCCGAATCGACTACTGCAAGAAGCCCCACTCAGAGGCCTATGCCGAGATCGAACAATACGCGGGATGGTCGGCCCAATATGACTTGACAAAGTTGGGAGTGCGAGGGATCTTTGTCGACGAGACCCCCAACCATTACTCGTCAGATCGAGCCGAATATCTGAGAGAGCTAACTAAGTTCATCAAGAATACTCCAGGTATTCTTGCCGATCGGTTTGTAAGTGCCGTCCACGGAACTCTCGGGAGAACAAAAGGAGACTAATGAACCTTGGGACTGTTCTAGGTGATCCATAACCCCGGGACCCCGCCAGACGTGGTGATTAGTGAATCCGCCGATATGTTTTTCATCAGTGAGGAGCCCTACCCGCGCTACCGCTCGGATGAGGTCCAAAAGTGGCTGGGGCGATTCAAATACGACCGGAACCGCTCCGGTGTGATGATCAATGAGGTCCCATTGGACGATCTAGAGAATTTGGTCCATGAACTGCGCTACAGGGCAGCCTACATTTTTGTGACCGAAATTGCTGGTGATTTTTATGAGCGCTTTGGTCCCCGCAGTTGGGAGGCCCTTATGCAGGCTCTGCAGTGACCCTTGCAACGTGGGGCCAATGGGCCATATGGCTAATGGATACTCCGTGGAGACTTCTAGTTTGTTTGGATGAGGGGTTTGCATTTTTTTTCTCCATAATTTTATTGTGTATTTTCTGGTTCCTGGGTACTTTGTTCCTGAGTCTTATGCATGCTTCGTATAGGAACTACATTCCGGTGTGTCAGATGCGGGCGTGGCGTTCGTATCCTGACTGTGGCTGTATGCGGTAAAGTGATTGTCCCAATTTGTCCGCACTCCGCCCGTAGCTAAGCTCTAGAGCTGCCTATTGGTGGGCCGTGCTCGGGGTAATAACGCTGGACCCGAAAATAAATAGATTAATCAATTTTTAGCCTGCGATGGCTCATAAGGCGGTGCGCCTCATGGCGACAGATAACGGGTGAAACCTGTCTTATCACATCTGGCCTTCCCTATCCATTAACGTTCTGCAAGGGGCAGGAGAGAAAAAATAGACGATACATAAACTTAAGTCTTGTAACCGAGCGTCAATGCTCGAAGAGTCACAGAATCCACAATATATATTCCCAGCGCCTACAGTCCAGATGTGCATGGACTCGATCACATAACCTTATTTCGGTCCAATGCCGAATCATTCTCGAAGATCTTTAGCCGATGTTCCTTGTTGATCTGTAAAGACACCAAGTCTTACCAGGGGTCAGAAAAAAGAAATTAAAATAGAAAAATAAAAAATAAACCAAGAAAAGTCAATTGGCCCACCGACCCAGACAACATGGCATCATCAGCTTAGCTGACGGCTATTTTAGAATCCCTTTGAGCCTTGAATACTCCGGGTTTCAATGCGAAACCATACATCATACACGTGGCGGAGTACCTTGGAACACATTAGACCCGTATTTGTAAAAGCCAAGCGACCCAAGCCAGATAAGTGAGACATTCGATCTCGTCTCGCCTATCTGCAGGGAACCAAAGGTCTGTCAAGTCCAGCCCGGGTTGCTTCAAAAAACCTGAAAATTTAGCCCCGGGTCTAGTGTTGTAATATTTTGATGTGGCAAAGATGCCGAGCAAGATTTCTCCAAGACAGTGTAAAATAACGTATCCAAATCCACTTAATCCACAATGCAGTCCTGCAGTTGCTTCTAATTTCTAATTTCTAAATCTCTGGGTAATGGATCATGGACGCTCCTTGAAGGGGCCTCTTGAGCTCCATCTCGCTCTACCTTCTTCCTCTCGACATTCCACAACCATGTCGTCCCCTCCACCAGGGTTCTCAACTGGCGCCAACTCGCCGCAATTCTCTTCAGATCCATCCACGCCAGCCACAGAGCCTGATGATCCGCTGGACGTTGACGCCGACGAATATGTTCTCGTAACAGGTGGCCTAGGCTTCATCGGCAGTCACACATCTCTAGAGCTGCTCAAAGCAGGCTACAACATCATTATTGTTGACAATCTAAGCAATAGCTACAGAGATGTCTTTGCGCGCATCATTGCAGCTGCAAAGCTGCACTATGAGCCATTGGGCCGTCAAATTCCCAAGGCAAAGCTCTGCTGCGCAGATTACCAAGACATGTCTGCAATGGGTGTCTTACTCGGCACCCACCTGACCCGGAATCCCGGCAGCACGACAACCCGATCAAAGATCACAGGCGTAATCCACTTTGCGGCTTACAAAGCCGTCGCAGACAGTATCAAGCACCCACTGAAATATTATCAGAACAATGTTCGCGGCTTAATTGATCTCCTAAGTCTGCTAGACGATCATGGAATCAAATCATTCATTTTCTCCTCTTCAGCGGCAGTCTACGGAACCCTAGCAGACGGGACCCCAAGACTACGCGAGGAAAACTGTGTTCATGAGCGCATATCCTACTCCGCTGACGACGGCAAAGATGTATCAGTTGAACCAGGCTGCACGGGAATCACAAACCCCTACGGCCGAAGCAAATGGTTCGGAGAAGCAATCCTCTCAGATGTATGCACTTCCGATCCATCCTGGACAGTCTTGTGTCTCCGATACTTCAATCCAATCGGTTGCGATGCATCCGGACTTCTTGGTGAAGATCCACGGGACTGCGCCTCGAATTTGTTCCCAGCTGCTGTGCGCGCGTTAACGGGCCAGAGTACTGAATTGTGTATCTACGGTACAGACTGGGATACGCGGGATGGAAGTGCTGTGCGCGATTTTATACACATTACTGATCTTGCGCGTGGACATGTAGCGACTCTGTCTGCTGCGCAGGAAGGCAGGATTTCCGGATCTTTCCGAACATTTAATCTCGGTACTGGAACCGGTCATTCCGTATTGGAGGTTATTGAGGCACTGGAGTCGGTTAGTCAGTTGGAAATTCCGGTGCGCATTGTTGGGAGAAGACCTGGTGATGTTGGGTCTTGTGTTGCTACGCCCGACCGAGCAGAGCGTGAGCTTGGTTGGAGGACGGAGAAGTCGTTACAGGATGCTTGTGAGGATCTTTGGAATTATCTTAGAATAGACGCTGATCAGATTCAGAAGGAGTCAAGTGTTTGCTAGTGTATATAGTAATGGTAAATTTGGATAGGTAGTTATTACAACTGTTTAATTTCGGGATCAAATTCAATGCTCTGACCTATATGTTTAAACTATCTCAACGTTGAGTGTTCAAATTCCAAGGTTTATACTCTTGTCGGCAATTTGTGTTGATCAAGATATGTATTGGTGCGGGGTAAATGACCTCTTACCCCCGTAAATCAAAACGTTGGGACCTGAAAACCCTGAAAACCACTAGTATTTCGAAAACAGCAAAGACTTTCACCACAAAGTAAATCGCCTTCCCATCCATGGGCTCACAAAATACGAGACGAAAGGATAAAACTCACCCATGGAACGACGAAGAAAGACTCAAGGTCCCAAAACAAAGAGGCCGACAGTATAAACTTTTCACTGCAGGGCCCGCCCCAGCATACGCCCCAGAAATAAAGTAAACAGGGAAATACGGAGTAAATAGTATTCCGGCCTGGGCATAATTATACGGGCGAAAGGATCCAGACCAGGAGGGGCGCAATTTTAATCCAATTTACAAGAGAGATACAGAGCTCCACGGATAGCCCTCGGACTTGGGACCTTAACAAGCGAATCCACCAAAATTAGATTCCTGTTAATATCAAATAAAAGGGGGAAACAAGATGTCACTAAAGTACTAGTTGCGTCATGCAATCTATTTGATTGAGGTGCCCTGTTTAAAGGAAATGAATAGATTGATCAGCCGCTCCCGGGACTTCGGAGGACCCACAGGTAATGGATCGCCTTGGCCGCGTAATGTCAACAAGATCTACAAAGATTGACGGGATGCTGTTGATCAACCCATGAAACAATAACACAATTGACTTGACTTGTATTTGGTTTCGGGTTGTATAATGTATTCTAAAACTGGACCATTGGGATGCCAGAGCAACGAGGCTTCGTAAAGTTCCTGAAATGCTATGTAGGCTATACAATCAACAATTTATATATATTTGAGGCTAAGCTGTCGGCATCCGCGCCCGCACTTCCGACAAGTCGTCGTTAATGTATGTCAATCAGGTTAAAATGAACTACACATGTTAAAAGAAATGAAGTGACACTATTCCAAGTATGTGACAGCTAAATCATGGATATGAATATGCGATTACGTTGTTATTGTTTACTCCTTCCTAAACTCATGCACATAGCGCTGCGTCCGGTATTGCGCCCCATCAAGGTCAGCATGGAACTGAGTCCTCCCAAGGGCCATAGGAATGAGTAGCAGTGGCATTCAGGGGCAAACCAAAGTTGACTGAACATTGAAATATATGTAAGCGAATGTGGAAACAAAGGAGATTCAAGCCCAAAAGAGAGACACTTGGTCTCAAGTACCATGCAATGTAACATCCATGGATGCTGAAACGAGATTTAAAAATTTGACTGAAGCCATTTAGCACACGAAAGGATAATAGCAGTGGTGCATGAAATTGTCGTACAAAACAAGCAACATTCGATCTATTCCCATCCTGTTTACCTCTATTCCCGTCCCATCTAATGTTTGTTCGCTGCAAGGGAATACTTGTGCACGAGGCTCAATTGATCAAGTACTCATGACTCCAGCCTCAGTCTTATCAAATAACTCCTGAGAAAACTCTTTCAATGCGTCGTTTATCTCGCTCGGTCGCTCCAGCTGAATCCAGTGCCCACACTCTTCAAAGTTCTTCACCCGCAGATCGGCCACCAGTTCCTTAGTACCAGCGATACCCACATCTGCCCTTGCGACATGATCTTTCTCACTCACAACAAGAAGTGTGGGTAAATGGCAACGTCCGTCCACAATTTCGGCTTCATCGGCTAGGTTGATGCCGCGAATCGCGGCCTTGTACCAGCTCATGGGACCCCAGTATCCCTGGGCAAAGATTTGCTTTCTGACCGTGTACTCCTCAGGAGTATACCAGGAAGGATACGGGTTGATTCTACCTGTGCTGATGTACGCTGCCGCAGCGCCCAGGGGAGCAAAATTGACTTTCCAGTCATCTGGATTAGCTGGATAGACGAGCGTGAAATCTGATTCCGACTGCCACATTCGGTAGCGCTTGTGGGTCCAAGTCACTCCATAGCGAGGCTTATATGAGCGTCACAATCCTTGACTGCCTCCTCGGTGTTGTGTCATGGCCAGTAGCCAAACGGCTCGTACCCAACGAGTGACTTAATATGTGAATTCATTTTGTCTACATGAGACAAAAGGATTAGAAGAGCGGCTATTAATATAACTTAGATACCTTAGCCATGTCCCAGACCATACTGGATTGCGAATACCCGACCGAAATAAGCACAATGCCTACTAAGCGATCGGGCACATACGAGACAACACGTGAAAGCAACCCGCAGCCCCTATATCGAATTCTCATGTGAGCATGGACGGTGACATGCACGACTCAGACATGCATGAATAGACTCACCAATCATGACCCACAGCCAGACAACGGTCAACCTTTTCGATGTCCAAGATTCCGGCCATATGGAGAGACATGGTCTTCAAGCGATAAAAAAACAGGATCAGCAGGCTTGTCCGTGTCGCCATAGCCCAACAGGTCAGGCGCGACTACGCCATATCCTGCAGCTGAAAGCGACTTGATCTGATGGCGCCAGTCGTAGCAAGAGCTGGGATATCCGTGGAGGAGCGGGAAGGTGATTCCATCGCCTCTGGTAGAAGGCTGGGCGACATAACCATATGTTGTGCCCACTTGGCAAGAGACGGGAAGGCTAGGGAAGCCATTACTGGGAGATGAGTATGGTCAACGCTCGTTTGCAGATGGAAGCACGATGTGATGATACAGTATATATATATATATATATTTTTTTACACAATTTTTCATACACATGAATTCCAAAATATGAAGACAAACGAAGCAAATCCTTCATTCCTTCGTGATTCGCAAGGCTGGCCGAGAAAATGGCTTGAGCAAGGCTGTCATGCACTGCTTAGATGGATGCCACGATGATTCAGTGTGACTCGAATGGTCCTTTGTTCGTCGCCTATGAATGGTCGGATTTGTGAGCCTTTCGGCGGGGCAAGTGGTGCGGGGATACCGGCCAAGTCAGAATTCCTAAGCCGTCCTTTGAACACTTCGAACAACAAATCATCATAAACTTCGCCTAAATATTTGCCAAGGGTGAGATGATGACCGAATGGTGAGATAATATCGATCAGACTTGGCCAATACGTGGCGGTACAATGGGACATCCGCTGCTCCCAATCAGGCAACATTCCCGTTCTTATTCCGCCCAATAGTCATGCAGGGTATCAACAAAGTAGCCGAGCCGTTCTTTTCGCCTTCATGGACGTCTGATACGAGTGATCTGAGCCGCAGGACTTCTCGTTTAGCTTCAGGGAAGGGAATCCCTTTCGTTATTCCGTATCGGTTCTCCATTACAGACCGGGGCCATTGGTGATCTGGCACCATGCCGTTTCTCAGTGACAAAGGCTGCCAAGAAGCGCGCCATTGAACTATTATGCGCCTCTTACTAGGCGATTCGTATGTGCCAGCCTCTTCATGGGCCAGCATTCCTGTAAACTTCTGCCTTGGATGTTGGAACGATCTAGGCCAAAGACTTGCCCTCCGCCTCAGCTATGCATGACAAATAAGGAAACAGCCGCAGCAGGGTGTAGCCACCCAAAGGTGAATGAGCACTTGACATAAGTCTATATGGGGAAATGATACAGACAATTGCTAGGAGAAGATTGCTAACCCAACTGGCGCCTGGAGATAAGACACAGATCATAAGGGACATTGATTGCCTAGGTGCACACGTACTGCGGCTAGATCTCTGAAGCGGGATTCAGATACTGAACCCCCTAATTCGGCGTCTTCCAAATGGGAAAGACTCAGCTTGCGCACGTCTCAATTCCCTAAGCTACCACAACTCACTTCTTACTTCTGATTTCTTATCCCGACATGTTAGAGTCCGATCGAACAGTCTGGAGATCTTCATTAGACCTCTATGAATTGTCACACTGAATATCCAATCTCCTTGTTTGGACTCCAGCGCATCTCAAACCTTTCAAGCTGTGAGAAAATCCCGATGTTGACGTAGCCATCGCGGGAATCTAACAGTGGAAAGACATTGATGAACACTTACTTGATAACCACGACGCCAATAATAACGAAAAAGGCTCGCAATCAAACCTTGGAGGCGACGAGGATGATGACAGTACCTTAGCTAAGAAGAACGACCCCTGACCAATGCATACATATCGCAAAATTTGGGCCCGAGCAGACTGTCCCTTGTAAATCTGTCAATTCGGTTCATCTATATAAACAGTCTACGTACTCAAGCGGAAGCTGTGGCCAAGGTCTTCTGAAATTTTGCATAGCGAAATGAGGGGTTTAAGTGGGAGTGTCTTGAGGATGTTTAACAAATGGGTTTCATGGTATGACGTTTCATTTCATTAACAGTCTAAGATTCGTGGTTGAAATGAAGACAATCTCAATTGTGGAGAATATGGCTGGCAGTGTTACCAGCATGTTCTTGAACCGGTGAATTTCGTCAATGACGAGTAGAAAATGCTTGGAAAAAAATCAAGTTCACTGGCTAGATATATTTATTTCTGAACACGATTGCGAATACATGTTGGCGAAAGCATTACTGCGTCGCAGGTTAGCTGAGCTCCAGGCTTCAGATGTATATATTTGGCGCTCACCTCTCTTTACCTCTCCAATAGGTCATACAATCATCGATGCAGGAAGTTGACTTTAATAATAGATTACTCAAAGCCATAGAGAAACATCAAATGTTCTGGCAGTCTCGGGTCAGTATGTCAGTTTCATTGATGTTTAGTGCAGCACAAACCCAGGATATTACCTGGGAAGACAAACATTAGCCTCCAAAACGATACTTTGCTGATGAGTTATATTGGAGCTTTATCACTTTACACATTAAAGCAATCCGTGATAAGCTTTCTCACTTCTAGCATATTGCACTGCGCCTAGGACAGTGTTTGAAAAAGCCGTAATCTTCGATATTAAACTAGCCCAAAGATGAATGGGTTTGTGACAAAACGGCCATGAGCACCAAATTCAGCCCCAAAAAGAGAGAATAGAACATGGCACTGTTTATAGAATCGTGCCAGCGAGTGCCAGATAATAATAAGAGCTACATCCTTACTTCGTGATCGCTAAATGCTGCGGTTCTTGGAGGAATTTGAAGTGCCAAAGCAGGTAATTGACACTGGCACAAAGATCGACAAGTAGTCGCACACTAAGTTCACCACCAACCAAAGCAGTCAGAAAAGTCATCATCTAAGTTGATACCTAGTCAGAAGGAGGTATCTCTGCCTTGGAGGCCAGGCCTAGGTGCAAGCGTCAGGTTTGTATCACCAGGTGAATAATCCCTTTCCTCTCTCCCTTGACAGTCACAAAGCAAAAATTTTGTATAGAATCTTCTTTCTCTAACGAAAATTACGCCAATGTCATAATCACCAAGGGGATTGAAGTGGCTAATACTTTTCGTCATCAGAGAGTGGAAAACCCCGCGAGCGAAAACTGCTCTTACATGTTTCAAAATATCGACCATGTTTTCAACAAGGCGAGAGGGTGTGATCTAGGCTCATAATTTCTCTTTTGCCGAGGTGGTGCAAAATCCGAATTTCGGAGCGAGGGCATTGCCGGTTTTGCTAGGTTCCCCGTTCTACGCAGCACATATAAGAATGCGGACTTTAGTCAACATAAATGAAACGGAGGCAGGACTGCTTCTCGCAAAGCTATTTCCTCTTTCATCTGTCTGATCAAAACACTTCCCTGGTCTCGAAAATCTTGCGATCCGCCCATCATGGCTCTACGAATGGCACATGGTCGTCTCAGGTTGTCCTCGCCTGCACTGAGCTGCTATCTCAATAGCGCCCCCTCATGCTCATTTATTACTCATGCCCATGACATACATGCTCAAGCGACACGTAAATTCATCCATCCGAGTCTTTCATCTTCCGTCAGGCATAGTTCACATTCACCCATGGGCAAATCTACTACGAAAACCCGCAAGAAGATAACAATTCAAAGCCTTTTCCGTCTCTATGAAAAAGGAGAGCCAATCAGTGTCCTCACTGCCCATGACTTCCCAAGCGCAAGTGTTGCTGAAGCTGGAGGAATGGACATAGTGTTGGTCGGGGACAGTTTGGCCATGGTTGCATTGGGCATGGAGGATACAAATGAGGTCCTCATGGAAGAAATGCTATTGCACTGTCGTAGTGTCTCACGGGCTGTTGAATGTGCGTTCACTGTAAGTGGTGAAGTCTTCTTTTTGAAAAACTTGGATGCTTATACGTGTGTCATGGCATAGATCGGAGACCTACCTATGGGCTCCTATGAAGTCTCACCGCAACAAGCCATGCAAACAGCCGTTAGATTTGTCAAAGAAGGCCGTATGAATGGTGTGAAGCTCGAGGGAGGTGAAGAGATGGCACCAACCATCAAACAAATCACTGATGCGGGTATTCCAGTGATGGCGCACATTGGGCTTACTCCTCAAAGACAAAATGCTCTCGGTGGATTCAGAGTTCAAGGAAAAACAGCTGCTGGTGCAATGAAGTTATTGCGCGATGCCTTAGCAGTGCAAGAAGCGGGTGCTTCTCTGATCATCATAGAAGCAGTACCTGCCGAGGTCGCTGCTCTAGTCACCAGTAAGCTTCGAGTTCCAACAATTGGAATTGGATCTGGAAATGGGTGTTCCGGGCAGGTGCTTGTTCAAATTGACATGATGGGCAACTTTCCACCAGGAAGATTTCTGCCGAAGTTTGTTAAAACGTATGCGAATGTCTGGAATGAAGCTTTGCAGGGAGTTGAGAGGTACAGGGATGAGGTCAAAAGCAGAGCTTATCCTTCGTCGGAGTATACATACCCTATGTCGGAAGAGGTGATTGAAGAGTTGCGGCGAGTGTTGGATGATAGTCACCAGAAATAGACGTATAGATATAAAGCAATAGACAGAATCTGCCGATTGCAACCTTCACACGCCTTCTTCTGCCGCATGTCGTAAAGTTCTCAAGATTTCAACCCGCGGACATTAAGCAAACGTTTCTGATTATGGTATGAACCACACGGATATCTTACTAGGGGGCCATAGAACATCCCGGCCACTGTGAAACCGTCTGGTTCTTGCTATATCACTCTTCAAATATATAAATAAAATAGATAAAAAGAAATGAAAAATTCTGCGTGAGCTCAAGGCCACTTTAGATCAACTGGTCAACAGCTGACGTAAGGTCACACAAAAAGCCACACCCGAACCGGCGGTGGAGCGGTGCCTGGCCTGGTTTTATTACCACAATACGGTAATTCGCTTTCCGGATCTGGATCACCTCCCGATTGGCGTAGTGAATGCGTACAAAAACACCATTGTACCCCGGGACCTCAATCTGTCATTTGTGTCCACGAAATATTTGATAGCTGCTTTTTTTGCCTCTACTACGGCACGTGAATCGAAAACAATGTTTCCTCCGGTCGCGGCAATTTTCGACCCCGTCGGACTGAAATTTGTTGTGTATATCTGTGACCTCTCCATTTTCGGCGTTCTTCTCGACTCAGCAGTCAGCAATTTACCGTGTATACTCTGGCACGACACTTAATTTGGTATACAATCTCGGCTATGCAATGCTGGATTTTATTGGAAGCTAAATGCAAGTCCTCGCTCTTTTACACCACTTAGAGAAAGAATTACTCAATTTTGGCAGACAACCCAAGGGGAGATAGCTCTTGCGGTGATGTATCTGTCGCACTCTGGGACCCCTTCAGGGAAACCCTGTCTAGCCAAATAGGTCCCAGGATAGACAGAGAGGACAAGGCGACAGCCACGTAAAAGGACTGGGTGAGAGCTTTGTTGTACGCCGTCAAAACAGATGGCAACTGCTCCGCGGAAACGACTTTGCGCAGTGCCGTTATGCCACCTTCAAGGATATCGTTGGAGTTGGCATCCGGGGCATACTCATGCAGATTAGATACCAACTGGTTCTGGAAAATTGACTGACATACTGGGAGGAAAATTGCTCCAGCCAGGCTCTGCCCAAACAACAAGAGGGTCGTAGCTACGGGCATGTCCTTTAAAGGTACAGTGACTTGCGAGACAAGCAATACAGTCTGTATGCCAGTTCCAAGGCCTATCACCATCAATACTTGATATCCAAACCAATATCCAATGCCCGAATCAACCTCCAGTGTACTGAGCATTCCAGCCCCTACTGGAGTGATGATAGCGGACGCCATGAGTAGTGGAGTGTAATACCCGATCCATGAGGTCAGAGCACCAGCGAATAAGGAGACAATGACCAAACCGAGAATCATGGGCAGATTCATGATACCAGATTTGGTGGCTGACACACCCTTCACAGCCTGGAACCAGATTGGGAGCTATTGAAGTTAGCACTGACAATGACATAGAATGAAGGGGAGAGGTATACATAGTAGGTAAAGACCGCCAGAGTACAGCCGACACAAATCGAAAACCACAAGGCTCCAAGGATATTGTGATCTTTAGCAATATGCAATGGGATAGTAGCTCGATCTTTCTGCCAGAGCTGAATGATCATAAAGGTTACAGTAAGCATTGCGGACACACAAAAAAGCGCAATGATACGTCCATTGCTCCATGGATATTTCGTTCCTCCCAATTGAAGGGCCAATAAGAGAGAAACAACAGCTGGGACTAGTATGACCGTGCCGATAGGGTCAAGCTGTTGGAGCATTTGCTTCTTGCTGAAATTGGGTCGCTGGGTGGGAGGCAATGGTGGCATAAAAAATACAATGCACACGATGGCAATTGCCCCCATGGGTAGGTTGATATAGAAGCACCACCTCCAGGTGACGTAGTCGGTGAAGACACCTCCAAGCCTGCTATGAGATCAGCTTACAGTTCTTTAATTGCATTACTTTGTCGATGTGAAACTTACAGAGGACCCGCTACACAGGCTATGGCATGCATCGAGGTCAAAAGGCTGGTATACATCGGTCGGTAGCGTAGGGGTATCAGTCGTGTCATCACGACAAACGAGCCCAAAATTATACCCGCTGAGCCTAAGCCAGCGATACTTCGTCCGATGATAAGTGCCACTGAGTTCGGCGCCACTGCGCAGAGGAGGGAGCCAACCTCAAAGACAAAAACCGACCAAAGAAATACCCATTTAGTGGCGAACAGAGAGTAGATCTTGCCGAATTGTAACTGCACGGCACACGTGGAAAAGAGGTATGAGCTTCCATACCAGCCCACATCATCTAGAGAATGGAACTGAGTCGTGATCTTTGGAATAGCAGTAGCAAGGACAGTGGTATCCTGTAGCGCAATGAAATTAGCTACTGACCAGACATGGCAAGAATTGCACTTACTAATGACACACAGAAAAGCGATAACATAAGAGAAATTGTCAAAAATATTGATTGCCAGCGAGGTATTTCCAGTGTCTCCGTTGATTTGCTTTCTGTCGTTTCGTCTACCCCGTCGTCAGGTGACTTGAACCGAAGGGGTACTGAGTCTTCCGCCTCATCTTGTCCACCACGCGTGAAGTTGTCTTTGGGCTTCATCTAGTTTGGGTTTTCACTGTTAGTGGCTAGTGATATGGCGCCCGTTAGAATAATGAATGCTGGCGTGAAGAGGCTTGCATATTGATGCGGCACAGGTTTTCTTTGCATGGACAATACCCCATCCCTTGCGCATATGGAATGGTCTATCAGGGGATGGAATACGAAAACGAAAGGAAACCTACTAGAATTGATCGACACGTGCAAATACTTGATTAGACCGAGTCAGATGGTGGGGCTTTCATATGTGGAAAAGTATACACTCACGCTCCTCATTGTCTGAAAACCGCTCCACCTGCCTGGTCTGGAATGAACATAAACTCCACACTAATGCAGGAGTAAACGAGGCAAGGTCAGCAAATATGCTAGTGGAATATGCATGACATGCTCTTGCAGGTACCCATTGCGATAATGTGACAATCAAGAATCGGTAATTCAAGTTATTTGAGACTGACGTCAAAGAAGGCCTCTCGATTAATGACTACTATGAAGTGGATCCGTTAAACTTTTAATGTAGCGAATTTGTATTGCAACTTGTAGGATGTCAACTTGTAGGATGTCTCTAATAACGAAAAGGAATGGGGGTAATAGTATAGAATACAAGAGACACTGCAGACTAAGACAGTGAGCGGTTCTTTAATGCACAGCCTGGGGGCCAGATGATTTGGAGATGCTTTTTCGCTTCTCTCGAGTCGGTGCAATCACTGTAACGGTATCACGACGACCATTCTGTTTGCCTTGCTCCAGGCACTCCATGATTGGAAAAATCAAAGCCTCAGAGCGCAATGCTTCATAAATCCTGGTGATATAAGTACCAATAATTTGAGTATCCTCGTTTGTGGAATTTTGCGCATCTGATTCAGTGTTGATTGACTTGTCTGTATGTTGAAAAGTAGGATGGTCGACGAGGCCACGATTCAACGGGACTTTCAGTGTGTGACGTACATAATCATACATGATGCGTGCCGCTGATCCTAGGTATGTGGACGTTGGACACTTTGGGCTAACCAAAAGGAGTTGACTGGCTTTGAATGCCTCTGCCATAGCTGTTGCCAGATCCTGAGACCAGGTGTAGATAGTAGTCATTTGCGGACAGTATCCGGTTGCTACCTCAGGATGAGAAGCAAAGAAGGTCACCACCACGGACTGTGCCGTTTGGCTAATGATAGTAAATCGTTGCTGTGAATCCTTTGTGGTGGATGACGCCGACTTAAGAGAGCTGGTAATATGTGTCCACAGGAGCGAGTTGAGATCCTTGCAGGCAGTAGAACTGGTTAAAAAGGGTCCGTATGCGTTGGTGGTGATGGATTCCACGAGAGGCTGAAGGGCTTCGAGGAATTGCAAATGCAGCACTCTCAGATCCAGTCCCTGACAGAGAACGTAGATGTATGATGCGGAAAGCATGGAAAAGACATCAATTGCTGTTTGTGTGTACCGCGCAGATATAAGGGCCAACGAGTTGATGGCTTGGTTGGACATCTCGGCTGACTGCACATTTGGTCCGACTGGGTGAGCAAGGAATCCCAGCTCGGAAGTATAGGCCGCCATGCCAATATCGACTCCCTTGAGACAATAGGACAGACTGGGCTCATCGAAACACAAATTCGGCGGCAAACCATTGTTAAGGTCCGGATTAATAATTTCTGTGCATTGAGCAAATAGCATTTTGCTCATGAGTTGTAACGCTGAGCGGGCTTTGTCCATGGCAACGGTAACTGAAAGAGCCTGGAAGTTGCCGCCATGAAGTGTTCGACGCCCATCCCTGTCGATCAGAGGGTTATCGGTTGTCGAATTGAGCTCAACGGTCACTTGCTTGTGAGCCAGGGTAAGATCTTCGAGCAATGGGCCCATCCACTGCGAGGCCGTGCGAAGTTGGTAGCGGTCCTGGCGCAACGAGGGAGCAGCCCCCACTCCCATCTTTTGAAACCCGTGTACGACCTGAGTGAGTTTCGACCCTTGCAGGAATTTGGCTATGTTGGCGGCACATTCGATCTGGCCTGGGTGGGGACGGACCTGGGCAATGAAGGGATCGAAACTTTCGGGGTTGCCAGACATAACCTCCACCGCCATCGCTGTCAGAACTTGTGACAGAACTGCCATATGGTGCGTTTCATGGAGGCCCAATGCCGCAACTGCTGCAGAGACTGCCGTCCCGTTGATCAACCCTAAACCTTCTTTTGGGCCAAATGATATAGGCTGCATCCCGAGCTGGGACAGAAGCCGATCGGCAGGGACGAGTTCTCGGCACTCGGTAGTTCCCGTACCCACTGGTGTCCGGAGGAGGAGCTTGGGGTTACCTTCCAAGACGCCGGCAATATAGGAAAGGGGACTTAAATCGCCAGAGGCAGAGATACTTCCCCGCAAGGGAACAAGAGGAGTACATTTCCGATTGAGAAGCTCAGTCAAAGCTTCAATGATGGTAAATCTGACACCGGAATGGCCCTGCACAAGAGTATTGCAACGGACCAACATTGATGCGCGCACCCATGATTCGGGCATCTCGGTGCCAGCTGCTGGCTCTCCTGCATCTGGGTATCGATTCTTGACATTGGAGATAACCCCGTACTGTTGCATCTGCATCAAAGAGATTTGCAGATTCTTTGTATCATCCGTTGTTGTATTGGCACTACCTCCAAATCCGGTGTTTATGCCTAGGGGAAGTTTGATTAGAATTGCATCGCTTCGCCTTCTGGCTTATAGAGGATTAACTACCATATAAGATTTCGCCTTGCTCGACACATTCCCGCAGAAAATTCACGCTTTTATCCACGCTTTCCCTCAATTCGGGTGATTTATCAATTGAAGCCGTGGTTCCGTACCGAGCCACAGCGACCACCTCCGCAAGTGTCATCTGCTTTCCCTTCACCACCACAGCATTCTTGTCGACTGCATCTGCAAATTGCTGGAGTCGCCTCCAATTTTCGAGCACAATTTGACAATGACTTTCTGCAGTCATGGTGGTCGCTTCTCCAATATGGAACTTTCCACAATGTGAGGAAAACAAGGCGTGGTTGCGAGAGTCAAATAATTAAAGGGAAGATGTGAAGAGCAAGAGAGCAATTACTTCAGCCATGATCAGTAAGGGCGCTTCGCTAGCGTATGATTGCAAGGTTACACATGACGATCGATCGCCGATCGCCGATCGTCGCAAAGGGACCCAGTTGCCTGCAAACCTTAAAGTTTTAGACACACCGCCCGTTGGTCCAGGCTTGGCATTTTAGCCATTTGTATACCCCTTTTAGTACACATAGAGCGGGATCGGAATTCATCTAGCGGGCTTCCAGTCTCCATAATCTATTTCCTTGGAAACCAACAGCATCTAGGTATGCGAATCCAGGCCCTTGTTTTACTTTTTCTTTTCTTTCCCCCCTCGCTTGGCACAACCCTCGGAAATGTGATATCATATCTGTCATGTCATTAGGCATTACTATGCTGAACTTTTTGGGAGCATCCGGAAATAGCAGCCAATATCATTATAAGAAAATGTTGGCAATCAAGGAAACTTGAGACAGGCAAGGAGATGGTGATGGATTGAGCTGAAGGGAAGGAGCGACAAAATAATATAGGGCACCCGTGGCAAAAGGCGTTTTCCAAAGTACAGGTATGCCAGGATACTTATACGTCACCTAATTTCTGGATCTAGCTTGTATACAACTTATCTGTTTGTTATCTTCTACGCCTTTGTGGTATTATCTTCCTAGTTGTTTACAATTGATCTATACACTTGCCAGTTTGAAAATACCGATCACTCGTTCCCCGAAAACTCACAAACCCTTGGGCGACTTTTCCATCTAGGTCCATTCAACCTTGTTTGAAGATTTCTCGCATAGAACGCAAGACCTTGTTAAATTATTATTTCTTACGCTATGAAGCTCAGTTTATAGTTCCTGTTGTACCTCAAGGAGAGTTTGGTGACAAACGAAATATTGGCAGGATCTCGATAAGTAGCAGAAGTAAGGAATTGGTGTGCTTGGTGATTTGTGTATGTTGGGGTAAGATAAGTAAGCATCGGTGAATGTTTGGCCATGGGCGAACTGAGCACGTTGTGTATCAACACCATTTCTAACACCCGGTATAGCTAAGCACAATCCCTTTGTGATGAGTAAATTTTTTTGGTAACAAGTATTCCAGACTTGGGATTTGAATGGTTAAGTCCTGCATTCAAGATTTACGATGCCCCCTGAATGTTTAAGGTTAGGGTTGTTTCCAAGGTTATGGAACCAGCCGAACCTTAGAAGTAAACTCCGGAATATACGCATATAAATTTTTCACAACCCCGGGGCCACATCTGGGCACTGTGCCATTGAGGATCATTCGAGCTATCTAGTAATATATTTAAGTGTCCAGTTTCGTGAATTCAAATGCCAGTCTCCACCTGGGCATAAATATTGGTTTTTCTCGGAATCTATTGCAGATTTCGAAATATGTATATATTTACAGACTACATGTAACATCCATAAATGTAAATTTATTTTTATTTCCACGAAAAATGCTGTCCAAGGGCGTCGCTCCAGTTCCAGAATCTTCCGAGTACTAAATTTGAAAGCTGACTTATTCCTGTGTCCTTTTCACCCATCACATGTAATGATCGCGCGCAAGGGTTGGCTAAAGAGGGATGATATTGGAAAGGTGTCTGCCTAGGTGCATGATAACATTGATTTAGAAGGCGGCAAGTGCACAGGTATATCTCTCGTTCCCCCATTTGTAAGGTGTCGATGGTTCAATCAAGCTGGTCTGTCAGAAAAACACAGAAAGGCACCTTGGTCGCTGGATTGATTTAGCCAAGGTGGAGCATGAAATCCAGCCCCATCTGAAAAGGGAGCAGCAGGTCATTGCAGAGGTTGTCAGCTTGAGGGGACAAGAGCAACCCGGATGTACAGCCCTTGTCGCATTTGTTGAATGCAGTGAAGATGATCCAGCTTCAAAAATTGATCTCCATCAATACAGCACTGGTGAAATCCCTTTTAGGTTCTCTGAAAACGTCGAATTTCTGTCGCGAATGTCAATACTCCGGGCTGATTTGCGAACTTGTTTACCATCCTTCATGATTCCAGACATCTTTGTGCCTGTTCATCAAACACCCCTCACGCCTAGTGGAAGGGTCAATCACATTGTTCTGCAAGAGGCAGCCTCCCACTTGAATTTGCAGCAATTTGTACCAAAAACCCCTAGGGAGGCACCGTTGACGAGTAATGAGCGACATGTTCATCGTCTAGTTGTTGAAACCCTTGGGCTGCCATCCAACGACATCGGGATGCAGGATAATTTCTTCGATCTGGGAGGTGATGCTGTAAAAGCAATGCATTTAACCACAAAGGCCCGCCTATCAGGGTTGACAATCACGGCGGCTGACATCCATGATCATCCAGTCTTGCGAGACCTTGCTGGCTTGTGCGTGACTTGAAATTATGGAGTATGAATCCCAGAAAGGACCTCACATTGTACATAATCTCTTTTAGGAGCTAGCCGTAGAAGGCGGCTCATGACTGCAACCTTATAGCTATCATGCCGAATCAAGACCTTTCAGCTTCGTTTTTACCTCCCCAGATCGTAGAAGAGCTAGAATACTGATTGGAAAGACCGAATATCAAACTTGGATAAGACCTCGCATTTTGACAACGCATCAACATAACGATTGGGTGGTACTCAAATCTCGCATGCTTAGCCTTAGTAAGTGAGGAACAATAGGCCTTATGCCTGCTCGACTCTCCCGATCAGCCTGATCCATGAGAGTTCTTAATGCCGATCAGAAGTTTCTACCATACATTCAAATTCCGAGGTCACCTCAAGAGATTTCTGTAGCTTACTTTCTCTTTTTCGGTAATCTAAAATGACTATTCTATCCTCCCGTAGCTAAGCATATTAACTGAGGCAAGCGGTAGGTAGGTGGCTGCACAGTAGCATGTAACGTTACTATGTTAATCTAATCAGCATCGGAGCGGGCACGTTCCCAAGGATGCTCAGGAGTGATGCCTTAAAATATTTCTCAAACTCTGACAGTCAATTAGCTTGAATAGTTTCCATAAACTGCAACTTAATATGTCTCTCATGTTGATAAACCCGGGCCTTCCCCAATGCCGTACACATCCACATAAGACATACCCGCCTGATTGACTGCTATCTGTTGGTGGATGCTTTCTGAGAGCAAGGAAGAAAGATAACATAAGAGAAAAAAAGAGAAACGAATGAAAAAGCCAAACGGAAACAAGACTTCAACATGAATCGCAACACCTAAGCAGCACCGAAAGTGAAAATCAAAGTGCCATCAGAGTCAGAATCGTCGCTAAAAGGATCCTCAATCTGGAGCATGGAATAGGCTTCGGCTGGGAGAGGCTTGCGTTGTGCGGCTTGAGGCGCAAGCAACGCACCCTCGACTTGGGATTCCGAGTAGATCTGTTCCCTCCCATTGCAAGCCAACTTTGAGAGTATGGAGGCGTGTCTGTGGATATAGGCTAGAGTGTTGAGGATCTCTTGATGGTGGCTAGGATAGTGCAGGTCTAGTTGAGACCACTAGTTGGAATTAGTACAGTTCTCCATAGGGTGGAAGATAAACATTTGATTACCTCCCCTTTGCAATCAATTTGCAAGAAATGAAATTGAATCCCGTCTGTCGAGAGGCCAAATATGGTATGCTCGATCCTTTCTTCATACCGACGCTGAGTATGAATCATTGCTAGACAGATGATTAGAAATAACATGAGAACGAAGTAGAAGTTAAAAACTTACCCATATAAGCAAGGGTCTGGGGCACGTAGCGGATGGAATGACCTTCTTTTCGTTGCATAATCACGAAGTTTATGGCTAGGTCCTCTTTCTCTGCCTCCGGATGGTACCAAATAAGGTAATCAGGGCATCCTCGAAGGCAGCGCATTTCACCATTGTAAATGATTGGCTCAAAGAAGAATCCCCATTTTCCCGAAACAGGGACCCTGGTCAAGTCAGGGTATCGGGGGTCGTTGGGTGCCACGCAGTAGACACTGCAGAGAATCGAATAGAACCGGCATCGCAATGCGATCTGGCGTTGACCCCCATCCTCAATCAAGGTATCGATTCCAGTGAGATATGATCCGCTTCCGTCGGACATCTGGAACGGAGTCTGGAAGCTTGTCCAATTCGTAGTATGGACGTGAGTGAGATGGAATTGGGTTTCGATTTCTGCGAGGGGAAGGTGGCGAACTGACAAGGGAGCAAACTGAAACATATCAGGTAAAGAAGACATGGCGTTGGGAATTGTGGAGAAGAGAAGTGGGTTGAGAGGATTGGAATGGGAGAGGTGAAAGGAACGAGGAAAGAGCAAAGTCAAAGTGCAGGAATTGATCTTTCTCAAAACAAGCTTAATTGACAGCCTTAGTCTGTTTGGTGACGGACAGTCCGCATTTCACATCCTCCGTCAAGAGCTTTTCTGGAAAGACCTGCTAGATGAAGGTGAGATGGCACTTTTACTTGTTATGTATTAGTCCTACTATATACGTTTTTTACCCAGGGATCCGCCAATGCCGAAGCTTTGGGCAGTTTGGCTCTGTTTCCGCTGAGGCCACCGCTCCTCGCCTCGCACGTATCCATCCTACTCATACGTGCAAGTCAACGGGGGATCAGAGCTGACTCTCCCTTGTCGAACGGATGAAGCTCCATCCACGCGCTACAGACCAAATCCTCGGCGCCACAATCTCATTGAGACTCTCATACCACGCACCAATCTAGAAGTCCGGTATCTGGAAGAAAATGAACACATACGGGACTTCACGCTGATTACTCCTCTTTCGTTATCAGTCATTCGTTTCGGACGGAAGCTACGATCCTTCACAGAGAAGTCGCGCCCTTGTCGCTCTGAAGATACCCAGATTGAACGATCGTTGTCGCTGGTTCCACCGATGCAACGGCCGACATTGCCATTGCCTTTGCCTGCAACCAGGAGTTCGGGCCATATTAATCATGAGAGGAAAGTCTGGAGATCAAACCCACTTACAATGCACAGAAACCGATCACTTGACTCGCCAGTCTCCTTGGTCTGTCTTGACATCGTGATCCCCTTCGGTCTGGATACGCAGTCTTAAACTAGTATCTCGATGCCCTCCAGCGAAGCTTGATACACCAGGAAGACCATCAAATTGGGAGCATGTAAGTAACAGCTTAATGCCCATGTTGAGTCTCACGCAGCCTGACTTCGCATGCTAGGGCATGTTCGACGGTGTGATTGGCAGGAGGCCATTAACGTTGGGTACATCAAGGCCGTTTGCCTTCTATAAATCGGGAGCAGAGCAAAGCTCATGATGGAAAGTTACCGTGGCACATTGCCGCCACTGCGTCGACCACTATTATATGTGCTGTGCGGTATCTGATAGAGGGCGAGGCACCGACGCTGTGGAGGTGCACATGACAATCAAAGCTTACATGCATGAAGTCTGGAAGGCGACCGGCGTTGCTGGTAAATTATTTCTATCTAGATCGTCACGGGTGCCCAAAATACATCTTACGGAGAAAGGAGCGATGAAATTATTACCCGTGGCATTACTTGGTTATAATTCGAAAAGGGAGCATTAACATATTGAATGGGCCTGGCCACTATAGCATTGGATGATTGAACATGATGAATGAGCTGCAGACCTCGAGATACAGAAATATTGGGTGTTTCTTGGTATCACAGGCTAAAGCAGATCTAGTTTGTCGATGGGCTCGATATAGTGTTGGAATAGCTTGACGGAAGGCGAATACATGAGTAAGCCACTTTGTATTGATGTTTTGTATTATCGGAATCGAGGCAGGGATATGGGTGATCGAATTGCAGTGACCTTATGGCGCCGCCATGAAAAGCTCTTTGAGTGCAGGTATATCTGACTCGACAAGAGCCGATCGATCGGTGCTCTCCAGTTCGGTAGCAGGGCTTGGAAAATCGCGTCTAACGGATGGGCGAGAACCATGGCCGTGTCGAGAAGGAGGAATTTCTGGTATGGCACGGCTTCCGGGTAGAACAAGCGTGGTTTCATGAATGTGTCAACTCAGCAATCCACAGTTATTGTTACGTTGTGAGCCAGGTGGTCAACCTCGACGAGGACCGCTCGGTTGTCTCGTCGTCTCACAATCTCTTCTGGCAATTGCTTTACCGGACTCATTGGTGACGAGGATGACTACCGGGACTGGCTCTGAGACTTGGTGCTTCGATATTGGAATAGCTGGCACACGAATGTCCGAGCGCTCGGGTAATAGGTATTTTCGTTAATGGTGTCCTCATTCTTTGCATGGAACACCGAGGCCGAAAAAGTGCTGATGGCAAAGCGATCGCGATAATAGGTGGAATCTCAGACCTTTCCAGGATTTGGTATGTCGCTGAAATTATCGGTGAGGCCGGAAGAGACAAAAAGAAGGTAGAGAGTGAAACCGATCGAGAATAGACAGAAACATAGCAGCTTTGTGCTCAAACCCTCCTCTGGTGGCACCATTTTGATAGTATGATATATTGGTGCGGTTTTCCAATGCCACAGTAAGATGAATTTATCTAACTATCTATCTCACACTTTTATTTAAGAGACCTCGGATTGCAATGTTTCATTTGTGTGCTAGGTACCGTTGCATATATGGATTGCCGGATGCGGCCATTGTGAGTGGAGTGTTGCCGCATCTGTCCGTATACTACTTCTCGACTACTTGAATTTGAGGACTAACGGTTCGACACGCAGAAAATCCTGCTCCGCTCCTATTCATTGAGTTACATCTACCGTCCCTTGCTTTGATCTTGTCCGGGATTGCTGTGTAGCGATCCACGCCAAGCTTTTTGGCAGAATTTGAGCACGTGTTTGTCCTATGCTTCTGTGGTGGCGGTGAAGCTCAGGCAAGTTGCCCCCTGTAGCTCTGATGCCCTCACCGCCCAAAATCGTAAATCGTCCCTGGTCGCAATTGACTGGACAATTGATTCCACACCGCTCTTGCCCCCAGATTTTAGTCAGCAGTGAACAACCCCGAGCACATACTGCTTATCAACTAACAATTTCACCAATTCCAGACTCATTTAGCCCACATTTTCACCCTTCATAGACAGCCACCTCATAAAAATGACAATCTTTCCAGATATGACCATGAGAAAGGACAGCAGGCGTGAAAGACTGGTCCAGCCCCGACCAATCAAAACCGTCAGAGGTGCTATTCGGGTGCTGCACTGAGGGCTGGAAACGCGAAAGGGCAAAAATTTTACATACATTGACACAGAGGTTCACCACTGCCGCGAAATGCAAAGATATCTCACAGCTCAGAGCAATTACGTGTACATTAATTCCTCATTGCTGCGCAATGCAAGGATATTGACAAGGCAAAGGTGTTCACTTGAACCAAATTTCTCCATTGCTGCGAAATGCAAGTACATGTCAGAGTTCCACAACAGCGCCATACATGCATGCATTTATTGAGTGGAGCAATAAGATGGGGAAAAGCAACGAAGCAAGAATACAAAAGTGCTTTGGTTTTCGGCTGTCAATCGTTTCACTCAGTTCGATTGTCCAGCTCAGTAGCTCGGATTTTTATTGTCGTCCAAACCTTGGAGCATGTTTCCTTCTACATCCTTCACTCGTCGTTTTCGTCTCTCATTTCTTGGTATGTATGTCAGAACATTATTAGACTTGAACTGCATAGTACAAAGACTGACGAATGAGAAGGGTTGAACGGAAAACGTGCCTTTGGCACCATTCCGCATATTCATGCCAATGCTCTGACACTATGGCAGAGTCTTGAGCACGTCAAACAAGTTGATCAGCATTTGAAAGACAGTGGCGTGCTGAAGATCAGTCTGGACTTCGACGACGATGATTGCATGTATTTGCAAAAGCTGATCTTACGACTGCACAAAAGCCATTCACACGGACTTCCCATATCCCACAGTAGTTCGCGTGGCTGGCTGTGGGATGTGAGACCCACGGCTGCCGCTTTAGCCAAGCCTAACACGGGCCAGGCCCGCTCCGAAACCATGAGAAACTTTCCCTGGCACACCGATTGTAGCTATGAGCTCGCGCCTCCCCGCTACTTCGCTCTCCAGGTGCTTCGTGAAGACCAATGCGGTGGTGGCACCCTCTCGATTTTGTCGTCAGCTCGCTTGATGTCCTTTTTGTCATCCCAAACGCGCTTAGCCCTCACCCAGCCAGAATTCCGCATTGCCGTACCGCCAGAATTTATCAAACATGAAAATGAAACACACATTATTGGCCGCATTGCTCTTTTTGATGAGAAAGCTAGTACGGTCCACCTGCGACTACGAAGTGACATAATTGAGCCAATGACGATGCGCGCCGAGTCAGCGCTTGGAGATTTGCAGAAGGTTCTGGCTAGTAATGAGATAAATGCGAACGTGGTGGATCTCACTCCCGAGATTTTACCCCGCGGGTCGATCGTTTTAATGGACAATCGACGATGGCTTCATGCGCGGAATATTGTTCGTGATCCCAGTCGCCACCTTCGCCGTGTTCGCTGGGACGCACGACCTTTTGGTGAAATGTAGTCATCTTACGCCCTAGGCAGCAGGGGCTCCTAGGGTCCCAGTCGAATGGATATCATAAGCTTTCACCCTCGCAATAATCCTCCTAATGATAATCCTAGTCTACATATTGCGAGATCTCACACGGCCTGATGCATCTCGTACCTGGCATATCTATGTATCGAACGAACCTTAACCAGGGTTTACATTACTATATACAAAACCATAATCCAGTTCTGTGACGTTCTATGTAGGCACGAGGAGACCTTCAGAAAATGCTGCTAGCCCATGTTATTCATGGAATGCCTCATCGCTGTTGTCATTTTCAGATGTTCTCTCTTCCCCGTTGGCGTGGCTCACTCCTAGTCCATAATCCTGAATAAAAAGACAAGCGGAAAGATGCAGTGCTGTCAATGCAAAGTAAGAGAGAAACACGCCGTGGATACCATCCATATAGCTGTTTGATATCAATCTTATCTCCACATCAGACAGGTTCAAGTCCTTCAAATCGAACGCTGACGAGGTAAGCTGTGCGATGAGACCAGGGCTGAACTTGGTCCTCAGGTCGCTAGATAATACGTTGCTAAGAATAGCGCCCGATACTGGATGGCAATTAGCAGGCATTTAGAGACCTACGGAGCTATGACTGCTACCTGTCGTTCCAAGTGCTCCTCCCATATCACGTATGAAATTGCGAAGTCCCGTCAACACAGCACGGTCTCTGGACTTTGTGCATGCAAAAAGACCAACAAGTACTACAGAGAAGTCAGTAATGTGCAACAAATGCTGTATAGGAGATGAGTTCACTAGAACATACCAGGTTGTAGTGAGCATCCCACCCCGATTCCGTCGAATAAGCAGATAAGCACGAACATCCACATCGGTGTGGTTTGGTTATATTGCAGCTTCATCATTGCCGCAATTAGCCAGCAGACTGCTCCGGTCACAATGACATGCTTGTAGTGGCCACACGCTGAAATAATAATGCCCGTTAGAGCAGATGTTAGGCCATGCGCAATCAACATCGGTAGGATGAAGAGTCCAGCCTTGCCGGGATTGAAACCACGGATGTTCTGCAGATATAGAGGCATGACGAAGAGATTGCCCCAGAAGATCCATCCGATAAGGATGTTGCTGAAGATAAGAATATTCGTAGATCGGCCGTACTGAAAAAGGTGGCTAGGCAACATGGGTAAACTTGCTAACCGAAATTCTATTAAAAGGAAAGCGGCAAAAAATACCATGCTAGCAACCAGCATTGATATCAGTACTGGCGAGCCCCAAGCCATGGTTGATCCGCCCTGTGAGATAGGGACGAGCAACAAAGCGATCGCGGCCAGACTGGTCGTCGCTCCGCCCCAATCTACCAATTTCAATTTATCAGAAACCTTCTCCGTTGCTATAGTAGTTTCCGACGAAGGCCAGACAATGACGAGGTATATGATAGCGACAGTTGTCAGTGGACAGACAAACCAGAACGACCATTGCCACCCCGCTGAGCCAGTCAACAGTCCACCGATCACCGGGCCCAGTCCATTTCCAAGAGCAACTGCAACGCCAACTATACCAAAATAGTAGCCTCGCTGGTCAAGAGTGGTGATATCCGCGATTGCAATTTGGACCAGTGCGTTGATCGCTCCGGCCCCAAAACCGGTAAAAGCACGAGCGGCGAACAATTCTTCGGGCGTTGTACAGAAGCCCGATAATAAATTACCCAGGCCCATGATCGTTAGTGCAATCACCAAGCAGGCCTTGCGACCCAGGATATCTGATAAGCGACCATTGATAAGCTGAATGCTGGTGCTGGTGATTAAGAAACTTGCTCCGACCAGAGAGATGGAGGCTCCAGCGTCAATGGCAGAGGCGATGGCGGGTAGGCTTGTCGCGATCGCAGTCTGATCGAGAAATGAAATGAATTGAATGAGGGCCAAAGCTGGAAAGATGACTAGGAGCCGATGCCGCGGTAGATAATGTAGCTGGTTTTGAAGGAGGGGAGTGCCTTCGTCCATCTTCACTTGAGTGGAAATTGAAGCAGGAACAAGACATAAGTACATGATTGAGAAGTTCCGGCGAGAAATCCTTGGAGTTATTGGCTTCAACAATGCAAGTGGCGTGAGTGGAATCTGCAAGGGACTAGTATGTCAGGAGTTACACAACATCAATTAATCAATTAATGGTGTGACAGAGCTGAACTGATTGAATACTACTCGTCGTCTCCTGCTACGTGTTCTATTTCCTCTTGTCGATCTTCCGCAGTAACGAATGGTGGTCGAACTAGAAAGTCGCCCACTTTTCACTGCTCTTGATGTTTTATGTTGATTCTTCATTCGACATAGCTGCAACTATCATGAAAGTCACTTCTGAAAAAGCACCACCAAGGCGCCGATCGCCTCCTAAATGGCCGCTTCTTCTACTTGGCCCTACAATCCTTTACTACGCGTGGCAATGGACAGGTAAACAGACCGACTCATTTGACTTGGATCAAACCCTTCTCTCTATTCCAGACGCGGAGCACGCCCGCGCCTGGAGCGCTTTCTACACAACTGGATCGCATCTCCCCAGCCAAGGACTCCAACAGGCACAATGGACTCAGGAACGCTGGGAAGAATTTGGCCTCGAGGCTCGAATTCTTTCATACGATGCAAAGTTGCCAAATGTGACCGGCCCGCAGCGCGTGGCTTTGATTCGAGATTCACATGTACTCTACGAAGCCTCCTTAGTCGATGGCGAAGGCGACCGTCACTCCTTTGCACCGGCCTATTATGGATTCTCTGCCAACGGTAACATCACTGCCTCCTATGTTTTTGCCAATTTCGGCTTCGAAAAGGACTTCGAGGCTCTCGTCAAGGCAAACATAACGCTGGCTGGAAAGATCGCAGTGGTGAAGGCTGCAAGTGTGTCGCCATATCTGCGGGATCGCGGAATCAACATTTTTCGTGGACAGCAGATCCGTAATTGTGCTAGTCAAGGCCTGGTTGGTGTGCTTGTTTATCCCGACCCCCAGAGCGATGGGCCCATCACAGATTCAAATGGCTACGAGCCGTTTCCTGATGGCCCGGCGCGGCCGCCTTCAATGATTGAAAGGGGATCGATAGGCGGGATAGGTACGTGTACCCTTACTAAACGGGTGGTTCTTCTTGATTGATTTCTGACTTCTTCCAGGAAAATTCGAAAAGGGCGATCTGCCAACGATACCATGCATGCCTATATCCTACGCCGATGCTATTCCCATTCTGAGTGCGCTAAATGGGCATGGCCCATCTGCCTCTGACCTTGACGAAGGCTGGCATGGTGGTGGTCTAAAGGCACACGGTGTTCACTACCATGTCGGGCCATCACCCAATGATATCAAACTAAATATCATCAGCCATGCTGACATCAATCCTTCTCAAGTGCATAATGTGATAGCCACCATCCCAGGCTCCATTTCTGACGAGGCTATCATTTTAGGCAACCACCGTGATTCCTGGGGTCCCGGTGCTGGAGATCCAGGCAGTGGATCAGCAGCCCTTAACGAGGTTATCCGCAGCTTCGGCGTCGCGCTTCGTCAGGGCTGGCGACCCCGGCGAACTTTAGTATTTGCCAGCTGGGAAGGGGAAGAGTTTGGGCAGGTTGGCTCATTAGCTTGGATCAATGAGAATATGCCGTGGCTTAATGCGACCGGTGCCGCTTATTTGAATATCGTTGTGGCCGCCGGAGGGACTAGCTTCCACGCCAAGGCCAGTCCTCTGTTACACGGTGTTCTCCATGATGCAACCCAACGGGTGCAGTCTCCAAATCAGACTGTGCCAGGTCAATCTGTGTTGGACGCCTGGGACAAACGCATTTCAATGCCAGGAGGCGGCGATGCTATCTGTTTTCAGGGAGCTGCCTGTGTCTCATCTTTGGACTTCGGCTTTATACCTGGACTGGGTGATAACCCGTTCCCCTACCACTCCGGCTACGATACACACGAGTGGATGGATCAATATGGGGATCCGGGCTGGCAATATCACGTCGCTAGCGCAAGGATTTGGTCTTTGATAGCAGCTCGTCTAACCGAAACACCTATACTGAGTATGAAAGCATCTCGCTATGCAGTTATGTTGCAAAAATGGCTGGACAATCTTGTTATTAGCAGTTCCATCACGGATTTCGATTTGACCGCGCTGTATGCTGCTGTGGAGCGATTTTCTCGTGCTGCAAAAAAGCATGATACCAACGCTGCATCTCTCTCCACATATGAATGTCCCTGGTGGCATTTTTGGTCAGATTGTGGGCTAGAAGCTGCTATCAGTCGCACAAACAAAAAGTACATGGAGATTGAAAGGTGTTTCTGCCTGGAGCCCGGCCAAGAACTCAATTCATCTCGCCATATGTTGTACAACCCTGCGGCGTGGTATGCCGACTCACCAGCGTTTCCCGGGCTGAGAGCTAGCCTTTCAAGTGGGAACTTGGCAGATGCCGGGGTAAGTTAAACTCTCTATCATTTATAAATTCCTTTCACTGAACTCAGCAGCGCTGGAGTGTCATTTATGCAGACGCAATGGACAAGGCATCCGCCTTATTAGGGTTTTAATAAAGGACTAGTGAGTTCAGCCACTTCGTGAATCTTTGGAGTTCTCAGAAGTACCTTCAATATCAACATTGGCGTATATCATCATGTACATACATGGCTAGTCCCAAAATGGAGCTGGGGTCAGATCCAGAGCAACAAACCCCAAGGAAGTTCCCTAACTAAGTCCCAAAGCCGAATACATACTAGGCCCTGCCAGGGGCATAAATGCACCAATCAAGCATATTATAGTCGTCAGGCCAGCCACAGCGGATGCAGCATGTGTGCCAGACGCATCGATGAAGTATTTCTGGATCGGGGCAAATATGCCAATGATACCGAAACCGAAATGGAACCTAAATCCGAACCAAACTTGTTCATGTTATCTTCATCTATTTGTGGTGTTTACGATCGAATCATCGTAATTTGAGGACCCAATCTAATATACAGTGTGATATCGTAACTCGTCAAGCATTGTCCGACTCTTCCGCCTCATATTTCCATCGGCGATGATTCTCAGGAATCCACCAATAGGCCACATGAGCCGCCTCATTTAGCCAAGCCGAAGCCTCAACGCCGTGCCGTGCCTCCACATCGCGCAGTAAGGTCAAAAAGTCAAGGTCTTCTTCAGGATAGAGCTCGAGGGGGTCAGCGATGATGTCCGTGAATCGCCACGGCGCATCAGGGATGAGAGGAACGACCAATCGGTAGGGGTTCAAGGCATCTCGCATAGAGAACCATGTACCACCCGGGTTCATGGTGGAAAAGTGCCACTCTCTCTTGCCGTCTTGCTCTGGGATGAGTGGGCGGAGCATGGACTGGCCTTCGTATAGGGGGAGAAGGTCTTTCACGATCTGCAGGGACTCGCCGGTGAGAGAGGACGATTCAATCAGAAGATCGAGGATGGTGGGTAGAATTTGGGTAGAGACGACGGGACTGTTGACCTCTATCTGAGGAAGTTTAGGGTGAGAGAAAAAGAGGGGGACGTGGAAGTTCCCAACGTGGGCGTCATGGTTGGCTGTTACACCGCCATCATTTGGAAGTGAGATTCCGCTGGGATTTGTTAGTCGAAAGTAAATAGATGCAACGGTGGGGATGAGCTTACTGGTCACCAGCCATGACAAGAAGAGTCTCATCAGCGATTCCGGCCTCCTCAAGGATGTCAAGGATATCGGCAATCCACTCATCCTGATAAACCACCGTGTTGAGGTAGTTGTTTATCTGCTTTTTCCGTCCAATCCATGACCCTCCGAGGATCTCTTCGTATTCACCAGGTTTGAACCAGGGAGTATGTGTCTCGTGAGTTAAATGCGTGAGGAACAGACGAGTGTTGTTCTTTTTGACATCGGAAATTAAGTCCCGCATATAATTCTTCAGGACCTTGTCCTCATGACCATAATGGGTCTCCTTCTCATCCTCCTCGGGTATGTATTTACCACCGGCATCATTGATGGATTCCTTATCCATGACATGCTGGTACCCCAAAGCCGGGGTAAGAAGCTCCTGCTTGTCCCAGGTACCATAATGGGACTGCATCCACTGAGTGTGCCATGGCAACGAAGTCCAATCATCAGATTCACTGCTGATATTTGGTTGATGACTTAACGCATTGAAGATGTGGGGCAAACAAGGCTGGTAAAAATCGTGATAGTACTCGAGATTGCCTTCGACGGCCATAGCACTCACACCACACACAGTTCCAGTGATACTTTTCATGGTATAGGTGCCCGATGTGAAAGCGTTGCTTGCACTAATACCACCATATGGCTTTGGGTAATCGGTGATATTCTCAAAGCCGGTCTCAAGTCCGGTCAACCGTTGGGCGGTGGGAGTAAGCTTGGATAGTCTTTGCTCAATCTCCTCCGGGACTTCGCCGCCATAAGAGTCTTTGATGTGTTTCATTATGTATGAACTGGAGCGGAAGGGCCACACATCTTGCCGGGTGCTTTCCAATTTCACGAGAACGATATGCTTGATCCTCACGCTTCCATTGTGAAGCGCCTCGCGCATAGGTTCCAGGATATCGTTGTGGAGGTTAGGTATATGCAGGGGATCGTTCAGCGCGTTATAGTGCTCATACTCCTGGCCCTGATGCGCAGCCTTGTAAGTCTCATTGATGGGAAATGGGGACCAGTCCGGAAATCCATCGGAAGAATTGTATCCGCGTAGCCATTCAAATGTAGGAAATTTGTCCAATGCAGTGTGTCCTTCCAACCAGCTGAAATCACCAGGAACTGATGCGACACTTTCCTCGCCAGGACTGTAGTTAGGGCCACCAAAAGGCGCAAAAGGAATGGACTGAGTGAGAAAGTTATATACCAAATTGTGTGGGCGAACGATAGTCAGAAAAGCTATGATGGCACTGCAAGATACGACAATCACACGGCTCAGGAGCGACCAACTTTGCCCCCTCGATGGCTCTTGAGGTACATCCAGTAGAGTTACGGAATCATTGTCATTGTCGAAATCATCGATCGCAATTTGCTCGTAGTTCTCAGCACTTGCCGGGGGTTTATCCCCAAAGTAGCTGCGAAACCTGGCGGGTAAAAATGAAGCCCAGATATCCAAGACAGCTCCAGTGGCCTTGAACAGATACGGCGTAGCAAAATATGCACCGGCAAAAATCAACCCCTCAATGAGGAATGAGATACCCAACGCGGATAAAACCAATTTGGCGGAAGGAATGTCTCTATGAAATTTGCTTGTTTTGCGCCAAGGAACCTCTGTGCCCCTGACGGCGTAAAACGAGATGTTGGCAGAGGTGAACCCCGAAGCTTGCAAGCTGCGACGCCATTAGCAATTTCTTGTTTGCCAGCATGTTCGGCACAACTAACCTGAATAAAATGACAATTAATGCGGCTAAGTCGCGACATATCCGCGACTCAAAGGATCGGGCAAGTCGGCACGCGACCAAGATAAGCAGAATATCCACCACAAAGAAGGTGGGCCCCCAGAAGACGAGGGAAAAAACACCCACCGTCCTGGGGTTGACAAAAATATGGAAGCATTTTGACAATAGCAGTGAGATGAAAATTACTGAGAAAAAATACTTTCGAGAGGCCTCCCAAGCGCGATCAACGTAGAGTTGTGGCGATTTGGCGACCGTGAGGGCGAAGAAGGCCCACACTTGAAGCCGTTTGGGAAGCCTGTAGAAGACATCCCGGGCCCGGTTCACGATAGATTGCATGGCGCGTGCGACAATTCAAGGAGCGTTGGTCGTCATGTGAAATCTTTGCACCGCGATGACAGAAAACGAGCGATTGAGGGACCACGAGGCTGTGTTTCAGGAGAAGATCGACTTCGCAAGATCGTCATCGGTCTGGTTTTCGCCCCATCTTTGATGCTTGCCAAGACCTCGCCAAGACCTTGACAAGACCCTTGCGAAGACCCTGGTTAATAATCGAATAGGTTGGAATTGCGTTTGCGGAGACGGATTTTTAAAAAATATGGAATAATGTAACGTGTTTGAAATTGAATCCGGCAATTTTTAAGGTTCCAAGGTTGCCGATTGGATGTCACAAAAATTCAGCCTCATTTTACGCCCCCAAGGGCGTTAGTGCAAGTGGCTTGGTGGAGACCCCATTACTTACTTTCCATCGCATGGACTATTGTATTGTTTTTTAGTAGCCAGGTCCTGCCTAGTTCAATAATATCCGAGTACATGTTTGCGCGAAATAAAATGATCCCCCGGGCGAAAACTTAGATTATGTACTGTACCAGCTATCCACCAGGTCGAAATATATTTTCGAGGCCTTGGGTTCATCTCGCATCCTAACGTCTCTTCAAGGTCCCGTGCAGCTTCGCGAACCTTGGAACTCCTCGACTAGCCCTGGAGGTATACAACCGAGATCATTGCTAGCGTGCAGACCTTCTTTAACACAAGGGAGAGTGGAGATTTGCCAGGCAACTGCTTGGAATGACGTTAAATGTTTGTACATTTCGCTATTTAAAACATCGTTGTCTAATTAAAGCTCCCTTCATAGTGACTGGCCTATTGCTTGATCAGAACACCTCGGTATCTCATCTTACCCTGTCTGAGAGTCTCCATAGCCTCTTCAATGCCTTCCTTATTCAATGGGAAAGTCATGGTAGTGGGGTAAATCTTCTTTCTGGCGGCAAACTCCAGCAGAGTACGGATTGAGCGGCGGGAGGCGACCAGTGAGCCCTGGATTCGGACACCCTTCCAGACCATATCCAGTAGGGGTACTGCGGAGGGCTCGAAGGCGACTGTCAATGGATAGATGCTACCATGTGTGTTCATCAAAGGAAGAAGCCTGGTCAGAAGTCAGCCATGTTATTGGCACATGAGAATGAAAGAGACTCACGAAAGGTAATCAACGCTACCACTGCCGCAGAGAAGGAGATGGTCGACAGGCTTGAAGTCGACGGGAGGCTGTCCACCAGACCGGAAAACATGATATTCAGAGGCACCGTAGTCCATCGCTTCTTGCCGCTTGGCCTCGGAGCTTGATAGTACGACAACATGGCATCCCATCTCACTAGCAATCTTAATGGCCAAGTGACCCAAGCCACCGACACCCATCACAGCAACGCGATCGGTAGAGCGAACATTGTACTCAGTCAAGACAGTCCAAACTGTAGCACCGGCACACATGAGGGGTGCAGCGTGCACAGAATCATAGCCTTCTGGGATGGGGTAAACGCAAGTAGCATCCCAGATAGCACCGTAGCTGAAAGTTCCGTTGGACTGGTCGTGGAATCCGTATTGTTTCTGATTCCTGCAGTACTGGTCCCAGCCTAGTAATATATTGGTCAGTGTTGATGAATGAGTAGCATGGGATGACGGAATCATACCTGACACGCAGTTATCACACTCGGTGCAGACTTTGTGGGTGTATCCGAATCCAACACGGTCTCCGACCTTAACGGAAGAGACCTTAGGACCAATAGCTTTGACGATACCAACGCCCTCATGGCCTAGGACCATATCGGCCTTCAAGTAATGCTCATCGGTTCCGCATAGTCCGGAGTGTGTGGTTTCGATAAAGACCCCATTCAAATCAAGAGTAGCAGTGGTCTTATCAGCAATGATTTTACCCTCGGCCGAGCCGCGGAAAACATCGTATGTAATGCTCATCTTGAGGATTATAGAGAATGAAAGGTAGATTGAAGTGTAGTGAGTAACATGATTCACAATAGTGGGCGACTGGCTTTTATACCCATCATCAATATAATCACTATAATGGCCTGAACTGTTGAAGTAAACAAAAAATTTCTCTATGGATCCACATCGGTGCAATCCAAGCACCGCTCCTCAAAATGGACGATTGGTGCAAGAGATGACGTTTGGTCCGTCACCATAAGAATGGGTTATATTATATGAGACTCTGCAAAATGGCTGAACAGACATCAAAATATGCGAACATCCTCAAATGGGTATTTCGGTATATGGTCAAGAGTAAGTGAATCTTTAGCACATACAGCACTTCAGAAAATTTTTTCCATACTGAAACCAAGACTCTATGCATGTGGGTCTTAATGGTCGACGGGCATCACATGACACACCTAAATGCATTTTAGTGGCCTTTGGTGCCTGGAAATTGACATCATTTCGGTCGGAGAGACATTAGCCCTAGAGGAAGTCTCCGACCAGTGGATCCTTATTGAATGTAGGCGTTTGACTCATGACATGAATGTCTCCGGTCAGTGGATCCTTGCTCGAATGTATCTCGGCCAACATCTCCGCAAGAGGCAATAGGCCGTAGCCCAGTCAGGTGATTCAAGCATGACTAAGCGACGATCATGTGAATAGCTTACCCTCACTATGAGCTATGTCTTCTCACTCTCCATTCAATTTCAGTCGATCATTTTGCCGTTTTTTTAAGCTCCAATATGGCCTCTACCGCCAGCTTCATGGACGACTACAGCGAGGGAGCGCATCCTGGCATTATGCAAGCGCTTCTCGATGAAAGTATGTAACAGCAAGAACCGCAGGGCAACAATGAAATACTCCGATGCGGCCAAGACTTGTATAAGAGATAAGACTTAATCTCCCGTCGCTGCTATCCACTCTGTCGCAAGTGGTATTTTTGCGAATGTGATTTGCGTCGGAAGCTGTCTGCGTCCCCATGAGGCTGTCATAACTGTTCGAGAAACTGGCGCTATTTCTGATTGTATCCATGCTCGGCAAATGGCAAGTTGAACCAATGAGTAAAAAAATATATTTGCATCAAAATGCTCTCCGATCAGTCACTAGGGCTTAAAAAAGATACTGGTCATATAGCTTGCTTTGGCTCAAGACATCTAGAAGCTCTATTTCTTCCCACGGTGAGCAATATTGCAGTGCCATGGTTGAATCTCGCCTGGGTCTACAGGCCTTGCTGTGGTGGTAATGCACGTTAACGAAGGGGAACATGAAAATGGTCATGCACTACTATACGGGGATGAAATCATAGAGAAGGCTGATCGTCAAAGATAGGATAAGTTTGAATACGACCGCAGGAACTGTGGCTCTATTGGTAAGTACCTAGCGTCCATAGATGGCCATTAAAGGCTACAGTAGCACGACCTAGTTGCCAAGCGCGTAATTAGTCAATCTCCTCGCCTGAGACTTACCATGCCACTTTCAAGCTTATATCGATATTGATAATTCTTTCCGTTAATTGTGGAAAATAAATTTCTAGCTTTTCTACGTTAGACTAGTATGAGTGGCAAGAGAGCATCTGATCAATATACCTGACTTTGAAAATCTACTCTTATCTTAGATGATCGAATCCGAAGCCAACACGCAAATCAACCGATTTGAGGAAAGGTCAGGTGAATCAGGGAACCGATCCTTGCAACACAACCTTTGCGATACGATTGATCGAAAGGGCAGAGAACGCGGATTGGTCTTGAATGATGATCCATGAGAGAGAGTAAAATTACAACACTGCCATGCCATAACTTGAATCACGCACCATGCCAAAAGAGGCAACATATCAACAAAGTATTCAATACAAACGTCAACCACCAGTCCATGGATCTGTGCATTCCTGGTTCACGGAATCATTCTCCGGTCTCTGCAAAATTACAAGGGATGTGTAAATCCCATATGCAAGGGATACCAAGCTGTACTCTCCCTGTGTACCCAATCAACTTAAAATGTGACATGCAACTTATTACTCAGGGTAAGGGTAGGTCCAGAATGCGGTAGCAGAGACAACAGCTGACTATTCACTAGTAGTCGGAATGAGAATGCACCAATGATTCTACATAAGACAATGCTAGTGCAATAAACCTTGGAATGCCCAAGCGTCCCGTCCCGAGCCGAATAGGTTATCCGAGTTTAGCCCATGATTCAGACACGCTATGTGGCTAACTCTATATATAGAGTGCCTGCCTATAGGGCAGAAACCACAAGATTGAGAATCGCCATACTACCGGCGTCCAGCTAGCTCGCCACCATGCGCCTGCTCTCTATCTTCGGGGTCGCCATTCTCTCCCTCTCGGGACTCTCTACAGCACTGACAGTGCAGGGAGACCCAGATGTCAATGACCCCCTGGTGCTGGAGCATCTCCGTGACCGCGAGAAGCTTATCACGTTGGAAAAGACACACCGTCAAGGTTCGTTTGAGACAATTGATCCCTTGAGCAATCTTCGATCCTCAACAAATAAAGCTGACTGTTCACACAGATCATATCTTCCGGCAAAGTCTCTCACCAACCGCCCAGCGTGCAGACAATATCGTTCGCCAGATTCGTCAGTATGAGACTGATTATTACTGGCGCGTAGCCGGCACCCCCGATGACGAGTACAAAGAGCGATTCGCAGGCGAGGTGTTCCCCCTTGCCCGGCCATACATAGCAAACACGACGCTTTGGAAGATTGTCAAGCGCATGCCCAAGGGCGCGCTTTTGCATGCTCACCTGTCGGCCATGCTTCCTTATGAAAAACTTGTGGAAATTATAATCCATACGGAAGGGATGATGATCGCCTCATCACAGCCTGTTGACACCGACGACGCCAAGATGAATGCGACCATCACGTTTTCTCACAGCAACGCTACCAGCCCCGAGCCTCAGTCACCGGACATTGATTCTCCCGACTATATCCCTGGCACGAAGATTCCTGTCACGACCGCCGCCGCCAATTTTCAAGGTGGTGAAGCGGGTTTCCTCGAGTTCATCAAAATGAAAACAACTGTTCCACCAGAGGAGTCGATCCGCCATGAGCTTGGTGTTGACGAAATTTGGAGGCGTTTCCAGGCCTGCTTTGGTCCCACTGGCTCTATGCTAGAGTACGAGCCCGTCGTGAGAAAGTTTTACCAGACGCTCTTCTCCGATCTCGCTAACGATGGTATTAACTGGGTGGAGATTCGAAGCGGCGGATCGAGTGGAAAGCTCGTCCATGATGGCCAGGAAGATGTTGACCCTAACCTTGACGTCTGGTGGACTGTTCTTGTTGAAGAGATTGATAAGTTCAAAGCCACTGAGGAGGGTAAAAACTTCTGGGGTGTCAGAATCATTTGGTCAGATTCACGTGGTAAAAACCGGGCTTCTATCACCAAGAGTAAGATATTGATCCGTCCGATGAAGCAAGTTTTGCTGACCTTGATAGGTATGAAAATTGCTCTACAAAGAAAGCAAAATTTCCCCAAGCTGTTTAGTGGCTATGATCTCGTTGCCCAGGAGGATCTCGGTCGTCCTCTTTCTGATCTGGCACCGGAACTGGTCTGGTTCCGTGAACAGACTGAAGCGCTGAACCTTACCATTCCATATTTCTTCCACGCGGGAGAAACATTGGGAGATGGAAACTCAACTGATGACAACTTGTTTGATGCGCTCCTCTTCAACACGCGACGAATTGGTCACGGTTTCTCCCTCTATAAACATCCGAACCTGATCAAGCAGACCATCGAGCAAAATGTCCTGGTTGAAGTGTGCCCTATCTCAAATGAAGTCCTCCGCCTGAACACGGATATCCTTCACCATCCTCTACCAGCGATGATTGCCCACGGCATTCCGACTGCAATCAGTAATGACGATCCGGCTATTCTTGGACAGGATGTAGCTGGTCTGAGTTATGACTTCTTTGAAGCCATCCAAGCTTTTGATAACCTTGGCCTTGCTGGATTGGTAAATTTCCCCTGCTTCAATGTAAATTTTACTCTGCTGACAATATATAACAGGGCGCACTTGCACAAAACAGTCTGCGATGGGCAAACTTTGAAGACCAGTCTGATAAAGAGTGGATTCAGGATATTGACCGTGGTGAGGAAGGTACCAGTACCAAGGCCAAGAATATTCAAGCTTGGAACAGTGCATGGGAGATTTTTTGTAAGTGGATTGTGGATGAATATGCGTCCAACTACGAGGTTTTGGCAGAGGATTCTGAGAATTAGTATCTCTGCGGGGACATGAGATTATATACATAAATGTAATGTTGTCCCAGGCTCAGACGTAAAAGGCTTACCTTCTTTCTACCCACAAGTGGGTGCATATATGTTGCAGCAGGTGTTAGTGTCCTCTCTAAAACCATATTGGACACGAATTGTGTTATTGAAATCGAGGAAAGTAGACTGCCTGAGCGTAAGGCATCCAGGATCCCGACACCTTAGGCGTCAGTCTTTCACGTGAGATATACCCCACTTTCCAGCGGAAGTGAGATGTACGCTGAGCTTTGCTGAGTCCACCGTGCGCATGATTACATAGAAAAGCTAGCCCGCAATGCGGAAATTCAGGCTTATTGATACAATGGATTCGACAGTTCATACCTTCGAAATCGGAAAGTCACCACCTTACCTGGCCATCTCCCATACCTGGTCAGATAATATCTTTCCAAAGCAACTGCCTCTCGACCCCTCATTCGGCTGGGATGCTATCAAACAAACACTGATAAAGAGAGGCCTCTGTTCAGTGAAATACTGTTGGATTGATATTTTCTCCATCGAACAAGACTCCGAGGATGACGTGACCGAGCAGATCCCGCTTATGAGCCAGATTTTTGGAAATGCTGAGGCCGTGTTGATTATTCTCACAAACAAACTCAGCCTCACACAAGAGATAGTTGATCATGGTACAGCCCAGCTGGACGAGGCCATTCTTATTTGGGAGGCGGAGATATGGACTGATGACGGGGCAAGACAATATTGGAAATTTGGAAAAGGGCGGACCAAACTTGTGCAAGCGATGGAGATACTCTCTCGCTTCACAAAATCTGCGTGGGGTACACGAATCTGGACGTTACAAGAATATCTCCTCGCTAGTAATGTTTTATGGATCGGTTCCGACTTAGAGCCTGTATCGATAAATGACGTGCTCTTTATTGCCATACCCAGGCTTTGTGATGAGTTCGATCTCACCGAATGCACGATTCGTGGAGTGTCGATAAAAAATGGCTACTCATTGATCTCCTCGCATTTCTCCGGTATGGCAGCTTCTCGCCTGCGTTATATTGAGCGGACGCGTGTGATGGAGCTCCTTGGAAACCGACAGGCAACTGTTCCAGTCGACGAGGTGTATGGTATAATGGCTGCCACAGGAGTGGAGATTAGTGTTCGGCCACAAGAGTCGAGGGAGAGCGCATGGAAGAGGTGGCTAGATGCAGCTTTGACAGCTGGACATCTAAGATGGCTGATGCTGCCCCCCAGTATTTTTTCAACCGAGCAAGCAGGGAATTTGACATGCGAAGAGGTTCTTTTTTCGATGCGACATAAGCTCTCGTCAATATCTGGACTGGATATAGTTACACCATATGGAGCAGTTGTTGTTTCTGATGGTACAGTATCACTGACCGCAAGGCAAATCGGACCTTGCACCACTTCTCGTATGCTTGGTCAAGTACGTCGGTGCAAAAGTGGATGCGTCCACCGAGATCTAACTCTCATTCTTTTTTCAAATGGCGATTGGTCATCTGCTATTGATATAGCCGTCGCATTTGGCGCTGGGCGATATAACAACAAACAACTCATTCTGATTGCACAGGTCCTCAATAACAACTTTGGTCGCGCATTACGGTTTATTCAACAGCATATCGAGCACAAATTCTATCCTATTATAGAGACAGAACGGATCAGGTTTATATGGGCTGATTTTATGCAGCTGTTGTCATAGTGTGTTATGGATACTATGAACTACGGTGTCGGATATCTTATTCGGGTTCAGTGCCCTACAACGCAATTGTCTTTTTTAACAGTCCTTGTCACCAACGGAATCCGTCCTCAAGGGGTCCTTATGGCTTTTGACTGCAACGCACGAGGTGTAGATGGAAGACATACACTCTTAATCGGTGAGAGAGCAGCCACGGATACACAGAAACAAGCGAGTGACCCAGCTTCTACCTGGCATAAAGCAGGGGTTACTATCTCAGTTGGCGAGGACTATGCGATGAAATGGGACGATATGCCGCTAGACGTGATCAGCGTCGGAGGATCGAGATGTCAAATTTGCAAACGGACATCGAGTTCTGATACAAACACGCAGCTATCGGCACATAGCGCAAGGCCCAAAAAGGACGGTGCTAGACTGATTCGAAGGGTGTTGAGAAAGCAGTACGCAAATCGTATTGTCAAGAAAGCAATACGCAAAGGTGTAGGGGTTAGACTAGATTTGAGAGATCTTAATCGTTCGCGTAGGCAAGATATCCTATTAAGAAGTCTGGGATCTCATCGGGAGGATGTGAAATAATTCAATCGTCTATCTGCATTTACCACCCCACGACTTGTCACTTTCTCTCCTGTTATCTCTTCACATCAGGTATGTTTGTATTTGAGACCAACATCACTTTGGCACTTATCAAGATTAATCTATGAAAGCGAGGCGCTTGTTATTATATCTGAAATTACGGGAGCATGTAGTTTAACTAATGATATGAGAGGCGCCAGACATTTTGCTCGGTCAAAATGCTCGAACGGAGCCATGATTTATTTCTCAGTCATTATATGCAAAAAGCGAAGATCGTCTTCTAGGTATGCGCTCGACGCTCCTAGGGTGCTGACGATTTTGACAGGCATTGGTCATCGAGGAAGTCCGGAATGACCCTTTCTATGACGCCCGTGTCGCCAAGGTTGAAGTTGTAATTGCGGGACCAGGATTCAGCGGCCGGGTTGTTGGACACGGCGTTCATAAAGACAGTAAAAGCCAAAGATTCGCTGATGCCAGCAGCCTCAAAACCAATCTTCATCCGCACACATTCGCTGTAAGCAGCTTGCCAAAGTCAGAAGGAGTCATGCCAGGCTTGAAGATAATGCCCATCCATGTATTGTACATTTGCATGAAGCTGCGCTTCGCCGGGTCACTATCCATTGGCTTCCCGAAAACCTCGTTTAGTGCGGTCCACATTGCCGGAGCCGAGTCACAATGCGAGATATGTGCCAGTAGATGAATTGCGATGCTGTTCTTAATGACATGTGACAAAAGCGAGCAAGTCCTCTTCCAATTCGCATACTCTGTGTTAGGGTCTGTGTAATGTTCTCGGATCCAGGCTTTAGCATCGGCTTTGGAAACACTGGGAAGTCGAGCAGTTTCGCGCTTCCCCATTTCCTGGTTTCTAAGCTTCCCGATCAACCGTTTGGCCTGCTCGAGGGCAGGCTCTTCGATCGTAGTTTGAAACGCAGGTTTGTACACCCCCGTGAGTACATCCCACAAGTGTGGTTCCGGGGAGCAGGCCCATTGAACGTCACGTACCCACGATAGGTAGTTACTATGGCCTTGTAGCTTATTGCGGATTGCATTGACCATAATGTTGGCGATCTCACGGCAGGTGCCGACTGATCCAATGTCCATCTTGAGGTTGGTTTTCGAGGGGCGACGTGAAAGCGGATAAAGGCTGAGTAGAGCAAGGGATTAAGTTCAGTGTCGGGAGAGCAAATGACTCTGCATGACGATATGTCAATATTAGAAAACAATTCGAGCCTGTCGGGTGAGGGGGCAGAGCGGTTCGCCGGGAGAAACGTACCGAGGTCTGACAAATATGAAGGTAACGAGTGCGAGGCAGCTTACGGCGAAGGCAGTAATTGCCAGGTGTGAGGTTCGCGGTGTGGGAGGGCATGAAGTGAGGTAAACAAACTGTGAAAACCCTGCAAGGTCACGTATTCGGGGCTGCCACAGCAGCGCGTGTGTTACAGGGGGCCATCAACAGCGAGGGGTCAGGAAGGTGGTTAAGTAAAGAGAAAAAATTTCATGGCCTGTTGGATCCTATGACTATCAAGCAAAAAGTGATAAGACGATGGAATGCGAAACGGAAGAGGAAGAAGAAAGTCACTAGGCACAGTTAGGCCTCTTTGACGTTCACCGTACACTAAAACTCCTTTCAGATCATTGAAGTCCTATCATTACACCGTTTTCGTTTTCAAAGGTCATGCTAATTCTCTCCGTCCACGGCTTGTTGTTATAATCAGTGACAGTTGAAAATGTTTGAAACATGCGCGCGACAATATACGTTACAACGATTGTTGCATAATTCTCTAACCCTTGGGTTAGCTCCCATTCAGAATGATGGTGGCTCAGGAGCAACTCACTTCCAGGGCATGCCCGGGGGCCCTTATTAAAGGGAATATAGCCTGGCATATCAGGACTGAGCTTTCCCCATCGCTCAGGATAAAATTTGTCGGGACTCTCTCCGAAGTCCCTCCCGAGACGATGTCGACTCCACGATGAGAAGACCACAATCTCTCCTTTCTCAATCAGCACCGGACGACTTCCATTCTCCCCCCACCGGTTGGAAGAGTGGTGTTCTTATTCGCTACCCGTGCATTAAACACTACAGCCGGAAACAGTCTCATTGCTTCAAACATCCCATGTTAGCCTGAATGAATATATCATGGATCGGAATTTCTCAGGCTTATTACCTTCATTCATGACCCATCGTACATATTGCAGAGAACCGAGCTGCCCCCATGTCGGAGGCATGACGCCAATAGTATCGATTATACTTTCGCGCAGCTTCTTGACCACCCGGTCATCTTTGGAAAGACAGAACATTATGCTTGCCAGTGTCGTACTAATACTGTCGTTCGCGAGAAGCAGACTCAGTGCTTGGTCGGTAAATAGCGATATTTGTTCATGTTCAGAAATGCAAGTATCCACCTTCTCAGAGGTGCCGGCCATCTGATTCCGTTTTTGTACTTGTTGCGTTGCTTGTCGAATCACATATTCCCTTGTTCTGCGACAAGATTCTAGAAATGGTCGCTTCGAGAATAAATGACGAAGGGGACCGCGGAATCCATCTTGCACAATTCTTTCTTTCACTATCGACAGATCCACCAGAAATGAATTTTTCTCACTCGACTGGGTGGAGCTGAGGGCATCGACAGACTCTCCTAGAGAGAAGACTGTTTGAAGGTCCAAAGCGAGGGCGTGCGCCTGTGACTGAACATCGAAGATCTGTCCATCGGAAGGAACATTCTTTAGAAAAGACTGGAAATGTTGTTCGCATATTGTCAAATCGATCGCCTTGCGGAGGTCACTCAGACGAGGCCGTAACTGGTCACGACTCGTTTTCCAATCGGCTCCATCAAGTGTGAAGATACCATGTGGAGTGATCGGTTCAATTAGAGGCCTTCGCAGAGGTGAACTTTCGAAATCGGCAAACGCGGTTGACAGCAAGTGTTTGGTGTTATCCTCGTTGCATGTGAAGATTAGTCGATAGCCGATGACATTGGATGTGAACGTTTCCCCATATCTTTCAAAGAGAGAATCGGTATAGGCAAGAGAGGTCCGATTTTGGAAATGACTTGCCAATTCCAAAGTCTTCCTGATACCAAAGAAATCATACGGAAATCGGTCACTTTCGGTGGGTGGTCTTTCACATCCAAGGGAAGCTTCAAGAATTTTCAACTTCCGATATCTGCATGCTCTTCGTAAGAAGAAGGATACAACGATGCCAGAGAGTAATATAATGAAGAATGATTGGTCAATTGTGTTAAGCAGTCTTCTCACAGGTGAGGACTCCATTGTGGCTGAAAGAGCAGTTGGGTAAGCGGCCACTTTGATTAACGATGTGATAATAAGGCCGAAAACATGATGACTTGTCACATCCGTGGAGTCCGAACCATTAGCACTAGACCGCCCCATCCGTCGTGCCGAACCTAATGCAGGGGAGTACCTAGACCGCAACCGACTTCCAAGGTTGCCAAGTATATCCGGAAACAAGAAGAAGTATATTTGCATATTGAATGATTCATACAGGAAGAAACGGAAATATAGCCTGGGGTATCTTCCTGGGGTGGCAGAACGAATCTCCTGTATTCATGCCTTGTCAAAATGCTTTTGGTTCAGGAAAAGGTCGAAGCTTCAGCAGACGAACAACTTGTTGTTCAAGTCGAACAAGCTCTGAAACTTTCAAATGACTACGCTCTCGGTTTGGCTCGTCCAGATGGACACTGGTGCGGAGAACTCAGATCGAATGTCACTATCACGTCCGAATATATCTTCCTTCGACAAGCTTTAGGACTTGACCTGAAGACCGACAATCAGGCTTACTGTCGCCATATCCTTTCCCAGCAAAATGACGATGGCTCTTGGAGTCTGGCCCCTGAGTATCCTGGCGATGTATCAGCTACAACTGAAGCCTACCTCGCGCTGAAGATACTAGGGATCAGCCCGGATGTGCCACTCATGCAACGAGCCAAAGAGTTCGTCCTCGCAGCCGGTGGTGTTGCCAAAGTCCGTGTTTTTACACGCATCTTTCTCGCAACATTCGGCTTGTTTCCTTGGGATTCGATTCCTCAATTGCCTGTTGAGCTCATGCTTCTCCCTCCAATCTCCATAATCAACATCTACAAGTTCGCCTCCTGGGCGCGAGGTACCATCGCCCCACTTTTGATTATCTGCCATCATCAACCCGTCTACGCGCTTCCGAATGGACAGTACGCCGGGAATGACTACCTGGATGAGCTGTGGCAGGATCACATGATGAAAAACGTACGCTGCGGCCCCACGCTTCTCGAGATGGCCTCTCAAGGAGATGTGACTGGCCTTGCTTTCGGCATTCTCGATAACGTGCTCTACCAACTAAATGGGCTTCGCTCCATTCCATTCCTCCGTACTCACGCCAGGAAGGAGTGTATGAAATGGATCCTAGAGCGTCAAGAGCCAACCGGCGATTGGGGTGGGATCTTTCCACCCATGCACGGCAGTGTCTTTGCGTTCATGTTAGAAGGTTACAGTCTCGATGATGCCCCGGTTCGCCTTGGGATTGAAGCACTCGAGAATTTTACCTGGGAAGACGAAAATGGCAAGCGGGTCCAGGCATGTATCTCGCCTGTTTGGGATACAGCCTTGATGTCCATTGGGCTATGTGACGCGAAATCACCTGATCTCAAGACCGTCGAGAAAGCCATTAAATGGATTCGGGACCGACAACTTCTAGAGCCCCGAGGTGATTGGCGGGTTTATCGCCCGGAGCTCATTCCAGGTGGATTCAGCTTTGAGTACGAAAACAGTTGGTATCCTGATGTGGATGACACGGCTGCAATCATTCTGGCTCAGCTAAAGCATGATCCAAAATCGATTACATCCTATTCCGTCGTCGCGGCAGCCACCTGGATAGTCGGTATGCAGAACCCAGATGGTGGGTGGGCTGCCTTTGACGTTGAGAACGATAAGCTCTTCCTCAACAAAATACCTTTTAGCGACATGGACAGCCTGTGTGATACATCGTGCCCCGATATTACCGGCCGTATCCTGGAAGCTTTCGGTCTGATGATGAAAGTCGCTCCTGAAAAGTCGACGGCTGGCTTTCCTGCTCTACGTGCCGCGTGCATGCAGGGTATTTCATACCTTGCCTCTACACAGGAGCCCAATGGATCCTGGTTCGGAAGGTGGGGATGTAACTATGTCTACGGCACGGGCCATGCGCTGTGTGGTCTGTCCTATTATGTCGATGATGACATAAGAGTGCAGAGACTAGTGCAACCAGCTCTACGGTGGTTGAAAACGAGACAAAATGCCGACGGTGGCTGGGGCGAGTCCTTGCTGACCTATCGGACCCCTTCCACGCAGCCGATAGGATCGACACCGTCGCAGACTGCATGGGCACTGATGGGTTTGTTGGCACATCTCCCGTATACAGACCCTACTATTGTCCGTGGGATTCGTTACCTCGTGTCCTCGCAGAAGCCGGAAAAAGGCATTGGCTCTTCCTGGCCCGAATCGGTATACACTGGTACTGGTTTCCCAAATCATTTCTATTTGGGATATGACTACTACCGTCACTACTTCCCCATGATGGCTCTTGGTCGATATTTTCAGGAGGCCCAGGGTGACAAATAGATTGCGGCTTGGATCGGATAATCGCCAGGATGCTTTTTGCAGAGTGGAAATAAACGAGGTGGGAATATAGGCTTGGAATGATCTTAATTTCGAATTGCAAATCAAAATAAACGAGGTGGGAACATAGGCTTGGAATAATCTTAATTTCGAATGATTTTATTCAATCTTAATGCGCTCAAGTGTGATCAGCTTTCAAGGTTGCATTAGTGTACGAGGTATTCCCCAAAATGAATGTGCCTACCATGTATATGTGACCCACTTTAGAGTTGTCTAATCAAGATTCAGATATGACAGATCTTGGAAACTTGGCAGGGGATGCAGGCCAAATATTTCCACTGCAAGGGTGTATCCGGAACCTTGGAAGGTTAAATTACGGTCACTATTCTTAGGTGGCATACAGAGTCCTTGCTGGTACCTGCACCGCATCGTATTAGACGAGTGTCGACTCCAAGAATTTATCCCTCCAAAACTGGGCAGCTGGGCGACAACTTGATTCTGATTGTAGATCGTCGCTTCAACAACATTCTTGGAATTACTCAAGGCAACCACGATGGGTCTCTTCTCAATTCTTGGGCGCGAACGGCCAGCGACTATTCCTACCGATCGCATTGTTCCTGTGCGATACTGGGATGACTTGGGCTACCTGCGCAGTATTGCTCATAACTTCACGCTCCGATTCGATGATGTGCTCGATGTTTCTAAACTCGAATCTTCCCTTCACCGTCTAATGGAGATTGGTGACTGGGGCCAGCTTGGTGCTCGCCTACGACTCAACGTATGTTCATTCGCCTTGAGCAACCCTGCACAACTAACAGATCATTAGGATGAGGGAAAGCTGGAATACCATATACCTGGAAAATATAGCAAAGATCGGCCACCGTTCGTATTCACCAGTCGAAAATATGACATGAGCATCAATGAGCATCCATTGGGTTCCAAGATGCCCAAATGCGGTCAGGACCAGTCTTTGCTGTCGCCCTCTACCACGGAGTACGCACCGTTGGTGCTTGGCCCCAATACCCCGGTAGAGTTGGCTGATTGGATATACACCGACCTTCCACAAATGGTGTATCACGTTGTTGTGTTCAACGACGCAACACTTCTCACCTCCAGCTTTCTTCACACTTTTATGGATGCCATGGGGAAAACGAGTATCTACAAAGCCTGGATTGCAGTGATGGAAGGCCGCGAGGAAGACATTCCGCCATTCTTTTCTTATGATCATGACCCAACAAAAGACTTGGGTGTGGAGTATACTGGAGAAAAGTACAGCAACTTCGGCCGTCTCATCTCAGGTATCAACCTCGTGCTCTTTGGAATTCGGTATATGATTGAAACATTCTGGTACAGCAAGGTAGAAGATCATGCTCTTCGCATTCCTAAAACATTCGTCGAAAAGATGAGGCAAAATGTGCTTCTCGAATTGACTACACCAGGCGCTTTGGAAAAGCCCTTTGTGAGCGAAGGTGACATTGTGATTGCTTGGTGGGTAAGGACAATGGTTGCAGCAATAAAGCCATCCGCAAAGCGAGCAGTGACTTTGCTGAATGTGTTCAATGTCTGGAACCTCTTCCCCGAGCGCTATCCTGCAGGCGGAGCCGGCGTCATTGCCAACTCATTCTTTTATTCCTACACGCTGCTCGGCGCGGACAAAGTCATGCAAGATGAAAGTCTAGCATATGTGGCAGCAACCAATCGTGCAGCTCTTATGGAACATCGAACCAGAGAGCAAGTTGAAGCCATGGCATCGATTCAAAGGAGAACTCTCTTTCAAGCAGCACCAGTTGTCGGGGCTTCAGATCAGCTATTTCTAGCCTGCAGCAATCAGCACATGGCAAAATACTATGAGCTCGACTTCTCCATTGCTGTACTTTCGGTCGGGATACCACTAGAAGCTAGGCCGCATGCCTTGGGAAGACCATCTTTCATATCCAACATTGAGAACATCAGGAAATACCCTACTCAGAATGTGACGAGAATAACTGGAAAAGACGCAGCTGGCGATTGGTGGATGATTTTTAAGGCACGATCTGGAGCATGGCCCGAGATTCACAAACAACTGATGGCTATCTATGAGAAAGATGAGGGCAATCAAGCTTCACCCATGATATCTACCTTGAATAGCGTGAAAAACTGTTAGCGTGAGAAAGCAAAGAGAAGGACAGAGGGGTGGTTGGTACCTGGGCAGCAGAGTTGTTGCCTGTAGCCACCATCAAAACATCAACCTTGTCGTAGAACCAGATAGTATTCGACCCACCATTCCAATGATAACGTTGATCAATCAGTTTTTACACGATACGGCAATAGTACTTGACATATAGACCTGGATCGAGACGATCTATTTCATTTTTCATTTCGACAACCTGCATATACATCATGCACTCCCATCAAACAACGGACGGTTCCAATGTTTTCGAAGTCCGAAGGTATTCCAATAGACTGGATCATTCCAATCGATGAGAATATTACCTAAGAACGCAATGAAATACAGGATTTGTGGGAGCATTCCTAGACTTTTGATAGAAAGTCCGTGCTTCCTTGCTTTGTGGCGCGCTTCAGGTGTTTTGATCAACATGGCCAGCAGTCGACATTTTTTCGACGCGATGAGCGATCAACTAGGGAGGCCTGATGAGATTCGAAACTTCGTCACGGCCAATCCTCGACATGACGCCTCCGACAGACCATATTCCACTAATAGGCATTAAGCCGTTTAGGAGTTCTCATGAACAAATCATCAAAGCTCAAATACACGTGCAGCCAAGCAAGGCCAACTATTTCTCCATTTACCGACACGCGAACGCGTCACAGCTATGTTTCCTGTTCGTCTCTGCAACATGTGCCGCGGCGTCTGGTGCCGCAATGCCTTTGGTGACGGTAGCGTTCGGGTCTTTAGCAAAGTACTTTATCAACGAAAGGGATGCATCGTCGGATGATATTCGGGATCATATTCAGCATCTGACGCTACGAGTTGTATACATTGGTATATATGGCCTATCTACAATCTTCGGCACTTTGCTTACGCTAATATTTAGCAATCGGGGCATTTTTCGCCACCATGATTAGCGCGTGGGGGTTCAATGTCGTTGGGGAACAGATTGCGCGTCGCCTCCAACGTCAATATCTGTCCTCGGTTCTAAGGCAGAATATTGCGTTCTTTGATGTACTCGGTGCAGGAGAACTAACCACACACATTGATCAGGACATGAAGTTGATCCAGGCTGGCATATCACAAAAGGTTGGCGAGATCATCTCTGGACTTTCCGGGTTTGTGATTGCCGTGATAATTGCGTTCATGCAGAATCGTCACTTCGCATCAATCATGATATCCCAGCCAATTGCTCTGCTTGCAGTTGTTGGCATAATGGGATTTTGGTTGAGCGTCACGCAGAAACTTGGCCTGGCTCAGTGTGTGAAAGCCGAGAATTTAGCACAAGAAGTTCTCAGTGCCATGAGGAATGTCATTGCCTACGGTAGCCAGCAGAGGTATTCCAATAAATACCATGAAGCTCTTAAAGGTCCAACAGCGGTTGACTTCCGGGAGCGATTTATCTTCGGAGTAATTGTCGCTGGATCTTTTTTGGTTCTGCACTGGACCAATGGCTTAGGTGTATGTATTGATGACTGATCCCTTGGTGATTGAAGCTCACACATCACTTATAGTTGTGGCAAGCCAACCATCTATTCCAACAGGGAAAATGTACAATTCCAGAGGCTTTGACGATATTGTATGCGGCAGCAGTAGCTGGTGGTATGCTCAGCCAAGTATTGCCTTGTATTGTTGATATCATCCAGGCCAACAGCGCAGCTGGTCGTGTTTTCCCTATCATCGACCGCCCTTCACCCATTGACGCTTTGGAAGACAAAGGGGACAGACTTGACTCACTACGAGGGGATATCAAATTTGAAAATGTCAACTTTGTTTACCCTTCGCGACCGGAAAACGCCATATTGGAAGAAGTGAGTTTCCATGTACCGGCTGGTCAGACTGTTGCGTTTGTGGGGCCCTCGGGATCTGGAAAGTCAACAGTGCTCAGTCTCTTGGAACGGCTTTATTGCCCTCTTGGTGGCCACATCATGGTGGATGATCACCCCATTGAAGATCTGAATATCTCATGGCTCAGATCCCGCATTGGATGTGTCAGCCAGGATATCACTTTGTTCGATGGGTCGATACACGATAATATTGCAAATGGCCTCGATAAGGCTGTCGCTGAGGTAGTCTTCCACGCTCACGTTTGGATTTACATTACTAACTCAATTACAGTCATTGGACCTTGCTACCCTTGATAGGCTAGTAGTTCAAGCCAGCGAGATTGCCCAAATTCATTCATTCATCAGCAATCTTCCACAGGGCTACGCTACTAGGATAGGTGCAAATGGATCGCATCTCTCAGGTGGGCAAAGACAAAGAATCGCAATTGCTCGCGCTATCATATCACAGCCATCCATCCTGCTTCTCGACGAGGCCACCGCTGCACTCGATAGTCAGAGCGAGAAAGAGGTTCAAGAAGCCCTCCGATCAGCGGCATTAGGACGAACAACGCTCATAATAGCACACAGGCTTTCGACTATCCGTAATGCGGACACAATCATTATTATGAAAGATGGTCGAATTTTGGAACAAGGATCTCATACAGAGTTGATGAAATCGTCCATATTATACCAAGGCTTAGTGAGACAACAAGCACTGAGACCAAGTGAACCTTCGACATATAGTCTTTTCCATGAGCTGCCGTCTGCTGCAAAGGTTGCTTGGGAGGGTATTCCTAAACCTTCTGTGGACGTCACCACAAGCAAGACGTCAAATGATGTATCAGCCTTAGCGTCCTCAGGTATGAACAGTATTCGAAACATTTGGCGCCTCAATAAGCAAGAGCTGCCATACAACATCGCAGGCCTATGTCTAAGTATTCTTGCCGGGATATCATTCCCGGTTCACGCTATCTTTTTTGGCAATGGCATCATATCAATAATTAGCCCTGAGTTGAGCACTGGGGGTCGAAGCGTTCAGTTTTGGGCACGAATGTACCTTATATACGGAATTATCGTGTTTTGCGTATACTGTGCACGAGGGTACTGTTTTGCTATAGCGGCTTCTCAGCTTAATCTCCGCGTCCGGTCAAATCTGTTCAGGGCTTTGCTGTGCAAAAATATTTCCTTCTTTGAAGAACCGGGACACTCTGTCGGAGATTTGGTGAGCTTTTTATCATGGGGTACCAGTAAGGTTACTGGGGTGTCAGGAACTTCACTCGGGCTTCTTCTAGAAAGCGCCGTGATGCTTCTGACGGGAATAGTTGTTGGATGCATTTTTGGGTGGAAGCTTGGTCTTATTTCAATGGCAACGGTACCAATCGTCGCTATCTCGGGCTTTCTGCAATACTACATTGTGGATAAGGTACAAAAGCATGTCAATCGTGACACTGAAGCCATTTCCGTGGCCCATGAGGCTTTCTCTGCCATAAGAACTGTCACGGTGCTGGGATTGCAGCAGAAGATCTGCGAGTCTTTCCAAAAGGCTGGCGACTGCGAACAACAAGGTCAGTATTGGCCAATTTCCGCAGTGATGTATGGATCCACATTGTTATTTCGCATACTGAGCATCGCCTTTGTGTTTTGGTACGGTGGGACTCGACTCGTCGTAACAGGCGAGTACAATATCCAGCAGTTCCTCATCTGCTTTGCGGCGACAATATGGGGAGCTCAATCTGCTGCCGCACTTTTTGCTCGAGCTCCAGATCTCGCTGGTGCACGTAGTGCTGCTTCCCGCCTTGACGAGCTGATGGGACCTATCCAGTCGCAATTCCAAGCCGAGGATATTCAAGATGTCTCCCTCGACGCACCTACAACAACTGAGCCCCTTAGTCTACGAAGCGTTACTTTCAACTACTCCGACCGCAACTCTCAGCTAGCATTGGATGATGTTAGTCTCAACGCCTCACCGGGGGCCTTCATAGCTCTTGTCGGAGCGACTGGCAGTGGGAAAAGCTCAGTTATCAACCTCGTGGAGCGCTTCTACTCTCCCAGATCTGGAAACATCACTCTTGCAGGCAGACCTATCAATGACTATAATATCGACAGCTATCGAAAGTACTTGGCACTTGTCGATCAAAACCCTTGTCTGGTGGGAGAAGATCTCCGAGAGTGTTTACAGAGCGACGAAGATGATATTTCCGACAATGAGATCTTGCTCACTTTGGAAAATATTGGAATGAGTGATTTCGTGGTAAGATGTTCCCTTACTATGATTTTCTACTCCGTACTAATTTCCATCAGATGTCTCTGTCCGAAGGGCTGAACACCCCTGTTTTGGGTAATGGATCTACTCTTTCGGGAGGTCAACGCCAACGCATGGCGATCGCCAAGGCTCTTCTCCGGAAACCCAAGATCCTGTGAGACAACCTCTGGAACAGCGAACCCCGTTTCCTCCCTTTCTAACATCACACGATAGTCTACTGGATGAAGCGACCTCTGCGTTGGATACCGCGACAGAACAATTGGTCCAGGAGACCCTCCAACGCGCCATGACAGGCCGAATTACCATCGCTATTGCTCATCGACTAAAGACTGTAGTTGATGCCAATCAGATTTTAGTCTTCGATCACGGTCGTATTATAGAGAGCGGTACACACGATGATCTGATGCAGCTTGGCGGGAAGTACTTCCAGATGGCAAAGTTGCAACAACTGGACGAAGGCAATTAATGGTATACAAATTGTACATAGAATACATACATGCACATGCGTACCCAAAATCCATGGATGTCTGGTAATCACTCTGCCAAGATTGCCAATCTTTGCATTTGTATAAGGTTCTTGAAAGCACAAGCGGTATTGTGATGCACATGGGTTTCTGAATTTTACTCCTTGGAACGCGGACTGCAATTAGCTGTGATGGGTTCATGTCCAAGCGCCCGCGAATATATATCCAAGCTTCTGGTAAGGGAAACAAAGGCTAGATATCTTCAAACAACATTATACCGACATTCCAAGGTCAAGAAAAACCAGCCATTGATGCACCTGGGAAGTCTCGGGGTCCATGGGTGTCCCTGAATGGAAATTGAATTGCATCGACCTCGGGAACAGCCCAGGGTCCTTGCGCCGGCTGGACAAATTAGACTTCCAAGGATTTCAATTAAGGTTTGGCTGCATAAAGCCCCGCTAATCAACTCCTCTTGATCATCAATCCGATCTAGGGAAATATATTGCAAATTACTGTGTTCCTTGAGGCCAGGATTTCAAAATGTTTATTGCCGCTGATAATAGCTGGAAGCCAAAACATATTGTGATAAGTTGTTCATTATTCGTGTTCAATTCTACTTACTGTTGTGGCTTTACATCATACTCTACGTCAGTTCGAATGATATACTTCGCTCCCTTCCTGACACCAGTACCCTCATGCAACAACGCCCCGTTTGCTTCACCATGCGGGAAGATGGCCACAGATCCCATAACCGGCCGCACCGGGTACGCATTTAGCGTGCCCTCTCGTGCAGCAGGCATGAAGAAAGTGGTCTCTCCACCCTCGAACTCATCATTGAGATATAGCAAGAAGGTATACATGGAGCTCTGCCTGTTATCTTCAGGTGATGAATCGTACACGTACGTGTCATCTGGCAAAATACCTGATGGTGGCCACGCGCCATCAATATGGCATCGATATTCAGCGCCCGGGACGTATCTGTATACACGGAATCGGCGGTTGATACCACGGACCATGCGACCGTTGATGGATGGTGGAACATAAGCGGAGATTCGGGACCATAGTATATCATGGAATGTGGTGTCAATCACCCAATAGAAGTTATGGGCCAAAACACTCATGTCGCCGTCTTCGCGGAGAGGCACGTCGGGAACGAAGCTGACGGATTCACCGGCGGCGATGATGGCTTTGCACTCGGAGGGGGAGAGTACATTCATGGCCATGCCGAGACCTGGGACGGCAGGGTGGGGGTGGTATGTTATAGATGGTGCGACAGGGTTGAGAGGGACCGCGTTGGGGACGGTAGTATATAAAAGGGCGGGATGGTGGTTAGGAGGCTTGCGCATGGGACCGGGAGTTGTTTCGATGACACGGAGGGCGGTAGGGGATTTTGGTGCCTCTTCTAGGATGGATTTGTCGAGAACCGAGGCATAGATTTGGAGGGGTTCCGAGGAAGGGCGCAGATCCCAGATGGATTGAAAAGCAATGGGGCCAGGTGAGTCAATGGCGCTCATACTGTCGATTGGAGTGCTGATGCGGAGGATGGCATCGAGAACACCGAGGAGGTCTAAGTCTTCGGGGCTGCGCTCGGGAGTTTGGTTTGCCCCGGGTTGTGTCGAAAGACCGCTTACAACATCCAAGTCACGCACCCAACGGCACAAGGCCCCAATCTTAGGTTGCTCACGTCTGATCCGCATCTCGGCCAGCAAGATCTTAGCCTCGAGGAACTTCTTGTCGGCCAAGGCACCTGTGATTCGTGCTGTCAAGTTTGCGCCTTCCGCAGAATTGACGCCCGTTGTGCAGGCCTGGCGGAAATCGTAGACCGCACCCCGAAGGTCCTTGCATGCCTTTGACTTCGTAAGGTTGGGGTATTGTGTGAGGGTCGCAAGAGTCTCGATAGTGATCTCGAGGTCCTCGTCCGGGACAACCGTGTTGAGGTGTTTAGGTTCTAGGATTGTGCCATCAGGAGGCGGCGTGAGGGTAGTATCGGCCTTGGGGAGCTTTTGAGGGAGATCGGCCTGCGCATTGCGCTTGCGCTTGGCAGCTTTGGACTTGGCCATGTTGATTGTTGATTGAAGATTGTTTGATATGATTAAGTGGAGATGAGTTTTCTGTGGCCAATTTCCACCGGAATAATGATGTACCGTCTATCTTGCTTATCGCCACTTGAAAGTGGATCATTTCATTTTGCGGGGAGTCGCCTCCAGTTCTACCTTGTACGAACAAAGCCGATTGAACCCGGTATCAACATATTGAGTGATAATTCAAGGCAAAGAATTAAAGACTAGTCTGTTGGGCATATTTTCACTCATCCTAGACTCTACTTCTGGATGCCAGCTAGATCTACCAGTTCGAAATGGTATCACCTTGAAGATTAAAGCAACTATATTGCAGCAATTTAGAAGGCCATCTATCGTGCGTGTTGAAATGTGATATCTTGCATGAGATGCTTCTCATGTGTCGACCCACAACATGTACTGTTTCCCCTATTAAACTCAGAGAATTACCCATGGTATTCAAGCAGCGCCGCGCAGTGCAATTAAAGGATAAGCTTCAACATGTTCACTTTAACATCTGGGAAAAACACGGATCGTCACATTAGCCATCAGTCTGATATCCTAGAAGTAAGTCGGCCATTCTCGGGTCTGTAGATACCCGTTTCGACCACTACCATACTCAACGAGACGGTAGATGTTTCGAATGATGATGATCAGCACATTGGAAAAGTAAAGCGAAAGTAGCATCGCATGCAGATTGGGTGTAAATGTCATCATCTTTGCGAAGCGACGCTTGGAGATTCGGACGTGAAACATCACCGCGCATAGCACAAAGACGCCAGAAAGAATTACGTGAAGACCAATGCCACTAGAGATGACTTTCTGGGTCCACAAGATATCCCATGCGCTTTTCGCCACCATGTGTTTCCCAGCATAACCCGCCTGCAAGGCGAAACAGATTATATTAACGCAGACGAAGACCCTGATTAGCCAGGTGATGCGAATCGGCGAAAGATGGCGTATCTCGACGCGCGTATTAGACGACTTAAGAACATGTGGACAGCTGCGGAGAAGAATAACGGGGCGGGAAGGATAATTATCCTTTGGGCTATGTATGGAGGTTCGGCGGATATGTGCCAGTGCGGGTAGATTTGAGCCATAAGACCAACAAGATCAACTATTCGAGCAGCCCAGTTAGCGGAGGGATTCATGTAGAGGATGATGGGGCTACAGAAGCGTCCGATCATGATCGCATAGGGCAGCCAATGTCAAGTTATTGTGCCTTTGCAGGTATGCCCCCCGGTGAATATGGAGACCGTAATACGAGCACGATGGCGATAGAGAACGGGACATAGTATTTGTAAATGTCCACCTCGACCGCGATCTTGAGAACAATGTGGAAGATTGTTGTGAATGTCAACGAAGAGGAACATATTCATGTTGTGGTGTTTTGAAAATCTTAGTCTTCAGGGGGCCTTTTCAAAAGGGATAAATGAGGTTGTCCAAACGACTGTGAGATTAACTTTCCAACTTAATATGGAACCGAAGAACTTCGATTTCCTCTTTTCTCTCTGACCCCCTGTTCTGTGGAGCATATTTGTAGGTTCCTGTATCATGATGAAAAGGATAAGGCAAATTCAAGAAACAGATACCTCCAATATAGCAGGTGAAAGAAGTGTTGTGTAAGCTGAAGGCAATATGCCAAGACTAATCTTCACTCAAGCTATATTTAGACGAACTGTCCACGTTTGAATAAGTCACCTGAGTAATATGGAATATCTTTATCTCTTTTCCGAGGGTATTGCAGTGGCGAAGTCCGGGGTAAACCCCCTAGATGTAATTATCAATAAGATTATGAAATCACATATCGGCAGCAGGAGGCGACTAAGATTGTGGAGATCATCTTTAGCGGACTAAGCCTATCAAGGATCATCCGGCTGGCGATGCCTAAACGGGCTTGGGCTGCTGCGCGGTACCTGACTATCATCGGGACTATTGCGCCCGGTATATCACGAGGATATCAATGAACATCATTCATATATCATCGTTTCAAAATGCCACTATTAGTTCCGAGTGAAAGTATCTTGTCATAGAAACATACCCCGCATTCCATCTTCATCGTTCTCAAGTTTATCTCAGCCTCGTGACGATGCAGTACAAGGATAGGAATCCACATCGCCCAAATAGGAAGGTGAAGGAGACCTTTGTACCGAGACGGCGATGTTGGCCAATTACGGATGTACGGGGAGACAGTAATCGGAAGCATCTGTCTATTTGATAATGCGATCTAGGCATGATTTCAAAGAAGGTTCTAATCAAGCTCTTACCGACTATCCTCCGCCTTTTCATCCCCAGGATATTGTGGATCCTGGCGTCCCCGAGGTCCCCTTCCAGAGCACGGTAAGATAACCTGTCAATGTGCTTGTCATCTGTTGATGTTCCGAGCTAGTCATCTCGTATTGCCATTCTTGCTTCGATTGGGCATATTGAAACGGATATTCCGTCCACTTCGGTTATTATAAGAGTGGATACCTTCAACGCTTGTTGGATCTCGATGCATGGTCATCGCAAATAAGGCTAGAAAACGAAGACACGTCGAGAGAGCACCTTCTTAAACAAGAACTCGAAGCTCCACTAAGATAAAGGCCATCTGATAATCGGATCAAGCAGTGTGTTATAACCAAGTCTAAGACGATAGATGTTTTCATGGTGTTAGTAGCGGAGTTTAGTCCGCTGTCATAGCGATAACGGTGGATTTGTTATCGGCGCCTGGACTTACCATTTCCGGCTAGCCGTTGCCACTGATGATCCGTTCAAGGTTTCTATTCGGTTAATGGCTTATGGCTTCGATGGCTGCAGGGACCCTTGGATGCGGCGTAAGCGGCGTACTAGGGTCAGTTAGATCCAACGCAGTTTTCACTACAAATCAATACTAGAATATGCAGCAATTGGCGTCGGAGGTTGCCGACATCGGAGCGGGTCAAGCGTAATACATCAACCATCTTCGAATGACTTACCTGCACTCTTGGATGTAATTAGAATGGAATCGACTACGGAATTCATATTGATGTGAACATTTGCAAATCCATACTTCGCGTGTCTAAAATGCTTATCCGTTATCGATGGGCAAAGTGATAACCGACTGCAGTAAGTCCACCCGAAGCGGCGACGCTCCCCGCAAAAATTCTAGAAAAGCCACACACACCATGATCAATTCTATTACCAACGGCTTCCCAGTTCATGACCAATACCAACAATTCCCACCCGTCAAACAAACTCCAACTCACTCTGTCATTGGCCAATTCCGTCGGCTCCAGCTTTATCTGGCGCCCCGTATTTTTCCTGGGGAGAGATACAACAGATACCAGCGCCCGGTCCTACCCAGGACGATCAACGCGCGGAACGCCAGCAGCTAGGTTTTAGAAAAGATATATAGAATTCAGCCTAGTCGCCCCTAATCTTGTTTCTCTTTCGATCTCAGCTTCTGGCAGAAAATGGGCGCGACGTCTACTTGCTTCTCCGTTGAATTGATCTTTATTGCTTCCGGCTGAATACGATGGACTTGGAATCGAACTCGAATTCTCTTCCCCTCAAACCGCCACTCGAGAATGATCAGGACGTGCAGGATGCGACCGATCTCGCGGCGATGGGTCACGCCCAGGCGTTGACCCGGAAATTTGATATGTGGAGCATGTTGGCTCTCGCATTCTGTGTTCTTGGTATGTCGCCACTGTACCTGTACCTCCCGAAGTGCGGGATATATATTTTGCACAAAACCACACATGCGACCAACGGCATCATACCTGCCGAGCAAGGCTGACTTGAACGAATTCAGGAACCTATTCTACTTTTGCACAGGATCTTAGCAGTGGACTTACAAATGGAGGACCGATCACCATCCTTTGGGGTCTGGTGCTCGTCACAGGCTGCAACCTCTGTGTGGCCCTCTCGCTGGGCGAGTTAACGAGCAGCATGCCCACAGCTCTTGGCCAAGCCTATTGGGTCTACCGACTTTGGAATACGCCGCTCGGTCGATTTGTCTCGTACATGTGTGCGTGGATTAACACATTCGGATGGTGGACCTTGACAGCATCGCAGGTCGCTTTCATGACAGAGTTCCTGCTTGGCATGAAGACCATGTTTGCGCCCAACTGGACCGGCGGTGATGCAGGCTGGTTGAACTTCGTTGTGTACATTGGCGTGGTCTTCCTGTTGACCCTCATCAACGTTGTCAGCTGTCGCAAGGAGAAGATCCTGCCCTGGTTCAACAACTTCGTTGGTGTGTGGTTTGGTGGTTTGTTCATTGTTCTCTCTCTGACTCTGGTAATCACGGTCGGTGTCAAGAGTGACCTCTCTTTCCAGCCTGCTTCATTCGTGTTTGGAAAATGGATTAACCAGACTGGGTGGAGTGACGGCGTGACCTGGTTCACTGGTCTTGTCCAGGCTGCTTACGGATTGACCGCGTTCGACTCGGTCATTCACATGGTTGAGGAAATTCCCGACCCACGCAAGAATGCTCCCCGCGTTATCTGGATGGCCGTCCTCTTCGGCGCAATCACTGGATTTATCTTCATGGTGGTTTGTCTGGGCTGCATTCAGAACCTGGATAATGTCACCAACGCGGACCTGCCCTTCATGGAGCTTATGCTCGAGACTATCGGCTTGAAGGGTGGTGCTGTTCTGCTTGCCCTGTTCATCTTCAACGGACTCGGCCAAGGTGTCAGTGTTCTGACCACAGCTTCGCGTCTATCTTGGGGATTCGCTCGCGATGGCGGTCTACCCTGGAGCCAGTACTTCAGCCACATCGATCCCGTGTGGCAAGTTCCCGCCCGAGCCCTCTGGGGCCAAGGCGTCGTTATTGGCATTGTTGGTGTTCTTTACTTGTTCGCCAACACCGTCCTCGAGGCTATCCTGAGTGTTAGCACAATTGCCCTGACTATTTCATACGGCATGCCGATCCTCGCCTTGTTGATCGTCGGTCGCGATAAACTGCCCGACGGGGGCTCTTTCAAACTCGGTCGCTGGGGCCCTTGGTTGAACTGGGTCAGCATTGTTTACTGCATCGTCACCACTATCTTCTTCCTCTTCCCTGGTAGCCCCAACCCGGCACCCTCCGATATGAACTACGCTATTGCCGTTTTTGGTGTCATGCTTGTTATTTCCATCGCTTTCTGGTTCATTCAGGGTAGCCGGACATACCTCCAGACTGAAGATGCCATTGCTCAGATGGTCTATGCTCAACACTTGGAGAACGAGGAGGAGGCAGCGTCTCTTGGATCTGGTCAACTCTAGAAACCTGAAAAGGCAGCAATGCCGATGTACATAAATACCCGACTGAGTTGAGCATTTACCAGTGTCTTGCACATATTAATCGAATTTGAATTTCCTCAGAGCTTTCAGTCCTGTCACATTATAATTCTGCATTTGCAATACTGAAAAGTTTGAAATTACTCGTGAAGCTACTGGTGTACAACCTGTTCACGGGTGCATTGTCGCACTTGTGGAACTTGGGTCGAGCCTGTGATAGGTCGACCCCTGAAGAGTAAACATGGGTTAGTTCGGAGATAACTATGACCCCGAGATCTCTCATCAATCACGATCTCATTATTCAGATGGCCCTGGGTGACTATTTATTTACCCAGCCCATATTGAAACCTCGTGGCTGTTCGAATTGTTTCAACCCAGATCCTCATGGGAAATGACACGTTTCAGCTGATCGTCTCGTTCACCGGGATCTATCCCCTGGCTATTGATCTCCGTCAAACGTCCACAACATTGGTTGCTATTAGACTTCTGCAAAGATATGGTGATCACCGCCAAGCCGTGCTGTCCTCGGCAAACTTCCCCATGGTCAAACATGCACATTCCGATTCTCCGACTCCAACTCAGATTATCACATTTCCTAATCTCACTGCATCTGCCACTCACATCTGATCCATTGATCGATCTTATCCGTCCTGCACCTGGACCAGCCACATTGAATCTAAACTCTAAAAGACGTCACCCTCATATCCCCTGTATCAATTGTGGGTCCCTGCCGATCATCACCCCAAGATCGCGTCGCGCGTCCAGGGTCGCAAATGTCTCAGCCCAGCCAGGGAGGGGTTTCTCCATACCGATCACATCACTGGCTATTCAAACTACCCTTGGCCCAACCCCGTTGACGAACCGACGGCAAGCTGCAGGCTGCAACATCCGATTGGGTTAGGGGTTCAGGGACCGAATTACAGGCCGAGATGATGGGTCACTTTCCGACGGGCATCCGTCCAGGGTCCACTGGAATAGTGGGACTATGCAAGGCCAAGGACTCAAGAGCTGCAGTGTTCCCACCCTTCAGGAGTGGCGGGAGATAGGACTGGTTCCTTTTACACCACATTCTTGAGTCTATCGTCAGTCATTCCCCCGCCAATGCAACCATAATAAATAACCCGCGCCATATCTTCCCCTCACGTGTCGGTCATTCCCGAGCCTTGCCTATTTAAATATTTGGCTCGTGTCTCCTGTGCTGGAGTTGTTCACTGCCTAAATCATGCTGTCGTTTTTTAATCGCGGCGCCTTGTCGCTGGCAGCTGTGTCGCTTCTTGCTTCATGTGCTTCAGCTGAAGTGTTTGAACGCCTTGCTGCTGTTCCTGAGGGTATGTCAATCCCTCGGTCTAGCTGACGGAACTAATCCGAAACTCTTAGGATGGCATTATTCTCGCACCCCTCGTGCTAGCCAGCCTATCAAGCTTCAGGTGGCAATGGCACAGGGGAATGTCCCTGGATTCGAGCAGGCCTTGATGGACATGTCGACCCCTGGCCACGCGAATTATGGCCAGCATTTCCGGACTCATGATGAGATGAAGCGTATGCTACAGCCCAGTGCTGCTTCGTTGGATGCTATCCAGCAATGGTTGGAGGATGCTGGCATCACAAACATTGAGCAAGATGCCGATTGGATGAAGTTCTCCACAGACGTGGAAACAGCAAATAAGCTGCTGCACGCGAACTTCCAGTACTATGCCAGCGATGCGCAGCATGTCGAGCGGCTTCGTACCCTGGAGTACTCGATTCCTGATTCGCTCGTCAATCATATCAACATGGTTTCCCCGACTGTTCGTTTCGGTCAGGTTCATGCCAACCGTGCTACTATGCACGGTCAGAAGAAGCTTGTGACTGAGAAGTTTCGTAAAGCTTCACACTTTACCAGCTCGGACTGCAACAGCGCCATCACACCTCAGTGCCTGAAGGAGCTATACTCGATCGGCGATTACAAACCTCAGTCTGACAACGGCAACAAGATTGCCTTCGCCAGCTACCTGGAACAGTATGCCCGATACGGAGACCTCGCCCTATTCGAGAAGAACATTGCCCCATACGCCACAGGCCAGAACTTCTCAGTGATCCAATACAATGGGGGCGGCAACAACCAATCCGCAACCACTGACAGTAGCGAGGCCAACCTGGACCTGCAATACATCGTCGGCATTAGCGCCCCTGTCCCAGTCACTGAATTTAGCACAGGTGGTCGCGCCCCGCTCGTCCCGGACCTGGACCAGCCAAATCCAAACGACGACGAGAATGAGCCATACCTCGAGATGCTCCAGAACGTAGTCAAGCTCGATGATGCAGACCTCCCACAGGTCATCTCGAACTCGTACGGCGAAGACGAGCAAAGTGTGCCAGCAAAATACGCCCAGAGCGTATGCAACCTTTACGCGCAGCTGGGCAGCCGCGGCGTCTCAGTCATTTTCTCGTCTGGTGACTCAGGTGTCGGCGCAGCTTGCGAGACAAATGACGGCAAGAACGCTACCCACTTCCCGCCTCAGTTCCCGGCCGCCTGTCCGTGGGTTACATCCGTCGGCGCAACAACGCACATCGCGCCAGAGAGGGCAGTGTACTTCTCCTCGGGCGGATTCTCAGATCTATGGGACCGTCCTTCGTACCAGGATGATGCTGTAACCGACTACCTGACCACACTGGGAGATCAGTGGTCCGGTCTATTCAATCCCAAGGGTCGTGCATTCCCCGATGTTGCCGCTCAGGGCCAGAACTACGCTATCTACGAGAAGGGACACCTTAGTTCCGTGGATGGAACGTCTTGTGCTGCACCTGCCTTCGCGGGTGTTATCGCCCTACTGAATGATGCCCTTATTCAAGCTGGCAAGCCCACTATGGGATTCTTGAACCCCTGGTTGTACTCAACTGGTCGCTCGGCTTTGAACGATATTACCGCTGGTGGTAGCACTGGCTGTGATGGCAATGCCCGGTTCGGTGGTGCGGCGAACGGTGGCCCTGTTGTTCCTTATGCTAGCTGGAATGCTACTAAGGGCTGGGATCCCGTTACTGGTCTTGGTACCCCCGACTTTACCAAGATGTTGGCTGCTGCTGGCGCCAACTAGGAGGTTGATTTTGATTCTGGGATGGAAATTGGTATCATGTTGCATGCATCAATGTTCTTTTTTTGGTAGCTGGTATGCATCGGCTATGCACATAATTTCTGTAGCTAGTTTTATATGAATATCGCAAATTTTGCATTAGTTTGACCTGTCTCTTGATTTCCGTCCTAGACCTGTATATAGTATACGTCAAGTGAAGCCAGAAAGCTTACGAGCCGAGGCTCTGCATCAAATCAAATCCTAATCAAAGAACCTCAATCCCACAAAGTCAGCTCCCCAAGTCTCGGAGACATCCGTATCAGCAGCATTAGCAACAACAACCTGATTATCACCGTCCACCCACCCGTCAAGCAAAAGCCCAAGCGTAGCCGTATCCCACCATCCCAAACCAGGACTATAGAGCTCGCTATGGTGCCCGGAAAGCGGGACCTCGAGTCTAATAGGGTCGCCCCCATTAACCGAGATAGTGATATTCCGCGAATTAGACCCCCAGTCCCACGAAGTCGAGAATGCAACATCGTTGTTGATGTAGTCTATCTCGATGTACTTTGCCTCTGTCGCATTGGCACTTGAGACTGTTGCTGGGATGGTAGCTGTTGCTGTACCTGTAGAGCTGATATAGCCGATCTTGTAGCCGACTGGGGCACAGCCACTGGTTCCACATTGTTCGATAACTGCGGATCCGGCTAAGGTAAAGTCTGTTTGGCCAGCGTAGTATGTCCCGGTTGGCGAATTGATGGTGATAGAGTCGATTGTCGTTGCGGATATAATGGTTATCGTGTTTGTTGATCCTGCTGTTAGGGAGAGGGTTGATGTGATGGTTTTGCTCGAGGCGGGCACCTTGATCGTTTGAGATGTTTTGTTTGTCGAGGTGCTAAGATCAATGGTTGTGGCCTTTGTTGGAGCCGTAGAGAATGATATCGTAACGGTATACTTTGAACTTGTCGTGTTGGCGTAGATGGACTCGAAGGTCGTCGTTGTGCTGCAGAGAGTCAGCATTTGTTTTTCAAAAGTAGACACTCCACTTACCCATCTGAAGATCCGAACAGACTGGTAGAATAAGTCCCAGCCGTAGTAGTATCCCCAAGCTCAAGTAACAATACACCGTGAGCCGCAACAGACCCCGAGTACGAAGTCTTCACACCCTCAGCTGACTTACCACCCCAAATATCCTTAACAGAACCCGCATACTGCAATCCAATATCCGGCAAATCCAATGTCAACTCCCTCTCCTCATCATTCCAGTTAATAACAGCCGCAACAAACCTGTCCCCAGAAAGTGGTCCACTCCAAACCTCATAGCCCTCGTCAGTCCACCTCCTCTTCAGTCCAGCACCAACACCAAGACTATCCTGGTTATAGCCGATAACATCCTCATTCATCAAGATCTCCAGGGAAGCCTCGCTAATAGAGGTATAATCATCCTTAAGAGCACCGCCAATAACAAGCGGACTTTTGATGATAGCCCACAGCGAGAAATGCGTCTGTTCCTCCGCAGTGGTAAATACATTGTTTCCCACCTCAAGCATATCAAGGTCGGGCCATTGACCCGGTCCAGTGTAGGGCTGATTGGGGACTGCCTGGTTCAGGATGCGAAAGATCGTTCGCCAGTCCGGGATGATGTCGTTGCCAATTCGCCAGGTGTTTCCTAGAGCGGGAGCCCAGAGGGCTGGGAAGTCGACGCCCCATTCGCAGATTTGGAACAGAACTGATCGGGACTGGGCATCCAACGCTTTGGTCATATTTGCGTATCGCAGACTGGGGGATGTGCTGGGAGTGTAATCTACGTTTGGGTAGTCGGTTGCTGCATCGGAATAGCAGTTGTCATCTAGAAATGTCAGAGAACCTTTATCATAATGGGGAGGGTCGATGGGAGCTACATTTTAGCGAATCGATGTTCCATGACATGAATGTTGCCGCGTCCTGAGCTTCATGATCTACAATAATGATTAGCCTGGAACACATGAATCCCTCAAGCACCTTGCAAACCTCAGAAGTAATACTCACATAAACTCCCCGCCTGGTCTTGTCCCTCACTACAAGTCTTGACCCCCGCATCCTCATAAACACCAAACAAAAGCCCCAAGCCATGCAGAAACTCGCCAAGAGCCGGGAATCCGCTTGGGAATAACGTCGCATCCCAAGTCAAAGACCCATTAGCCAACCGATCAGCGACTGTCCAGCCACAATCAGTGGTGACATATGTATATCCCAGATCTGCCAGACCAAGATCTACAAGAGCTTGCGCATTGGAGTGCACAATACTCTCGTTGGGATAACAGGAGTAATGGTTGTACGTATTCCACCTGCATACATTAGACCATGCGCCTATTCAATCAATATCTGAGTAAAGTGACGTACCCCATTGGTGGCGTTTTGGCAACTCCATTATCCGCTCGCCGGTGATGCGGATGTGGCGCCGCATCGATCAGGAAGGCTGAGAACAAGGATGCCTGAACAATAGTGCCGAGCATGACGAATGTGACATTTACACAGAATTTTCATCTTGAGCGATCGCAATGATGATGTTTAAATACTCAGTTCTTGGATTTACCCGATCGCGATGTTCGGGAATTTGCCTCATTAGGATGAGGAGAAGAGGAGAAGGAGCGCGATAATTGAACACCACCAAATTAGTTGGACACCACTCTATTTCTATATCCGGTAAGGTGCAGTAACTGTAATTCAGAAAAACCGCTATCTCAAGTATTGAAGTACATTGCATCACCTCGTTTACTACACGTCAATCTACGAGATGACGCTTCATTAGAGTCATAATGTATGTAATAAAAGATAACTTAATGGGTATCACTCTTTAAACCTTCACATTCCAGCGTAGTCTACAGAGTAACGTGAGCAAGTAAGTACTTGGGTATGTACTCAATAATATTACTCTCTGAACTTTGAATACCGCGCTACTTTGAATGCGGTTAGTGAGGGTGTTCAACTAATTTTGTGGTGTTCAATTAAAAAGCTCTGAGGAGATATGCAGGTTAAACTTCACTAACGCGACGATCCGGAAAATTCCATATAATTTTCGATTGGCTGTTCTTGCATCATTTTAAAGGTAAACCATTCATCAAATTAAAATAGGTATGAAGTACTGTTACATGGGAAATTTGTCATTGCAAAAAGAACCACTTCGGGTTCCACATCATCCGATGCGATCCACCTGACCACACCACTTCACCATACAGTCCACGGCATATCCCTGCATTTAAGCAAAGACACCCATCACCCCGGAGAACAAGACCATAGCAAAAACACCTAGTCCCATAGTCGAAACAGGCTGTCCAGCAGCTGCGTTCTTAGTCGACGTAGTCGTCGAAGTAGTGGTTCCGGTCGTTGTGCTCGTCTCAGAAGCAGTGGTAGTAGCCTTGGCAGTCGCAGTCGCATTCAGGTTATCATTGCAGAAGACATCACGGTAGTTGTTTCCCGTTGTCTGGAGACAGTCGAGGAGCTTCTCGACAGTCTGCTCTTGGGCGAGACAGTAGATTCCGCAGTCGTTGTCGTATTTCACGGGGTTGTTGCCTTTGCAGCAGGTATCGAAGACAGAGGTCATGTTGCCTGAAATGACGGCGGCGCAAGCTGCGTCTGTTGTTGGGAGTTGGTAGACATTTCCTGTGCAGGCGGTGGTTGCGGAAGCGACGGAGGAGGTAGTTGTTGTGGACATGTTGGCTGAGCTGATTTGTGTGGGGATTGTTTGAGTTGAGTTTGACTGAAGAGTTGGAAGAGGGTTGGAGAGGACAAGTGGAGTTTAAATGGCCGGAGGGAGGAGTCAAGGATATAAAGGGTTCTATGAAAGCAGAACCAGATAAATTGAACAAGGAACAAGGTAAGACAAACCGATGTATCATCATGGAACTTGACCACACAGACTGCTTCTGTGGGGAACGGACCCACCGTGCACAACTATACATAGCACTAACCAAGAAAACCATTTGCTAATGTCTTGGCGTTAGGCATCTGGAATAAATCATTTCGACACATCAGCTCCAATTGGAATTTGGTGAAAAGTTTTGCGACGAATCAACTGCAAGGTGAGCGTTGTTGCAGATCACATAAATAGTTACAAGCCACACTGCGCTAAGCCAATAAGAATGGAGATCATATTCGATAATCATAATGCGACCGGGTGATCGATCATATCTGCACAACTGCCGATGCACATGTACTAAGATATATAGTTAAATAAAGGGTATCTTCACAGCACCTCCTTGCTCGACGCAAAGTTACTGTGTGGTATCGGTGTGAGTCTCAGGGGCCTGAGTTGTGGTCTCAACGACCTTTTCACTGTGGGAGGCCTGGAAATCCTCCTTTTCCATACCGGAGTGGCCTTCAACGCCGACCAGAGCGAGAAGACCAATCTCGCTTTCAATGCGATGCTTGCGCTCGGCATCTGCGGCGGCCAGACCAGTTGAACCGAAGATCTCGTCCATCTCTTCCAGCGTACGGCCCCGGGTCTCGGGGACAAAGAAAATCACGTATAGAATACCGACCACCGTGACGCATCCAAAGAAGATGAATGTACCGAGGGTTGAAGCCTTGACGAAGGGAGAAGTAGCGGTAGCGACCGCGAAGTTGTTCAACTGGGACAATTAGTTAGACATGCAAGCAGTGTAGTAGCGAGAAAAAGACCTACCCAGTTGCTGCTACCACCAATACTAACACCCTTAGCACGCATACTCAATGGGAAGACCTCGGAAGTAACAATCCATGCAACGGGACCTGAGGTCGTTAGTTATAAATCTTAGACGCGGACCGGCGGAACATACCCCAAGAGTAAGCAAAGTTGATCACAAAGATCCACACAAAGACGATGGCAGTCCATCCAGCAGCCCGGTTCTCCAGCCATTTGCCTTGGTAACCGCCAATGATGCCGGCAACGATGAAGTGGCAGCTAGCCATACCCACAGCACCGGCAATGAGAATTTTCTTGCGACCGATTTGATCCACCCAGAGCACGGCAGGAATGGTAAAAACGAACTCGACAATGCCGACGACACCGGTAGCGAGGAGGGTGGTGGTGTTTCCGGGTAGCTGCATATCCTCGAAGATGTATGGGCTGGAAGATGTCAGTCACGTTCAACCAAAAGAACGATGATACTCACGCGTAGTAGTTGATAGCATTAATACCGTTCCACTGCTGGAACACCATGATCATACACTGAAAACTTCAAGTCAGTATTGGGATTGGGATCCACAGGGAGGAACAAAACACATACAGCAACAGATGTCCGCTTGAAGAGAGACTTGTTCGTGATGAGTGACATGTAATCATTCAGACCCATCTTGAAATTGCTCTTGAAAGATCCATCTTGCAAATGTGGGTACTTCTCCGCGGCTGTTTCCCTTTCAAACATGTACAGACTCTTGATTTCGAGGTGCTCAATCCGTACAAGCAGATCGTCGGTAGTGGTTCCACGTAGACGGGCCAAAGTCTGCAGGCACTCCTCCTCGCGACCGGTATTCATGAGGTGACGCGGGGATTGGGGCATGAAGAGTATCATTCCGGCGGCGAGGATGAGAGCAGGCAGAATCTGAATACAGATGGGAATTAACCAGGCTGCATCCGATTGACCTGCTCCCGTTCCTCCGATGTAGTTTGTTCCGTATCCGATCTGTCAAAGTTAGACTGAGAAAATTTAGCCATAAACGTCGAAGCTTACCCAGAAGGACACCATGATACCGAATGTAATAGCCAGTTGCTGCACGGCGACGAGGGATCCACGAATTTCAGGAGGTGCCTGCTTTTGTTAGCTTGATATCCACCCTTCCAATCCCGCGTTGGACGTACCAGCTCAGCGTTGTACAGTGGCACCACCATACTCAAACTACCAACACCCAGACCAGTGACGAATCTACCAGCAAAGACATAGTCCTTGTTTTGTGTGCACGCCTGCACAATCACACCGACACAGAAGACAGCCACGGCAACCAGCACAGTCAGACGGCGACCGAGTTTATCGGCCAAGTAACCATTGGCGAGTGTTCCCACCCACGCACCGAGTTCGAGAACTGACGTCAACATACCCTGCTCGATACTTGTTTGGGCGGCATATCCATTCGTCTGGATATGTTAGTCACGTCAACATAGAGCTCGGAGGACTTCACATACCGCGTCCTGGAAGGACTTCATGGTCAAAACCTGTGCGAACATTCCCTGGTTGTCTGTTCCGGTCAGCGTCATCACCATCTCTGCTTGTCGATCAACTTACATCCATACACGAAACCACCCAGCGACGCGAATAGTCCAATCAAGGAAGTTTTCTTATTACTGATCAAACCCAAGATTCCACCTTTACCAGCGAGCTCGGCACGCTTGGCCGAAATGGCCGTCTCACCAGGAAGAGGACCCATGATGGCAGATGATCTGACAACAAACTGAGCAAAAGTGAATGACCTATGTCGATAGGTGATAGATACACGACGAAAAGACCGACGCGTCAAAGTCGGGGATCAACGCTATTTAATGACATCCACGGCCTGTCGGCAAGCTCCAGACCGGTTGGATTTCCCCGGCACTTTACCCCCATGGGGCCATCCATCCTACGTCGTACATGGACCATGGTCTGAACCCATTCCCCACCGAGTCGGATGTTAGCCGGGTCGGGTATGGAATTAGGAAAAGATCGGTGCCGTGTCAGTGGCTGCGGGTGTGGCATCGCTAATTTATCCGGTTAAACTTTGGATAAATGCGATGGTCACAGTAGTAAAGGGTGTGGCGTGTTCACGCTTGGCAATAATTAATTGTGCTGGTTCCATGAACATTTGAAATAGCACAAATTCAAGCTTGACCGCGGTGCTCTGGTGTGTTTTTTGGGTGTGATTTCAATCGACTCGACTCGAGGCCGGGGCTAAATGTACCCCTAATGCGTGCGCGGAGAGACCGAGATGCGATCTTATTGGCTCTGCTGATCCACTGACTCCGCAGTCAAACCCCCTGGGGACCCCGCCTTTCGTGCAAACCTGCTTTACAGAGGGTGATTTTGAAAACCGGGCGATTCGAATGCGATTCTCCATAGGGAGTCGGAACTTTCGACTGGAGAATGGGAATCCCTTCCGCCAATGCCTCGACAAACGAATACGGAGACCAGCATCAACCTAGCCGGCACCCGAACCCCACACTAAACAAATGAAGCTAGTGCCGTACAGCAAGTCAACATCTGCCCACATCCCATCAATAAATCCCGCGGGTGAACGCACTAATTTAGCCTGTTGACTGTCTTCCCTGCAGACACGCCACCACGCCTCACCCGTCGCCCTAGGGGCCTAATTTACTCGGCTTCTCGCGGCAAGGATTCCAGCCGAAATGCCTGATCACCGGAAAATATCGCCGTTTGACGGCAGTCGAGTTAGCCCGATCTGGTCTTGTCTGGATAAATGCTTGGTTTTGGAACTTGGTTCTGCCTTTCCGGGGTATTAGCCGTTGTCTGTCTTCCCCATTCCCCGGATGTGAACCAAGCCGGATATGCGGGCGCTGGGGCCGTTTCGGGATTTTTCTCGGACATTGGTCGGTTTGATTTGTTTGGTATTGATCGTCGTTTCGGGAGGGTTGCAGCGCAAGTCGGCGAATTCCCTGGAACATTCGGCGAAAAGGTAGAGTAGACGCGGGGTTTGAGCGTGGGCATTCTTCTACCGATGTTTACCCGTTCAAAGGCCGATTCTGGACCTTGGACTGATCTCCATTGCATCTACGTGTCATGACTGGTCTACTATACTCCAGGTCTTGCGGCTTACAGCTTCGGGAATCCCGATTTGAATCCCGGGGATGAATTATGTGCCGGGTCATCTCGAACATCCCGTGTTCGCGTTCCTGGAAGCCTACAGAATCACGGTACCTCCGATCCGCCCGCCGACACTAGCGCGAAGAAACATGGCTTGGTCAATGCGGTGATATCAGTGGCGCTGATCCTATATCGTAGCGAATCTAGATTTAGAATGGTCACAGACGCGATTCCGAATGGTCCCTCAGCCCATTGTGAGTTCAGGCCTCGGCCTCGGTCACTGATATTGTCTAGTACAAGGCGGCTCGGGGATTCTAAACATGGCCACAGTAGTTATGGATCGGTCTTGGAGCGATGCGTAGCTCCGCTATCTGGGGTACATATACCTATAGGAATACACAGGAAGTACTTTCTTACTGATCGTCACGGATTACAGATACGGTCTCTTAAATAGTAACGTCCGTAGATATGAAGTACGTATCTGGGAGAACTTTGATTCCAGGTAAAGCAATTTTTTTTACGACCGTCCACTAGACGAGAAAAAATCAACCAACGCACTATCGATAGAAAAATCTAAACCTTCTTCCCATTTCCCTTCTCCCCAACAAATTTCCGAATCTCCTTAGCAAGTCGATCCCTCGCCCGCTTATCATCCCGATCCATCTCCCCATTGAACAACTTCGGCAAAGCACGCAAAGAATTTGCATGGTCAGCCGCAAACTCCGGACCCTGCAATCCAAGTTCCCGGGCATACTCAATCGCAAACTGCAGAATTCCCAGTCCAACGCCATTCCCGCGATACTTCTGTAGAACAGTCCAGGCCCGAATAACCACCTTCTCTGGCCGTAAGATAGATTCCAGATGGGCAGGATGATAGTACCTATCTGAGTCAACGTCGGGTTCGGAATCATACTCGTCCCGAGGAACGGTAACCACTGAATCGGTGTCTACGGGCACAACACGGATGACCAACGTAGCGATGACACGTCCGTTGAAGCGTGACACAAAGACTTTATCCTGCATCCACCCCTCTTCCAAACTTTCCTTCTGCACATCGATTTCAAGTCCGGCACTGAGACCAGCACCAGAAATAGCGCTGGCACTGTATTCCTCCCATGCCTTCCCCATATCACAAACACCCCCAAGAGACTGTCTCAGAGCATCCTTCTTCTTTCCATCCCTTTTCAGCGCACACCAAGTCAAAGCCTTCTCAGCATGACCACCAGAAACCCGAAACCAGACACCCTCACATAAAGTCCACCTCAGCGGCGACCAGCCATCATCATTATCCGCGCGTAAGTCCCCATCAAAATTGGAAGCCCACTTACTCCCAAAAAGCCAAGACCACCGCCCCACACGCTCCGCTTCATCGAGGTAACCACCCGTCCACATCTTTATCCCGCTCAACGTGGCGATTACGAAGCAGATCCAGAGGAGTAGGATCATAATCCAGTCTGCGGATGTGTGCCAGAGGATACGGTAGAGGTATTCGAAGACGATGACGAGGATGGCCCAGTAGAAACCGCTGTGGAGGATAGACTTTGCGGATATCTGGCGTTGTTGCGCGATCGAGTCAGCGATTAGGTGGAGGGAGGTCATCAGGTCTTGATCGGTTGTTGCAGGGGTTGTTTCGAGGATGCCTTCTTCTGCTGGGTTTTCCCTTCGTTCGGAGGTTGGTTCTGGGGTTGAGCTTCGGAGATCTTCTAGATTTGAAGATGAGGATGTGTCTGATGGTGGTGCGGTCGAGACGAGTGTTGGATCTCTAGGAAGTGGTGATGGCGGCACAGGAATTTCGTTGATTGAGGTATTACTTGCTGCGGAGTTCGAATTTGAGCTTGAGCTTGCAGTTGAGGTTGGGGAAGGGGTTGGTGAATCGTAAGGCGCCTCAAAGGTTGCCATCGTAGGACTTGAGTTGGGTTCCTGCACAATCAATTCAATCGCGAGATCGTCGCCTGTAGATGTGCTCTTATCTGTAGTATTAGTCTCTGGTGAAGTATTGTCCTGCACGCTATGATTTGAACTCCTGGCTTCTAGGCACTCGATGCCTGGAGTGCTATTCTCTGGCGCACTATTGTCCGGAGGGTGGCTTTCTTGATCGCCGATGACTGGAGCAGTGATGTCCAAAGCGCTATCGTCTGCAATGACGTTGTCTAATGGGATATCGTATGGCACGCTGACTTTTGGGTCATTGGCTTTTGGGTTGTCGATTTCTGGGATATCTGTGTCTGCAGTGCCGTTCTGTTCTGCGCAATCGTCCGGATGGCTATTTTCTGGGGCAGGAGTTTCTGGAGTATTGTTCTCATCTGGGTTGCCGGGCGCTGTGTAGTCCGTAGTATCGCTGTGATGAGCGTCGTCGGCATCAAGCAGTACAGACAACTCCTCAGATACCCCCTCCACGAACGCAGAGCTACTGTCCTTCTCAGTAACCCTCCACTCAAAAGTGCATTTCATGATCGCCGATCCGTGCTTCAAGTTGCTATGTCGAAAGCGACTCTCCAGCAGAGTGTAGTGTATTTATCAGTCGCGCAGAAGCTCAGCTGTGTCAGCGCAAGACGTGTCAGACATTGTCTTTTTCTTTGTTTGGAATGGAATCACAACGAAGGTAGAGAACGCAAAGATCCAAGATCCAAGCTGACTCACAATCTAACCAAGTACTCAGTCAGGAAGTCCCTGCAAAACCAAAGAAAGAAAATGATGACAAAGAAAAAGAAATAGAATCCGATCAGATTGAAGAGGAGGACGCTTGATTCGGTGGGTGCCTGCAGGTCGTCAGACATGATTGTCGATAGGAGTGAAAACTTTGAATAGGTGATTGACACATGTGTTCAGGTTATTCGGCTTTAACTCATAGGATTTGGCAGAAATTGAGAATCCATGGTTGCTGGCAGGAGTGTTTGATGGTTGTCCTGATACAGAATCGGACTCTAGCTCATTCTTCTTTCTAGCTTACGTTTAGCATCTTTATCACTGGCTTAGGATATAATCTACATATTCTCTAGGTCGGGATATTGAAGTTGCAGAAATCCTTAATATCAATCTGGGGTGGTATTGTCTCGTGTCATGAACCTTACAACAGATGCAGGTATCCGATTCGCCAAGGAAGAGACAAAGGGCTTTACCCAAAACACCAGTAATAATTAAAAGAAGCAATGTTATTAGCTATTAAGCTAGAAGCCATAAGTAAGTAGTGATGCTAGCTTCTAAACTCTGACTGGAGCGATAAAACATAAATCAAAAACAGCTCGGGAAACAAAATAGAAAGTAAGAGGCAAAAGATGAAAAAGAAACTTCTTCCGCGGCACAAACGGCAACTCTGTTCTGTCCATTGAGTGTAAGCTCATTCCCCGGGGTTGTCGTAAGACACGACTAATTTCCCTGAGGAGTGACGCCAGACACAGCAATCATATCAGGCTTCTTACGGCTAGATTCCTCGGATGCATGATGGTGGGTAACACCGTCATCCACAATTTCCTCTCCGGCAAGGCTCTCCAGAGTGCGTCGCTTGGTCTCGGGAATAAGTAGAGTTGTAAAGACGCCACACAGCATGAAGAGTGCGAATATCTGCATGACATGATTGAGCCAAGGGCTGTTGGAAGTTCCCTTGGGAGCACCTTTGTTGACGAGGGGCCCAAACACGCACTGTGCGATGATTGCACCGATCTTGCCAGTCGCGGCACTGATGCCGTGGGAGGTAGAACGGTACCGGGTAGGGAAGCATTCTCCAGGCACAATGAAGGTGGTCGCGTTGGGACCGAAGTTGAAGAAGAACTGTGCGAGCACGTAGAGAGCGAGCAGACCATTATGCGAGTTCTTCAGAGGGTGATAGGCAAAACCGATGATGATGAATAGGATCGTAAGCATAATGAAACCAAGCAACTGAATTGGCTTTCGGCCGATCGTGTCAACGGTTGCAACAGTCACCCAGTAACCCGGGATGGCACCGGCACAGATGAGGATCAGGTTACCGACGGCGTTGCGGTAGAACACCTGGTAAACATCGTGTCCGCCTGTCCATCCGATAGCACCCAGAATAACGGAGTTGTTCAAGCCGAGGCCGTAGAAAGCTAAGGAATTGGTTAGTTAGTATCAAAATATTAGAAGCAGATCAACGTACCAACATCGAGAAAGAACCACGATCCAGCCGTGCCGAGAAGGACCTTTCCGTTCTTCCAAGTCCCAAAATGGTTGTACCAATCTGCGAATGTCGCTTTGGGAACCATGGCTTCGGTATTTTCATTGCGAAGTAGGGCGATGCGGCGAATTTCATCCGGGTGGCCCTCACTCTCTCCTTTCATGTAGGCACGGATATCAGAGTCAGCCTTGAGAATGTCGCGGTCGACATCGAAGGTGTAACGAGGGGTCTCGGGGATGGTGAGTCGAAAGTAGAGGGCTGCACACGCAGGCACGGCACCCAGTCCAATGACAGTACGCCACATTTTGTCAACGGCGAGTTGACACACTCCCGTGCAGTGGGCAACATCCTTTGCAGTTTCAAGAGATTCTTTGAAGGCGGCGGTGACGATCAAGGCGATAATTGCGGCAGCAAACTGCCCGATGCCTTGCATGGCAAAGACAGCTCCCATCATCGCACCACGCCATTTGGTGGTAGCAAACCTATTCTGTCAGCAAGTCAGAGCCAATGGGTGGTCAAGGAAGTTCACTTACTCAGAAGTAATGATAGAAGAGAGCGGATAATCTCCTCCGATGCCAATTCCCATGATGACCCGCCAGAAGATCAACAGACCAGTGATGGAGATGGAGCGGGAGTCAGACGCGAGGGCCTGAGCCAGGGTAGCAAGGATGATGATCATGAGCTCGAAACCGTACATGCGCTTGCGACCAATACGATCAGCAAGCCAGCCGAAGAAGAGCTGACCAATGACGGTACCACCGGAGGTTGCGACTTTGATGGCGGTATCAGAGCTGGAGGGGATCTTGCCAGGGTTGGACTTGGCTGTCTGCCAGTAGACAACACCAAGCATGCTGACACAAAGGTTGATGGCAAAGATATCATAGGAATCAGTGAAAAAGCCCACACCGGCAACGACCACAGCGCGAACATGGTGCCATCCGAACTTGGCGTTGTCGATCTTGGCCAGGGCACGTCGGCGCGCTTCCTTGGGGTCGCTCACATACGAAGACTCACTGCCATCGTGAATAGCCCTTTCCTCATCGTGAATGGGAGGAAGGCTGTTGAGGGGAACAAGAGGAACCTCTTGCGTGGACGCCATCTTGACTGAGGGTAAACAGGAAAAGTTAAGGTATGAGGCCCTTGAAAGTGAGAAGGGTGGAGAGGGGAAGGAGAAGAGAAGAAAAGGAAAGGAAGATGGAATAAACCGTTGGCGTAAACACGGAAGGTAAAACTCGTGGGGATTGTTACACTTGTCCCATGTGGAAAAGGGCCCCATACCAGTGTATAGTAGATCACACTGTCAACCATGTATTACGCTGACCCTATCCAGGCACCGCTGCCTATTTAATCCGACCAATGAGAAGCATTTTCGAAAGCACATGGCATTCAAAGTGAAGTCGCTCCTTCCCCAGATCATGATCTCCCTTTCCCGAAAAGGGAAATGACGGGCGTGATGATGCGCTCTTGCCTCAACACCCTTTGAGCACCACCGACCCTCCGCTCTACTTCCATTACTTGATGGTTCAAATCTAGGCTGCTCTATCTGTACCTTGCATTTATAAAATTGCATAACATGAATTACAAGCATGCTGGTAATGGTGATTTAACGCCTAGATCCCATCCGTAATATGACTTGCTGGGAGGACAGTGCATGGTACCTAATCCCATCAAACTTCAACGGGAGTGTCCAAACTACACTATTCCCAAAAATCGCACCCTCATTGTGAGCCATGGTAGTTTCACCAGTTCTCCAGTCGATGTAATCCCGACATCACCTTGACTTCGGCCACCCTAGCCACTCCCGAGCCACCTGTGGCAACATCTCATTACATATATCCGACGTTGACCATGCACTTGGTGGAATCGAAGCATTTAACATAGGACCTTAAATTTCGAGCGAAATATGAATTAGGAAGTCATCGAGTCCAATTCAATGTCAAGTTAGCGGTGCAATCCGAGGAACTGTAGAATTCTGACGCCGAAAATATTGAGTTTAGGCATGATATCGGAGGCCCAAAGGGACAATTTCAGAAATGACAGTCAAAACATTGGCACTGAATATACGTGAAAGCCAATCTTGAAGATGGCATTAGAATAATGAGCCGCTATTCATTTATCTCTGGCAACGAAGAAGCTAAATTGTATAAAATGCATGATCTACTGCAGCTAGCTATACGTAAGTGGCTTAGTATCTATGGAAAAATACAGAGATGGAAACAGCAGATTCGAGAATTTATCTAGCAAGTACCCGGTGTGAGATCATGATGGTCTGACTATATGCCATCGGCTTCTTCCACATGTTAAGTTAGCAGTCTCAAACCAACCATTTCCAGATGATGCCTAATAAAGCGCTCCACAACTGACTAGATGATCTTGATAATAGAAATTGGCAAGAAACCCTGGATTTACGAGCTCTATGTCTGCTAGTGTTTGACGCTTCGTGTTTTTCGTGAATCCCTGGCCATAATCAGCTGTATAGGAAAGTGACTCTTCAAGTGGCTTGGAGATGCATAGATAGCGGGCAACTTCTCTTGATTCTTAGACTGCTCTAAAGGTGAGACTGTGTAGAAAGGTGAGCAACGCTATGGCTCTCACTTCACGAGCATCCTTTACACGCGTTCATCCTCTCATCTGCTCTCACATCTATTTGTCTTCCACCTCTGTCTATTCACTATTTTCCACCTCTGCCCATTCGCTACCACAACAACCTCTGCCAACCACAACATCCCTTACCCACCAATATCCTCCACCTACTACACAATTCCCTACCTACAATAGAATCACCCTGTCTGTCAGCTCCCTGACCACAATATCGTCTACCGCAACATTACCTCCGTGACCTCGTTGGCCATACAATCAACTTCAATAGCATCGTTTACCATACAATCCTAAATCACAACATCATATTTCACCATGACTCGCCCCATGCGTACCTGCCGAGACCCAAGAAAGGCTTTTGGCCAAGCCAAGACCTTAGGCTCACCTATTCCTCGCACTCAGTCCTACAACCTTGTAGCGTGCACATCCTATGATGCCCAGGCAGATGGGTGGATCTTTTCAGACTTCATGGCGGCCTGCATGCTGCTGAAAGACCGTAACGTCAATGGAGATTTCTACTCTTGTTTCCCAGTTAAGGAACATTTCAATTTCCTTGCCAGCCAGCCCACTGCCATGAACAGCATCAAATTCGGGTACTTTGGAAACAAGCGGGCTGATGCCCTTTACGAATACACAAGGGACCAGTTCCACAAAGGAGACATCTGGTGGTCCCCGGTTCGGCGAGAGGAGATCCGTCGGCGTATCGAGAATTGGGTGAGCCAGAAAGCTAAGGTTGCTGAGCGCGGTGATGTTGTAAACATCATTTTACTCGGACATGGTGATCCGAAGCGTGGGCTGGACAGCGGTGGTGACTTCCTTCATCACGAGGTACTTGCCCAACAAACTGCCCATTTCCGCTCCGCTGTGCAGGTCAACTTTATTCTGGACTTCTGTTACTCTGGGGTTTTTAAGAACGCTCTCCAGGCTTTGGGTAGACGTGAATGCCATGTTTCTACCTCTGCTGATGCCGACAATCAGAGTTGGAGCCATAATCAAAGTGGGAGTGGCCGCTACCGAAATGGAAGGTTTATGACAGCTCTCGTGGAGAGCTTCACTACTGCCCCACAAATCACCATTCAGGACCTGGAAACTTACATTTACAATCGACTTACTTGCAACCGCTCACCGCAAGCCCCCCTTTCCGCCCCTCAGTTTTATTCTGGCAACAGTGTCAGATCAACGGACTCTGTGAAAGGTCTTTTTTTCAGAGATATGGTCAAACTTTCATCTCACGGTCGCTTCTCCGCTGCTCACCGCAATAGAGTTGAGTGGCCGACAACTAATCAAGCAATCCGACGCAGACTTGGAAACACTGCTGGACTTCACTTCAAGAAGCCGCTTACAGCGGTGAGCAAGGTCGTCAAAGACGAGATCGAACTTTGCGATGTCAAGTTTGGGTTTCCTCCTGACATGGGGGTTTACAGTCAGATTTCCAGCGCCGCGCCCGATTGGCGGGGCCTGATCCGCAACCTCTACTGGAGAGCCCGCCGCCAGTCTACTATCTGGAATATCTACTTGCTGCTTTTCGAGCGTGGATTCATCGATTTGAACGCTCTCGTCACCCCCATCGAGCTTTTCTCGATCTCCAAAAAAACCGGTACCGTCGCTTACATACTCGGGTGCTTTTCGAACGTTTCCCACGATGTCACTCTGATATCAAAGAGAAAGATTGCATTGCAGGGTACTGGATGGAGAGCAGATATTGAATGGTGAGTTTGCCCTGCTATTTATAGCTCACTCTAATATCGGTTTGCTAATTCTGTCCTTGTATAGGCTTGCGACTATCATTGTCAGAGGCGGCCGCAACTATCTTGAGCTCTTCCAAACGATTATCGACAGCGGCCACCTTGGAACGATTGATGCATGCGGGTCGATTGCACTCAAATCACTACATCTGGATCTCGACCAACACCACAACCTCCAGGAGCGCAAGGCAACATGGACCCCAGACGGAAACATCAGGCCAAATAAGAATGTGTTTGGGTTCTGGCTTCCTCACGGGTTAAGCGTTCAGGAAGCAAGACATTTGACGAACAGTGGACATGGGGATTGTCTCGTTCGGTTTGAAGAGATTGAGCGGATCTTCTACGAGACCGAGGGCATTGATGAAGCGTCGCTATCAGATGGATCTAGTGAGGAAGTGATTAACACGGAGGCGACCATCGACAACCTGGAGGATACTCCCAGCGACTTCATCAGTGCTTGTTTGGCTTCTGAGGATGATATAATCCCTTCGTGCTTTCATGAATTGATGTGATGGACGTGCACAAGAGATCGATCATTGCGGAAGTTGTATTGCTTGAATCATACCAGGGCATGTATTAGGCGTTAAGCAGGGCTTTTTTTCATTCAAATTGAAAATTTCAAAAACAATTCTACCATATCTGAGCCTGGCTGCACTCATGTAGATCCTAAGGAGGCTGCAAACTGCACCCACCTCGCCGTCGCTATCGCTGCCCCACGCTGAAGGTTTGGAGCCTCGCCGTTAGAGTTGTCAGCAAGGACATCTGATATGAATGGTGAACAAAAACGCCCAGTGAGGCTCTTTGCCTGATTACGAAGTTTTGCCTTAGCGTGTAATGTGGTGCAGGAGCTGATGTTTGAAGCCGATTTCTATTCCTGCAAAGTTGTTGCTGTTAGCCTTCAAATTTTAGGGTGCTGTCTGGCTAATCCTCTTACAATTGGCATACAAGACGACGTAAAGGCGACGGATAAGCTATCAGAACCACACAAAGCAAGTGGGGCAGAAACAGGTCAAGTTTAGTAAAAGGAAGAGAAAAGAAAGGAAAGGAAATGAATCATCAAATAAAAGCTTTGTGGCTGCTACCGGATGCGCTTTTCCAATCGAATCCTGAGATAAACATATCCATCAACTTCTGGTCCATATTGTTACACGTTTAAGTTGTGGGTTTGAATGCGCAGAGGCTGAAGGTTCAAAACTAGGATCCCAACGGGAGGCTGTTCAATCTGCCTGAATGCCTCTTCGATCTTGATTCCCCTTTGGAAGCAGCGGTCCAACCTCTCGTTGCGCACGTCCATCATATCAGTCAGGCCATGGGGAAGCCAAAAGGCGAAAGTATTCCTCGAAGGCGGGACTTTTCCATCCTGACTCATTGGTCCTTCCCGCTCACGGATATCCTGGTGGAGCTCAAATTCTGGATCTTTAGATCGGCACTTGAAACATTGATCCTTGTCCAGTTTCCCGAGGACTTTACTTTGTGTGATTGCATCGACCACATCTCTCAAGTTCAAGGCGCTACGGACAATGACGGTTGCAAGCCTATCATATCAAAGATGTGAGTGAGTTGCATGGAAGGAACATCTGTAGTGACCGGATCATTACATACCAATCCCTATCAGTGGTCCATTCACCTGACTGAGAGGGGATTTTATTTTGGGATTCCTCCTGGGACTGATCAAGATAAAATTGGTAGCAGCTGAGGATTCGGGAGACAGCAAATGTGGCTATGGTCGGCGTATATAAGTCCATGGGGTATGTCAGTGCCGAAGCACTGACAAGGTCCTCTCTGAGGAGGCGGAGAAAGATCTCCCACATTGCAGCTTGCCGAAAGGATCTCCAGTACAGGTTGTTCAAGATCATTCTCCAGTCCGTATCTTCGAAGAATAGTTGGTCAAATATTTCTATGTCGGGAGGATAGCCCAGGTCAAGGTTGCACAACCTCCCCTCAGTCTTTGCCACGGCCTGAGCTGATGGAGTAACATCCTGGTCACGAGCTGCCAGAGATTGTGCAAGTGTCTCCTTGACGATCATGTTAGCTTCTTGCCAGTTGATGCTGCCAAGCGGTGTGGGTGGGGTATCTAGTGCTTGTTTCGGCCCTAAACTGTGCTCATCATATTGGTCACTCGGGGTTTCGCCCAGTGTTAACTGGTCCAGTGGCATAATCATGGGGTCAAGGCCAGACTGCAGAACCCTTCCAGTGAATATGAAGCCTCGTGGTCAAGTTTCGGCGGTGAAATATGGGGTTCCGTTGTCGGAAACGGTCCAAGGGTCTGCCTAGTGAGGTTTGGATTTGATGAGTGAATGGGTGGTAAACCAGGTGAGCTGGTCAACATATCTCACCTAGCTTGACTTGGACCTCGGTAAATCGGAGATGTGAAAGTAGGTTAGGCCTGTGATTTGAGAGACGAAAAGGCGAATGCCGATAGAACTTTCATGGCGCCGGTATGGAGGTCGGATTCCAGGAAGGAACACAAGTATGTACCTAGGAGGGATGGGGAACTCAAGACCTGAGAATTGTATAACGAGGCTCTCGTGTGTCTTTTATGGCAGTGTATAAGTTGATGATAGCCAAAATCCTGGCATGCACATAGCACACGCAAACACACGCGTCAATATATATTCACTAGTGCACGTGGCCCGGATAACCCTTATTGCCTGTGGTCGGAATGGGCCAGAACCAAACTATTCCCAGAGCTACCTTATCATGAACCACGGTAATCTTACCAGTTTGCCAGTCGATGTAATCCCGACATCACCTCGACGTCGGTCACCTTAGCCACCCCCGAGCCACTCGTGGCGATATCAAACTCTATATATACTCTGCTCACCACACGCTTGATGAAATCGGGGAAGTGGGGGTATTCAACATAAGGCGTTAAAATCACAACCGAACTACAAAACAAATTAAAAAAAAAAGCAAGTCCAATCAAAAGTTCAAATTACAGCAGAAATATCTTAAGATATGCATCATGGGTCCACGAAGTGACAGTCCTGCAAGCCAGTTTCACGGCTCCCCAGCGTGAGTATCCGGCTCCAGTTGAATGCAGAACTTTGGGATCATCTGTTAACTAATGATATCAAAAGGGCGCTCCATCCTCACACCCTGATCCGAGTGCCGAAATCAGAACAAGATACTGATCATTTCGATTCGCCAAGTCTCGAAGAGCAAAGTCTCAATGATAGCATGCGTGGTCTGAGCTTGGTTGGTCTCCAGAACCTGAATCCGACCGTCGTCGATACATACAGAATCGCTATCCTGGAGACAGTTGGTTTTTGATCTTAGCAACGGGTCTGTTGAGTGAGGCCAATACAGAATGGCTCGGACTACACCAACCTTGGATAAGATTGACATGACATGATGTATATACTTACACGATCGTTATGACAGTTATGAATTAAATTCGCTCTTTAAAATCAAGTTTGGGACCAAAGGTATACAGCCAACAAGGTTTAGAACACATCTATAATCTATGTCCAATCTAGTCTATGTAGCTATTGACTGACCTGATCGATCAGCGCAGCATTAGTCGTAGCAAGAAACCTATAATACAAGAAGGTCATCTTTGAGGTTGGATAAGTCCCCGTCGATCCCTAGAGTCCGCGCTTCATCTTCCAACGCATAATAAGGGTAGCGACGGGGTAGAATGCCAGCGAGACAACGATCCAAGCGAATAGAACTCCAAAGTCCAATCCAATGCGCGAGTGCGTGCCGAACAAAATAGTGCGCAAAGCCTCGACAACTATCACAGAGTCAGTATACCACGGATCAGAGAACATCTTTGCGAAAGAAACTTACTCCGATGCAACGGCCAAGCATAACCCCATCGAAAGAAATCAGAGGCCAAATCCAAGGAATAGAAGCCCGTTGCCACATTCGTGATAACCCAAAAAATGAGGAAGAATGAACTCCACGGGAAACCGAGAACCATGGCCATATTCTCACAAGGGAATCCCAATGCCGCCATCCCCACCCAATTCAGCATCCAGAACACGACAAACGAGCCTTGGCCATACGCATTCGCATTATTAGCAGATAGCGTATCCGGCGCAGGCGAATTGGAAAATGGAATCTGGAAAGCAAGGGAGACAAGCGAGTAAAACAATGACAAGAAGAAATAAGCCGTGAAACTGCAGCATGCGCGCCAAATAAGCCAGTGTGGAACCTTCAGAGGCGGGTGGCCATCCGGCTTCATGAGTTGAGCATGAATAGGCATCAAGAAAGGGAAGTTGAAGAACGAGATAATAATCAGGTAGATCAATCCGATTGACACAGCTGGTGCAGCGACAGCCGGCGTGAAAGGTCGGAGATCGATATTCGTGAATCCGATGCCCGGGTTTATCGCTTGTGGGGGAACGGTGGATAGATTGGTGGATGAGGAGACTAGTTCGCGGACCCACTGTGGGCCGAAGTTAGTCTGGATCAGGGTCTGGAGGATGGCCAGGTCGGGCAGGACGTAGGTGTAGTAGGTATTTTCGTCTCTGGCGGAGATGATGACTGTTTGGATTGTGCCGGCGGGGTCGTAGGTTGTGTTGTCATTGTTGATCGCTGCGCGCAGTAGGAATGTTGCGTTTGGATTGATTATAACTGCGGCGTAGGCGTGTTCATCATAGACTGCTTGGCGGACCTCCCAGGGGTCGTAATTGAACTCTGCGGCTGATTTGAAGTGATAGCCTAAGTGCAGGCTGGAGGAAGCTTCATATTGCTTGGTTGTGTTAATGACGGCTGGACCGACGATTGTGTCGTTGGTGACGTATGGTTCGACTTGGCCATCGAAGTCGACAACCCAAACATGGAGATTGGGGAATTTCGTTTCGGTGAGGAACTGGGAGCCCCAGAATATGGAGAGGACGGTCAAGACGAAGATGCATAGAATGAGGACTTGTTATTTTGTTAGTCCGTTTCTGTGTTTGTTTGTGGTTTGGCTATTGCACCTGTCCTGGCGCATTGATAGAACACGCGCTTCCGCACTTCTTTCAACGCCGGATCGAAGAACCCAACGGGCGCTAGCGGACCAGCTTGGTCGCTATCGGACACTGACTCTGCCTTTTCGGCTTGCATTGTTGATGGCAGATGCTTGGCCGATAATGAGGGAGCAGTCCCTGTTAAATAGACAGATTGAAGTATCGGCACCACCAGGTCCGCGACCCTGTTCCGTCGGGTGGTTCGGGGTTTTGTCATTCTGGGCAATTCTTGTTGTTATCTCCGAGAATGGCAATGAAAATCCGAACTGCCAAGAGGTCAACGGGTCCAGGGTGCGAAAAGAAGAAGATTTTGATAATTGAAAGGTCTGAAGGGTAATTTCAATGCCGCCAGCTGAGAAACTGGGTGTTCATTGTTTGCATGTTTTTCTTTGACGCCAAGCGCTGGAATGTATACTGATTTCCGAATGCGGCGACCAAACAGCTTGGGTCCAATCCTGAACCCTGGAAACCTTGTATGAAGTACATCGCCTTGGTATTGTAGCTTATTATATTTCTGAAACGTCTATCGCTAGGTGCAGAACTTTCAAACGTTCTGGAATTTTCCCATTGGTTCAAGGCTGCAGGGATGAGAATAAGCAACGGATGTGTCAGATCTCACCCCTTGCGACTCGCCTTTATCAAGGGTCCAATACATCCCACGCACACATTGTGTCAGGTTTATAGAGCGGCAAGTGTCTGATCGCTCAAGGGGCCACACGAAGCTATTCGAGATGTGGGTATCACTGGCCCATCCATTTGTTAAAATACACAATTGAACCAATGATATTGAAAGAGAAGTGGAGTATGGAAAGATAATTACTGTAACATCCTTTTTAATTGTTACCGTTCAAAATGAATCGAAACCGAGGCATGGGAGAGTCTACCAGGCCGAATTTACAGGTGCTCAGGGCTTCAGTTTCTAAACGCCATTTCCCCTGTCGCTGATGCGACCGCTAAGCCGGTGGCGCGCGAGGAAACGCTGAGGAATCTCCTGCAGCGTTTGCCCAATATCCACGAATCAGAAGGCGGGATTACCCCACGTAGAAAAAAATAAACAGCAACCAGAATAGGGGTCATATAGGGGTCATAAATCATTGATTCTAGAATTATCTCTATCTAATATGCGAGCTCCGGCCGAAAGAACCTTGGAAGTTACCACCAGTAAATAAAAAGGATAGTCAAACTCCAATTGAAACGCCGCCATATGTCCAAAAGTCTATGTATATGATCTCTGGGACCAGCCCAAAGACAGTGTTTTCGGGCTTATTTCAATTCATCCTTTTCCTCCTCACAAGTAACCTGGTAAGACCCGTACCGACGAGTGAATTCTGGCACTCGACAGAATCCCGTGCTGCTTATCGGCCCAGCGATATCGGAGGTGGTCTCGGTCGCATCGCACATGGTGTTATCGAAGAACTCGATATGGCATCCATCGGCCACCGTGTTTAATCGGTATGCGGAGGCGACACTGTGGATGTTTGCGCGGCAACCTGTGCTGCCCATGCCGGCGTGGAGATCACCGGTTTGGTTGCATTGCGGTGTAGGGAAGAGATCGAAGGACCATTGGATGTCACGCTGTTGGAGGGGAGAGGCGGCGGCGGCGGCGAGGAAGAGAGCCAGGGCCGTGATGAAGGTGGGCAGAGCGAACATCTTGAAGAATGTCTTATCTAGACGCAAGTTAGTATCTAGAGATGCTGTCGATAAGGACACAGGCGGGTAACATACAGTACTCTTGCACAAAAGCGTGGTGGAAGAAAGTTGGGGAAAAATTCAGGGTCTTCAGAAAGTGGACCGTGACAGACTCATATGGCTTTTGGATCCTTCCAGAGCAACGGGGGTAAGGATTTAAAGACAATTTATTTTGGACCACCCGACGATCACTGCCAAGGTTTGTGGCAGTTCCTGCCATACGTATACTGGGTCTTGGCGGTGGTCCCTGCACTGCGACCCACGACGGGCTGAACCCCCAATGACCTTACTCCCAGGTTATCGCTGCGCCATAATGGGAACCGCCAGTAAAAACTGGGTAAGCCTGCCACGGAGTGCGCCGAGGGCCCTGAAAATGCATTCCTAGTGACTTCATTGTTGTGGATAAGGAAGGTCGCTAGACTGGTTGGGGAAATTGGGTGGGGCGCGTGAGACGCGATCGACGCAGTTACGTAGGGACGTACATACTCTGTGGCTGGCGGGGGTTGATTAGCAGGCACAGTGTGTCATGAGATTGGGAGATTGTGAAACAAGCATATGCTATCAGATTAACAGATCGATTTCTATTAATATCGTGCAAATTTCAATCCATGGTGGGGATGTGGGTTTATTCTATCCAATGTGAATAGAGTGGCAAATTTGATTAGGGAAGATCAAGTGGCCGTTCCACACATTCCTGGTGTCTGACATGTGTACAGTGTTGAGGAATGCGAATAACCACATAGACTGTTCAAGATGCAAAGTCATCTAAGACAAACTGTAGTTCGCGCCTTATTTTCCTGGCCAGGCCCCCGGCCTCCTGTTTAGCGCCGTAAGCTGACCCGCCACCCCGCCTCTCCACATCTCTTATACTCCCCATGTTTCACCACTTCCAGCGCATCCGACGTTTTCAACAGACTAGATGGCTGGCCCCGCTCTAGTCCCAGCCTTCCATGACATGAGGGGTCCCTCGCCGATAACGAAGATGCTATGTATTCGCGGGGTAGATGTCGACAAGGTCAACTCGCCTAAGTCGCTAGCTGGATATCTCTAGACTCTAGAGAGGGCGGTCTTTGACACGCTATTACGAATATAATGACCCAATAATGAGTGCTGTAAGTCACATAATTATTTTATTAACTTCAATTGGACTCGGCAACGATCCGTTAAGTCCTACAGATTGGCTTCGCCAATTCCAAAGTTGTCTGAATACTCAATTATTCAACACAATACGGCGAGGCAACCATCGCGCCCTCGTCGACCTGCCCTGCTCCTGCAACCTGGCGGCAGATAAGATATGAAAAGAAAGTGACTCCATGATAAGCAACGATTTTCAAAATCTATTATGGATTCAGTCGATGATAGCCAGCTTGACCGATCGGATGGCTTCAAAATATCTAGATCTTGGATGGTGCCCACCAAAGCACGCCCAGACAAGCTCCATGATGTAAACAGTGCTTTAGAATGCTTTCAAGGCGTTTGCAGTGAGTGGATACGAAAGTGGTGGCCTCGGGAGCAGAATGTATGGATCAGATTGATTTGTCCTCTGTTTTCAAGGTTGGTTAGTGCTCCCTGATAATCAATTTCGTTGCCAACCGAAATTTTGTGTGCCCTATCATCTCTCTTACAATTCACTCTGGCCACTCTGAGAGTTACGTTCTGTGGGTCTCGCTACTTGTGTTGTTTCAATGACTCTATCAGTTCAGTGATTCTACAATGTTCGCTCATAAGCTTCGACCTGTTTTACATTACTAGATAAGCATTGCAAACACTGTCTGGTGCTGTCATTGCTCCAACAACTCGCGCAGGGCCTGCCGCGTTCTGCTCCGCCGAGTTTCGTCATTCCAGCCCGGCTTAGGCTAGTCAACATCTAGCGGGGCAGAAGTGGAGCCTCTGTTCCTGGTGCAAAAAGGTAAAAGGAAAAAGAATGCCCTCGTCCAGGATCGAACTGGAGACCTTCGGATAGCAGTCCTGTTAACAGGATCGTCATATGAAAGTGATATGAGACCAACGTCATAACCAACTAGACCACGAAGGCTTCTTGATAGCCCGGCTCCGATTCCAACATGTCAAGAAGCGCAATCAACCTGAGAGGGTCTCCTGATAGATTGATATAGTGAAGCCTCTTTGAAGCTACCTGACGCTTCTGACAATTCAAGCGCGATGGCCCACCATTTACTCTTGTTGGAATCATCGAGTGTATGGGGTCCTTCTCATGGCCTGCCATGGCAGCTGCTAATTAGCGCGAACAAGAGGATTGATTGTGATTTCCAAAACCATCATTAGCCGTGACAATTAGATTTCGGAAATCATAACCTTTACTTAGAAGAATTAACATTTGGTGAGAAATCATATTTGGAGTGTAGGAATTCCATGTGGTTGTAAGACTGACGAATCACATCCTTTGGAAGTTAATATCGGCACGATCCGTCTGGCACCCCACTTCATATCCCAACAATTTCGCGATAACACTCAATGTTCCTTCAGACATCTAAACCACTAATATGAACAAGACCCTCTCAACGGACGATGTACCGCCTCAATTCCTCAAGGCCGCCTATCTAGTGGGCCATGTCCCACTGAAAGCATTAGCATCTGATGCCCGCATCTCCTATACGCTCTACATCCCACCAACTCACTACAAAACCGGACCAAACGCCAAGAAACTTCCCTTACTAGTCTGGATACATGGTACACGTCGGAAACTAGATGCAATCGATGGGGGAGACCTTGTGAGCTTCGCAGAATCAACGCCATGCGCCATTCTTGCGCCTTTGTTTCCTGCCGGCCTGGACGGGCCTAACGATTTGGATTCGTACAAATCCATGCGCTCTAAGACGCTCCGATCTGATCTTGCCCTCTTGTCCATGCTGGATGAGATTGCGCCGAGGTGGCCAGGTATTGAAACGGATAGGTTTTTCATGCTAGGCTTCTCTGGCGGTGGGCAGTTCGTGCACCGGTTTCTGTATCTACATCCTGAGCGTTTGTTGGGTATTAGTGTGGGAGCACCTGGTCGAGCGACCATGTTGGATCTCGCACTGAACTGGCCGAACGGGATTGCTGATTTGGAGGGTTTGTTTGGCTTGGCACTTAATAGGAAAATGATACGACGGGTCGCTATCCAGCTGGCGGTTGGGTCAGCCGATAATGAGATCCATGGGGGCAATGAGTTTTGGGAATGGTTGCAAAAGCTCAAGGGGAAAGATTCAAAGTTATCTGAGGGGGGAAATCTAGCTACCATGAGTCAGGGGAGACTTCAAACTTTGCTGGGTTTACAAGCTGCTTGGAAATCTGATGGCATCGAGAGTCAGTTGGATATAGTAGAAGGTGCCGCTCATGAAGCTGGAAAAGTCCGACCGTGCCAGCTACAGTTCTTGTGGCCTTTAATGCAGGCATCTTATCAAGGCACCGCCAAAAGTGGGTAGAATTGCAAATATTACCCTGAGCCGTACATGTTCCCATTGCTTGGGACTGACTCTACCTAAACTCTTACATTACCTAAATTCTAACATCTAAACAAGGCTAATTACAATCTATTAACGCAGGGTTGTTACTCTCCTCCATCTTTCAATCATGCGCAGGCCAGCAATTAAGGTTCAGGAGATAAGCCAGGGATTTAGCGGACACGGACAACTGAACGGATATGCAACCGGAGAATTTCACGGCGAATTCTGCAACAAAGATTGACTTCATAGCCCCGTGATAAGGGTCCGATAAGCTTATCGCCACGTGCCTGTGTGCCGAAAAGCCGAAGCGATGCCTGAACCGGCGCTCAAAGCCCCAGTCTAACGGCGTTGACTGGTCGATCTGCCCTTCCATGCCGGTTCAGGCCCCCGCTCGCCGGTAAAACTCCTCAACGCCTGACCCACCCGGTCTGGCTTCCTGCCAATCCGTTCTCAATCCTCAGAATCAGCCAATGAAAAGCTCCGAAAACCTTGAAACAGCAAAAGTCAACAGGCGGTGTTAAGCATGGCTATCCCCATGAGTACCCACTAATGCATTACAAAGGTCATCAAAGCTCTTATGCTCTCGATCTCGGCGCAAGTGATCCGTGTTTACAATGTTCATATAAATGGCTTCCCCCGCAAGTTCTTCTTTTTCTGTACCTGTCGCGTGCCTGAAGAATTCAATACATATTTTCATCTTCAGAACTTCCCCATCATCTTATCGGTTCATAAATTTCGCTCCATTGATAACATTCTTAATACCGACTTACTCTGATGAGCCACAAGCATGGTGGAAAAGGACCACAATTCGAGTAGATCTCGTTCAAACTCGACGATCAGCACAGATTCGGACTCGACAGCATCAAGAATACAGTCTCGTCCGCAAACCCGGGCATCTAAAGTCAGCACGGAGTTGAATCGCACATATTCAGGATCATACCCGGACGACGTTGTTCCATACACAAGCTCTACACCCTCGGAAGAAAAGGAAGACATTGAAAAAAGCAACGAATTCCCCGAAGGTACTTCTCGGCAAGATGTTGACTTGGAAAGAGGTCCAAATGCGGGGCAAGTCCTCGAAAAGTCAAAAACAGGGAGATCTACACTTGCTAACTCCAAACTGGTAAGTCATTTTATGCAAGTCTATTATATACAGCTGAGCTAATGCACCATAGGTAACATGGGATGGACCAGATGATCCCGCAAATCCAAAGAACTGGTCAACGCTCAAGAAATGGATGGCAGTCGTCATGGTCTCGTTGTTCACCTTCATCTCGCCCGTCTCCAGTAGTATGGTTGCGCCGGCCCTCGATGCCCTCGCGGCGGATTTACATATCTCCTCTACGATTCTACTTCAATTGACTATGTCGATTTTCATCCTCGCGTATGCCGTTGGTCCACTCTTCCTCGGTCCATTGTCCGAGGTATTTGGACGAACGATCGTCCTCCAACTAGCCAACTTGTTCTTCTTGGTCTTCAACATTGGATGCGGATTCGCAAACACAACAACCCAAATGATCGTCTGTCGATTCTTTGCAGGATTAGGTGGTAGTGCTCCACTAGCAGTGAGTTCTTCCTTATAACACCTACCACATTACCATACTAACAAATCCAGATTGGTGGAGGAGTCCTCTCAGACTGCTTTCCCCCAGAACAACGAGGCAAAAGTTTAGCTATCTACAGTCTCGCTCCCCTCCTCGGCCCAGCAGTAGGCCCAATCGCGGGCGGTTTTATCGCTGAAAACGTAAGCTGGCGCTGGGTATTCTGGTCCGTCTCCATCGCCGACGCCGCAATCCAACTCGCCGGCCTCTTCTTCCTCCAAGAAACATACGCCCCGAAAATTCTCGCCGACCGCGCAAACCGTCTCGCCAAAGAAACAGGCGAACAGTATCACACAGAGGCAGAGCTTACAAAGATCCCATTCGGTCAGAAACTGCAAACTTCTCTTGTTCGACCATTCCGCCTTTTACTCACCCAGCCCATCGTCCAAGTCCTGGCTATCTACATGGCCTACATTTACGGTCTGATGTACCTTATGCTCGCCACCTTCCCAGACCTTTGGACAAGCGCAGAATACTACAACGAATCTTCCGGTATCGGTGGACTCAACTACATCTCCATCGGAATAGGTTTCTTTCTCGGCTCACAGTTCAGTGCGGCCATGATAGATCGAATCTACCGCGCCCTGATGGCAAGGAACGGCGGAGTCGGACGACCCGAGTTCAGAATCCCTCTTATGACTATCGCTGCTGTTCTCCTCCCGGCTGGACTCTTCATCTACGGCTGGACGGCCCAGGAACATTGCCACTGGATCGCGCCTAATATAGGTGCAGCCATTTTTGGAATTGGAACGATTATGGCGTTCCAGTGTATTCAGACGTATATGGTTGATACGTATACGCGGTATGCGGCTAGTGCGTTGGCGGCTGGTGCGTTTCTGCGTTCGCTGGCTGGGTTTGGGTTTCCGCTTTTTGCGCCCTATATGTTTGATGCGTTGCATTATGGATGGGGAAATAGTTTGTTGGCATTTGTGTCTATTGGTATTGGTATTCCGGCGCCGATTATCTTGTGGAAGTTTGGAGAAGGGTTGCGGAAGAAGAGTACTTACGCGGCGGGTTAAGTTGCATCATTGAAATTTGGGATGGTGGCGATAGTGATGGTGATGGTGAAGCAGGTAGTGTAATTGTGGTGGTGTCGCATGCTGCCCCGGTGGTACTTTAGCATTTGCATATTCTGAGGCTGGGAGCCCTGTCGGTGTTCTGTTTATATGACGTTATAGCTTCGATCAAAAGCAACGCAAATAATGATTCTATTATCCCCAGTTACTAGTCCAGCTTAGATAAGTATCAATCCACAATAATAATCCCGATGTACCAGACAACAGATGAGCATTAGACAAAAAGCAGAGCGATAACAAGAGACAACAGAAGGTCAATGACGAAAGACGAAAGGAGAGGGAATAAAGAAGCACACAAAACCCGCACTCAACTCACACCTCAGTCTTAAACATCATGAGCCGTCCTCCGTAGATGTTCCTCCAGGTTATCCTTCCGGTTATACCCCTTTCCACACCTGGGATCTGGGCACGAAAAGGAATTCGGAAAGATATGCTGCGTATCGACATGTCGCTTCAATTCGAATTTCCGGCCAAAGGCCCCTGTGTACCTACATCCCTTCCATTCGCATTTGAAGCGGCCGTGCTGTAATGATCGGTCATTGTATATCGGGCTGGATGCACTGGAAGCACTGGACGTCCGGCGGTGAGTTGGGTACGTTTCTCTCGGAAGGGCGGACTCTATCGGTGCATTTGGGGAATAACCGGGGTTGTAGCTTGTGAGCTGTGGTTGAAGCCGGGCAGTTGTGCCATAGGGTACGTCGCGGGGGTGACGATGCATTCTAGCGTAGTCCGGGGAGTGTGCGTGGGGGTGTGTGTGCGTATACGGGTATGCTCCGTCCGTGGGAGAAGTATGGAAATCCGATCTCGAAGGTCGAGGTGTCTCTGGAAACGCGGGGTTCATGTGTGCGGCTCCGCTTTCCATGTGGAAGCTCAATAGCTCCGAGTCGGAGAGCTGGAGGCTTTCTTGGACTGGGGAGAAGGTTGACAGGGGCTCGTGGGGATACGTGAGGTGCTCCAATCCCCCTGGTGCCCTGCCCAGCCAGGGGTTTGTGTTGTACGGAAGATCATTGGGGAACGACATGATTGAAGATCTGCCGAAAGGATATCTAGGAACTAAGAACTGGTATAGAGTTGAAACTTTAAGTCTGGATGGAATTAGAGTGAGTCATGAGGACGATATAAATAACAATTGATATCATAAACAAAAAAAATCTACAGGTAAACAAAAATCTTTCCCCCTTGATGCAATTCAGGAAAGGACGTCAAGATCATCATTAGTGACAGGGCAAAAAGCATGTCTCGCCTCAGATTCTGCATACACCCAATCAACCCCCTTCAAGCCTTCCCCGAACAAATAACATCGATTCGAAACCTCCTTACGCCTGAATCATAATGCAACCATGTGTCCAAGTTACATTGTAGTAACACAGCAACTCCACGTGCTTGCGAGCCCAAAAACGCAAAGATCCACAACAACACCTACCAAGCGAAGCAATGATCAACAAGGAAGCTATGTCCCCCAACCCGCGATGAAACGAACCTCTCAAATACGAAAGTAGGGCGGACCAATCAAGGACTGGAATGCTAGAGGACCAAGCTTCCTTGGAAAGGCCTAGCCGCGGGTAGAGCTGGAAGCTATGTCGCACATGGGAAGATCCGCAATCAAGGAGACAAGGTTTCGACCTAGAGAGCTTCACTACCGCATTGAGGCTGTCCAGTGACTCTGATCGGCGGGAATGTGTTATCCAGACCAATCAGAGCGTCGGATCACTTTTTCTCTGGTTGCACCGGATCTTGGAGCTTGGGACCCGGTGCCTAAATGTGATTAGATTGTTACCTTGAGGCTCTGGTGACGTGGATATCCCCGGGAAACTGCCCTTGGTGTTGCCAAGCTGCAACTTGCAGGTTTATGGGGATTTGTGGAGATTTGTTGGAGATTCGATGTGTTTCACGTGAGGTATGGAGAAACATTGTTCCATTGGAGCCTAGCCATATCAATGAATGATTTGAATTGTATTCTCGAACCTGTGTTTGCTTTTATATTTCAAGGGACATACAGCATCAACACGATCAACAAAAGGGATGCTCAGAGACAAATGTATGGATAAGATATGTTCAAATACATGAAATCAGTATCACATCTGCATAACTTGGGTGTCTGCCCCATGAACGTTGCGCAAATGTCCATTCAAGTTATCATTCCTGTTGCACGGTCGGCCACATTTTGGACATTTGTATGCCTTTGGGTTGATGTGCTGTGTCCTAATATGCCGCTCCAGTTCAGCCTTTCGGCCAAAAGTCCCAGTGTAGCGGCAGCCTTCCCAATGACATTTCAGTATCTCGCTCGGTAAATCACATGGCTGATGTGACCTATAATGTCCCCCACTGGCTAAGAAATCTGCATGGTCCCACGATAGGATCTGAGAAGGCAGCGTTGTCTGGGATACAAAGCCGTGTTCTTGCTCCTTTAGTTGATGAGGCGTTGCTTGCTGCCTGATTGTCTGCTCTTGGGGTTTAGGCATCGCACGATGCATCACACCGAAGGGGCTGTTGTTGTATTGTGAAATAGCATATTGCAGCTGTAGCTCGGAGTTTGGTGATGGATTGATAACATTGGGCGAAGGGCTGAACAAAGCGGGTCGGACGGAACGCCATCCTGGTCCTGATTGTCCTGAAGTCGTTGACATATCCGTATCTTGGGCCAAGGTATGAGATGGCCCTTCGGGGGTTCCACTAGGTAGCATGTCTGGCAAGCAATATGGGAAGATGCCGTCGGAAAATACCATCTTAGGAGATCGGCGAGTCAAAACCAAGATATTGCAAAGATTGATAGCGGGAATAATGTGGGATTATGTTGGACTGATTGCACTTTCAGAGACAAAACGCATGATTTTATCTGAAATGGCGAGACGTTCGAATTTATAGACACGACGTTTCTCTCACCGTTCGAACATGGGGTGGGGCAATGCATTATGTGGTGTTTCTGCCACAAGGTTGATCGCGCCCGTCGGGAGGAATCTGACAGGACCTACGAAGTGGGCTTACCCGATAAGGCAGGACGATATTCACAGTAGGAATTTGACGCTACACAGTAGCAATTCGACGCTACTGAAGCATAACCTATCAGCGCAGAGTCGTCGCATCCTTACCTCCTTATTGTATATTACTTACGAAATTGAATTCTCTTCCTTTATGTCACTTTTCACGCCGTTCCAAACTTTTATTGAACATATTAGGATCACTATGTCCCGACCATAAATTCCGTCAGTTGAGTTTTGGTTGTCCTGACCTTATCTGCACTGTGATATCATGAATACATTATGTGCTTCTGATCTGAAAACTTAAACATCTACAGCCAATGACTTGAGTGCCGGGATATTCTATACGGAGAAAACATTAAAAAAAGTTCCCTCATTAGACGGGAGATGACTGCATGCAAATCTGAACGTCATGGAATGAGTGCCATGAGATGTAGAATGGCTAATCATTAAGTCTTATTAAATTCAATCAACAACCAAGAAATTACTCTTTCCATCATCTCGAAACGATACGGGGCTTGAAGATTCAAACTGCGGAGTACATATCGAATGTAGGAAGTTTGATTGCGGTAACTCCACCAGCCCATAGTCCAGCACAGCCAGCCCAGTCTGCTCATTTGTAGTTAGCTTCAATCCCTAAAAGGAATAACCAAAGAAGAGTTGACTGACACGAGAGGAAGGACACCACTACTCCAAATGAGTAACCTGCGGTCAAAAGGCCTGGTATGTTGACCATGAAACCACACGCAAGTAGAAGCAGACACACGTCCAAAAAGACAAGGTCAAGGAAGAGGACCCAAGAAGACCGTGTCGCAGCAATGGTGAAAAGCACCGTGACAATGAACCATGCCCACAAATAGATTGCAATAGCCTGGTTGAAGCTGCCGTCTACCACACCAGTAGTTGAATCCGTATATGACGCTAATATACCTGTGCCAGGGAGGTAAATCATTGCGTACGATAAATTAAAAGCACCATAGGATGAAAATACAGTGGCACCAAACTGTACAGAGGAATTTTGTCAAGTAGTGTTCATGAATAAGGATCGATAAGAACAAGGAGGTTTACCGTATTTCCTGTGATGAACTCCATAATCCCGGCGATAAATTGGCCAACACCGCCGTAAAATATCAAACAGCCAACCATCACATTTGGGACGGCGACGCCTCTGGCATGTAAACCGAATACAGATATAAGAAATATATCTATATTGTTAGAAGTTTATATATGAAGGGGATTAAACTTTTACCTGTTGCAAAAGATATCAGCCCTAGTGGTGAGGGACTGGCAAATGTGCGATGATAAACAGGAAGCGATGGCTGAGTTCGGTCATCGACATGCCCACCTGCAGTGTGGAGGCGCTCAAGGTGGTTCACATGAGATGAAGAGGGTGAGAAATTCTCTTCTCTAGATTTTCCGGTGGCAAAATCGGTAGAATTCATTGTCATTGAACAAAATTGAGCATGAAACAAGAAGAGAAAGATACAAATTTCCTAGGTAGACCGAACAAAACATCTGGACTCTACGCAGTATTTATATTAATGTGTTCTTCTATTGCTGCCCACGCTACTGAACAGCAATTGGACGCTAATACACACCCGAAGATCATTTCCAGGCTCAATCGAGCACATCATATGCTATGTACGATCCATGACCAATGTCCCGCGAATCCCTGCACATCTGGACTATCCATGGCGATATTGAACCTTATCACGCTATGGGGAGGGTGGATCGATCCCCGCTTCCCGCATATGGTGGACTATGGGGTAAATATAAAATGGCATTTAGGCGACTGGGACAGAATAGCGGAGTTGCGCGGCTTTTTCTTGGACTGTACAGTGAACCATGTAAGGCCAAATAGGGAAGGTAGCGGAACTCCGCGCTTCTCCGCTTTCTTAGTATTTGCAATGATCTGCATAATGCCTCGTATCGACATTGAGCGGGCGCTATATCTTAAGGCTGCAACATCTGGATGGTTGCCAAGCCTCAACAAGAGTACTAGTTTTCTCATAGCACAAAATACAGTTAAGCCATGAGATTGAGAAAGCCTTCCCACCCGAGATTGTGTAGGCTTTGCAGATCAATGCCGAGCTCAGTCGGCCACGGTAAGAGCTGATGAGGAATAGCCGTCCAATGCATCTCCTAATATTGGAGGGAATTTTCAAGTTTAATATCCGTTACTTCGTAAAGACATCATATTCATCTTGTCAGGGAAATTATAGGCATTCAATTAATCTATCCATACGAAAATTTAAGTTAGGTCCATGGAATGGCCCGATCATGCAGGAAATGCAATTCAATTGAACACGAAGACGGCAAATCGTTGCACATCAAATCTGCGACAAAACAGCCTTCACGGTCCTGTCTGTATCCTCAAATAGATGCCAATGTCCCACGTTTTCCAGGACTTCGACGTTTCCACCCCCCGTAGCCTCAGAATATGCTTTACAAAGACTAGGTGGACTGACCTTGTCCTCTTCGCCAGTTATAAAAGATACTGGAGCTTTGAGACTGCTGAGATCTAGAACATCGGAAGCAGACCCGGCGAGCGCCGCACATGCCTTTGCATATCCTTCGGCGTCCTGTCCAAGCAATGAAGTACGGACAGCAGCGATAGCCAGTGAGTTATGCTGTTGGACATAAGTCGAGGTTCCAGCCTGAACGATTGCATCCACGACTGCTGTCATTCCTTTGTTTCGAACAAGGGAAGCTCGGGAGAGGGAGCCATTGACTCCTGCCTCAGGAAGTGGATTCGGTGGAGGGCCCATCAGGATGAGTTTGGATACAGCTTCGGGATGATTTAAGGCAAGCTTGAGAGCTATAAGGGAGCCCATTGAATGAGCAATCACGATTGCCGGCTCGTGGATTTTGGCAACCTGAGAAAGATTGTAAAAGTCTTCAGCAAACGACGCAATGGAAACAGCACTCAGTGCGGATGTCGGAGAGAGGCCGTGACCTTCCAAGTCGAGAAGATGCAACGAATGTGTCGACTGAAGTCTCTGCACAAGGGGGTAGAAGTAGCTTGTGGATCCGCCTAGTCCGTGGATGAAGAAAACCGGAGGGCCATTTTGAGCACCCAATCGTTGATAGAAAAGGTTTTTACCGTCAACACTGGTTAGACCCGCGTTACCGATGGCTTTCTGATTAGCAATGGGAACTGAAGCCTCGGCGCGCTCGATTGTGGTGTTGACAGCGTCGGCAGTAGCAATCTTGTTCTTCAAAGTCCCCAGTCCTGTCACAGACACGCTGATTTCATCACCAGTGGTCAAGAACTTCATGGGCCGGAAACCGAATCCAACACCAGCAGGAGTACCGGTAGCGATAACATCACCGGCCTGTAATGTCTGACCAGCACTGATAGTTGCAAGCAAAGTGGGAATACTGAATATGAGATCTTTCACACTGGCTTCTTGTCGCTTTTCTCCATTAACAACGGTCTGCACCGTCAAGTTCTCCGGCAGACTCTCCTTGGGTACAGCGACTGGACCCATAGGGCAGAAGGTATCCGGGGACTTGCCAAGGAAGAACTGTTTATGGTCACGTTGTCGTTCTCGTGCAGTCATATCATTGATAATGGTGAAGCCCCAAACGTGATCCATGGCTTGGGCCTCCGAAATTTGATATCCGGGCTTTCCCACAATAATCGCAATCTCGCCTTCATAATCAACGGTGCTGGTAAAGTTGGGATGAAGAAGAATTGGGTCCCCCGGATCCAATAATGGATGTCGCGCGCTTGGTGAAGATGACAGGATGAGTCGGTTGATCGGCTTTGTCGCTCGCGTCATATCCAGAAGAGTTGAACTCGCGAGCATGTTCAACGTAATTTTTCCCAACGGCCATAATATCACGGCCGGATATAGGAGGCAGACATTTGACACTGTGGAGAGGGATCGCTTCGCCGTAGGCTGTCGAAATTCCACTCTCACCCGCAGTGATGACTTGGTAGAGATTGGAGAGTGGTGTACCGGACTTGAATGCCAGAGGAGTAATGGTGGACGCGTCGAAGTCGAGATGGCCGATTCGAGGGCACAGAATCGTAGGGTCTATGTAGGCAACATAGTTGGTCAACTTGTTGACTGAAGGTGCGGTATGGACGGTCATGATTTTCGGAAGGATACTGAACTCGATGCGATATCAACGGCTTTCGATGGTAGCTAATAGATATATAGCAAGGGAAGCCTGTGTCCAATTTCAAGATGCTGTTATTTGGACTCCGTTTCTCCGATGGCAAGATTTCCCCATCATGAACTGGATGCGGGGGCCTTAAAATGATCGTCGTTGTATTTCCCCGCGCAACGCCGCACATCGCCGTCCAACTCCACGTATCTCCGCTTTTTTGTATGACGGCATACGCACATTCACCTTCATGCCAATTTCTCATCTATCGTTTACTCATAGTCAGTTGGTTCCGCCATATTCTTTCTGCCACTCGATGTTACTCAGGCCCAGTTCCTGCTTTCCCCAAGGGCCAACGTGAATTACTGCATTAGGTACTGGTTTGAGGCACTCACGATTTATCATTACTCCAGAAGATGGTAGAACTTTGACTTGGGTATACATTAGATTAGTGGGTATTGAGATAGTAATGTATGTACATCTTGAAATATCGAGCATTGACTTAAAACCATCACCCATCTAATCAAAAATGCCATTTGGACTTCGATGATCCAACAAATCTTGGTGGCTCCTTGAAGCGATTTTCTACCCCTTCCGTTCTTCCAATACGTAACGGTCGCCCATAGTTGTCCATTACAGAGCGAGAATGGAACCGCCAAAACTGCCAGGAGGAATCCTCCCCTATAAAACTCCGAATCACTGTATCACCGCCCGGATGCTCATGGATGAAGTTTGTACAGTCATAGACAATTTTATCAATAACGATCCAAATCCGGCGGTCCCTATTTTCTTTGGCAGACCGTTGAGATCGTACAATATTGGGCGGAATAAATGGGAGAGAATCATCAGGGGCGGCCACGCCCTGGAAAGGATATTGCTCATCCGTGACCGATGGCAGTCGAATCGATATAGCAGGACCGGGTTCCACATTCTCGACATGTTCGGAGGAAGATTTGAGGGTTGTGATGCAGTGGGGTTGGTGCCCACCCAGGACTGATGCACGTTCACGATGCCGTAGACTTATCCAGCCCATATTGAGATTTGTATGAACAGACGGCAATCCTGGTCCCCTAAACTGATGGATTATGATCAAGAAGGCGAAATGTGGGGAACGGAGAAGCGCGGAGAAGATATAATTCCAGATGTATTTCCTACTCCGCAGCGTGACACCTATTGGCTCTCACTTCCGGGGTTAAATGCGGGGAACTTGATCAACACATTCAAAGTTTGGGCTCGCAAATTCGTTCGCTATAAGTCGTACGTCAAGCAGCTCATGATAGCATATTTAAGGTATAGGTAAAAGCAAAATACAAGTTATCTGATTTTAACGTTTCAGAAATCACTATCATACTATGGCCAAGGTGTCTTGGATGTCACCAGACTTTCCGGAAATTCCATACGATGGCCCTCCACGCAATGTCGCTTATATTGATCAGTTGTCTTTCGATCCTGACCTCCAGCCAAAGCATAGTGAGATAGCTGGCACCGATCCTGCCTCCAAGCTCCTCATTCTAGATGTCGATATTCTCGAAGCCACGGGCAGAGAGCCATACAGAGGAGATATTTTGATTAGTGGTAAGCCAGACAACGCTTCTCCACATTTTGATAGCCAGACAGACAGAATATTGATATGATTGGAGCGAAGGCCAGAAATTTGCTCACGTAGGAACCGTTCCAAACAAGAAGCTTCTCCTTGAGGACAATAGCGTACGCGTCTTCCATGGCAAAGGTCGTACACTGATGCCCGGTCTCGGTGATGCTCATACGCATTTCACTTGGAACGGTGGCGACCTTGACCAACTTGCAGAGCTCGGGGTTGAGGAACATACACTTCTCACCGCCAGAAGCGCCGAATGCTTCCTAGATTCCGGGTACACTATGTGCTTCGGAGCGGCATCGGCGAAGAAGCGTCTTGATGTTGTAATCCGTGATGCCATCAATGCAGGAGATATTCCAGGACCCAGGTTCCTAGCCAACGGCCAGGAAATGGCTCGACGAGGGGGGGAACTCGTTGGAGGTATCACTGCATTTGCAGATGGACCCGAAGAAATGCGACAAGTGTCAGTCTTTCACCAGAAAGATATGAGGCTGAGATTGCTGACTCTTTCTTGTGCTCCAGAATTCGTGAGCATATTGAGCTCGGTGTTGATCAAATTAAGCTCTCGATGTCCGGAGAATCTGTACGTCGAGTGTTGACTTCCCTTTTGTTTACGGAGACTAACATCTATTAGATCACAGAAATCAGAGATGCAGAGGACTGCTACTACGAGCCCGAGGAAACAGCAGCTTGCGTTGATGAAGCCCATAAGCACAAGAAGAGAGTCTGCTCACACGCCCGAGCAAGGGAATCCGTTCAGCAAAGTATTGATTACGGCGTGGACGTGATCTATCATGCCTCATACATTGATGAGAAAGGTGAAGTGCTACCTACGGGATCCGGGACCATTACATGACTGACATAACACATAGGTATGGATGATCTGGAAAAGAAAAGGTCTAAGCACATTGTGGCCCCTGCCATTAACTGGCTGGTTGCCACGCTTTATGATGCGGCCATGTTTGGATATACCAAGGAGAAAGCAGAAGAAGTCGGCTACAAAACTGAACTTGAAATCGCAGACCGTGCTATGCGGGAGATGCACCGTAGAGGGATTGTGGTACTCCCTGGAGGGTGAGGCTTTCTTTCATTGGACCCACAAGAGTAGGAACAACAGCTGACTTACATTTCTAGTGACTACGGGTTTGCGTGGACACCCCATGGTACCTACGCTCGGGACCTTGCCCATTTCGTGGAGCGATTCGGATTTACACCCCATGAGTCGATTATAGCTGCGACTTACGGCATAGCCAAATTATTCATGCGCTCTCATGAGATGGGCCAGATCAAGGAGGGCAATTACGCTGACTGTCTTGTTGTCGATGGGAATCCGTTGGAAGATATTCGCATGCTCCAGGATCATGATTTATTGAACATCATTATCATCAATGGCCGAGTTCACAAGGCGGGGGTCAAGGAGTATGTAATTCCGACGCAAGATCGAACTGGTGTTCATTCCATGACAAACCAAATGACTAGCTCGCTCGAAATGCAGTCCTGTCATTGATTTTGCAGGTTGGATAGGGGACCTGAGGGGCGTGCTGAGAGTCGCAGGGTAGGTGAACATAGTTTGATTTTGCTTAGTAGCTTACCAAATCGCGAACCCTGATTTTCCATTAGTTAACTAGGAATTTATCTGGTATCAAGGGTGCGTAGCTTGCCTGAATTATCATGAAAGATCTTCAGCTACTAGAGTCTGTCATTATGTAAAGGAACATGTAAGAACTCGAAATATGGCCCCACGTGTCCGTTTTTCCTTCATCTCACGTAGAAATGGAAAGCCCAGCACTTAGGAACTAGGCAGATTCGGCATGCGCTGATAACGTTATTCCCCGGGGAGAAATGGCAATCCCCGCATCAAACTATAAATACCCCGCATCCGGATTCGTCGGATACCCCATCTCACCGGCAGAAAGGCTTGGAACCCCCTTCCCTCCTTTCCATCTTCAAAAACCCTAGTGTTAACCTTCCAAGCAATTGATTGTTCCAGGTATGGTTAAACGGCTACCACTCAGCTGTGAAAATTGTCGCCAGAGAAAGATTCGCTGTCTAGGCTCAGGTGTTCCGTGTGACACCTGCCAAAGACGTGGAGTAGCATTTACATGCCATTTTAAGCGTGACCGCCGGCCAGAATCAGATCGAGACATTCCTCAGGATGTTCTTCTTCAGCGAATCGCCAGCTTGGAGGCGCTGTTACAGCGAACTATTGATTTGACAACCACGTCGATTACCTTGCAACAGAATGCCTCACAACAATCGACCGTTGCCCAAGATGACCTGTCTGGACATCAGAAAACGGCTTGTCGGACGCCCACGTCAATTCAAAGCGGTAGTCTCAGCCAGCCGCATGATACGCCTGAGCCTCAACATGATCCAGCTGGTAGTCTCGTTACCTCCTCCACGGGTCACATTCGCTATGTTTATTTCAACTCTAGGAATGATAGGGACCTGATGGATGGCTTTCATCCTCTATCCCACATAGGAAACACATCAGAAAGTTTTTTTGGCTCCGAAACGTCTGGATCCAACCAAATGGTTCTGGATGTTCTTCCACCCTCGCGCCAATGTGATGAGCTTCTGGCTGTATTTCTGGAAGTCTTTTCCCCTCTTTTTCATATCATCTATGAGCCCGCATTTCTTTCCGCATATTCTGATTTCAAAAGAAACCGTCAAGCTGCCCCCAAAGCCTTCACTGGCCTCCTCTTTGTCACATTGGCGCTCGCTATAACTGCGCTCCACCCAGATGACCCCCTGCTATCAGATCTAGGAGGGGAGAATTGCTCAGCAGCCAATGCTAAATCACTAGCCGCGAAATATCGATCAGCGGCGATGAAATGTTTAGCAGCAGATGAATTCCTATGGCAGCATAATATGTACACATTACAATGTCTAGTCTTCCTCATCTACGCTATAAACCATGCCCAGGGTCCGGCATGGTCGCTACTTGGAACAACGCTCAATATTGCTGTGGCGATCGGATGCCATGTTGATCCTGCTCGGCTGTCAGTGTCCCTTATCGAAGCCGAAGAGAGACGGCGAGCTTGGGCCGGCTTGATGATGTTATATACCATTCAAAACACCTGCTTAGGCAGCATAGGCCCATTTAAAATCACGAATGACGTCCGGCTGCCATTGGATATGGAAGATGACGAGATCGCGTCCCAGTCTTTCTCGGTGGATGATCTGGATATCGTCGATACACTGCTGGTGAATAGACCGCCGACCAAAATGTCTTATATTCTCTTCAAATTCCGACTTTACCGCCTCGCGTCCGATATATGCCGTTTTACTTCAACCCAATTGACTTGGGCTCAGTTCAGTCACGTCCGCAATCTGGATGACCAACTTCATGCTGAGAAAAGAGAGCAAACAAAACGTTTTGGTGGACACTCCGATCTCCCAACGTATCATCGGGCGCACTCATTCATTTTGGATAATTACACCAACCACCTACTATTACTTTTACATCGGCCATTTCTTACCATCCAGGACCCCATAAATCCTGAAAGCACAAGCACTAGCTATGAGCGATGCGAGAAAGCGGCCTATGCCATCATTTCCAATTATGAACATCTCCATACGTGCCAGGAATTCAGATCTTACAGCTGGTATACACATGGAATTGGAGCATTTCATGCTTTCTTTGCTATGACCACATTGCTGGCCTTGCTAGGGCAGACCGGAAAAAGCGCCTTTTCAAAGCAGACTTGCGTCCAATCTGTACAATGCTGTTTACAAAAATTTCAAGAAGCAACACCTTTCAGTGACATTTGTGATCGTGCATACTCGATACTCTCTCCATTGGTTATCAAGGAGATTCAACAACCTGAGATATCACCTGGAGGAAGTTCGCCTACACTGGGAAACCACGGAGCCGAGGAAGCCAGCTTCCAGTCCATAACGAGAAACACTAGGGAAGAATGTGAAGACTTTCTTCCGGATACATGGGCCTTCCCAGAAGACCTCGAACAAATGATGAATAAGGTTTCATGTGAGCAATGGCTCAATCCAACGGCATTCCCATGGGCGGATGCTCTGCACTTCTAAGGTGGGATCGGATCTGTCATTGTCGAATGATTTGAACTAGCCGAATTGAGAAACTAGAAGTTCTCATATTTATGCCATGTATCATTAATCTGTATGTTTCCACAAATGATGTATTTATTCAAATAAGAACAGCTTTTCGAGCGCTCCTCAACGCGCGAGCGATGAGCTTCCAAGATCGTTGTTTCCGGCACCCCGACGCTGAACATTTTACGTCCTCTAAGCGCCTTCTTGTGCCTAAGAAGTCCACAACAAGTGAGAATGAATTTACCGAAGAGCCATAAAAGTTATTCTCGAAAGCGCAAAGCCACTCGGACACAAGCCCAGTCCGCATCGGCGACTCCCGGCTACCTTCAAAATCCGAACACCTTTTCTGATTGCGGATATTGCTAGTATGCCATGAGCAGTGATTGTGCCAAGACATATAGCAACGAAGTGAAAGTCTTTGGATGCACGTAGTAAGCAATGATCTTTCTGATTTCTCTCCAGATGTGCTAATATCATGGTACAATAAGCTGGTATTACTGCATTCTATGTTATCTCAAGTTACGCGTTTGTGATTCTCATCATGAAGAGATGAACAGAAGCAATAACGCGGCCTGGCAGTAACTATTTTACTAAGGAAGCGACGTGGACAAATCTCCATCATACTTTCCCACTTATCCAGAGTATTATATTTCAAATACTGAACAAACAGTGTGTTATCATTTTGGAGCTACCCAGGCGTGAAGGACTTCAACTGACTCCAAAATCGTATACAACTGATAGTTGGACTGGTCTATAGGCTCACTGTTCACAGGAATGGTTTTCATTGTTAATGTGGCCAGCTTTCATAGATGAACTAGCGCTTCTCCTTCTCCCTCCCTTCGTCTTTTGACAACCCTCGACATTACCGCTCATCGCTCTGTCCATCTTGTTTCTCGTGTACTCGGACACTATATTCTGACCCTTTACCCTCTGAGTTCCGATCTGACCAGCCTATGATGCTTCCACTTGTCGCTTTTCGCCTGAGAAAAGGCAGAGAGAGCTCCAAAGAGGCATCCACGGGGCGACACATCATTGGTGTGATCTAGAATCCCCATGAGCTTTCCGCGCGTGTGCCCGCAAATTGTCGACCCGGCTGAACTTCCTCATGCACCCGGGAAACGAGCATTTGTATGCCTTGGGGGAAACGTGTTGGGTTTCAACATGGCGCATCAGTTCTGTCTTACGCCCAAAGGTTCCATTGTACTGACAATCTTCCCATAGGCATCTGATTTCAGGACTGGCATTTTCTTGACAGTCTTCCTGTTTTGCTTCGATCAATTCCGCATTGCGGTGTCCCCACACCTGTTCCTGAGTGGACCTAGTATCGAAAGCAATGGGTTGGAGGTATTTTGCTTCGTGCACTCTAGGCTGCACTGTATTCATTGATGATCTATGAACGTGATGCGTGGTGTCGATCAAGCTGGCCGTATACTGGAAATTGTCGTATGACCCTTGAATCCAGGATGGGTTGGGTGCGTTAATGGCATTGAATGAGAGGTCAATCAGGGCTGGGTCGAAATCCAACCATTCTGTCTCTTGTCGAGAAGCTGCTGGTATTGGTGGAGGATTGTTCAGACTCTCTGTATATTCATGGATCCCATCAATCGACGAGCTTGATAAGCAGCAGCCGAAGGTACAGCTTTGAAAAGCCATCAGATAACGTCGGTGAGCTACAAGAGAAGTATTGAGCACAGGTTTAGAAGCTGATGAACAAATCTTTGGAGGCGAGAAGGGAGACTTTTTATACCAGAAAAAATATAGAACGAACCGTTCTGAGAAAGGCCATGTGCTAGTAAATTGACCAACGCATTTTAGAAGAGAAAAGGTACCCACTTCACATTTATGTCTGATTCCAGGAATTTCCCCCAAAATGCCGCATCAACGTGAACAATCCCAGTGCTATGTATCCGTGGGCCATCTTGCTGCCATTTACTTTAATTATACTGCCATTTGTTTTTCTCACTGGATGTTAATCGGTTTATGTTGGGCAAATAGTTAAGTTGGTACCCTTTCCAAGGTTTGGCACAAACGCGGACCTCAACGTCGTCACTTAGATCAAGGAAGATAGCACACAGTGGCCTCAGTATAATATTTGTTTGTATCAATCATATTACTCGGTGTGAAAGAAGAACGCCAACGCTGTGTTTGCTAGTTATCCGCAGCTCTTACCTCCGAGGACAAAATATTTCCTTGCGCACACTTTATCTAATGATAACATGATTTCACTCAAGGATTGTCACTACAGTCAATACTTAAAGGACCTTAAGCAATCTGACTAGTGTGATAGCACTTGCCAGAAAGACAAGGATGCTGCAGATGAGGCGATTTTTATCCAGTTATATTACAACTGAGAGCGGTCAACCCCTGTATTTCTGGCACCGGTGCCAGAAATACAAGGATGTTGCATTATTGATTGGCTATCCCAGGGTACTCTGGTCAATAGTCTATAAATAATCATGAGATAAGTTCCGCTTTAATTTTCATCTTGTTCCGCCAACCGCTAAAAGGGATTTTGTATAAAGAGCATACCGAGAAACGGAAATTGACAAAGGCTACGGCTATTGGTTGAAACTAGCTTTGCAATTCTTCCCTCGATAATAAAGAGAAATCTTCAAATTCTTGATATTGAGCGACAAATACGGAAGGATGTCTCCCGAGTGCTTAAAGTTATCGATTTATCTAATGGTAGCTTGAAAGAGGTACAAATTTCAGAAGTCGTACTAGTATAATAGCACTGACCGAATTAGAGACACCCTACTAGGTGCTCTCCAATTCGGTTGGTATTCATTGAAGGGCAATGCTTACGAAGTCTGGTCAGCGACGGGCCTTGAACTGTAATGATACTAGCCGAATTTGGAACACTCATTGAGTGTTCCAAATTCGGCTAGTCCTCAAGTGCTTCCCAGTCCATACCTGATTGGTATGGAAGATCTATGGGTAAGCAGGATTAATAGTAAGACATAAGAAGGATGTGAGAGGGAAGCAAGAAAATTGGATTAATATAGGATCAAGGGACCTTAGGCGCACAAGAGGTGAGGTGTGAGTTTGCAATTGCGACCGTAGAGAAGGGGGCGGTCCAAGGAGATAGATGAAAATTGCTTGTTTGGTTGGGGCTTTGATTATAGCCAGCCTCGATCTGACAGAAAGAGAACGGGAGAAACGAAAAAAAAAAAAGAGGAAAGAGATCAAAGTGAATATGCGAAAAGGTTGCGCAAGAAGAGAGAATTTGCAGGGGAGCACAAATTTGAAGAAAAGGGGAAGAAACATAAAGAGAAGAAAAAAGCCTACGGGCCAGTGTGCCTGTGCCTGTAGGCGTTCGTATTGCACACGCAACGTAAGCCACAATTTTGGTTTTGGTTTGCCCTCTACGTTACTAACTTGAGCACCCCTGCTCAGGGGGATGGCTTCTACTTCTCCAACGTGACTGTAAGCCCCCAGTTGCTGATGTCATCAAAATCACCATGTCATGACTTTCTTCTGGATCAACGAACTGTGAATACACTGCCAGGCTCTGTAAGACATCATTTGACTCATCGCCTATGAGCTCTGCTGACTCGTCCCTGGTGTTTGATGCAATCTGGGAGAATAATGTACCTATAGATCTAGCGGGATCCACATCATTACGTGGATCAGATCTCATCAGCACGAATAATAATAGTTATGCGGACTCTTGTAAAGCTGCTCGCTTAGTGAGGATTCGATTCGTCGCTTCGTGTTAATGACTAGACTCGTGGAAGCAGGAGGGGGAGGGGTAATCAAAGAATCTCCGTCGGCGGAAATCCTTCGAGCCTAGACCTACGCTAGGATAGGGGGGAACGCAATCACCTCCAGCAGTGGCTCTTTGGTGTCTACTCCGTCGAATTACAGCCAAAGAATCTTCTATTGCCAAAACCTCACTAGCCTCGTAACCAAAATCCTCTGGCAGCCATACCCTGGCAAAGCCGATAAACTACAGCCAGATTCTCCGGGAATGTACACCAATGTCGGAGCACTGCTAATTGTTTGTAGACATTTAGGCTTTTATTTTCTACTCACGAAAGTACCAAAGTATGAGCATGTTACTAGGGCTTTTTTAAAATCTAGATTCTCCATCACTTTAGAACAATCAACACAAGTCCTCGTACAGATGGACCATTTGAGGCTGTCGGAAGGACATACTGGATGCTTATTTGCCCCTCTCCGAGTACGATTAGCTTGGAGGTCCCCTCATCGTCTGTTTATCGTTGCTTCCCAGCAGTGGTCCAGCTCTCTTTCGTTCTGATGGTTTTTCTTCATGAATACTTCGTACTATGTATCTTATAACCGGACACGTCGACTATATATCAGAACTTGAATCTAAACGGCCCCCATTCAGGTGATCTTTGCTCTTGCAGGGTTACAGATAAGCCTGTTTCGTGATATCTGTCCTCGGCCCCAAGCGACCTATAAATAGAATCTTTGTTCAAATATATTTCAAATCAATTCCCACCTTCCCCGCTTTCTGTTCTTCTACCATAATCCTCAAAGCCATAAAAGAGTGTTCTCTACTTCCTTTTCATTGAGATGACTGACAGCCCTGGGGTGCTTCATAAACTCATTTTCATTTCAATATTCTCGTTCTCATTACTGAATACAACAGACTCTGCCTTCGAAAGTACCCGCGCCTCCGCTGCATTGCATAAAACAGGAAAAATAGTCAACGAGACTCATCGACAAGGAAATCACCATAACAACCTTGAACACCAGCATTCATACTCCGACAGAGCAAATCCATTCTACAGTTCTTCTTGACAACAACCTGGCCTGATCATCCAGGCCTGCGCCCTGGGCGTCAGCATGAATAGATAGAAATCTCTTCTCTGACATCCCTCGCTCAAATGTCAAGCCACACCACAGTACGTGCCTTCATCTTCCCTTCCGACATATGAAATGTATGTTGACAAATGAAAAAATGGTTTCGCTAAACGGGATTCTATCAGGGTAGAGATCAGCGGACACAATACGTACCACCACCTCGGCATCTCCAGCGGACGGATAGCGCTGATGGACAACAAACAGCGCTGTGAAGGGGCATACACCAAGCGATGCATCACCGATAAAATCCAGGCAGCCCATGGTCTCTCCGCAAGTGTCCCTGCAGATTATCGTCTCTGTTGTACTCTCTCGTACACCCTGGAAACGAGCATTTGTACGCCTTGGGGGAAACGTGTTGCGTTTCAAGATGGCGCATTAGGTCTTGCTTGCGCCCGAAAGTTCCAGTGTACTGACAGCCTCTCCAGTGGCATTTGATAACCTCCGTACGAGGTCTGATGGCTGCTTGAGGATGGTGCAGTGTCGCGTCCGTCGATAGCTCGTGGCGATCCTGCAAAGCTTGTCCTTGGTTTGGCGTGGTATCGAAGGAGGTAGGTTGGCTATAGACTTGTTGGTGGGCTGCCAGCTGTGCTGTGTGTATTGATGTCCGAGGACCAGTGGTACGGAACGGAGTGTCGGTATACTGCGGGTTGATGTATTCTTCTTGGAACCAGGGAGCGACGGGTGCGTTAAGGGGATTGAGTGAGTTCAGATTGGCTGCGTCGAATATTGACCATTGTTCCTCTTGTTGAGGAGCTGTTGGCGTTTGTCGGAGACCATTCGAGGTCTCTGTATATTCGTAGATCCCAGCAGGTGACATGTTTGGTGGGCAACAGCCGAAGCTACATCTTGGGGAACACATTGTAGAATTTAGATGCGCTAACGAGTTGCGATATGGTCTAGTTGAAAGGGGTTTAAGCTGACTGGAACTGCAGAAGGAGCAAAGAATGATAGGATGGATATTTCAAGGAAGGAGGGAATGGTTTTGCAGACGGAACCCGACGAGTGGGATGCGTGACGGGAAGAATAGGCGTCGGGCCTAGCATGGATTTACACGCCTTGGCGTGATGAAATGCTTAGCACCTGGCCATCTATCCATAATTCTATGAAGTTTGCAAGATACGCACCATTGGCGGAAATCACTCAGCGGTAAATCAGTGGGGTGGACTAGGCACTTATTCTTCAGCCGACAAATAAGGACTCAGGTTGCGCCTATCGAACTGTAACATAACGAAGCAGCCCAGGTATAGGCGAGAGTATTAGGCACAATTTTGCGTTGTGGCAGTGACGGTGATATTTTCTTGGGCTTCTTTCCATGATACTGCGCCCCGGCCGTTCAGACCTATTGAGCTTGTTTTGAATTGCGCTTGCTTTGGATGCTCACGTGAGTTTATTGCGTGCAGCGCTTACTCTCAAAGTTCGAGAGGGTGTATAAACGCAGATTGTCATTGTGGCGGTGTTGATGATGTTTTTTGGGTCTCCTCTTCTGAAAGCTACGTGTCCAGGCCTTCCACAGCCTATCGAGCTTATGGTGATCTGTGTTGTCTCCTAAGCTTCGCCCGAACGTAGGCACATAGTCACATTGTGGCGGTCTCCATGATATTTCTTGGTCTTCGTTTTCGGAAAGCTACGTGTCCAAGACTTCCAGCGCCTGTCGAGCTGATGGTTGACCTTGTTTCTCCTGAGATTCGCCTGAACGTAGGCACAGATTCGTCTTGCAACTTTGATGACAATCTTGGATTGCCTTTCAGGAAGGTTCTGTGCCTGAGACGTCATCGAAAAAGATGGTACGGTGGTACCTCGCAACGTACTTAAGTTTATTGCAAGAAGCACAAAGGAAGTCTGTGCTTTTCCAAAATCGTGAGCAGTAATCAGCAGGTAAACACCAATTGGTGTCTGGGGCTGGCTGTACCGCCACTCCGTTCGGGAGGCCCCAAAGACTAATCTACGTAATATGGGATTCGAATTGCTATGCACTGCCCTCATTACTCACCTCTGACGGATGGAGACACCATAAAGAACCATTCCGCAGCACAAATAGTGTGGTTGCCTCATTTTTCCAGTTTTACCCCGGCTGCTCCGCAGCACCTCCACATTGGTTCTCGGGTCATGAAGCTTTCACGTGGGGCAATATGACCATTGTCGGGGTTTCCCATCAGAACATCGTACTCCATTCCCTGTCCTTGGGCCCTCTTGCGCCCCCGAACGCATCTCGTGGCGCTTGTCATACATTCTGGATAGTTATGCATTATTTAGTAATCATACCAGGATCCACATCATTCTGTGGATCCGATCTTGGCACAGATCCACAACTTTCTAGACCCAAGTACTAGATTAGACTTCAGGGATCTTAATTCAATCCACTGGAGGCCTATGCTTTCCCCTTTTTTTCCATGTGGTTCAGATACATCTGAAATCGAAAATGGGGGATATGTCGACGAGCCTCAAGCAAAAGCACTTGGGCGTTGCGTTGGCTTTCTGACAAGGCCTTTATTTAACCCGCTACATGGTTGAAGTTCTAAACCTATACTCAAAAACGAGAAAGGACTTTATATCGTAATGCTCTAGGAGCCCCCAAAATAAAAACAAATAGGCAAGGTCAATCGCCAAGATCTTGGAGTTCCATGGGGCACAGGACAGTTCTCCGGTGGATCGGAGGATCCCGGTGCCGACCATCCGTCTATCCGCTTATTGTACGTCTTCGTATTTCAGTATGCTGGGTAAATAATCTTTCCGGACGATATGTATATGTATGTATATACTATGTATGATTACTATAAAGTACTATGTATCCCCCGATAAGATACATTACTGTACATCCGATAGGCTTTGAGAGTCATCACCTTGCGGAGATATTGCCGGGTGCAGCTCGATAGTTTTCGACATGGAGAAAGGACCGGTGGCTAGGTGCTGTATTTTGCCACTTGGGCCTCCACAGAAGGGGTCACATCTAGCACATTAGGTACACTCAACTGCACAAGGGTCTGCGATCGGCGAGACCTATCTCGTTGATCTTGCATTCTTCTTGTGTACTGGCGCTTTGGTTTGATCGCGCGATGCGGGAAATATATGCATCCGATTAATACTGAACCTTGGAGGCCCACTATTCGTGTGTTTACCGTCACACTTTTCTTCAATCTAGCATCCCAGAGCATCCCTGCTCAGGGGACAGGGTGGCTCAACTTCTCAAACGTGATTGTAAGCCCCTAGTTGCTGGTCTCATCAATAAATAACATCTACATTCAATTAGGCAGATTAAGTCATAGGGAAAAAGCATATTGAAAATTTAAAATTCACGTGGCAATTAATCAACAATCTTCGTGTGCTTAAAGAAGGGGAGGCGGAGGCGGCGAAGAGGGAGGGGTTAGGTTTTTCCTGACCGCGTTAAGAACCCGTTTTGCATTAAAGAATTGGCTTGTTAATGGTGTGCCAAAGCCAGACCAGTGAAAGCGTTCTTGCCACTATAGATGACGGTCTTGTTATGACCGTCGAGATCGGAGCGGTAGACCGACCCGCCCATGTCGACGAAGTAGATGTGCTTGTTCACATTATCCAACGAGATTCCAATAGCCTGTAGCACGATTAGTTAATATACTAATATCAGGTAATATCATGATGCAGAAGATGGGTAATCCAGCATACCTCATGCAGATGCCGGGTCAAAATGTCGAACTTGGGAGCAGCGGATATTTTGCTGTTGCTGTCGCTACCAACGTAGGTCCGATTGACCGTGTTTCCAACGGGGTATTCACCGCGATCAGTCCAGTAAAGAATTTCGGTATCCTGGTCAATCTCCAGATCAATAGGCTCTGGTAGTCTCTCAAGGAGCAGTTCGATGTCCTGTCGGGTGGCGGCAGTTGCACCCGTGGGGGTGTTGATACTCGCACGGAAAATCCTTCCTTGGCCTGCTTTGCTGGCACCCTTTTGGGTCCAGTAGAATTTGCCACGCTTGGGATCAACGGTGATTCCGACACACTATCCCAAGTCAACGGGATACGCTGTGAAAAGATTGCTGAGACGGAAACTTACATGCCTAGTTTCATCGCTCTTCTCAGCAGATTTATTGAAATCCCCAGTCTGAATCACGACTTCATGACCACTTCCGTCGAAGTTGACGCGGTGCACACGCATGCCTTCCCGGTCAGAGAAGTAGACCTTCTCGTTGGCATGATCGATGGTCAATTGTTTAGGAGTATGGGCAACACCTGCTTTGACAATGACCTTGCGGTTGGAACCATCGAGATTTGCAGAGTCAATGGTCCCATCGTTTTCAGAGGGAATGCCCATATTGCTCCAGAACATGCGACCTTTAGAAATGCTGATGCCAATGCCATCTGGCATTGGGAGGTTGTCGGCGAGCTTCCGCACGTTTTCACCATTAGCGGATGCCGTGTAAACCTTTCCAGACGAGAAGAAATTGTCTGTCACGTTCTCGCCAGCTCCGATATCTAGCACGTATAAGGTTGGGGCAGCCAAGTTATCATGCTGGCTAGCAGCTCCCTTCTTCGTGGTGTATCCCGCAGGATGAAGACCGCCGTTTCCACTCTTGGCTCCGAGTTTCCCTTTGCTAACATAATTGTTTCTTAGCCACTCGACGGGGTAGCTGGGCAGACCCCGCTCTTTGATGTAGTTCTCCTCAATCAAAGCAACGGTATCAAGACCCACTCCATCCATCATAGCGCATGGCCCGCTTTTCGCTCCAAACATTTCAACCTAAACCAGTTGAAATTAGCATTCTACTATATTTCGGCAAGTTACGATAGGGAGCTGTACAAATAATTCGTCAATCTGCTCTGGGCCAGTGACTCCTTCTGCCAGGATCATCAAAGTCTCTCGCTTCATGGCCGCCCACAGGCGGTTGATGATGAAACTGTACTATTATTAGCATCAAATGTGGCCCGCATGAGTATTGTATTGGCAAAAAGACATACCCAGTCGATTCCTTCCGTGCTGTGGCAGGAAGTAATCCGACTTCCCGGTGCTTCTCTTCAAGGAAGGGGAATATGGCAGGATCGGTGAAAGTGCTGGTCATGAACTCGGTTACTCGGACAGGGGGCATGGTATAATGAACATTGAGAACCCGCTTTTTGTCCTCTTCATTTAGTTTTTCCACCATAAACCGCGCCTTGAATGAGGAGGAATTTGAACCTAGAATGCAGTCCTTGGGGGCATTCTTAGCCAGCTCGGCGAAAGTGCTAATCTTGAGGTCGAGTTTCTCAGGTACGGCTTCAACTACAAACCAGGCATCTTTGACGGCTGACTCTAGGTTCTCGTATGCGGTATAACCGCCCATTTTGGTGTTGGAATTGCCGAAAGTCTTGTAAAAGCTGGAGATGTTATTGTCGATGAAATTCATGGCAGAGCTCCGTTGATCTGCACTAGGGTCCCGGATGGTTACATCGTACCCTCCTGCAGCCCACACGCAGGCAATGCGCCGACCTGGACATACAATTAGCGGAATGGACTTGTTTTGCAAAGAATTTTCATACCGAGCACACCGGCGCCCAGAATGGCCACTGTGCGACTGCCGATAGTAGGTGGTTGCCAAGGCATCTTTGCTCAATGTAATAGAGTATATCGGGAAGATTATACACTTTGGGTAGCGGATAGGAAAATAGAATGAGAAGGGTGGATACGGACAGTGGTAGGTCCAAAGAGGTTGTACACGAAGCCCTACTTCGCATGTCCTTAGGCTGGGATTAAACAACGACTGAACCCGATAATTTAAACTCAGCAATAACGCAGAGCTTGTGAGCACTGCATCCGGGTGCTCCCTGCCTACGTCATTGCAAATTCCGCAACCTATACCAGTCCACTAAAAACCACTGAAGCATGTAAGTGTCATGGACTACTTCGTGGCCGAGCCAGGGTTGGTTTGCACAACTGGTCAAAGCCCCTCATATGTAAGGTCTCTTGGGGTCACGGCCCTATCGCGCCTTTAAGCCGGCTCAATGGCAGTAGCGAGGATCTCTAATGTGTCTCATATCAAGATCACAACCTGAACCTGAGCGGCCGATGGCGTTAGACTGACCAAATTTAGAATCTTACCCGAAATAGGCCGTAGCTTAGTCAGCCATGACGTTAACGTATTCGGTAAGCGAGCTACGCGCCCCATCAAAATCTAGTAATCCAATATTCAATATGTAAGCTATGTAACCAATTTCGGGCAATGTGGTTCTTTATGCCCCTGAGAAATGCACTCGGATCATGTGGGTGGAGCTCGACGTCGCGGTTCTTGAGGCCAAGGCCCACGGCGATGTCGCAGTTTGAACGCGCTTCGCTAGCGAACCGGCCACTTGGTTAGCCTAGCTACCCTAAAATATATAGCAAGTACGATAAATAACAGCTTTATATTTGAATGACCATAGATTCTCTCAAAGACCTCTTACACATGGATATTCTTTATGCTATCTAAAGTTGTTCCTTGGGTTCAACGTATTCTCATATGTCGAGTTAAAGATGTATGATCAAAGCTCCAAAGGCCAAATAACCGTGTATTGTTATTGCTGAGATATAAGTACCGTTTCTATATCTAACTCTTGTCCTGGCATCATCAATTTGCATGAATCTAAGTTTACTAGTCAAGCACATTCAGAATCGAGATAGGACCGTCTAGGACCCACATGTTTTTGTGGACCCTTTCACCACTTGAGATCATTAAGCTTGGCATTCCGATTTGTTTTAGCGGAACAAGGTATTCTGTACTCAACCATGAACTTTATACTATATACAGAACGTCACCAGCTTTTTTTAGGTTTCCCTTATCCAGGACAAGACTAGTGCATTCTACTTCTGAACGAAACCAACCTTGTTTTGAATTTCACTCAAACGATGACGTAACTGCCCCAGAAATTAGCGTAAACGAGTCTCCTGAGAAGAAAATCCTCCTCTACCTGATACATATATCACCCTCCAAGGACTCTTAAAATCTGTTATTATATTTGTTATTTTAATCTCTATGATATCTTGTATTTGCTTATACCCAAAGACATGGCCTCCAGGCAGACGGTTGCAATAGTTGGTAGTGGCTGGGGAGGATATAACCTAGCACATGCGCTAGATACCAGCAAGTACAACATTATAGTAATCTCGCCAGAGGCAACTTCAGCTATCACACCACTTCTAGCCAGTGCAGCCTGTGGTCTATTCTACTCGCAACTAGCCGAGGAGCCCATCCGACGTAAGTGCCTTGACGTGCAATACATCAAGGCCTACGTCCGGGACATTCAGTTCAAAGAGAGAACGATGGTCTGTCAGCCTGCCTTCGATTCGCTTAAGGATGAGCAATTCAAAGTTTCATACGACAAGGTGGTGATTTCGCCGGGCTGCTCGACCAACACATTTAATACCCCTGGGGTGGATGAGCACGCCTTCATGGTGAAGAATGTCAGGGACGCCAACGCCATCCGCGACAAGATCAATCAAAATCTTGAGATCGCCTCGCTACCTCACACCACGGAGGAGCAGCAGAATCAGCTCCTGCACATTGCCGTTGTGGGTGGCGGACCGACCGGAATCGAAATTGCCGCCGAATTGACCGACTTGTTCAAGGGCGATCTCCTGAAGCTATACCCACATCTTCAAGGGAAACCGTCAGTGACAGTTCACGATGTGGCGCCGAACATTCTGGCTCCTTTCGACCGTAAACTTTCCGAATACGCCCAGGAGCCCCTACAGAGGCACAAGGTCGAGATTAAAGTCAGCTCGCATATCACCAACGTCACAAGTGATACTATTGAGACCAAGGAAGACGGCAAGGTCGCATATGGTATCCTAATCTGGGCTACAGGGAATAAAGAGCGGCCTCTTGTCGACCAACTCAAAGTTCTGAAATCGAACCACGGCCTCAAACGAATCCTCACCGACGACCACCTCCAGGTCCTCGACATCAACAGCACCGTTATCGACGGCGCCTATGCCATGGGTGATGCTGCTGATATAGACGGCGCTAGTCTGCCTACTACCGCTGAGGTCGCCGTCCAGAAAGCAGCTTATCTAGCTAGTTCTCTTAACCATGCTGATAGCGGCCGAAGAATTGGGCCCTTCAAGTACCAGCAGCGAGCTCTGGTCACGTACACTGGTGCTGGTGACGGTGTGATTATGGGAAGGGGAGGCCACGATTATACTGGATATGGAGCTTGGTTGAGCTGGCGATCGGGCAATTTCTTCTGGACTCGTTCATGGAAACGGAAAGTCATGATGATTTTGGCCTGGATGATGGATTGGGTTGATGGACGAGAGATGGCTCGTTTCTGAGCGGACACCTACCGTACCAATCACATGCTGTTACATACAAATATGTTCCACCTTTGACCACTAATGGTGTGCTGACCAGGTTTTCCGTCTTGGTCAGCCACACTAGTGTCACCCCATATGAATTGTCCCTTTTTTACCAATTATTTCATCTTTCTTTCTCTTCCAAAATAGCTTATAAATGCTATCCGGCCTCAAACCCCGATACCAGAAGGCTCTTTCTACCATTTCAATCTTAAAGGACCTAAATATAAAGGGCCTAGCGCGGTTATTTGACCTCCGATATCTGACCCTTCTCCGTCGCTTTCGTGACTGGGGAAACGCGACGTCAAAATACTAGCTCCAAGAGCATTAAGTCCGGTCCACTGATACTTTAATCCTATATATATAGCAGCTTGACGATTTATGGGCACCTTGTACGCTTCAAGATATCGAGCGTTGCGTATGATCGATATTAGCGCGTTCCAGTTAAGGCCCCGTGAGCAAGATGTGAGCTTCGCTTTGTTGATTGCTTAGTGGTCAAAGCATGGCTTACAGTACTCGAGTCAGGTAATTTGGGAGGAAAGAGGAAATTCATGCCCAACCGTATTCGCCAATATTGTTATAGATTGCGAGCACCCTGCCCCCGTGACTGCCTACTCTACATCCGGGCTTTTCGGTCGCCTTCCACCGTGGTGTTCACGAGCGAACCCTGAGCTACTGACTGTACAATAGTACTCAAAAACAGGTTACATTAACGAGCTCTCCCTGGAGTCAATCCACACCACTTTCTGTCCTTTCGTCTTTCCCCTCGGACGCATACATTGAATGTGAAAGCACATGAATCGATCCCGATCGGGGTAGGGAATAGTAAATACGAGACCACTATCTTCACCGGATGAACGGCGTTGCAAGTAGTATTTATAGAGCAACGTATCACCGGTATTGTCTATAATGCCCATGGACTTTCCGCAAATGTGCCTGCAGATTATCGTTCCTGTTGTATTCTCTCCCACACCCTGGAAACGAACATCTGTACGCCTTGGGGGAAACGTGCTGCGTTTCAAGATGGCGCATCAGGTCTGTCTTGCGCCCAAAGGTTCCAGTGTACTGGCAGTCTTTCCATTGACATTTCAAAATCTCGTTGCCAGGGCCAGAGTTTCCTCGACGGTCTTCCGACGTTTCTTCGATCGATACCGCCGTGTGGTGTCCCCACGTCTGCTCTTGGGTGGACCTGGTGTCGGAAGCAGTAAGCGCGGAAGGGTGTACTGCTTGGTGATTTGCAGGTTGTGCTATTTTCGTTGGGTTCTCATGACTTCTGGTGTCAAAAGGACTAGAGTTATACTGCAAATGCGCATATACCTCTTGAAACCCGGACACAACAGGTGCATTCACAGTATTGAGTGAGAGGACATGCAGGGGCGAATCGAAGCTCGACCACTCTATGTCTTGTCGAGGAGCTGTTGGCGCTGGAGGAGGATCATGTCGCGTCTTCCCATGTCCTTGAATACCGTCAAGCAGTATGCTCGGTGAGCAGCAGCTGAGGGGACAGTTTTGAAAAGCCATCGGAGAATATCTGATGAGCCACAGAAAAATATTCTAGGGCTTTTTGAAAATGGATTGAAGCTGGCTTTAATTATGAATATGAAAAGTAATAAATGCATCTTGTGCGACGAGGGGATGGACCCTTATAACCTACCGGCAAAGGTAGAGAGCCATAGGCGGCAGGATAGGCGTAGGCGTGATGCCCAGAAATCCTCAATTTGATAGATGCAAAAAATTGTTTCTTTAGATTAACGAAATCCATGTGAACTGGGTGTTCACCCGTACTTTTGTCCTGGTCCGTGCATCTAGTGCATTCCTCAATCCCGTGTACTTTAGGGAGGATCTGGCCAATGCCATGCTACAACACTATTCCTAAGACATGGTCAGTGCACTGCATATTCTCCAGACCTGGCCAGTGCAGCAAGTTCAGGTCCTGTTTCTCCGGGCTGAGGCCTAGAGCGGGCCAACGGTAGTAAGATCGCGATCCTTCGAGCTCTTGGGCTTTGAGAAGTATAGCATTGTGCAGATTAGGAGATATATTCTTCCTTCCTAGAAAAATTATGTTCACTCTACTCTATCGAACCATTTATCATGGGCAGGAGGGCCAAGCTAGGGGACTGGGCGACCAGAGCTTTTTGTTGGAGAATAGTCCTGGCTGCACAGTCTTCCATCATTCTTGTTCTCTTCTATGATTATCCTTTCCTCGTCTTTCTCTCTTTCTTCCGGGTTTAGGCTGCCGATAAAAGGTTCACCTATAATATTTAGACCATTTACCCCAAGTCCGCGGTCGCAATTGGCTTGTACTGTGTTCAATCCCCAAAAATTCTCAATTCAGTGAACATACCGAGGTTGTCGGCTTGTTTCCCGTAGATCAGGGGACCTAATCGATTGGGTGTTACAAGGGCACACCGTTCGACGGTGTACCCCTGCACTACCCAATCCTTTATATATGTGATTTGAAGCAAAACCAAAAGCCTGGAGCGAATTCAACTTTAAATCCCTGCTATGGAAACTTCGGCGTAGCTTGGCCCTTTAAGTGTGACCGCAAGTCCCTAGTCGCATTGCAGTAGCATATCCACACTGGTTGCGCTATCATCAATCTTCACGTGTGGGGGTCCCTTTGAATCGTCAGATTATGCACAAACTCCTCATCCGGACATCTACAGGATTCGTCTCTGCGAAGTTATGATGCGTTCTAGAAGAAATACATGTAGCTCTAGCGGGATCCACTTTGAAATTACGTGGATCGGATCTCGGGAACGGTCCACATAGTACCAAATCCAATCCAATTAGCTCATAGCTTTGGAGGCTCATTGGGAAAATATATTGGTCGCGGGGCCCATGCCAGTCTGATTTTTATCCAATGGGCTCCAAGATTCAATACGGTCTCTGGAAATGCCTTCAAGGCTGTTGTTGATATTTGGGGGATTTGGATGGGGTGGTCCACTCCAAAATGACGCTCAGTCCTGAGGTCATCTTTCCTGTTCTATAGGTAATCGGATCCATGGGTTTCATACTCTACTAGCAAGATCTCTCAAAACTTCAAAAATTATCCAACAACTTTGGAATTGATTTGTTACAATTAGTATATACGTATATAGGATGCGACGATGAAACCCGGAAATCCAGGTATCTATCGTTGCTTTTTCTCCCGACCGAGAATCTAAGCAGTGGTGCGAGTCTCCTTCTTGCCCTTCTGTAAGACCAGTCAGTAAATAATTTCCAGCAGAGATTGAGACAAAGAAAACATACCACAGTGCGGAAGTACTTGATACCAGTGTTGGTACCGGACTTGGCATCGTAGGGAATGGGAGAGGAGTAGTCGAAGGTAGCCTTCAGGCCGTGGTAGGTACGCTTAACGACATCAAGGATGCCGTGGCCAGCGGTACACTTGCCGGAGGTGGCAGGGTTGGGCCACAGGGGCTCGTAGGTGGAGTAATCACCATCGGACATGGGACCGGGGTTGGTCTCGTTGATGTAGAGGTTGTCATAATCAACGTTCCAGTTCGTGTAGCCAGTCTTCTCAGCAACGAGCTTCAGGAGGTTGGCACCGCAATCCCAGCGACCGAGGGAAGGAAGACCCCAGTTAGCAGACAGGGAGGCGATGATGCTGTAGTGGGTGTAGAAGGTATCATCGGTGGTACCCTTCAGGTGCTCGGGGACGGCACCACCAACAAGGAAGGAGTAGACACGGTTGGGGACGGAGTAGTTTCCAGACTCATCGAAGGTAACCAGGATGAGGGCATCCTTGGAGAAGTACTCGTTCTTGAGGAGAGGAGGAACGAAGCTCTCAAGGAACTCACCAGCAACGGTGATGTTGGTGTCGTGAGCATCGTTGGTCATGTTGGGGGTGATGAACATGTACTGGGGGATACGCTCGTGCTTAAGATCCTCCTCAAAGGTGGTGAAGTTCTTGATCTGGCGGGGACGAACGGCGTCGTTGGTGACGGAGTCGAAGAGGATCAAGGGGTTGTGCTTGCGCACGTAGGCGTTGGATCCGGACTCGGGGTAGCGGTAACCCTGGTAGCCGGCGTAGGGCAAGTCTTCCTGGTACTCACCCCAGGCAATCTTCTTGGTGTCGAACAGATCGGCAATGGTGGAGATGTTGGAGGGCAACTGGTGGAAGTCATCGTTGTCCATGCCAAAGGCATCACCGGCAGCGGAGGCAGCGTAGTTGGGCTCCGAGGGGTGAGTCAAGGCAAAGTAGTTGGTCAGGAGGATACCCTCCTTGGCCAGCTTGGCGAAGTTCTTGTCATCCGCGGCAGTTTGGTAGTCCTTGGGATGACATTAGCTTGCGAACATGAAAGATATCAGATCAATTGGTGGTTAGAGCCACTCACGGTGTTCTCGATCCAAATCTGAGCAAATCGGTTGAAAGCCAGACCCTTCACGTTCGAGACGGGAGAGTAAGGCAGGACAGAGGCCTGAGAGGCAGCGATCTCAGCAGCGGTAGGGTACTCATCGCTGGTAGAGATGGTCTTGGCCGAAGCCAGGGCCAATGCGCCAACAAAGGCGGTCAGAGTCTGCTTGGTGAACATGACTTTGAACTTTGTATGTTATCACTGCCGATCGCGAATAATACAGTCGATGCGAGAGAAAAAGAAGTGATCAGCCAGGCGTTGGAGACGATCTTATACCTGGCGCAAGCAATGCGGAGAACCAGTCGGCCACAAGGTCCGTACACGGGATCCATTCTTCGCTTACAAGCTTGGAGGCGCCGTCGCCAAGACACCCGCACCGCCAAGAACGCCCGGAACATGCGACATTGTGCAGCACGTTGCATTCCAAAGGTGAGTTACTGGCCGGGTTCCCTATGGACAAGTGCCCGCACAGGAAATGAGTGGGGGATGCATCAGTATTATGTCGATGGCGATTGGTGGATATAGGAGTGGGTCTTCCCGGTACCTTGCACGTTTCGATCAAGTGCGGCATGACTGGCTGATATGGCACTGATGCTATATCGAATCGGGGATAAGCGTGGAAATATCAAGTACAATGTGAATAGCTAAGCCGCGTGGCTGACCTAGAACACCGTCTTGGCATCCGCCATAACAGCCCTGGAGGCGGAATATGCCGTGACTTGGACCCATGGGTTCAAGGCTCGACTTCACTGATACCTAGCAGAGATGTCGTAATTTCTTGTTTGTTTTCAAGGTTGCAAAATTGAGCTTTGTCATAGATGGTCGATTTTTATAATAAGAGGTCAATCTTTTGAATATTCTTCCAAGGTTGTATAGGTACATGTTGGTTCCAAAGTTTGCCACAATATATATCCGATCCGAGCAACGCGCGAATGTACATGTACTAAATAAAGCCACAGTATAGTAGAGTAACCGCCACCATCCGCGAGGAACATTCGACGCCCACGTGGTCGACTTCTAGGTGCATCTGCTCTTGCATGCATCTACCAAATAGCCACCAATTTAGCTCACAGGATCTCGGGAGAACGGCTTCCAACAACTGCCCGGCAAAAATCACTCCAGTGCCGACGACAGGTCATTACGACACACACGAGATTGTCCCCGAGGGTGGGGTTCAATATTTTTATACATAATTTGCAGGGCGCTAAGGTACTTGGTATCGTCAGATGTGCGATGTGGTAAATGTCCGACGGATAATTGGCTCATAATTTAGAAGCTTGTGAAGTTGACGCTATTCACAGCATCGGAACTTGAGTGTGTCTTTTAGCATTCAGAAACCGAGGCTAATCAATTGATCACTTCTATCGGCTCTTGCATGAAAATGAGGCCTTGACATGGCATGAAAGAATATCGCCGTCGGCACTAGCAACGGTAATGTACCGGAGTCCGAACGTCTTGACTCCCCAGCCAATTGCCTCATCAAGTCCCGTTAATTGGTTCAACCCCTTCCAATATGCATTGTATACGGATACGAAAGATTCTTAGCTAAGCTTTCTGCGCCTTCTTAAATAGGGACCGGTCTTCCATAACTCTAGGTAGCTTCCATAGTACCTGAACGGGTACTTGTCAGCTGTTGACATGTCTATACATCAGGACATGTAGCACGACCTCTCGATGATGCCTGCATTAGCTTTACAAGAACCGTGGGGCTATATGTAACACCTAGCACGAAGCATCGTACGACACTGGCAGTTGTGAAACAATCCAAGCTACCCTATCTTCACGACCCACATTTATCGCTGCAGGGACAAGATCTTGTACCTGAAATAAGACAACTTTAATTACAACTGGCCAATCACACTGACTAGATTAGGTGATACTATACATTAGAAGTATGACTGAACATGAAAGAAAATAGCAGTCAATCCTTGGCTCATTATTCTTGCCTCAATAACTATTACATATCTATTCGGTTCAAAAGAAACAAAGGGAACAGAAGGGAAAAACATCGTCACCATCGTCGACAGAACGGCGTTCTAGCCGAGTCGGGTCAGATAGGGCCATTGCAAAGACACGCCTGATTGGCGGCTTAGGAAGATATAATGACAACAGAAGGGAATACAAGATGGGAATGTGAGGTGAAGAAGCCGCGCGACGGGTAATAAGCGCAGGAAAGATGTATGATAAACAGGAAAAGAAGTTTTATGCGATGCTTTACTCGGGCTTCTTGCCGACCATCAGGTACATGGGGGTGAAAAGGTTCTTCTGGGCACCCTCAACCAGGCAGTCACCGGCGAGAGCCAGGCTGTCGGCGGTCTTTTGGGAGCCACGGGGGAAGAGCTTGATGGTCTCACCGGCACCGACGAAGCGGTGGGCAAGACCACGTCCCCACCAGGTCATGCGGGCAATGGTGAAGAAGTCCCAAAGGGAGCCCATGTGCTTGAAAGATCCCGCCAGCGGGTAGTACCAAGGGGTGGGGTCGGGACGCTGAGCAAGATCCTCGTGGTGCTTGAGCTCGAAGCCGGCATCCTTCATGGCCTGCACACCCTCGGAAATGCGAACCATGTTGGAGATACCGTCACCCTGCTCGATACCGAGACGGATGCGACGGTGCTCAGGGTCATCGTTGTTGTAATCATCAGTCATGAGCCACTCGTAGACACCGAAGGTACCACCAGGCTTGAGGACACGGAAGATCTCAGAGTAGACACCAACGAGCTCAGGAGCGTGGACGGTAGCCTCAATGGCGTAGACGGCATCGAAGGTGTTGTCGGGGAAGCTCATCTGCATGAAGTCACCCTTGACAAAGGCCATCTTGTCTGCCAGACCCTGCTTGTGGGCGTAGTGGGTAGCGCGGTCGATCTGGTAGTCGTTGTTGTTCAGACCGGTAACGTGAGCACCAGTGAATTTGACGATCTCACGAGCGGGACCACCAACACCACAGCCAACGTCGAGAACCTTCATGCCCTCGGTGATACCGGTCTGCATGGCGAGGTAGTGCTCGTGGCGAGCGATGGCCTGGGCAAAGGGCTCACCGTAGGCGAAGCGGCAGAAGTGGAAGGAAGAGCCCCAGCCGTACTCGTAGAAGTCGGTGGCAAGGTTGTAGTAGCTATCAAATTGTCAATTGTCTTGCGATCAAACATGCGCGGAATCGGCAGGCAAACGTACTGTCGGGTCAAGGTAGCGTACTCGGATCGGCGAGCCTATTTGTAGATCCCAGTTAATTATGGCCAAATCAACTCCAGTCAGCGCATTATCTCACCTCGCGGTCGGCATCAGTCTCATCAGCGTAGTCCTTGTTGTCCCAGTGCTTGAAGTACTCGTCAACGGCGGCCTTCTGGGCAGCGCTGTCCTTGCCACGCATGGCACTCAGACCACCGCGAACATTGGCGGACTTTCCGTGAAGGGCCTTGTTGAAGGCGGCGTCACGCGCCTTATCCTCACGTTCCAAAGCAGTAGGGGCCATTGTGAAGGAATTGAAGGGTGTTGGTATTAAAGGGGTAAAGTGTTGAAGAGGGGCGACAAAAAAAGGACAACGGTCCGTTATTTATGGAAAAGAGAATACGGCAATTGGATCGAACCAAGCAACCGCAAGAGAAGAGAAAGAAAACTTGGGGAAGAGAGAGATCTGGAGAGAGGATGAAGGAGAGTTTAAAAAAGGAGTATCGAATGCGAAGCAACTTTTTGGCAATGCGAAAAATCAGGCCAATCACGGAGCCCCTGAGAGGGCAGGCCGTGCAGCAGGACTAGACCGAACAGAGTCTGGGGTGGCGGGACGAGTATGTTCCGGTCTGTGGCTTGTTCGGGTAGTGGCTCTCCCGGCTTTCGTTAGTGGTGACCTGATGTCTATACGATGTGTATACGATCGGGATGAAGATGCCTGATGAACTCGAAAAGAGACAAATTCGTCGGAAGTAAGGTTACATGTCAATCCGAGAGTCTATTGACTCTATTGACTCGGAAAAAACAATCGAATCGACGAACAAATCGAACAAAAACATCGTACGAGAAAAGCACAGACAAACAGAACAAACACATACAAGCAGAGGTCACATGACTCGACGCCACAGTCACCGCCACATTGATAATGTGATAATCAACTTTGGTCTTTGAAGCTTCCTTTGTAATCTCCAGCTTGTCAAAGTATACCCACCCACCATGCCTCCCCAGATTAAGCATGATCTCAACCGCTCTGGTTGGGAGTCCACAGACTTCCCATCTGTATGCGAGAACTGCCTTCCTGAAAACCCCTATGTACAGATGTTGAAAGAGGATCACGGCGCAGAGTGCAAGATTGTAAGTCTTTGATCCGCTCACTATTTTACCACAGACACTAACGACAATGACAGTGTACTCGTCCCTTCACAATCTTCCGCTGGAAAGCCGACCGTACCTCGCGCCAGAAGCGCACCAACATCTGTCTCACATGTGCCCGTTTGAAGAACTGTTGCCAATGCTGCATGCTCGATCTGTCTTTCGGGCTGCCGATCGTTGTCCGTGATGCCGCCCTGAAGATGGTCGCACCTGGTCCCGAAAGTGGCATCAATCGTGAATACTATGCGCAAAACCACGAAAAGGAAATCGAAGAAGGAATCGGCGCAGTCGAGGAATACGAGAAGACGGACGACAAGGCCCGCGAGCTGCTGCGCCGCTTGGCAAACAGTGAACCGTACTATCGCAAGCCTCGTCGCATCGAGGGTGCATCTGAAGGCGATGCCGAAGGCAAGGAATCTAGCTCGGCAGACCAACCCCGCACAAACAGCCGGTACGGAAATGCGCCGGGCCCCATTCGCACAGGTGACAGCCGACTGGGTAACCGCTTGCCTGGCCGGGGAGGTCGTGGTGGTGGCCGTGGTGGTCGCCCGTTCCCCAGCACGGCACAGCTCCCCCCGTCGGCCGAAGATATCAATCCGCCCATGGACCCCAATGTTACGTCACTGTTTTTGACTGGTGTGGAGGACGACCTTCCGGAACATTCGCTGCGGACATTCTTCTCGAAGTTCGGTACTCTTCGCTCGCTTGTCTGCTCTCACCGCTCGCATTGCGCCTTTGTCAACTACATGAACCGTGCCGACGCCGAGTCTGCAGCCAAGGAGTGCCAAGGCAAGGCGATTGTTCAAGGCTGTCCGTTACGGGTGCGCTGGGGTAAACCCAAGGCGCTTGATAACATGGACCGCGAGGAACGGATGAAGAATGCTCGTGAAGGTCGGCAGGCTGCGGGACCGGTCCAGCGTGGCCGGTCCGATAAAAAGGCTATCACCGCTGCTGGTGATGCAGGCAAGGAAGCACCAGCCAAGGGCTTTGCTGTGGCACCGCCCCCGGGCTCTGGATCCGTCCAGTATGCCAGTATGAATGGAGATTAAAAGCATCATATAATTGAACATTGTGTAATATCACGAGGAAAGGATGGGTTGTGCATGTCGTGGGTTCATACAAAGCGGGCGTTGAATATGGATTGGTTCTTGTTTCTATGCAGCTTCTATCACAATGAAAAATACCCCAGTGACGCCAAATAAATAAAACAAGAGTCGGGTATACTATAATACATCCAGTCTCATTGGCTGGTTCGAATTTGTACCTCCACCGATTGTATGCTGCCTAGGTGGCACTGCATGGTCATGTAGTCGGTGTAGCATGTAATATCAAGATATTGGACGTAGCTTACGAAGACGACGAGCAAGCCTTGTGAATCTTAACGTCCTTGCCGGCAACCTTGATGGAGTCATTGTCGCCGCGCTCGATCTGGTCGTGGATTCGGAGTTCTGTAGACACACTGTTAGCAATCCATTCACAATGCTGGAAAAAATCTGCTCCAGCACAGATTCATTCTAGGCAAAGCAATCGTACATACCCCACTTGGCATCCTCATTACCATCCTCCCGAGCACCCTGCACTAGGTTGTGGCGCAAGATGTTCGCAACCTCGATAGCGTGGTTGATCTGCATGCCGGTGTCAACAGCGACACGGCGGTTTTGTTCGAAGTTGCGACGGGCTTCTTGACGAGAGGCAAGCATGACTCGGACGTCGTCTAATTGTGCAGTTAGTATGTTGAATCGCGAGATGAGCAGCCGTCGGCTTGCTTGAGACGATCTTTAGGAGACTGGGGCACGAACCTCGGAAGGCAACACGGGTGGCACGAAGAACCTGGCGGTAGGCGCTCAGGGCGGCAGTAGACGGAGCAGCCATATTGTCTGGGGTAAAAAGTCGGGTGTTTGGATAGGAAAGCCGGGGTGATGCAGTGTTGTTGTTGGTGGTGGTTGTTGAACAACAGAGACGAGACAGTGGACCGGCGTATGTAGTCAGTTTTCAATAGTGAATAGCAGCAGTTGAATTGACCCAGATTAAAGCAGAGGCAAATGAGTGATCACAATGAAGTCGCAAGGAATCACGACCGGATCATCGGAGCTGTGATTGGCGGGCGGCCTTTCGGGGCAGAAAAAAATATCAGAAAAACCTTAGTGGGACTTCCCTCACCCACCTTGTTCCCTTTAACAACCACATTCACAATGGCTGCCGTTCAAGTTGTCAACGTTCAGCTTCCTGCTCTGTCTTCGGGCTGGAGCGCCGAGAAGGACTTCAAGCCTGTCGGTGCTCTCTCCGGTGCTACCCAGCGTAACCTGGAGCCCGTTGGCCCTCACTTCCTTGCCCACGCCCGCCGAGTAAGTGATTCGAGATGCCCCGCAACAAAATAATCATCAACGCTAATAAATTCTACAGAAGCGTCACAACCGTACTTTCTCTGAGGATGATCGTCTCCAGGCTCAGCAGAACGTCAAGAAGACCGAGGAGGAGTCTGATGGTGAAATCTCTGAGGATGAGGACCCCATGATGCTCAACCGTGAGGCCAAGGACTGGAAGGTCAGTACTTATTTGTCAAATTTTTGACTATGTCGAAATTAACTCCCTTTTAGTCCCAGGATCACTACGCCGTTCTCGGTCTTTCCCGCTACCGCTGGCGGGCAACCCCCGAGCAGATCAAGCGTGCTCACCGCAAGAAGGTTCTGCGTCACCACCCCGATAAGAAGGCTGCCTCTGGTCACCGTGACGAGAACGACAGCTTCTTCAAGTGCATTCAAATCGCCACCGAGTTGCTGCTTGATCCCGCTCGTCGTCGCCAGTTCGACTCCGTCGATGAGGCCGCCGATGTTGAGCCCCCTACCAAGAAGCAGGCTTCCGCCAAGGGCAAGTTCTACAAGGCCTGGGGCCCTTGCTTCGAGGCTGAGGGTCGTTTCTCCATTAAGCAGCCCGTTCCCCAGTTCGGTAACGAGGACAGCACCCAGGAGGAGGTTGAGAACTTCTACAACTTCTGGTACAACTTCGACAGCTGGCGCACATTCGAGTACCTTGATGAGGATGTTCCCGATGATGGAGAGAGCCGTGACCAGAAGCGTCACACCGAGAAGAAGAATGCCAATGCCCGCCGCAAGCGCAAGAACGAGGATGTCGCCCGTCTGCGTGAGCTTGTTGACGAGGCCCTCGCCCAGGATGAGCGTATCAAGAAGTTCCGCCAGCAGGCCCGTGCCGGTAAGGATGCTAAGCGCAAGGCCAAGGAGGAGGAGGCTCAGCGCCTGAAGGACGAGAAGGAGGCCAAGAAGGCTGCCGAGGAGAAGGCCAAGAAGGACGCCGAGGAGGCCGCTAAGGCCGAGCGTGAGAAGAACAAGAAGAACAAGGAGGCCGCTAAGAACGCTGCCAAGAAGAACAAGCGTGTTCTTAAGGGTTCCGTCAAGGAGGTCAACTACTTCGCTGACGGCGAGGCTTCCGCTTCCCAGGTCGACTCCGTCCTTAACGACGTTGAGCTCATCATGGGCAAGATCGATGTTGATGAGCTCGCTGCTCTCGCTGAGAAGCTCACCATTGCTGGCAAGGATGGTGCTGCCGTCAAGGCTGCCTACACCTCCGAGGCTCAGCGTCTTGTTGATGCCGGCAAGCTGAAGGCCGGTGAGGTCAAGGTTTTTGCTTAGATCTCTGTTCAATCATTTCATTGCAATTGGACTAGGCACTAAATGTGGAAGAGGCTGCTTCATGTCCCTGATGACTACTTTTGTTTAATTTAGCAGTTACTCATGCCTATAGAGAAGACGATGCAACGCATTAAAACATATGTTTACCTTGTTATACACCAAAGTTTCTCCATTTTGTAGCTTCCCAACAATCACTGCATATATAGCTCGCGCACTCTAAGAAGCAGATTGAGACAATGAAATAGGCAGCAAGATGTAATGGCTTCCCTCTCATGGGACGCAGAAAGAGCGGATATGCACAAAAGCAATCCTAAGCCCTATTGTTTTGTAATCTCTTTAAATCTCCTCAAAAGCCCGGACAATAAAGGCTTTGCCATCAATAGTAACGGTCTCCCCAGGGATCCTCCAAGAACCCTTTCCTTCCCCGGCAAATCCACTCTTCATCGAAGGCACAGCGCCCCCGTCAGGCCCCACCAGATACTTATCCTCCCAAGACCCGGAGGTCCACTCCTCCCTCCGCGCACTAACCTCAGCGCCGGCCCTTTTAACAGTCCACTCTCCACTCTCACCCTTCTCCCGGGTGTGAGTCTGAACCTGACGGAAAGCCAAATATGTTCCCCAAATCCGACCCATAAACATCTTAGTAATGGTAACCTCATTTCCCTCCCCGAAATCCAAATCCCGATCATCGGACTCCAAAATCCACGAAAGCCCCTTCTTGGGACCCTCGGGGCCCTCCCGGAAAGCCAATTCACGCCAGACTTCCTCGAAACCTGTCATCGGTGAACCGGGAAGGTCGGTCCGAGGCATCTCGCCACATTCGAGATCATCGCCGTTGGGGAGCGGGCTGAAGTTGCCCACGTCCACAATTCCGATTTCGTTGAATGAATCCAGTTCACGTGTGAAGAGTACTTTCACTGTTTATTTGTTAGCATGTCGTTTACTCAGAATCCCAATCAATTGGAATTTGTAGATTAGACCACGAACGCGGGATCTCATTGGGATTCTCCTCGATTCTGGTTCCGGCCATTGCCCAGTCAATTGCTCCTGACGCTTTGTCCATGCGCAGGTCGACGAAGTATTCTCCCACCGAGAGGACGATTGTGTCCGTTGTCTCCTCAGGGACCTCGGGAACCCAGCGTAGTGAGATGCGGGTAGAGAAGCTGCTCTTAGAGCCTAGCATGGCTCCGGTGGCGGTCATTTTTCGGTAGTGTGGAGGTCGTTAGAAAGGCGATATAGAGGATTCAATTGATGAAGACTGGAGATTCCTTTTATTAAGAATTGAGTAGAAGTAGGTTGGTGGGATCGGCGATGTCGACGAATGGGGAAGCTGGAAGAGATGGGGAGTGGGGCTTATCGTGGGATGTTTTGTGGGAGTCGCTGGCCTGATCGCTTGTGCGCACATTGGCGGGGTAATTGATTAGATCTGAATTCTTATTTGTTTTTCTTTCAATTGATCGAGTGTTGTGGAGCAGTAGCTCATAGTCTATAGATAATTTCCAATCAGACATAATTTGGCATGTTGGAAAATTCAACAAACAAGGTTTTCAGGACCAAAAGTAACCCGAGTTGTAGCAATCCAAGTCTTTAAGAATTTCTAGTATTGTACAACTTCCAAAATCTCACGATTGACTATATATTAGATTGCTAAGACGCGAGCTTAGCCCTACCTACTGAGTTCTGATTAGTCAATTGAACTAGGTATGGCTAGTCGTAAGCACTAACGCAAATTAGAGACGCTAGAAAGTAGTAAAGAATCAACCCACACGGAGACATACAAAGTGGTAAAAAAGGCATCATGTAATTGCTGACGAAATACAAAGCTAAAACTTCACTCGAGATATTTACCCCCTTAACCAATGGGTCCACTGTTGGATTGTCTCTGGTTACGTAGTACGGAGAGGTTCCTTTGGCAATTTGCATATGCATGATGCAAGAAAGGCTTAGTACGCATTTTAGACTCTGATAAGATACCAGGGTTTCCAGGCTTTAACATGCAGTTGGATTTAATTCCTGACTAACCTTGGAATGTTTCTAAGGTTGTGCTTACAAAATCCATTCAAGTTCAGGATGAAAAATATATCACGAGTCATTTCTCCCATGCGTGACAACCACAGTCGGTCCCCCACCGAAACCTTGAGGCATGCAAAAGCTAGACCAGGAGAGAAGACCTCGTGCTGGTATTTAGTCTATTCTTCTTCTTCTTTTCGATCAGAATACCCACCCCTTGTATATGACGGATATTGATGTTAGAGTATCTCGAGGGAGATACTTCAAAACTTCATCTTCTAAGGTTGGGGCTCTTTCTGATCCCTTGGAAATACACTGATAATAATGGTCCAGACCACACCAACGAAATATGTCAATGGGCGACGCTATCCTGTTATCCGGGTTGCGACGGCCAGCCTGAGTATGGGAAAGCTTATTCACCCCTTCGTGAAGAGTACTTAGGCCAGCTCTTTAGACTGAAGTTAAATCTCTCGCTACCAGCCGATCTCATGGATATGGTGAGATTATTGATTACAGATCGCAGGTGGGAGAGGTCATATAGAGCAGAAGAAAGGACAGGTCAAAAACTGGTCATTCTGCTTACAGTCCAGGTTAGATACTATGTCTGCGAATACTCAGCGGACCCCGCTTCGCTCTCCGATCCAATGAACTTCAAACTGTCGCTCCGTCTAGATGGATCGTGTACTGGATTGTTTCCATTTTGGATTCTTATCTTTGATCAGTACGAATACCCATGAAATACGGTCAGAGAGTTGGAGTGGCCTAGATAAAGAGATAACGGGATGTTACCGAAACGTGGTAATGACGAAGACAAATAGAGTTTACCCCACAGCCTTGTTTCTTATCGCGCTTTCCCGTTTCCTCCTTCCTCCAACACACCAATGCCGCCCGATCGACAACGCGCTACACGCATAGTCCGCGTCCGAACCGGATGCTGGTCCTGTAGGCGGCGAAAGAAGAAATGCGATGAAGTCCGACCGATATGCGGGGGCTGCAGGCGGAATGATCTCGGTTGCCAGTGGCCCGCCGTTACTGGGAAGAATTCGGACCCGGCTAGCCACGTCTCGAGGATCAGCGAAGAGCGGTGCTCAAGCCCCTTGAGGGTTATTGAAGAATATAAAATGACCAAGTCTCCCAGTCCCGCATCATCGCACCGTCAATCTTCTGTTTCGTCGAGTGGTGGCTTATCGGGAATTCTTGAGGAGGGTGATCATGCGACCCACGAGAAAACGGATCGCCGGGATTCGAATTTGAGCAACATTTCGGAGATTTCGGATATCAGCAGGACTGATAATGCCCTTATACCGAACATGGCTGTTGGAAATGTTGTGCCGAGGACGATGTCGATGCTTCCTGGCTATGACCCGGAATCGTACACATTGCTGAGCCATTATCTCAGCACTACGGCTGACTGCATGGCAAACGGAACAACACCCATCAACCCTTTCCTGGTTCAGATTGTTCCTTTGGCATTTACGAGCGACTTGTTATTACAGCTGGTGCTAGCTCAGAGCGCTGCACACCGGGCATTCCGACGCCGAGATGAGTCTGACGCTGTTGCTCAGTCTCACTATACTAAAGCTATCCAGCTGTTCCGACATGGAGTGGGTGAATTCATCGAGGGAAAGGAGTCCAATCCGTTAATGCTGCTCGTCGGGGCGCTCCTTATGTGTTTCACAGAGGTACAGCAGACCCAACCGCTTATCTTCAACTAAGGCTAATACTCGCGACAGACTGCGAAGGGGGACATGACAGGAACCATCTTCGACCATTTGACCGCAGCGAACTCTCTCCTGGTGAAGCTTCTCGAACAGAGCGACACTGCAGTTCCCCGAGAGCTGAAAGATTTCGTGATCGAATACTACGTCTACACCGCATCTGTCAGCATGATCTCGGTCGATGCGCGACTTAGCAGACAACTCTTCTTGAATTTCGACTTGGAGCAACGGGCTCGCGAATTATTGACCCTTCAATATGTCGGAAACCTGTGCGGTTGTTGGTTGGAGCTACTACTGTTGATCCCTGTCATTTTCGACCTCGGCCGACAATGGATGATGGAAGACCAAGTTAGCATGCCGACCGCAGACGACATGGCCATGTTCGCTTCAATCCAAGCCCAGATCCTACGATGGGCTCCTTTCCCATTCGTTGAACCAGAAGTCTTCATGGCAGGCTTGATCTTTCAGCAAGCAATGTTGATTTACCTATACACGTCTTTGGGGGGTTACAAGTACACGCGTGATGGGATGTACAGAGGACTTATTCAAACCGCAGTAACTGAGGCAATGTCTTACTTGGATCAACTATCGCCCAAGGCACGCATAAATTCTGGGATGTGTTGGCCTATTGCCGTTGTCGGCTCTTGTCTGGAGACCCCCGAGCAGAAGGAATGCTTCGGAAACCGTCTCGTTGTCATGTCGAATCATTTTGGTCTTGGAAATATGCATCGCACACACCAATTGCTTGAGGCGATGTGGGACCTACCGCCATCAGAAGCAGGGCCTTGGAATATTTGCCGATCCATGCAACAGAAACAAATTTGGATATCATTCGCTTGAGTCAAGATGACAGCCAATGTGTTCAAAATATCAAATCCAGACACAACCACATTTTCTCGGTGTGGAGACGTCCACCTGAGAATGTCTATCTTAGGTATAACCAGACTTTTGGGTCCACGGGCCCTATTGTCACTTCACCAAACGACACGGGAATTATGTATTCCTGCCTCTCACAGTCTTTGCTCTTCTCATGCTGGATCGTGCCAAGATTTTTATCCTACTCAAGGATGGAAACAACGGAGCTTTCTCGAAGACACCCAAACGAGAGAGGTTGAGCATGGTGAGGGAACGCAGAACCTGCGCAACCTAACCGAACAACAGCAACCCGGGTTAGCCAGGAATTTCGCCAGAAGTATGAGTTCGATCCCATATAGTGGTTCGCAGTGTCTGCATTGTTGGACTTCTCCCACTCCGCCCGAGAACTACAAGAATGTTCACCTTTACGCTGCAAAAAGGCAATTCCCTGGATCAATTGGCGACTGCGAACGTCGGTTACACGAATACACCGACTGGAAGCGGCATCGCCCTGTCTTGCAAAGTGAGAGTTCTCCACTAGAAGAAAGATATTGAGCCAATTTGTTGCGTGAAGAGGAACTAGACCAAATTTTGATATGAACAAAGACGTGAGAGCAGCTTATAGTTGTCTCTCGGTCAAGTATCCTCTTCTGAAATAGCAAGGCGCATATCAAGGCTGTGTCGGTACTTCAAGAATTAGTATGCTTCTGAAGAAGCGCGGTGTCTATGTTCAATATTCTTTCGCTACTCCAATCACCGTTCATGCGCCAGCTGTGCGGAAAGCTTCAAGGGATGGCGACTGATTGGGATAGCCTGATGAAAGAAGATAAGGTTGTTCATGATTAACAGGAGTTGTGGACCGCGAGGTGTTACATTACAGAACGGATATCCCGACACGTGCCAAAGAAATAAGACTACCTCTCTTCAAGACCCAGTAATACTATATCCGATCAGTATGACCGATCGCTCATTTGACTCGAACGTATGGAACAAGATAAAAGTCGATATCAAGGGAATTGATGTTCCGGGCCAATAGGGGGCGTGCATTATGCAGCGCGCTCCGGGACCGCGGTGTGGGTCCCGGATGAGATAAGCCACGTACTGAAAGCTACAGAGGAATCCAGTAAGAACGAAACATTTTGATTAGCAGGAAGCATGTGCCTCATTAGTGCTGGATTCTAGATAACATGTCTATAGTTTTTGCTGTCACATGGTTGAATTCATGCGATTGACTCAACAATAAACTGAATAAACCTCCGTGCAAGTAACTCGCCATCATGCTCCTTCGCCACTCGTTTGCATCCGCTCTCATATAACTCATCATTAAACAATCCACCATCATGTCGAGCTGTCAAGAGTTTGGACATGATGAATTCGTTAAACTCCGGATGAGCTTGGATGCTGATCAGCCGTTTCGGCATGTATAAACCTTGAACTCCGCAAGGACCACTGAATCCAAGGTTCACGCAGCCTTCCGGAGTCTCGAAGACGACATCACGGTGCATTTGATGCAGGAACTAGGTATAGTCAGTATTGAGTGACAGTAACAATGAGTAGAGCATAATAGTTCCACATACCAACTTATCTTTTCCAAACACCTCCTTCCCGGCATCGGTGAGCGTAATCTCATCAACAGAGACCTCCCACCCCTCACCACGTCCTACACGAGCACCCAGCGCCCGAGCAAGAATCTGATGACCGAAACATACACCGACAACAGGCTTCTTGTGGGCCTGCACGACATCCCTGATGTATTCTGTCAACGTAAGGATCCAGATATCATCAGCAAAAGCATCATGTTCTGGAATGTATTAGTAAGACGGACCAAGTCGGCGACAGGGAGGAAAGTAACATACTGCTTCCACTGAGAAGGAAAGCATCCACTTCATTAGGATTCGGATAGATCGGATTCCCCACTACATTCCACTTGCTGATTTCCATGTTCACTGAAGACCCCGCAGCGTTCGTGAGGAGTCGTTCAAAGATCTCTCCATAGTTGCCGAACTTGTCCACGACGGGTTGGATGGGTGTGTCGCACTCAAGGACGGCGATGCGAAGAGGTCGAGACATCTTGTAGGTTCCGTTGATGGTTATTGAGAGAAGAATGTCGCAGACTTAGGATTGGAACTGTCCTGGTCGTTGTTTTAAGGTGGTTGTTCCGATGTCGTGGTTTGGATTTCGTCGGAGCGCTTAGCCCCACTTGCGCGGTCCGCTGTGATAACAAAGACTCTCATTCTGCCGACGATAACGATAAGTGAATTCACCCTATGATAATGAAGTTTTGAGAATCATAGTTGGTATGTGACTTGAAACCTTTATTGTCTTGCTTCGATTATAGTGGGGGCGGCTAGAAATCCTGCACATTATGCACCTGAGCGGAGACGATCCGCAATATGCTCGGGACTTTGCACCGAGAATTTATAGGCTTATACGTTGAGGCAAGCGCTTGAACCATATATGCTATTTTTCAAACCACATTCACATAACAATTCCCGTATGCTAGCAGCTTATCGGTGCCAGTGACGGAGCGATAGAATGCTCTTCTTTTCGCTGGAGTGGGCTCGATAGTAGCAGCCTCACGATGGACATTTCTTTTCATTTCTCTTTAACATATCAACGGGATGGAGCTCATTACAGTAGACTTTACTCATTTATACTAGCACCCTACCACCACTAGGGATGGGGCATGAAGAGTTGAAATGGCCAGACAATACGTCTTGCATTATGTGGTGCGAACAAGCAAATCATAATTTCAGACCTCGCTATACTTCCTTCCTGCCAGCAGGACAAACACCAAGGACTCCCGCGATGCGCTGCCCCAGAAAAGAATAGCTCAGAAACGAATAGGCAACACAAACACAAGACAAAGAGCCTACCTCACAGCTGCACCATTCAACAGACACGACGCGCCCTTTCCGCGTGCAGTTCCCAGTAAAGGGTCTTGTCGCCCTCGGAAAGCTCACAAAAGGCGTTGAAGGCCTGGGCCTTGATTGACCTTTCCACCTCGTGAACAGTGTTCCGGCGCATAACGAGCTTTGGCAAGCCGCCACCACCGGGGTGACGGGATATCTCCTGCTCAATGTCGTCCCGCTTCTTCTTTTCAACCTCGAGAGCATCTTCCAGGCGGATGGCCTCCCACAGGGCGTCGGAGAGCTTGTTGATTGTCTTGGAGGCGGTATCTCGATTTCTCAATCCCTCCAATGCTAATACCTTCAAGGTTATAGCATTGGTGGACTCCCGGGGGGGGGGGGTTGTTGGAGGCGTCACTGTATGAATATTAGTATTTTTGTTAGAGATGAAAGGCGCGGATCTGAGTGAGGTACTCTTGCGCTTGTAGCTTAGCTCATAATGATGCAGTTGCAATCAGAGTAAGAGGGATCCATGGATGGAAGGGTTATTCATTGTGACTTCATTTACTCCTATATAGCTCCCTAGATATACTTCACTTCTCTCTCAGTTAATGGTTCATAGTATTGAAGGCTAATGTTCACTATAAACAGGCTTAGGCAGGGGCGCTAGAGCGTATTGAAATTTGTATTTCTAGGCAACGAGAGCCATACGAAAATTTCTCTATCTTAGAGGCTGCCAGTGAAAGCTAGAGCTTACTACTGCGTGTTGTGCAACAAACATAAGTAACAATAACATGCACAGGGATTCATTTTTTGGGTATCGAAAGAACAAAAGGAACATAAGTAATCCAACCGAGTCTAACAGGCCACCGAGGCTTCCATCCGTCCAATTAACATCTCCTAGTCGTCAACATGGTAAGGAGAAGCCCAAAGCTTCACTACCTCCAAACAGTAGCTTTAAGAAAAGCTGGCCCTTAACGGTTGCGAGACAGGAAAGACGCAATCAGGACAGCCACGGTAGCAATGCACGCAAGGAACATGAATGCGCAGTCAGCTTCAGCGCGCTTGCACCGAGACTTGATTGTAGACCACCCGTCGGAGCCCAAACTTCCGTCGCGACAAACTTTATCATCCCCCTTGCCCTTACATCCACCACTGATCAAAGGGTTGTCCCAAGTCGTTCCGTTGTCCGGGTGGGAGCAGTCGGCCCCCTTAAGAGCCACGGCATAAACCTGCAGCTCGTTAGTGTTATTTTAGGTTGGGATTGATGGATATAAGCTTACAATACCAGCTGCCAAGAGAGCAACAGCTGCTACACCATCCAGCACCCAGATGATGATACCGCTCAAGCTGTCAACGAATAGAGCGACGATACCGACGATCGAAACGAGGACACCGAGGGCTCCTGTGAAAGCTGCGTAGCCAGTCTGAGAAGGCACACTGCCATAGTATTGTTGCCTGGCGAGGGTGATAGAAAGACCGAGGACGATGACGCTAAAGATGAGCTGGGCGCTGTTAGTATAGTTTCAATCTTCAAGGGGAAGTAAGCACAACTCACCTGGAAGCCACGAGCAATAGATGTACCGAGCTTCATATTGAAGGTAATGAATTTTTGAATGGTTTCAAAAAAATGTGATGTAGAGGTACTGAGGGGAGAAAAAACCAAACACAAGAGCAGGGACTGACAAGCTTTTTATTCCTGACGACCTGGTAGAAAGCGGTCCTCAAAATTTGCGGTAACCGAGTCAATTCTTGCCCGACCATACTAGAGCCGCACTAATAGCAGGGATAGCGGGATGGCACTAAATTAGCACGAAACGGGCTCCATTCTGGGGCCAATTGGGGCCAAAAGCGACGCACTTGTTAACTAGTTCGGAAAATTTCTTCGCCGATCCACTTAGATTTAGGGTATGAAGAGCCCTCCTGCATCATTTCGTGCCAGCGCATGCATGTTAAAGTTTTGTCTGCTCCTGTATTCTCGGCTGGGATTCAGGTGTCGGAGCCTTGCGCTTGAGCCGCACCCGTGTGATATTCATTTAAGCTTGTTTACCAACCTCGGGCACAAGTCGCAACGCACTCCGTATATTTTCTCAGTTTATCAAATTCCGAAGTCCATCCTGGTAAAATTACTTTTTGGTCAAATTCTTCTTTTCTGTGAAGATGTATGGATATAAACAGCTTTAAGGGTCTGAGTCAGGAAAAGCCAAGCACAGCCCAGGGGCCGAAGCGCCCCGCAGTCGCACCCGAAACGCTTGGCGCCAGTGCGCGATGTTTCCAATGGGAAAATGCTCCGGCGATCCAGCTTTTGTCCAATCGTGCATTTCGACTATTAATAGGGGTGACTGCTCACTTCGATCTTCATCAGATGCATTCCTTGCAACCGTGCGTATCCCGTGTTGCGAGCCGCAAGGCTGACCGCCATTGCTACTTCTAGCTACACGTGAAGGGGGCTAAAATTAGAAATTCGCTATGCATGAATTTGAAGTCATCGGGGTTGATTGTCTTTATTCTGTTTACCTAATTTCTAAAGTCTTGACCACGACAAGCACAAAATCAATAGTCTGTCTAGTCTTGTTACTGGGAAAAATTAAGGTGGATACCGACCTAAGCACTGTATCGGAAAAATACCGGATTATTGTATTTTGCGGCCGATGTCTGTAAAACCGAGTGTACAGAGCGACTTGGTCGGCGCTAAGGCCCAGCTGATGGTCACCTGAGAGAGGGGTTTTGGGTATTCACCCATGCACCTTCTGGGGCCCTCGCCCTGCCTGTGTAAGCAACACTGTGTGCCTTCTCCAGTAATCATGAATTCAGCATCTTTTGATGGCACAAACTCGGGGACTCAGGTGGGGACCAACCAAGGAGTGATCAATATCTTACCGGGTTCGTGTTATGGAGCCTTAAGCCGAATCATTATTATTGACAACCCTTTTAGGCCAAGACCGAGGAGAAACCCTACTAAAAAGGACAGACCATGGTTCGCATCGCCTCGTATTAGCCAATGAGGCTATCACTGACTATAGAGGCAGAGGTGCTTCGTTCACTAGCATTCCTGCAAATGCTGGATCGGAGGGACAATATTGAGCCATGTCATACCAATACCTGCCAATGGATCCTGGAGCTGGAAAAGTACAAATCCTGGAGGAGCCAGTCCTCCGGCTTGCTTTGGATCAAAGGCAAGCCAGGGGCGGGAAAATCAACATTGATGGCTTTCCTCCACGATAGACTGAAGACGTTGCGGGACGAAAGTCAGGGCATTCGGCTCGACTTTTATTTTACCGCTCGGGGCACAGAATTGCAACGCACACCGCTAGGGATGTTCAGATCATTGCTGAATCAAATTTATGAACGTGATACCACCGTGCGCTCTCAGGTGCGCATTGTCTATGAACAACGGTGTAGGCAGTTCGGGTTTGGTGAGCTTAAGTGGGAATGGCCGCGACCGGTGCTAGAAGAGCTACTAACAGGTGCCATTCTGGAATCGGCTAGTCGGCAGCCTGTGAATGTTTTTGTGGATGCTCTAGATGAGGCTGGGGCTGAGTCTGCTCAGCAGCTAGCAACATACTTCCATCGGCTGATTGATCGCGCGGCAACAAAGAGTTCAGCCGTTCAAATTTGCATCTCATGTCGACACTATCCTATCATAGGAAACGCTCAGGCTATCGAAATATATGTCGAAGATCACAATCATGAAGATATTGCCGCATACATCAATGACACCCTTGCTGACACGGAGCTCGGAGATGATCCTAGTCAAGGGAAGAGAGAGTTACTAAGGCAATTAATCCAGCAAGCCAATAGGGTGTTCCAATGGGCTCATCTCATGATGCCTCTAGTCAAAAGGAAGATGCTAGAAGGAGAGTCGTTCGATGACATCTGTCGCTGGCTACGCGAGATCCCAACCGGATTAGAAGACGTCTATACCTACATTTTGAGCAAAGTGATAGAGGTCGCCAACCGGGAGCAATCATTTCTACTGTTTCAATGGATATGCCTCGCCGAACGACCCCTTACTGTGAAAGAGATGCGGTATGCCTTGATGGCTAGTAATGCCACCACGACCCCTGGTCTCTCAAGAAACTTAGAGGATACCAACGGCTTCATCAAAAGCGATGAACGCATGAAGCGAAGAATCAAGGCTCTATCTGGTGGACTGACTGAGGTATTCCTGGATGGACATTCAGATGAGACCGTACAGGTGGTACACCAGTCGGTCAACGATTTCTTGCGCGCAAAAGGCTTACGGCTTTTACATTACTGTGTCACAGGTACCAAATCGCTTTCGAATGACGACGATGTTCTCTTTCAATGCCAGGCAAATTTATACCGATCATGCATGGCTTATTTAGTTACCGAAAACCTGCCTCAAAAAGTCTCAGGAAAGGAGAGAGAGGCCTTGAGACTGGGTTTTCCGTTCCTTGATTACGCCGTAATCAACCTCTTTGTTCATGCAGAGAAAGCCGCCAGGTCTCGAGCCAAAGCTGTACAACATGAGCTGAATACGTTAGAGCAGATGATAGGCCGATGGGTTCAGTTTTTCCAGATCCTGCATCCGTTTGACCAAGCATGCCCAGCAAATGGCACGACACTCATGCATATTGCTGCAGCTACCAATCTAGCTGACATCATGAATTCTCTGTTGTCTAACGGTGAAAATGCCTCGAGGGAAGACGAAAACGGAAGGACGGCGCTCCATTTAGCAGCACGGCGAGGTCATATACAAGCGGGATTGATACTCTTGGGGAAAGGAGCAGACCCCGAGGCTAGAAGCAGACATGGGATAACCCCATTAATCGAGGCGGCAGGCCATGGACATATGCGATTCATTGAGTGGCTTCTAAACTGGGGAGTAGACCTTGAAAGTACCAAGAAAGGAGCAGAAGGTGCCCTTCAAGCAGCTGCGGCGGAAGGGCATCAGAGTGTTGTGGAAATACTGATTGGAGCTGGAGCAAAGGCCAATGCTCAGGGTGGTGAACATGGCAATGCCCTCCAGGCTGCTGCATTTGGAGGATCTATTGAGATAGTGCAGATGCTACTTGACGCTCAGGCCGACGTCAATGCCCAGGGTGGTGAACATGGCAATGCCCTCCAGGCTGCTGCATTTGGAGGATCTACTAAGATAGTGCAGATGCTACTTGACGCTCAGGCTGACGTCAATGCCCAGGGTGGTGATTATGGCAATGCCCTCCAGGCTGCTGCATTTGGAGCATCTATTGAGATAGTGCAGATGCTACTTGACGCTCAGGCTGACGTCAATGCCCAAGGTGGTTATTATGGCAATGCCCTCCAGGCTGCTGCATTTGGAGGATCTACTAAGATAGCGCGGGTGCTACTTGACGCTCAGGCTGACGTCAATGCCCAAGGTGGTTATTATGGCAATGCCCTCCAGGCTGCTGCATTTGAAGGATCTATTGAGATAGTGCAGATGCTACTTGACGCTCAGGCCGACGTCAATGCCCAGGGTGGTGATTATGGCAATGCCCTCCAGGCTGCTGCATTTGGAGCATCTATTGAGATAGTGCAGATGCTACTTGACGCTCAGGCTGACGTCAATGCCCAAGGTGGTTATCATGGCAATGCCCTCCAGGCTGCTGCATTTGAAGGACCTATCGAGATAGTGCAGATGCTACTTGACGCTCAGGCTGACGTCAATGCCCAGGGTGGTGAACATGGCAATGCCCTCCATGCTGCTGCATTTGGAGGATCTACTAAGATAGCGCGGGTGCTACTTGACGCTCAGGCTGACGTCAATGCCCAGGGTGGTGAATTTGGCAATGCCCTCCAGGCCGCTGCCGCTTCTTACATGGGAACTCATGATATAGTGCCGATGTTACTTAGCGCTCAGGCTGATGTCAATGCTCAGGGTGGTAAATATGGCAATGCCCTCCAGGCTGCAGCATTTAGAGGATCTATTGAGATAGTGCAGATGCTACTTGACGCTCAGGCCGACGTCAATGCCCAGGCTGGACTGTGTGGATCAGCGCTGTCGGCGGCAATTTGTCAAGATCATGTTGTTGTGGCCCAGAGCCTTTTAAACGCTGGCGCAGACGCGTTGCTTGTAGATGATCTCGGTCGGACCCCTCTACATATAGCAGCGGCAGTAGATCTGCGCCACTTTCTCTATAAATTCCCATTGCTCGCCTGTGCTGCCAACTACCGAGATGAGCTGTTTCAAACGCCTCTTCATCTGGCGATTTATCTCGGGCACTTTGAACTCGCTTCGATGCTTCTCAATCTTGGTGCTGATCCTAGCCTTCCGGATGGCTATGGCAGAAATATCATGGACTGGGCACAAAGAGACCAGATCTTGATGCACAAAATCCGTAATAAATGCCCTCAGATCGTTTTGACTCCTGTCGAGACTCAACATTTGAGTACCCGTCGATCGATCTCTCGAATATCAGATACCCTGCTCCACTCTAGCCTAGACTATTTCGGGCCTCTTTTGCGACAATTGGGACGCTGTTTTTTGTTTCTCGGCGAATCGAGCAATGCGCAATATATATTTCAGCTCCATTTGTCTAACATAGGGAAGATTGACTGCGATGTATGTGGACGTAACATTTATTATGGGTCTGAATTTGTGTTCAAAATATGTGCCCCCGTTGACCTTTGCTCGTCCTGCGTACATGAACACTCCGACCGCACTCGATTGCATTCAGATCAAGAGCATGACACATTCGAAGTGCTTGATGTGTCTGAAGATGACCTGGAACCTGATGGACTATTATCGGCACACTTTCGTTCCTTTTTGAGGTATCTCGTAAGCGAATATTCTGCACCAAACAGCCATGAAATGGAGATGGGATCATCGGATGACTCGGTTTTTTATCCGCCGCTAAAAAGGACAAGGCTTGTCTGAATGACCATTCTTGACCAAATAATGTTCGGGGCTTCAGTGGTTATGTCATGATGTTGGTATTTCTAGTTTTTATTAGATGCAAATCTCACGTTCACTTTTCTGGCTTACGATGATAGGAGCACGACTGGATTTATAAAGAGATAACGTACGCTGAGCCATAAGATCTTGTGGTTTTGGAGTAACCAACAGGATCATGCGGTCTATTTGACAAAAAAACGCTTGTGTTATTGCCTGTCCATCGTCGAAACATTATGCCATATTTTATCTATGCGTAAGATGCTGTAACATCATGGCACGATTTTATCATTCGGTCATTATTCTAACAATCTAGTGCGACTTGGCACATGCATGCGTTTTCATCAACGAAACCCCTATCAGACGCAACGGAGCTGTCGGGGCTAAGGATGACCCCGTTCGGAAGAGACCCGACGAGAAGTGGGTCACTTTGCCGAGGAGACCATTAACGACCACATGGTAAATGATAGATACTGAGACAAATAACTATTTGTCTTCACGAAATTCCGAAAAGTATGGATCCTGGGAAATAATGCGTTTATTCGCTTGAATGTGGCTGAAGAATAGGAGAAGTGTGAGTGGTAGCCGGGCGCAAGCGAGCACTAGAAGTTTAGCTCGTCTGTCTGACTTGACTCATCCCGATGTCAGCTTTGACCTCGCATTTTTGACAGTCCAATCTCCCGTGCCGTGATGAGACTACCATAAACAATAGTTCATATGACTCATCCCTTTTATAAAACTATTCTCGTAGCTCCTTGTCATCACAATTCAACTCACAATTCATGGTAAAGACCATCCTACAGAGCAATATGTCTACACTTACCCCATCTCCACTCCAATTCCGCATTCTCCCCGCAACAGAAGATGATTGCCACGAGCTAGCAAAAATAGAAGCAATGGCTCTAGCCAACGTGAAGAAAGAACCACAAAATGCCCTTTGGGGAATAACCATCGGACCTCCAACAGAAGAAAGCATAGCCTTCCGCACCAAGAACTTCATCGACACTCTACAGAAAGGATCAACCAAATTCTGGAAAGCAGTCGTACCCGATGAAGCTTCATCAAGCGGCGAAAAAATAGTCGCATGCGCTCTTTGGTGCTTCTATCACCAGCCTGAGAAGATCGCTGATTGGAAGGATACTACCGATTGGCCCTCTACTGCGAATGTGGAGGCTTGTAATGAGCTTATTGGGGAGCTTAATATGTTGAAGAAAAGGCACATGGATGAGAAGTGTTACGGTCGTATGTATTCAGCTGATATTTAGTTTATGTTTGATTTCACTTGCTAATTGTGGGCTGTAGTTCTGAGAGTGCTTTGCACACTCCCTGAGTATCGAGGTTGTGGTATTGCCTTCGCGCTTATCAGGGTTGGACTTGATTATGGAGTTCAGGAGGGGCTGAAGCTGTTTTGGCTTCATGGATCTGCTGATGGGCAGAGTCTTTATAGGAAGTTTGGGTTTGTGGATGTTGAGGCTTTGGAGAGGGATACTACGAAATATGGGGGTTCTGGGAAGACGAATGTCATGGGTATGAGATTGGTTGTTGAGTGAGTGGCTCGCATTACTTATAGTTTGATGGACAAGAGAAGGAAAGCATCACGTCAGTCTGTAATAAGAAATAGATGAAATAATTATGAAGATCAACTTGCCAGGATGACTGCTGAAAGAACATGACTAGACAAAGGACAAATTCATGACATGACATAGCGTGGATCACAATGTGAAATTAGATAAGAAACTAAGAGTTCTCCTCTCCATTACCATCCTCACCATTGCCGTCCTCCACATAAGCCTTGTGATCTCCATTTTCAGTCTTGGACGGCGTCGTAGACTCAGTCTCCGTAGCCGCACCCTCATCATCCGCATCCTCGGTCTTGGAAGGCGTCGTAGACTCAGTCTTCGTAGCCGCGCCCTCATCATCCCCATTCTCAGTCTTTTCCGGCTGAGCCCGCTGAAGCTTAGGAGGCCGCCTCTCCAAAACAGACTTGCCCTTCGGCCTACCATTTCCATTCTCAGCCCCACCCTTAGTTTCAGCTCCAGATTCCTCCGCAACAGTCGAAGCAACAGTCGAAGCCCTCCTCGATCGAGCATTCGCCCTCTTGATCATCCGATTATGATAATCCTCCTGCTCGAGCTCCGGATCTTCATGTAGGATACGCCGAGCGGCTTCACGTCCAACAACGGGTAATCTGTCGACGCCGTGGACTCCAGCTGGCACGAGCTTCGGGTCTAGAAGGCCTGCTTGCACTAGCACGCTTGCTTGGTCCCAGTACACATGCTCTGAGGATAGGCGACCGCCTCGCATGCTGACTATACTGACCAGGATGATTTCGATGCGCTTTTCGGTTGGTGGGATACCGGGGAGCATCCATGGGATTTCTGAGGTGTGATGGAAAGAGATGTAGAGTTCATCTACGATCCTGTCGGCGCCTGTCGTTCGGGATAGAAGACGGATTCGCATGGAGGGGGGTAATTTGCCGAGGAAGTACTGCTCGTAGAAGCGGCGTAGAGCTTGTGTACCGATTCCTCCGCTTAGTGTCGAGCTATAGGTAACCGCCGGAGTTCGGTGCTTGACATATGCATCCATTGTGTTATTCAAATTGGAAGCGAAGAATTTGTCTGATATGGTTAGTTTTCGTTGCGTTTGTAGCCTCAGATTAAGGTGCACATACTCTCCTGGTGCTCCTCCCACCGTTTCTCCAGATCCACATGCCGGGAGAATCCCTTGCGCACGACCTTGACTGTCCGCGTCCAGGCGAGGTCTGCGGCTAGGTGATTGAACTCTTCCATATCGTTCTCCGCGAAACCCGGCTGTGCGGAATCGTAGGTGAAGGTTGGGTATGCCAATTGGAGGCGTTCGCCAGTTCCGATACCCGGGTTGATTGGTCGTGTCGCGCGTTTCTTCTTACCCTGAATTCCCAGTGCAGTCGGGGTGGTCGTGACCTGCACGCTCTTACCGGCGAGATGAACCAGGGTCTCTAGTCCGAGTGGGAAGCGGCAGCGGGTATCGGGGATGACGGTTGGGTAGTAGGCGACTAGACAGCAGAGCCTGCTGCAGTTCTGTCCCTTCATGTAGTAGTCGAGACAATAGCTGGCGGCTTCTCCGAATGCTATTGGCCGTTAGCTTGGCAGTTCAAGTTTGTCGTGGTACATGAAGGCTTTACCGATCACTCCATAGTTCTCCCCCACACCGAGTCCCTCTTTGACACTTCGTAGTCGGGCCTCATAGTCCTTGCCGCCCTCGTTCAGTGGTATATAGACAACATCAAATCCCTCTTCCTGCCAGTTCTTGATTGTCTCGAGGTCAAATTCACCGGTCTCAGACGTAATACAAAGTCGCGCATTGTTGTCGCCATTGTTGTATAAAAGGCCGTTACTCAGGCCGGGTGCGTTGATTGAAATGCTCGCCATGTTGTTTTAGTTCGGTCGAAGCTGTGTTTATTTACTGCGATGCGCTTCGCAGGATTCAATATGCGCGGTCGGTAACTTAGAGCTTCAAATTTACAAGAATCAAATTGCGCAAATGAAAGCAAAATCAGGGAGAGATTTCCAGTCTCCGGGCTGTTAATCTGAGAAGGAGGCTGAGGTGGTGCGATCAAATGACGGATAACGGCACTACGTCATGGGCTTGTGTCAGATTTGCCACGACGTCATTGCAGACGCAGTGCCATGGAACGAGCCAGGACAGATAGATTAATCCCCCAAATTTAGTCATATTGGCAATTGATCAGGGGTGAGGCCCAGACAGGATGAAGAGCCACGGTAAGAGATTTCTTCACCCAGTGCAGGTGGCAGATTCGGTGAGAGTGCATATGGTTGCTATGCGAAATCTAGATCCTAAGTTTAAAATGTTAGTACTTGATGCTTATGGAAGAAAACTGATAGAAAATGTTTTTATTAAGATCTTCAAAATATTCGCATTCCATGGTTTGTCTGGTCGTTTTCTTACTGTCAACAAGGATATTCAATGTGTTCTGCACTGTTGGAGGTGGATATGTATCCGTGCATCCATGGATGCGCTTTTCTCCAATGCAGAGCAGTTCCGAAGTCACGGGGCCTTTGTGCAGAGTCTGCAGCTTCCAAGATTCAAGTTTTCATGATCGAGCATTCTTCCGGAGATTCCGAACATTTGAAGTCTCCAGGTCTTCCCGTCGCGAGAACTTTGGAAGCTTCTGCCTTTTTTTAAGACACGGTCGCGGGTGAACTCCACTACGGCTTCCCACGTCATGCTGTCAATGGAAGTTTCCGACCGTGGAACTCGCAACATTTCTATTCAATAGCGAAATAAAGCAAGTCTTATTGGCCCATGTTTAAACTTTCTATGGTATCAGAGTAGCTTGCCACTAACCTCTAATCTGACCAATGGATCTTAAGCTTGGACAAACAACCATATATATATGAGGGGGGGAGGATAGCTAGCTAGTTCAAGCTTTAGAGCTCTCAGCCACAAGGCACTCTCCACATTGAAATTTGAAAAAGGAAATTAAATATTAATCGAATAATGAAAAGACAAATAACTTGACTGAAGACACCGAGGTAACTTTGAACGGGCCAGAGCTTCCTAGAACGGATCAGAAACTTCCACAGCAGGTCCACAACTTTCCCCTCACATAAACCTCTTCACAACCTCGACACCTGTTCAACACAGAAATGTCCTTGGTTCAACACGTATCCGCCCTTGAGGGCATCGATCGTGAGCCTGAATCAGACGTTGGCGAAGATTTCCCGTCGATCCGCCGGAAAATCAGCTATGATGTTCTTCAACCGCCCACTCAGCCTGTTCCGGTCGTCGAGTCCGCTCCCGGCGTCCCAGCTTATAAGCATTCTGCACCGCGAAGATTAGGTATGTTCTGCGCGAGAATTAGGAGGGACGTTAGCTGAAGTGTCTAGCCCAGGTCATATTTACGATTTTCGCGTGTTGGCTCGCGTCGGGAATTGTCTTCGGGTTTGCCGCGTTGAAGCCCGTTCTTGTCGAAGAAGGCGTTTATCATGATCAGTGTACCAAGGAGGAATTGAAGGATGGGGTAGAGTTGTGTAAACAACAAGATCTTAGGTATGTTCTTGTCTTGAGGCGTGTCGCTCCGGCTCTAACTTGCCTAGACTTAATCTGTTTTTCACCGTCGCGTCTATTACTGCCAATGTGTCCGCGCTCCCGGTTGGAACAATTCTCGATCGCTATGGATCACGTGTCTGTGGTTTTATCGGATGCTTCATCATGGCAGCTGGAAGTTTATTCATGGCTTCTTCGTTTCATCGACCGGGTGACGAGGGCCTTCTGCCTGGCAACTTCCTCTTGGCTCTCAGCGGAACTTTCATCTTCGTGCCATCATTTCAAATCGCCAATGCCTTCCCCCGGTATGCGGGTTCGATCGTCGCGCTGATTACCGGAGCATTTGATGCCTCTGCTGCTGTATTTTTGTTCTATCAAATGGCCTATGAGGCATCACGTCGGACCTTCACTCCTGACCAATTCTTCTTGGGATACCTGGTCGTCCCGGCGCTGATCTTCCTGGCCCTGCTTACGTTCATGCCAAGTCGCGATTATGTTCCACAATACGAACTGGAAAACAAAATGGAACTGGCGGAGGACGCGACCCTTGACGTGCACTCGTCCGACGATGAAATTGACAGCGATCGAGAGCTCCGCCGAGTGCGCAGTAAGCGTGCCGAGCGTCGGAAGCAAAAGGCGCGCAAGCTCCATGATATACTTGGCAGCAAAGATGAGATCCAGTCTCGCGCGGAGAGAGAGGAAGACCGCCAGCAGACCAGTCAGGTCTGGGGTGTGTTGCATGGATTACCCGCCGGCAAGCAGATGGCTACTCCGTGGTTCATCTTGATTACCCTCATGACAATTATACAAATGATCCGGATGAATTACTTCATCGCCACCATTCGAGCACAGTATGAGTACATGCTTGACTCAACTGGAGCAGCCGAGCAGATTAATACCTTCTTTGATGTCGCATTGCCGGTCGGTGGAGTCTTATTCACACCTTTCATCGGCTATTTGCTCGACCGCTTGAGTGTGCCTGCCCTCCTTGGGCTGATCGTGGCTTTCACTACGATCATCGGCGTGCTGAACTCGATCCCGACGTTATGGGCGGGCTATATGACAGTCGTGCTATTTGTTTTGTTGCGGCCATTGTATTATTCTGCCATGTCGTAAGTACTACTAAGCCTCTCCCCGAACGCGTCCAGAACACGTCCAAAACCGGTGCTAACAAACACAGTGACTACGCGACAAAGGTTTTTGGCTTCGCAACCTTCGGTCGCGTCTACGGAACTATCATCTGTGTTTCCGGTCTCGCGAATTTCTCCCAGTATGGACTGGATGCCCTGACCCACCACACATTCCATGAAAACCCGATCCCGATCAACGCGTTCTTGACAGTCGCTGGTTTCGTAGTCGGGATTGGCCTGGTGGGCTTCGTCACTGTACAAGGTCACAAATTGAGTGCCCATGGAGAAGGTGATGAAGAAGAAAGGGAGCCATTGCTGGAGGAGGAAGAGGAGGATAGCGATGGATATGGATCTATTGGTGGTAATTAATAGACGACAGACCGCCTTACTTTTTTTTTTTTTTTTTGCAATGCTCAGCAATTAGCGACGTGAATAGAAATTGTATCGATGTTATCTATAGATCATTTTTCGCGCCGAATAGATCCCCGGCATCCTTGTACCCCACCAGTGTCACGATCACAGCTGCTTATCGCACAGCTCTTATCGGGGCTTTACGTTCGCCCGCCGACAGGAACAGGTGTAACATTCATGGATCATGGAGGTCGGTGTTTAAGTTCAAGATGAGCTTCGGAGCAGTGTGGCTGGCTCGAATGATCGTTGGAATTGATGATTGGGGGTAATTGGATGCTGCAGTACTTTCAGTGTCTCGCTATCGTTCCAGTGAGTATTCCGAAAATGAGGAATCCATCTTTGTCTAGAGCTTATCATTCCACTTCCCGCCACATGTCTCGCCTGGATTCCCTGCAATTGACAAGAAGACAGACGGTGATACAATGTATTAGTAGAGTGTGAATGTCAATCTTTCCGTTGTGTCCCCGCTGTGTAGCTCCGGTATCGAAGCAATCCGGAGAGAAAGCTCCGCAATGTGGAGTCTTTATCGGTCTAGTTTCCCGACGGGAAAAGTACAGAAGAAGAGAAAGTGGTTCACAGAAACGGTGGTCGGTCTCGTGATTGGTGAGATAAGGAGCTTATCATGGTTTCCCGATCACGGGATACTGTGGTTCCCCGCCGCCCTCGGTCAATGTAGGGAAAAGGTGTAATGTGGGAAAGGCTTTATGTACATCTTAAATTAAATCCCAGCTCTTCTTCTTTTTTCTCTCCTACAAACCTCTCCCCTCATCTTTAACATCCCTGTTACCCCGACGTTGAAGGTGTTGGAGTTGCGCCCGCTTCCACCCCGTACGTCATCACCCCGGTAGCTCTAGCAATGGCGGCGTCTTGGTTTGCTCTCCGCAGCAGCCGTCAGCTGGTGCTGCGGTCGCGTGTGCGAGCTGGTCCTTCCCCAGTTGCACTCCGATCAGCTTCAATTGCACCATTGAACATCCGTCGTGGCCTACACACTCAGCAACCGGCCACCAAGCGCGGTGTCTATACTAGCTCCGTTGCCGCCCATGGCGACCCTCACCCGCAGGACATCTTCCAACCCCTCGATACATTCCCCCGTCGCCACATTGGCCCCTCACCCGATGCTGCGGCAGAGATGCTGGCTGTCCTCGATCCCCCGGCCGAGAACTTGGATCAATTCGTCAAGCAAGTTCTGCCCGAGGATATCTTGTCCAAGAAGGACCTGAAGATCACCACCCCCCATGCCGATATCAAGCTTCACCGCTCCAGTGTGCAGGGCGGTCTGGGTGAGACCGACATGCTGAAGCTCCTGGATACCTACCGCAAGGATATTGATGTGTCCGGCAAGACCTACATTGGTACCGGTTACTACCCGACCATCGTTCCCCCGGTTATCCTCCGCAACGTCCTCGAGAACCCGGCTTGGTACACCAGCTACACTCCCTACCAGCCTGAGATCAGTCAGGGTCGTCTTGAGTCCCTGTTGAACTTCCAGACTCTCACTGCTGATCTCACTGGCCTGCCCTTCGCCAATGCCTCCGTTCTGGACGAGGCTACTGCCGCCGCCGAGGCCATGACCATGTCTTTCGCGACCATGCCCGCTTCCAAGCAGAAGAAGGCCGAGAAGTCTTACGTTGTGTCTCACCTTTGCCACCCCCAGACCATTGCCGTGATGCAGTCGCGTGCCGAAGGATTTGGAATTAACCTTGTCATTGGAGATATCCTTGCTGATGACTTCAAGGTCGTCAAGGAGCAGGGTGACCACCTGATCGGTGTTTTGGCACAGTACCCCGACACTGAGGGTGGTGTCAATGACTTCCAGGCTCTCAGTGACTCCATTCACGGCCAGGGTGGTACTTTCAGCGTTGCCACCGATTTGCTGGCTTTGACCATCCTCAAGGCCCCCGGCGAGTTCGGTGCTGACATTGCTTTCGGTAGCGCCCAGCGATTGGGTGTCCCCATGGGCTTCGGTGGCCCCCACGCCGCCTTCTTCGCCTGTGCTGATAAGTACAAGCGTAAGGTTCCTGGTCGTGTCGTTGGTGTGTCCAAGGACCGTCTTGGAAACCGCGCTCTGCGTCTCGCTCTGCAGACCCGTGAGCAGCACATTCGTCGTGAGAAGGCCACTAGCAACATTTGCACTGCTCAGGCCTTGCTTGCCAACATGACTGCCATGTACACCATCTACCACGGTCCCGTTGGTCTCAAGTCCATTGCTCAGCGTATCATGTCCATGACCTCTCTTCTGCGCCAGAAGCTGGTCTCTCTCGGATACAACGTCCCCATTCGCTCCAACACCGAAGGTGAGGCCATTTTCGACACCTTGGCCATTGAGCTGGAGAGTGCTTCCGAGGCTGATGCCCTTGTTGCTGCCGCCCGTGACGCGTCTCTTTTCCTGCGTCGCCTTGGTGGCAACAAGGTTGGTCTCTCCCTTGACGAGACTGTTGGTCGTGAGGAAGTCAAGGACATCCTCAAGGTCTTCGCTACTCTCAAGTCCGCTGCCCCTGTCGATATTGAGGGTGCCCTTGAAATCGCCCCCGTTCCTGCCGCTCTGGAGCGTACCTCGGCCTACTTGACCCACCCCGTCTTCAACAGCCACCACTCTGAGACTGAGATGCTTCGTTACATCCGCCACCTCGAGTCCAAGGATCTGTCTCTGGCCCACTCCATGATTCCTCTGGGATCCTGCACCATGAAGCTCAACGCTACTACCGAGATGATTCCTGTTTCTTGGCCCGAGTTCTCCAACATCCACCCCTTCATGCCCACCGACAAGGCCAAGGGTTACATCCGGATGATCGATGATCTGGAGGCACAGCTCGCCGACATCACCGGTATGGCCGAGGTCACCGTGCAGCCCAACTCTGGCGCACAGGGTGAGTTCGCTGGTCTCCGCGTGATCAAGAAGTACCAGGAGGCTCAGGGTGATGCTAAGCGCAATGTTTGCCTGATCCCCGTCTCTGCTCACGGTACCAACCCTGCCAGTGCCGCTATGGCTGGTATGCGTGTTGTCACCATCAAGTGCGACACTAAGACTGGTAACTTGGATTTGGAAGATATGAAGGCCAAGTGCGAGAAGCACAAGGATGACCTCGCTGCCTTCATGATCACCTACCCCAGCACCTTCGGTGTCTTTGAGCCCGGTGCCAAGGAGGCCTGCCGCTTGGTTCACGAGCACGGTGGTCAGGTTTACATGGACGGAGCCAACATGAACGCTCAAATCGGTCTGTGCTCCCCCGGTGAGATCGGCGCCGACGTCTGCCACTTGAACCTCCACAAGACCTTCTGTATCCCCCACGGCGGTGGTGGTCCCGGTGTCGGTCCCATCGGTGTCGCCGCACACCTGGCTCCCTTCTTGCCTTCGCACCCTACCAGCGACTACCTCCAGGCCAAGCGTGGCGACAAGGCCTCTCCCCCATCAGTGCCGCCCCCTGGGGTAGCGCCAGCATTCTCCCTATCACCTTCAACTACATCAACATGATGGGCGACCGTGGCCTCACTCACGCTACCAAGATCACTATCCTCAACGCCAACTACATCATGTCCCAGCTCAAGCCCCACTACCCCATCCTTTACACCAACGAGCACGGTCGTTGCGCCCACGAGTTCATCCTCGATGTGCGCGGCTTCAAGGAGACCTGCGGTATCGAGGCTATCGATATCGCCAAGCGTCTCCAGGACTACGGCTTCCACGCCCCTACCATGTCCTGGCCCGTCGCCAACACCCTCATGATCGAGCCCACTGAGTCTGAGAGCAAGGAGGAGCTTGACCGCTTCATCAACGCTCTGATCTCCATCCGTGCCGAGATCGCCGAGGTCGAGAGCGGCAAGCAGCCCCGCGAGGGCAACGTTCTGAAGAACTCCCCCCACACCCAGCGTGACCTCCTCACAACCGAGTGGGACCGCCCCTACACTCGTGAGCAGGCCGCTTACCCTCAACCCTGGTTGTTGGAGAAGAAGTTCTGGCCCTCTGTGACTCGTGTTGATGATGGTAAGCACTCTTTAACCTTTTCTTTTATTAATGACCATGCTAATTATTTCACAGCTTTCGGTGACCAGAATCTGTTCTGCACTTGCGGCCCCGTCGATGAGACCGAATAGATTATATGATACCCCTGCGCTTATGCGCATTTGCGCGCGAGTTCTTTAACGACTCCGTGGTTACTTTCTGTGTATACATTCAACATTTTTTTGTACTGATGATGATGATTTCCTTTATTTGGTTTAGCCTAGATGTGACAATTCAACAAAAAATAATTATGATTCACTTGTTGCAATCTTGTAGAGCATCTGGACATTGGGTGCCCTCCGGAGTACATTAGTGTATGAACATTTATAGATAGAGCCACGGTGGTACCTTGCTATCTCTAAGAGGAAAGGCCAGTACAGGAGGAGAAGGACACATTAGTGGTTCAAATACGGGCAAAAAGCGCGCTTTTAATAGAGTGAATATTTTTGTAGACCCTAGGTGGAGTCACTGCACTGATTGAGCTGGACATTTCGGGGTCAGCGGGCGCGCCTAAGTGGTCAGCTGACTGTCAGAGTGCATGCCATGTTTGATTGGTTTGTATTGTCGAACACGTGCGATATCGCGGTCTTATCAGTGCCCCTCTTACAATACCTTACAGATACCAACCCCACTCATTCACCTAATGCGTGCGGTTTAGACTTAAATCTCACCCGCATTTGTATGAATGCATTCTGCAATACCCTATCGGAAGCAGCCGACCACCGGGTACAAATACATGGCCGACCCGCTGTCATTGTCAAGATGAACCCAAACCCTACTCAACCCGCCCGCACCAGCTGATACGACGGCCAGAACCGCGGTCAAATATAGAAGGGCCAACCGATTGCTACCTTGTTCAGCGTCTTCTTGCCTTTTTCCGACCTGCACGCGACGGATTCGCACATATATCAAGCGCTTTCTCCTTGACGACTTGTATTGACTTCTCGACCTTGTTTCCTGTTGTTACCGATCTGTCAATCTCTGATCTAGAAGCTCCAAGAACAATTTGATTGTTTAGATTCACTTTAGACTTGGCTGAGGACCAACGGACCGATAGACAAGCTTCTCCACTCATCGTTCTTCTGGGGCTGTTATACCAATCCTTAAATCGGACTACATCATGAAGTCCGAGTATGAGTTGATTCTGTATTTTGGCGCGTTCATTCATCTTCCTCGGTTACCTAAGGATCAATCTCAGGATAAACCAAAACCACAATTAGTTCGAAACCATGGTCTGCTCTGGGTGTCTGCGAATGATGGCCGTATCGAGGGCTTCGACTGGGAGGCTCAGCATTACACGGCAGTTCAAGCATTGATGGCTCGCAAAGGCTGGGTGGATATCAACAACCCCGAGACCAATGGAAACAACACAAACGGAAAGCAGATCATGGTGAAGCTGGTCCATACCAGCACAGACCAAAACGAGTTTTTCTTCCCTGGCTTCATTGGTAGGTCCACGCGTCTCTACACACATGTTTTCACATCTAATTATATTGCCAGATACCCACATCCATGCTCCACAATACCCAAATTCTGGACTCTTCGGTTCAACTACCTTGCTAGACTGGCTAGAGGAATACACATTTCCCATGGAATCAGCATTCGGAGTCAACGACAAAAAGGACTCCAAAGACCCTAAAGATACACCGTCGAACGCCCTCCGCATCTACGACCAAGTTGTCGCGCGCACATTGTCCCACGGCACAACCTGCGCTTCTTACTTTGCAACCATTCATATCGCTGCCACCAATGCTCTGGCCCGCCTCTGCTACAACAGAGGTCAGCGCGCCTTCATCGGCCGCGTTTGCATGGACAACCCGGAATTCTGCCCATCGTATTACCGCGACGACTCAGCTGAGGAATCTCTAACAGCTACCGTGGAGACAATCAAGTACATCCAAACCATGGACCCAGAGGGCACCCTCGTGAAACCAATAATCACACCCAGATTCGTACCAACATGCACCCGCCCCTCACTCGAAAACCTTGGTAAACTCGCCGCATCATACACGCCGCCCCTTCACATCCAAACACATATCTCCGAGAATATCAACGAAGTCGCACTCGTCAAAGAGCTATTTCCGGAATCGAGCAGCTATGCCGGTGTATACGATACATATAACCTGCTCACCCCACGAACGATCCTCGCACATGCCGTGCACCTCACGGCAGATGAACGAAAGCTGATCCTTGAGCGTGATGCCAAGATCTCGCATTGTCCTGCTTCGAACTCTGCACTCGGATCTGGTATCGCGCCTGTCCGTACATTCCTTGACGAGGGGATGACCGTTGGTCTCGGCACGGATGTGAGTGGTGGGTATAGTCCCAGTATCCTTGAAGCAGCGAGACAGGCTTGCCTTGCGTCAAGATTACTGGGCCACACGACTGCCTTTGCCAAACAGGAGAACCACCACCATTGCAATGGAAATGCTCAGGGCAAGGCGAGTGCAAAGGACGACACTGGACGGGAGAAACTCTCCGTGGAAGAGAGTTTGTATCTAGCCACCCGTGGTGGAGCAGCTGTCATTGATATGGCTGATGATCTGGGTGGATTCGACGTGGGGATGATTTTCGATGCTCAATTGATTCAGCTGGGTTGTGTTAGCCAGGAGAATCCGGAGACCTTGCTTGATGGGCGTGCTGGGAAGGATCTTGTCAGACCTGGTACTGTGAGCAATGTTGACATATTTTCAACCGAAAAGTGGGAGGAGAGAGTTCATAAGTGGGTTTGGGGTGGTGATGACCGGAATGTTAAGGCTGTATGGGTTGGGGGAAAGCTGGTTCATGAGCGGGATTAGATTTCAGACACGAGTCTCGTTTGTATATATTTGATGATTTTCTCTATGGCATTTCTCTTGACTATACCATCACCTTGAAATCAAAGCGCCTGGAACGGACTTGATCTCTTTAATCAGTCATAATAGTTAGAGCCGAGACGGATAAAAAGCTAGTAGACAGTAGCCCCACCCATGCCGAAAACCTGTCGGAGTCCGAAGCCCCACAAGATTAAAATGGCCCAACTCCGAAGCGAACCCGAAGACTCCAAGCTGCCGATCTCAATGCTCTGATTGGATAGGCATACGAAATTTACATTATCCTAGCCTCCGTATTATCATGGTGATCCAAACGTATTTGAAATAGTATATCAATGTGCGCAGGTTGTTGTCAAAAGCTACTGATTGTAGAAATCCCATGAAGGAGAGGGAATAAAAACAGAGATGAATTTTTCAAGGCAAGAAAATCAAGCACACGTTCGTTTCATAGATGACAAGAATATCGACAAACCAGCTCTTATGGGCGTTCAAACGTGTTTATGGACAGCTAGCTTTGCTGGAACTCGGCAAAACTGCCCTTCAAACATGTGTCAAGACTCTTGTAGTAATTTGGAACACCACCAAAATAGACGAGAGGCTCCCGTACCTTGCCCGGGATATTTGTTCCCATGTACCACTGTAACAGCACATGTGAGAAAGTTTCAAGCATCATACAAGGAAGAAAAACTCACCGAGTCAGTCTCAGGTAACAATGAAGAGTAGGCGAACTTGCGAATTTCCTTACCCCACAGCTGTTCCGCGTCAGCTCCAGCCTCAATACACCTTTGACCTGTCTTCCGCATGTGTTCCATAACCCCAATGACAAAATCACCCTGGTACTCTGCACAAGTCGGTCCATTGCACAGCGCGGTAGGTGCCTGAGGGCCATAGGTGAAGAACATATTCGGGAAGCCTGAAACAGCCATACCAAGGTATGTCTTCGTTCCATCCTTCCACTTGTCAGCTAGACGCTGGCCATTCTTACCCCTAATGTCCATTTGCAGGAGACCGCCAGTGACGGCATCAAAGCCAGTCGCACAAATCACGTAATCAAATTCCCATTCTTTCTCCGTGGTCTTGATTCCGCGCTCGGTGACTTCGACAATTGGTGTGGACTTGATTTCCACCAGTGAAGTGTTAGGTTGGTTGAAGATCTCGTAGAATCCATTTTCAAGAGAGATGCGCTTGCAGCCAAAGCCATGGGGCTGGATCTCCGGTGCAAGTATATCCCGAAGACGGGGATCATGGATTCGTGGCCTAACCTTTGACTTCCAAAAGTCGTAGGCCTCTTTGTTTGCCTCTTTGGTGAACATCATATCCTGGTATGATGCAAGCCAAAAGTGAAAGTCACCGTGCTTCCATAATTCTTCGTATGTCTCCATTCGCTTTTCCGGGGAGTCATCAAAAGTGGATCGCGGTGTGAAATTGAAGTTGAATCCACCGTAGCTATCACGGCGACCATTGAAAAGATCTGGATAATCCTTCCTTGGAATACCCTGCTCTCCGTCTTTGAAATTGATTTGCCCCATAGGCAAGGCTAGATTCGGCGTTCGCTGGAACAGAACGAATTCACCTGCGACCTGACTAAGTTCCTGCGCGAGCTGCACTCCCGTCGACCCGGTGCCAATGACAGCAACCTTCTTTCCATTGAGATCGGGGTCTTCCTTGGGCCAATACGAAGGATGAATCCATGTGCCTCGGAACTTGTCAATCCCTTTCCAGTTCGGGATGTGGCGTTTCGCAGAAAACCCAGTATTAAGCAAGAAGTACTTCGCGACAAACTTCTTTCCACCTGAGCTGGAGATATGCCAGACATTACTCTGCTCATCAAAGATAGCCTGGGAGATGAATGTGTTAAATTCGGTATCACTTCTCAGATCCCATTTATCCGCCACGAAAGCGAAGTAATCGCGAAGCTCTTGACTGCCAGGAAACCGTTGCTTCCACGACCAGTCCTTCCAGAGTGCGGGATCAGAGAATTCGTAATGTGGCACTGTACTATCGACTCGTGCACCGGGATATCGGTTCCAGTACCAAACTCCGCCGAAGTCTGTGGCGGAGTCGACAAGCTTCACGTTAAATCCTTTCTCGCGGAGGTTTTTAAGCTGGTAGACGCCTCCGAAGCCTGCGCCTACGATGAGGGCATCGAGAATATTGTCGTCGGAGGTAGAACCCATTGCAGTGAACGGCAGGAATTAGATGAATATTTAGTGTGATTGATGAGGACACGAGAGTCTTCGAATATTTCAACAGGTTATCAGTCCGGGGTGCTACTTATACAATAGTGTCCTTACGATCGCAGCTCCTGAATACTAGCCCGGAAATGAAACATTTTCTGGGGTATCCCTGGCCAGAACCATCGGAACGGAAGTACGGGAATATTGAAAGGCTTCGGAGAACTGCGTCACTGAATCAAAGTATGTAAGTGATGAAATGCAGGTACTCTAAGTATGCTTCGGACTTGCATGTTGATAGGTTTAGAATCTCCGAAAGCTAGTCCGAAGCCAAGATCTCCGCTTTTAACAATGCCTCAGGCTTGGGACAAGAACGTGTTCCAAGTTCTAAAATTTCTTTTTACCACAGTTATATAATATAGGCGTGCTGGCTGAATAAATGACAGCGAGCTACAAAGTTGATTGTGGCGAAAACCTTGGAACGACTTCAGTGCCGGATAGAAGGCTGGATAGTGCAATGTTGAAATCCAAGCATTGAACGGTATGGCGATTGAAAAATATGTATAGAAATCCATGGATGTTTGGCATATTAATATACATCATCGGGATCCATAGACATGGGTTGAAAGTTTCTACAGTCATTCGAACGGGCTCCCCCAGGGTCAGAATCCAACTCCAACTGTGAGCCCGAAATTGAACCACAGAATAGTTGATCCCAGATGGAATTGACGTCGCTGGTCAGTGACTCACTGGATACCTCCAGAAGCTGAGCATGTATCATATCATCTAATTCTCCCATTTTCGATGCGTTAACCCAGCCCTGTGACGTGCATAGCGGAGATCGGGAGGGGGTAACAGGATGATCCTGGTCACGCAAGGGGTTTAAATGACCAAAAAGGCCCTCCACCAACACCTCTTGCTGTCTCAAATGACGGTCAAATCTCCGTTCAATAAATTGATTGCACGATTTGCGAAGATCTCGAATAATTTGGAGACTCCAACGTGCCAGTGCATCACTATTTTGAAAGCGGTCTAGCAGCCTCTCTGCTGTGTCCATGGCATTAGCTAGAGGGAAGACACGATCTAGATCCGCAAAATAGGCTATTCCCAGCACAAGAGCAGAGTTTAAGACTGAGTTGACAACGTAAGGTAGTCGTTTTGGTATTTCGTCCACGTCCAGTAAGCAACTTAGAAGATCGATCGATTGTCAACATGGCTGAGTTCACCGATGCATGCGCGAGCAGAGTATCATCTGGCTGCCCTGTTGGTGGCATATCATTACCGACGCTTGATGGCGGTGTATTCACCGTATCGAAGACCAAGTGCCGCTCGACCAGATCTAACAAGTAAGGGCGAGTCACCAACAAGATTGTCCAGTAGTAAGCTGCTTTGAGATGGCAGAGCCCAATGCTGAGCTTTTTCCTTCCACTTGCACTGCTCACATACTCCTCGGTGGGGATGTGGTCCACCGTATGGCCTTCTCTGAAATGAGAAGCCCATTCCCGATGGTGTTTGCTGACGTTTTGCAGTACAGCGGGAGACACCTCCTGCTTTGAGTAGACTTGGGACAGAATCTTCTCAAATATGAGACACAGGTCGGTTGACGCTGAATACCCCTGCTGCGATGTGGTATCACGAGTCTCCGTAGTAGATGGGTGATGACCCAAGGTTGAGCTCAAAAAGAGATCTTGTACTCTCAACACCTTCCAGATGCGCTCGCGCTTGAAGCACTCCGTCGTTGGAAAAAGACCATTGATATCTGCTCGATGAATTCCCAAGGAGTAGGCAGCGCGGATAGCCAGTCCAAGATTCATACTAGCCGCATGAGGACGTGCTGCATTCAGAAGATACGTAGTAATCAGGCAATAAATCTGGACTGTGGCAATGGTCGCTGTTTCCGTGAAGTTCAATGATGACAGATAACGAGCATAGTTAAAGTACGCAACTGTCTCCTCATCACGGCTCTCAGGCCCACACTGGGCACCGATGGCAAGGACAAGAAAGTTGATGCAAGTGCTGGAATCGGTAGAGGTAGCTCGGTCTAACCAAGGGATAATCTCTGTTATCAATTCTTCATATCCGAAGAGATCAAAGACATCGCTTGTCGCGCTTGCATACCACCGGAGGTAATAACGAGTATCGGCTATCGATGGTCGCGGGGGCTCCATGGGCGCTTCGCTTCGGTTCACTGACTCTGCAGGGATATCGTCGACAAGGTCGTTCTCCGCAGATATGTCCTTGAAGTAGCCTGTCCCCAGTGTACCGTGAATGATCTTCCGTAAGCTTTGTACCACCGAAAGATTGGCGGATGGCCCTAGAAATACATATGTTCCCTGAGGATCTCGAATCAATCTTGACATGTGAGATACCATGGAGCCAAGCGAGGAGGAGATCGAGAGGTTTCTGGAAATAGTTGTGCGAGATGGAGCGTCGGAATTGAGATCCACTCCCTGATAGTCTTGTCGGCAATCGAAAGCTTCACTGGTATATGCGGGGCCTGTAGTATTCTCTCTACTCTCGCCACTGCTTGGGAAATATGTCTTTGCTAGATCCCTTCTACCTTGAGGCGGATGAGGCGGATTGAATGTAGAATGACGCAGCTGACACTGGCTTTCTACATTCCGCCTCCGGCATCTTCCACATGGTAGGAGTCCATCACATCTTTCCTTACGCCGCCTGCAGTTGTCGCAAGCCTTCCGGCGACGGGAAGGATGTTGTTGGTGGGGGCTAGTTGGTTGTGCCATAGAACATGTAACGTATCACATAGCATGAATGTATCCAGTATCCTTGCCAACGGTTCTGAGTTAGATTGGCTTGTATGTATGTTGAATCGAAAGACCGTCAAGAGTGACATCCGGGGAAAGTGCGGGGTTGTGGGGTTGGTCGCGAGGCCCGGGAAGCTATTGTTGTTCACCAACAAAAGGCAAACCCTTCCAAGCCAAAGCGTTCGATCCAAGGCCAGTATTTTATGATGCATATCGTCAAGATTAACCCCTAAGCCTTATTGGTTGGGCGGTGATTTGCTATTGGGGACGAACCAACTACCCCAAGGGGGTTAGGGGCTAGTGGCCAAGGGGACTGGATTGCCTCAAAAACTTGGTAATTAGCGCCTTATACTACAAGTACTTTGATTCATCGAACAGGCAGTTATATATCTAAGGTGGCAACGGATATAGTGTCGACGAGCTGGAATTGGTCACCAAAATGCCTTGATCATTGGAGCTTGTTTCTCATGCACCGCGCAATCCACCAACCCTCAACCACCAACCTTGGAACCCCAAAGCCTTACTCCGAACAGAAAAGTTAACTTTTTTTGGGAAAAACTATTACTTCGCGTGGCTCCGGGGATATAGTATTTGAACTTCATTTGGCTATGAGCGATATGTAGTACTGTTCCGATCGGAAGGCCTCAGCCGATGGCTTCCGAATAGGCCGATGGCAACTAAGGTTCTGCCTTTGGAGTCCGAAATCAAGTTGGCCAATCATACAAAAAGTATCCTACACCAGATTGTGGGGTAGCCTGGGGAGATAGGGCCAACGCATCATCTCCGACACCTATGCCATCAATGTTGGACTGACATGCAGCACTCACTAAACTATATAAGGCACCATGAAGGCATCTGAAATCAGAACTTTACTTTTCTGGTCTACAACCATTTCTTAAATTGAATATCAACATGGCCGCCAGTGATTCATCTAAAGAAGACTATGTAGATGTCCTCATCGTTGGTGCCGGGCCCGCTGGGCTCATGCTGGCCAACTGGCTAAGTCGCTTCGACATTCGGACTCGCATCGTTGATAAGCGTGGCTCGAAGGTCAACTATGTTCCCAAATGATCCTCTTGAATGATAACTGACCTATGTGCAGGTTTTCAATGGCCAGGCTGATGGCCTGCAATGTCGTACTCTGGAGATCCTCGACTCCTTTGATTTTGCTCATCGTGCTTGGCGCGAGTCCAACCACATGCTTGAGATATGTCTGTGGAATCCTGATGAACATGGTTGCCTTCAACGATCTGATCGCATCCCCGATACTATTCCTGGGATCAGTCGTTTTCAGCAGGTTGTGCTGCACCAAGGTCGCATTGAACAGTTCTTTCTGGATTCAATTAAAGAGCATAGCAATATTCGTGTTGAGCGTGGTGTATTGCCCACAACATTCGACTTCGACGAGACGAAAGCCAGTGACTTCGAAGATTACCCTATTAGTGTGACACTCCGAACACTCTCCGAAGAAGATTCAACGCCCCAGCAAAGGCAGACACACCAGAAATTGGCTGATGGCCAGCAGGCGGTGATTGAAGATGGGCTGTTCCGTAGTAACCTGGTTGCCGATGACACGGATAACCTAATTTCAGCGGCAGAGGCCAAAGACAGCCGAAATGAAAACGAAGTGGAGACCATCAAGGCGAAGTTCATGGTGGGTTGCGACGGGGCTCACTCCTGGGTACGCCGCCAGACCGGCTTCACTCTGGAAGGAGATTCGACCGATTATATCTGGGGTGTCCTCGACATCATCCCCATCACAGACTTCCCAGATATTCGCCATCGATGCGCCATTCATTCCGCCAACGCGGGCAGTGTGATGGTCATTCCTCGTGAAAACAAGCTCGTTCGTTTGTATATCCAGCTTCAATCGACAAGTCATCAGAAGAATGGCTCCAAAGCCGACAGATCCTGGATCACTCCTCAAATTATCCTGGAATCTGCCCAGCACATTATCCACCCATATAAGCTCGATTATAAGTACTGCGACTGGTGGACTGCTTATCAGATCGGACAGCGAGTCGGAGATAAGTTTTCGCTCCGCGATCGTGTCTTCTTGGCAGGTGATGCTGTGCACACGCACTCTCCCAAGGCTGGACAAGGTATGAATGTTAGCATGCAAGATAGTAGGTCTCCTTCCTGGCCCTTTGTCTTGATATTGTATTGACCTTTTGCATAGCGTATAATCTTGGATGGAAGCTAGCACACGTGATCAATGAATACAGCGAACCGTCGATTCTGTCAACGTATGAGGCAGAGAGGAAGCTTATCGCACAGCAGTTGATCGCTTTCGACAGGCGATTTTCCCGACTTTTTTCTGGACGCCCAGCCAAAGATGTCATGGATGAAGAGGGAATCAGTATGGACGAGTTCAAACAGGCATTCGTAAAGGGGAATGAATTCGCTAGCGGTGTTGGTAAGTTAATACATACCGTACAGCATTTGCAGAGCTAATAAGAAATTTAAAAGCCGTCGACTATGCTGCAAGTGTCCTTATTGTCAAAGAGACCGATGATGAAGGACAAGGAAATGGCACCGATCTTGTGAATAGCAAGAAGCATCAGGTGATCAGCAAGCCAGAGTTGGCCACAAAGATCGACATTGGGAAACGCATGCCCAGCTTTAAGGTGCTCAACCACGCTGATGCACGTCCTTGGCATCTGCAGGAACTGTTGAAGAGCAATGGCCGCTGGAGGATCATCGTCTTCCCTGGTCAACTCACCAATCCTCTCAACATGCAACGCCTGAAAAAGCTGGGTGAATCCTTAGGCACCCCGGGCTCTTTCATTTACCAGTACACACCATCAGGTAATGAAATTGATAGCGTGATTGAAGTCTTGACAGTTCACTATGGACCCCGGGCAGGCATTGAACTTCTCGACCTTCCGGAGGCATTCCATCCTCATCACGGCGATATGGGATGGGATTATTGGAAAGTGTTTGTTGATGAGGAGTCATATCATGAAGGCTATGGTCAAGCCTATACCAATTATGGCATTGACCCTATTCTGGGTGCCAGTGTTATAGTTCGTCCTGATCAGTATGTTAGCTGGATTGGAGAGGTGGATGACTACGAGAAGATGTCGCAATTCTTTGGTGGTTTCATGAAACAACGGCGAGCTTAAATGCTGATATCTGAACATCATTGTGAAAAGCTGTTACAGCTCGTTAGAGTATAGTGAGACTCAGTCACGTAAATGTTTCTGCCCGTCCCAAACCGGCGCTTCTGTGTTGTGTCAACACATAAGTCAGTAAATCTCTGCCTCATTTCCTTTCTACCATCCCCTCTACCACTTGCTGCTTCACGACGTTCTTAACATCATAAAATGTCTTCTTGGTATCTTGCTTGGGGGCACAGCCCCTCTGTGCCTCATGCTCCAGCTGCACGAAGTAAGGATTGCACATTCATCGCAAACTGCTACATATATTAACTTCCCAAGACACTCCGCAGCTACCCGCTCCTAACCGCCCTGCCATTCGTTCCCACGTTGATATTCAGCACCAAACTGCGCAGGCGGCAATTGCTGCGTACCGTGATCGGGTCCACCCTCGGCCCGTCCCTTCGGGTCCAGCCGCACAAGGTACGAATCGGATAGTCGTCGCAAATATACAGCATGCTTACATTTTTAGACACCGCGCTGCCACAGCCGACTGCCCCTACTGAGGCGGAAATTCCTCCCCCGCGTAACGGTATTCTGTATGAAACCACAGAGGCTGCAATCGCTGCTATGAATGCCTTTGCAAAGCCGTACGGATTCGCAATTTCCACCATGAGTTGTACATCATGGAATGGTACCAAGCAGATCGTTTATCTTTGCTGCCGCCGCGAGAGAATAAGTCGAAATCTACGGCCTCCAGGCGCAAAGCGAGCTGGCAGTGACTGCCCCTTTGCGTGCATTCTACGACTTCAACCCGATGGAAGATGGTTGGCCACTCTGCCACACGGTACTCATAACCATGGGGTTTACACTGGACCGGCACACATCATTCACCGGCGTACAGAGATTGCGCAAAAGGCAGCACTAATTGACGCTCAGATCCGAAATGGCAAGGGTCCAACTGCAATCTTCAGGTTTCTTCGTGATGAGGATCCGACGACGTGTATCCTCGTACAAGATGTCAAAGCTTACCGAAAGAAGGCTCTTAATCTTGCTGCTCGTGAGCAGGCATTGTCTACGCCAGATTTCATGGGTCCATACCAGGTTACACGGCCGGGGTAGGCTGATTGATCCGTTTTCAGTGAGGTTGTTTCTCTGTTGCCCAGGCTTTCTTGTTTGTGCTTTGTCCTTTCCGCTCTTCTTGTATCAATATCAAATGGAAATTCAGTTATGCCCTGGGCACATTCTTCATCATTGCTACAAAATTGTTGGGTATGACAGAGGCCGTGAATATTTAGTTACCGTTTACCCGAATCTCCGAGCCTTCGAAACCAGGGGTGCAACTTATGCTTTCTCCTCGGTTAGATGGAGCCCTGCGAGCAGCCGAGCCTCAATACTGACTCCCGCATCATTAGACAAGGTTTCATGTGACCCCGATGAGCGGTATGAAGGTATTGGGGTACGCGATGTCTTAAATATCCGATCGGCCATACGTCGTAACAGCCGCCTTCACCAGCTCCTTTTTCTGCGTCGCGACGCCAACATCGGTCTGCAAATAAACACCCTTTCCACCGGCTTCCACGATGGCTTCATGTGTGGTGATCCTGCTTTCTTCCGTTGAGCGCGACGTCGGGCTGAAGTCGGCATAGGCTACCTTAGATCCTTCGGCCACGTCCAAGTCCTTTTGAATTTGTTTTTCCTCCTTTCTTCTTACAGCACTCCAACATCCTCGAGCGTTTTCAAAATACTAAATTATCCAGTGCAGCTCTGCCCCACATTTTGTCTCACAGCACAGGCTCACTCCATCGACCACAGCTGGCTGTCGCTGGCATTGCAAAAACGTTGCCTTATTCTTCAACTTTTTCTCACTTTCCACTCAGCAGAACCTGAGTTACAGGTGACTTACAGGTGCGATGTCAGAGAATACTCAGTGTTTGACTGAGAGTAAAGCGAGGAGCCAACATGGCACCCTTTTTCGTTGGCCTGGATGGGCAGTACGTCCTACGACGTCGGCTGTTCGACAAGCGACAGAAAAAAATCGCGATGAGAATTGCCAGGCCAACGCCAGGAAACCTGCAGGGCAGGCCACTGGCCTCTATCGATGATAAGGCTCTCATTGACTGTCAGATCAACCATTTTGACATAGAAGCACCTCCAACTTACACCTGGTCAATATTTTTCTACCTGATCAAGACTTCTTTTGGGCTTGTAGCATGGTCACAGCCAATTCGGCAGGATACTTGTCCTTGCGCATCAGAAAGGAGAGAAGCGCGTTAAGATGCGATCCATCAGGTTTCCTGGTTCGCGTTGCCTGAGATACATTCCCCTTGTGCATCTTTCCTGGAGCACTGGTCTCGGAGTGGGATACTGCGTGCTTGGTGCCATGTGACGGAGAGAAGGCTGACCCTGTGACTCGTTATACATTAGTTAGATTATTTAGTCACCAATAGGATCATGCTTCTTCATTTCCGTCACTCAGGACAGCGGCAAAATCAAATTCTAACAACGTGCGCAGTCAACGGAAGAAACGGGCGAAACAACACATCAACGCTGGCAAGGGACTTAATTGTGTCCATAAACCCATTGGAGGCGATAAACGAGCTTGAATATTCCTTGTAAATCCCGGATAGTGTTGCGATTGGTGTAACATATCCGCTAGCCGTCCGATCCACAAAATCAGGGGCTGGATAAATTTACCAACCGAGCTTCAAGCCTTGAACCAATTATGCACGAGCCTATGGCGAAGATATGCGTATTCAGACGCGGACCTGGATCCGATTGGCCGAGAATCGCAGCTTATCTGTTTGGCATCATTATCCGACTGAGCTCTCCTAATAATTTACGAAAATCACAAAACCCAGTGCTAGCTCTATGTAATTATTCGCTTATGATACGTAGAGACTGACTGGTGGCAACAAAATAAAAAGGCCTCTTATCAAGGGGTCTGTGAGAGTTGTTTCCTATAAGACTAATATATATACCGCATGAAATCCACCCCTTCAAATGCCGATGCACGGAAACTCTATCCAATAGAACTTGAACCACCTGTTTTATTTTATGTCATTACGCCCTTGTAAAATCTGCTCTTACCCTCAATCGGGTAAATATGGCATTGGAAGCCGGCAAGATCCAAACGTCTCATCTTGTCAGCGATCATCACGGTACCATCCCGGATCATGTTCCTGGCACGGAGGTTCTGATCATCCATGAGTTGCACGGAACATATGGAGATGAATTAATCCTGATTCCAAAACCGCAAAATGATCCCCACGACCCGCTTGTAGGTTTCCTTGCATCCTTGACTGATATGATCGAGGTGGAAATCCGGGGTCCGATACTGATTTGGGACCCAAATGCCTCTTAGAACTGGTCCGCTTGGTGGAAATACGCATGCCTCGCGAACATGCTTTTTCTGATGTTTCTGGGGAATTTTTCGACTTTGTCAATTTCGCCCTTGACGCCTGTTCTGATGGAACAATTCGATACCACTGAGTCAAAAGTCGCTGCCCTGGTAAGTGAAGTTGCACAGGTGTTTCTGAATACTCTCATGTTAACATAGTTGTTTTTTCTATCTAGACAGGTGCTTGTATTTTGGCGTTAGGCTATGCGAACTTCATCATCATTCCCTGCGTCAACATATTCGGTCGTCGATCCACAGCTCTTGCTTGTATGCTGATATGTATCGGCGCGAACATCTGGCAAGCCGTGAGCACATCATACCACTCCCTTCTTGGTGCCAGAGTCTTGATCGGAATAGGTGCTGCATCAAGTGAGAGCATTATGCCGGTTGTCATATCCGACATGACGTTCCTGCATGAAAGGGGTACCTGGATGGGGGCTTATTTGTGAGTTGCTCATGCTTGAATCTTACCATCTCCTGCTGCTCCATTTTATCTGACCTTCCTCCAGCTGGGCCTACTTTTTCGGCGGATGGGTTGGACCTATTGTATCCGGTAGCATTGCCGCCCATGTGTCTTGGCGATGGTTCTTCTGGCTGTCAACCATTCTGAATGTGGTAAGATTAGATTATCAGCCGTCCCAATAGTGCCGATTACTAACATGTTTTCTGCTTCTAGGTGAGTTTCGTTGGAATGTTCTTTGCTCTGCCCGAGACAAAGTACTCCAATATATCGGGTCTACCAGCGGATGCAGGAGATGAAACAACCGAAAGCGTAACACCAACCTCCACATCTAAAGAAAAGACGAATTCCGAGCCGAAGCAAGCATCTGGAATCGATACGGAGCGCCAGTTGAATACATCGGAGCTGAATCCGTTTTTAGGCTGCGGGTATCCGAGTTCAAGACAGAGGTGGCAACTTTGGAGCAAGCCGGAAAGAATGACATTGAAGCAACTATGCAGATATGTGATCACTCCGCTTCATCTCGCGCTCTTTCCCATTACTCTCTTTGCATCTCTAGGTGTCATGTCAGGCTCAGCGTGCTTGCTGGTATTGAACTTGACAGAGTCCGAAGGATTCTCTCGTGCTCCGTACAATTTCTCGACGGCGTCGGTGGGATTTACGAATTTTGCACTGATGGGAGGAGGTGTTGTTGGTCTGGCCGCAGCAGGGCCACTATCCGATTGGGTGTCCATGGTATTGACTAAGAGAAATAATGGTGTTCGAGAGCCAGAAATGCGTCTTCTGACTTTCATACCTTTCGTTGCTATTGCCATTGTGGGAATGACGGTAAGTGTCGCAGCTCATCTTGAATACTGATGGCAGACTTTAAGGCCACAAACTGATAGATATATTCCTTTCGAATTAGGTTGCTGCTGTTGGTCTTGAGCGACTTTGGCCATGGGAAGTGATAGTGATTGTTGGCTTTGGCTTGACGGGAGTTATTGTGATGGCAATCCCGACCATTGCGACCACTGTAAGTGTTGATAAATCTAGACTTGCGTGATAAGGAGCTCACTACTGTTTAGTATGCGATCGATAGCTACAAAAATGTGGCTGGTGAGATTATGGTGTTGGCGACAGTCGCAAAAAATACATTTGGGGTAATGTGTCTACCACTTCCTTTCCTAATCACCGAATCTAATTATGACACTCTTTCAGTACGGAATGACCTATTTCATAATCCCGTGGGTCACCGAGCATGGGTTTCTTTATCCCATTATCACGGTTGGAATGATTGCGGTAGGTATTACACTTATCGGGGTTATTGTTTTCTTCTTTTTTGGGAAGACATTTCGACGATGGACGAAAGATTCAGGTATCCATCATTAATTCTCATGAAGTATAATCATAAGAAAATCGGAATCAACAATCAAGGGTGGCGTGCCCATTAGCACAGAATTTGAAAGGCCACTGGAAAGTGGTACTATCGTCTACCTTATAGGCCCCTTCGCTAAAATATCAATCTGGTACTAGCATGATTGCGTAATCAGCCAACAGGGTATCAGGATTGGCCAGAGTATTGTCGGATTCCAGAATAATCATCAACGACAAGGCCTCAAGATCCAAGATCGTCGGAAGGAAGTTCGCATCTCGGTCAGAATCACTTTCAGCTTCAAAGACGCTATTCGGCAGTCCTGGTTTGCTGCCCGCAGCCACTACTGGTGGAGGTCCTGTGATAATGGGCGGACTTTCGCAATTGTGGTTGGTGCGATTGGCAGAGAGTGTCTCAGGAGAGGTCTGATTGGGTGTAGCGCGGAAGTGGGAGGTGACTTTTGTGGCAAGATGAGACGCGGGAAAGCGATATGAATACTCAATTGTACCTGGCTGTGACAGAGTTGGTTCCTGCGGTCCACGAGAAGAGTCCAGGCGACCCCAAAGCTCCACCAAAACCTGAATGGCCAAAGGCATCCGCATTTCGCCTGCATTAGACTCAGGTTTTTCCGAGTTGTTCCTCGTTGATGAAGTTGATAAGGGGTCAGAAATCGGATAATGGGCCGCCCAGTGATTTATGACCTCGTCGACGAGATGCCGGGCCAGGAAGATCTCACCCGCGTCTGGGAATGAATGCAGGTACATTAGCGTGATGAACACACATTGAGAAGGCCCATAATGACTGCAGCAGAACCATGCGTATGGAGCGAACGCAGGTGTTCGGTGGAGCTGTAGGTATATACGCAGATAGTTCACGCAGAGCTGTACCATGCTATAGATTTGATCACTTGTCAGTAGGCGTGTTGCCACGAGGTGAAAGTAGACATTTATCAAGATAGACTCGGGGTCCGCTCTGGCTGCAAAGCACACTTATACCAGCAACACGATATGCGGCGGTAACAGTGATAAACTCTAAAAAATGAGCCAATCTCGTACCTAGTCCACGATTTGCGTGATTGCGGATTCTCACTGTCAGGAGGTACCAAAAATGGTTTCCGCAGTAATATTGCGAGTTCAAACTTCATCAATGTCAACATGATGCGCGTCCATGCTGCAAAGACAGTTGGCTGGCTGGCATCGTCCTTGTAAAATGACGGATGGGTGAATGGTGATACATTGGCTAGTCGGGATGAGATGTAGCCCTTCTCCGGGAATCCTTGCGTCGAAACAAGAGCGATAAGCGAGTTCATCTTCTGCAGAAGTTGCTTTGCATCTGCCACAAGCTTTCCAAATCCCTCTTCGGTCGGACCCTGGGGACTTTGCAGGTGCGCGACGATCCTTGCTTGCAAGCGAGCCATCTGAAAGCGCCCAATGGCATATATGATAGCGACTGACTGTCCGCCATCCATAGAGTCATTAGGTAGAGAGATATCACCACGGAGGTTGTTAGCTTCTTCATCGTTCAAGTCCACCATTCTCACGGCCTCGAGCGTTTCAGTGCCACAGCAGAGGCTCAGCCCGGTGGAGATACTCGACTGCACATCGAGCCAGACAATATGCCACCAAACCCGACGTCGAATTCCGCGGTCCACGGGATTTAACATAGACCACGCACTTTCCCTATGTAATCCCATCATTTGGGCGATGCGGATCGTGGTGCTAACATGAAGCAAGTTACGCATCGGGTCCAAAGGGCGTTCCAGAAAAGGTCTAGTCAGCAAACTTGAGATCAGAGTATTTAGTGTCGGATGTTCCAGATGCTGACACAAAGAACGACTCTTCATATATGCCAGCTGTAGTTGGCTTACGGTTGTCTCCTTTTGTAGTCCCTGGAGGTTGGAATATGTCCAGCTGGCCGCTGGAGCGGCAGATGCGCCGCAAAAGAGGACTGCAAAAAGAAGACAGATCAAGGTCGGGTCATCACGGAGCTTTTCCGAGGGAAAGGCGGTGTCGCTATTCCGACACCAGTCCCAGAACTGGTCGTAATCTGCCTGGAGGGTAGGCGGGTGCAGAAAAGGAAGACAGTGGCCACACGGCAACGAAGAACAACTCGAGCAAGGCGTCACTGACAGGCTTCGTGGGTAAGGAGCGGAGAAGACTGAACATGCCCATGGAGGAGATATGAGGCAAAGGTAAGTCGGGGGGTGCATGATGATTTCCGTCAAAGAAATCATCGCTCAGACACTCCTGTAAGACATCCAGCGAGGTCAGCTATTTTCAGTCTTTGTTTTGATACCAAATCCACCTGAAGAACGAAGAATGGCACGGAACAGCTCTTCTTGCAGGGCGCAGCTCACCTTTCCAGCAACGAAGCCCCAGAACGTTGAACCGATGTATCGGGCTTGGCCGCCGCGGCGTAGACTGAGATAATCGCGATAGAGGGGAGTCGTTCTGGGATAATGATCGTTGGATGTAATAGAGGGGTATGCGGTTGGCTCTGGGGATTTGAAAGGACCTCGCGACGCTGCTGTGCTACCGCGCTCGCATGGAGGGTTCGCATCGGGGCCATGCCGGGGTTGGGAATGGGGATGAGGATCTGATCCACTGTAATGGCAGTTTTTCGGCGACGGGGATGCTGGTCGTACCCGGCCGGTGGACTCGTCCCGAGCCATGGTCCGGTAGACGCAGGTCTCCTTCATCCGCACACAGTTGGCGCATTCTGGCTTTTCGCGGCCGCAGCCAACCTTGCGTCGGCGACAGACAATGCAGCTCAGGGAGATTCGGGGTTTTTTGATCCGGCGGGACTGGGGTGCTGGCATCTTCCGACCTGCGACCTGCGACCTGCGGCCTGTACCTGGGAGCTGGATCTGGCATTCGAGAGGAGGACCCAGGATTGATGGAGGTGTTTCACTGGCTCTTTATTGGAGCTCAGATCAGTACTTTTGTATATCCCGCCGAAATAGGTCCCACCGGACGACCCTGGGGGAAGGTGGTGGAGGAACTAACGCTCTTGCATTTTTAGTTTGCGAACGCGTGGGGGCCGGAGCATGGGTGCGCCGTGTGTTATAGAGTGTATAGGCTACCACTGCCATTGTCGTGAGATTACAGCGATACCCAAGTGGGTCGCCAGGTGGATGGAAGGCGGAAGGGCCCGAGACCGAGACGGCAAATCGACATTGATCCAATCAGAACAGACGGACGAACACGGTCGAACACGGACGAACACAGATAACAAATGTACTAGATTATCTCGCTAGACCTTCCCACGCCCGGCGGGAGGAGCAGCGCCCCCTGTGGGTCGCTTGATTGCCCTAAGGACCCTAGTCGTGCTTACACGAGGCGTAACGTGGTTCCAAAGCGAGTGGCCCTCTTACCTATAAATGAGTGTCAGTGGCATTTTGAGGCTGCTGTGGGCAGTGTAGAAGGAGAGAGTAGACGGGACGTCTACTGAATGAACGGCATCAAAATCAATCGGCTTGTATTAGACAACGTAGCCCTAATGGCATCCGCTTAGGCATAGATCTGAACTAAAGGAAACAAAGTTTCAAGAGCAGGCAATCCAAATAGTCTATTTAAACTCCGCAGGGAGGGTGGTCAACTGGTTCATCTCGGCAACTGTCCCTTCCCAAAGTTTCTTCTGGATCTCCTGTCCCTTCGCCGACTGGATGAATGCTGATTTGCTACAGGGAACTACGTGTCAGTAAATGAAGACATGATAACATGTCTCGGGAAGGAATATCTTACCCGGCGATAGTCTTGTCATTCAGGAACTTCCCATGAGACTCCGGACCCGCCACCAGTGCGCTGTTCAAGATGATCCAGCCACCGACCTCCACGGGCCTAGCGCGAATCGCCTTGACCGCATTCACAATTATGCGCAGATGCAGCGGAAGAACATCGCTCATGTTTGTATTCACCATACCCGGGCACATCATGTTGAGAATGACTTTCTTAGGATCGAGCCGCGGCGCCAGACTGTACATGAACAAAGCGCAGAGAAGCTTAGAGTCCCCGTAGCGCTGAAACGGCACAAAGGCTTCGTCCTTGTCCATATGCTCTATCACACCTTCGCCTGATTCGATGGGGGATCTTTTCTCGAAGCTCGTATTTTCATGCGCACGGCTGCCAACCCAGCTAATGCGCGCCGGAGAGCCCGTTTTCTCGGCACCAGCCTCGAGATACGACAGAAGCTCCGTGATCAGCAGGACATTAGACTGGTAATTAACTTGAGTCGTTCGATCATGGCCGCTCGGGGTACGCTCGAGCTTCAGCAGGCCAATACCTGCGTTGAGAATGAGGATGTGGACGATGGGGATCTCGTCGCGCAGCCTTTTCGCGAACTGCTGCACGCTATCGTAGCGGTCCATGTCAAGCTCAATGACCTTGACGGTAGCCTCGGGGTTATGGTCCTTGATTTGGGGGTCATGACAGAGGGAAGTGGCACAAGACTCGCCTTTGGCGACATTACGGACGGCGAGAATCACGGTCGAGGCGCGAAGTCGAAGTAACTGTCGGGATACTTCTAGACCCATACCTGAGCTAGCGCCCGTAATGACGACGGTCTTTCCTGTCAGATCAATGCCCGTTGGCAAGGGATCGACCTTTGGCTGGAAAAAGTTGACCATGATGGGAATTGGAGGAGGGTTGGAGGTTGGAGAGGAGAGAACCAAGATCGACAAGAATAGTAACTACACTGGGCTCCAAGAAGAGAATAATTTGAGGTTGACATGATCGCTTGCTTTTATTTTAGTTTCATCGTGCTCCCCTGTAACTAGTTCTTTGTTTGTTGAGCTGACAAATGGCACCGGTCACCTCTCGTGGTTGACGGTGCTGAGTTAGCATTCGGCCGAAACTGCGATTATACACTGTACTGTAATGTAATTTGGAAGCACCGAGGTACATAGGCGAATCGGCGGCCCAAATCCCCGTATTAATTACGTGGATCGGTACCGCGCCGTCATTCGGGCAAGGTGTCGCACTCTGGAGCTGATTTCGGACTTCGAGTTCTAAGTATTGCATCGGCAGCCCTGAAGCACTATTAGGACGCGATAAATGACATCTTAAGCTCGAGATACGAGAAGATGTAGTACATCATCTTCGTCTTCCACAACCATCACTTACGCAAATGTTCCAAGGGTCTCCTTGTTGAGCTGTATTCTTTATAGTCTGTATATTTTAAAACAATGCCCTTGTCTTGAATGTTTAGATAGATTTTAAATTGTTATTACCTAAAGGTATCTACTTGATACTAAGTATCGTAATATCTAGAGCTAGAGTAGTGTTCTGGAAATGCAGACTCCCTCTCGGTGATGAATCGCAACTGATTTGGTGCAACTAATTGACCTTCCCGCGCACCTACTTTCATCAAGCCAAAGTTGACTTCAAAGTAAGACTCTTCGGCGGAATAGGCGGTATATTTTCTCCCATGATATCGAGAAGTTCGGTTTCAGGGTTTCAGATGTCTCCTTTTCTCCAGGTTTTGGTGGAATAGCGGATACCTGAATCAATATGAATCTATGTGCATTAGATCGACTAGCTCATAATTTCGAAGACCTGAAGATCCCTCTGCAAAAATTGAAATGGACTGGAGATTAGCTTCCACGTATGCAGAATGTGGAGGAGCTTAAAGTCTCGGAGTAATTTGTCAGAGCGACCGCTGGTTGGAGATTGGGGGGAAGGGGGAAAAGGTAGAGAGAAAGGAACAAAGGAAGATCAATTTGTACTACTTATGCCTTGGACCGGGAAGGAAGTGATGATATAAACGGAAAATAATACAGCATTGTGGTGGAAGAAGGGGAAAATAAGAGTTCAAAGAGGGAGAAGCGCTGATCTGTCCACAGATGCTAATCGCCTTAGCTCCCATAAATATATTCTGCTCATACAGTACTGTGCAATAGGTAAACTGGGGTTCACCCTCCTCATCAGGTTTGGCGAGTTTTGAGTTTTCACTTTGAATAGAGAAAGAATGACTACTACAGTATATTTATAGTAACTCAAGGGTTTAGTCAATTCATTGGTCTGGTTACCAAAGTTGCCGATCGAATGTCAGTTGGAGAATGATTCTTAAATACCACTTGGTCTGACAACAGGACAATTCTCTCCTTGCTCTATTTCACCTACATTCCTTTTACTTGAGCGAAAAGAAAATGGCATTTGAAACCAGAGATGAGCTTGAGAAAATTGAAAGTTGCTCCAACAGATGCTCTTCTAAATATGAGAAAGCGAGATCCCGCGCACGAAGACGGAGGCCACCCAGAGGGCCCCATGGGTTATGTCTACCTCATTCCTTACACTTCAATCATGAAGCGGCATTGAGACCGATAACGCATTTTCCAACCGCATATACTTACTCTTTCGGGTATGGATTGCCGTGCATAACCCGTCGGCTTTTGTGGATATCCCCAGCCTGTACTCCACAAGGGCAAATTTCAGGGGTCCACACTACCGTGGGGAGCTGATTTTGGATATCAGATTTTTGCCACGAGATGGAACTTGGTATTGACACATACAGTAGACCAGGTCTTAGGATTGTCGCCAGCAATTTAGATGAGAGGATTTTGTGCAGGACATGAAACTGCTTGTTCGTCATAACCATACTGATCTTCATAAAATGAAAATTAAATTCCGTGTAGTTTTAGAGAGATGGAGTCTACAAAACGCTTTGGCCTCCAAATCTTGCAGAGGCTCTCCAAGTATTGAATCTTTCCATATTGTTTCACCTGGTTTCAAGCAGTGCGCAGTAAAAAGTATCTTGAGGCTCTTCTTCATAAATATTACTACACAAGCGTTAGTGACTTTCTAACATATGCAATTGAGTTTCGGCCAAACAACCTATGTCACCAGACATAAGCTTTTGGACCTTTCCCTGCCCTACCGTCCGTACTTCACTTAAGTGAAACAGCAATATTGAGACTGGTCTCTAATTTGCTATTTTCAATATGAAGAAGGCCGGCATTCAATGTTTTGAATAAGGGGCTTCAAGAGCCGTCAGCCGCCCAACCAATGTGCGTTCTCGTTTTGTGAGATAAAGTGGGCCGAGAATGTTTCCTTGGTCTGTAGTGAAACGCATCAAGCGAGATCTAGATCCTAAAATCTCCTATACCAAGAATGAAAATACATGGCAGGACGTTTCAAGGTTGGGGTTCATTTCCCGAGGAATATATAAACAAGGGTGGTCCGTAGCAAATCCTTTCGCTCAACCACAATCAAGTTGCCGCACCTCAACATGAAGTCATTCACCATATCAATTCTATCAGTTTTGCTGCCTTCTGCGATTGCCTCGCACCCTCAGCATCTCCCCCATGGTCACCACGGCGAGTTTCACTATCTCCATGGAAAGAACCAAGAAACTGTTTCGACCACTTCTATGACTTCAGCAACTACTGTGCTACCCTCCTCATCTTCACAAACCATCATCACTCCAGCTTCTTCCACTCCAACACCGGTAGCGTCTACTTCAGTACCCGTGACCTCCGGCACCCCAACTACTTCCGGCACCGCAACTACTACTGGAGCTTCATCAACATGGGTCCACCCAGGAGTATTTCTGAGTTCTTCCCAAATGAGCTACTTCTCCTCCAAAGTATCCATCAGCGAGGAACCTTGGGCCACTGCATGGATTGCAATGACGGACCACGAATTTGCTACCCGCACAACCCCCACCCCATATGCCACAGTGGAGTGCGGCCCGTATTCAACTCCTGATGTTGGCTGCACCAATGAGGTTGAGGATGCCCTTACTGCATATCTGAATGCATTGGCCTGGGTGGTAACTGGTTTGCAAACTCATGCTGATCTTGCAATTACTTTCATGAACGGGTGGTCTAGTACCGTGAAGGATCATACAGGCTCCAATGGGCCCCTACAGGCAGGCTGGGCAGCTTCCAGCTGGAGCCGTGCGGCTGAGATCATTCGCTACACTGACGCTGGTTGGAGCGAGGCGGACATTACCACATTTGAAGACATGCTTAGGGATGTTTACCTTCCTGCAGTCATCCCTGGATCGGATTATATGGGCAATTGGGAGTTAGGTAGGTTGATCCTTTTAACCAATTTTTTAACCCATAGCTCATGATGATATAGTCATGATGGAGGCCGCGTTGGGAATTTCCGTATTTATTGAGAACCGGACGAGCTACGATATTGCAATGGATAAGTTTTTGACACGGGCAGCAGCATACATCTATTTGACGAGGTTTGTTCTTATTCCTTTGGTTAGAGACTTGATGTCTAACCTCCAACTTCAATTAGTGATGGCGACCTCCCAAATGCTATTGACGAATCGACAGAGGAAGATCTTATCGAGTATTGGTCCAACCAGACTACCTTTGTTGATGGCATTGGCCAGGAAACCTGTCGAGACTTTGGCCACATGGGCTATGGTATTGCTTCAATTTCGCACGTTCTAGAGACATCCCGCATTCAAGGTCGCGATTTGTATACCGAAGAAGTTGGATCTCGTCTCCAATACGCACTGGACTTCCATACAAAATATGAAAATGGAGCCTCAGTTCCAAGTTGGCTATGTGATGGCAGTGTGACACTTGGAATTGGACAAGGTAAGTAATGACTTGAATTGGTCTCATAAGACTGTACTGACGAGGGGTGAAAGTAACCGAGCCTGGTCTCAATGGGCTCTCCTATCGCCTAGGTTATGCCATGAACCAGACCGAAGTCTATACCGTGAACAATCGCCCCGAAGACACTAACATTGTTTTCGTTGGATGGGAAACGCTTACACATGCAATGAACCCTGCTTAGGTTCGTTCAGCCTGACAATGGAGATCCGAGAAGATTGTTATCCAACTCTCACTCTTTTCAATACTGTTAGAAGCTTCAATACTCTCCGTCTCCCCGGTGCACTCTGCACTTATATGTTTGCATTTCTGTGGATCTGTCGATACTCCAAGGGCCTTCTTATCTATGGTCCCTGTTTTGACAAGCTTTTGGAAAGTCTCCAGAGCATATGCAACCAGCAGGTTCCACAATCATGTGTTTCATGTACTTCGTATAGGCTTGTCGCAATCGATCCGCTGTAAAATTTTCCTCTTCCTCAATGAACTTGGAGCATGAATTGTTGTTTTTGATGTCAGACAACTATCAATGTGAAGGAGATTAGATTCAACTGTTTGAGTAATTCCAAATGTATCATTCATGAATGTGGAAATGTACCACTATTTTAGTAGGTCTTCACATGCGTCACAATGGATGTAATGAGCCACTCGACATGGATTTATGACTAATCAACCCTTGATACGGGATCATGCGAAGAAGTTAATATTTGCTCCTGTTGGTATTCCTTACTCTCTTATGAGATCTAAGCACCGCAGCTTGACGCCTATCTCTCAATATCTCATAAGCTGCTGTCATTAATTCGCATAGATATTGAATGCGTTCGAAGTGCTTCGTAATTCGGATCCATTTCTGTTCTTCTAATGACAAAAACGGTTTGATATAGTGCTGGTGAATGTAGAGGAGGTATTTTGATTGCAAGAGTGTTCTCAAGATGGACATAACATATCATCTCAGGATTAATATTCATATTCGTAAGTGAGGATCTACAAATGGTGGTCACTGCAGCTGCTATTGGCTGGGCGTATCAATTTCCTAAACGGGCCAAAGCTGAACTTTGCTGACACGATCCTCTCGACCCCTCCCACGGCTCCCTCCACAGGGCGACCTTAACGTACCACTTTATGCAAAGTTAGTAAAAGACGAAGACAACGCGAATGCCGAACACCGGTCAATACAGCCGACGCTGCTACTCTTGTCGACAGCGACACTGCAAGGTACGGTGTTCTTTGATTCCACGAATGCATTATGTTTACTGATCAACTCCATTCTAGTGCGATCTTGCACGTCCATCCTGTGGTCAATGTTTACGTGCAGGAAAGACTTGTTCGGGTTATCGAGATGACGGTAACATGCGCTTCCGCATTATCGACCATTCATCGTTTCAATCGGGTACGAGGCGTCATGATCGAAAGATACGTTACGAGGACCCACCAATGGTCAAAGAGAGCTCCGTTGAAGAGAGCGAGACCCCCTCTATCCAAATAATATACGAGCCCTCCCAGGTGTGGAGCCAACATGTGATTCCATTGGTCTTGGACAAGTTTACTGTTGACCTCGTGGATACAAGAATAGACAGTAGCATGTTCGCTACTATTCCACGCATTATATCCAGCACAAATGAAGGTTCCCCAGTCTACTCAGTCTGCAATGCCGTTGCATGTGCATATCTAGCTACTACAACGGGGGCGACGGCTGCAACTGTCAACAGAGCTAAGGCGTATGGAACGGCACTAAAGACGGTGAGCGCAGCTCTCAATGATCCTGTGGAGTGCAAGAGTGACAGCACATTGTTGGCCATTTGGATGTTTGTTGTATACGAGGTAAGATATTTCAGTGGGAAGATTATATACAGGACAACTGATTAATGGAAAGTTTCTATCAAATCCTCATCTCACATCTATTGCAGGGTCTGAGGAGGGGGACCGCCACTGTCGAGGAATGGCATCTTTGGTTAGACTTCGAGGCTCGGAGCAATTCTCTAGGCAAGATGGACGGAATCTTATCATGTTTGTCTGCCATTGCACTGTGAGACCCTTTGATCCTGAGCTTGATATTCGGTGTCTCTAACAACATCAGCAAGCCAAGGCGCTAGTTGCCGGTCGGGAATCTCCTACAGAAGTGCTGGGCTGGATTCACGAACTCTCTCAATCCATGAAGAGATCGGAGTTTATTCTGGTACAAGCATGTACCTTCGCCTATCACTGCACTCGCCTCCTTTTTCGGATCCGAAATGCGTTAACCGGCAATTTGGACTTGGCTTTGGCCACTTACTCGTCTATAATGCAGCAAATGGACGAGACAGAAAGACTCTGGAGTTATTCGTATGATTCGGCTCCACTCTCAGTGTCGTCTATCGGAGTACATGCATATCAAGGCAATTTTCGAATGTGTGTCGCGGCGGGGCTTCTAGCCTTTCTAGATCGTGCATCCGACTCGAATCTCTTCGACCAGCCCCATTCTGATTTCAACACGGTTCAAGAACGTTGCATTGCAATTTTTCGCGCCACGGCTACATCCATCCTGAGCGTACAGGGCATTTCCCACGGTCATACCCACCTACCTAGTGATAGGTTCATTTTTGGATGGGGAGATGCCGTCATGATTTATGGATCGTTGGGAACTATCGCAGTATCTCCTATCTCGTTAGACTGGCAGAAAAACGCGGCGGTCGGCTTCTGTGCAATAATCAAGGAGCGACTTGGTTTTCAAGTTTCGATATGACTGAGATCAAATGCTTCGACATAAAAGCAACATTTAGAAAGATGTTGGCTTTACTGGATAGCATCATGATTAGAGAGCATACTTGACGCAACAGCCATTTTATAAGTCAGTCATCTGGGTAAAGTCCTGGACCCCACAACCTAAGGCTCTTCTATTTTTAGGTTGAGCACTGTCCGGATTGAAATCACGTGCACGAAGGTCCTACCGCTGCAATGAACATGGCGTTTGGACGGAGGCGTATGGGATCGACATGTCATAAACCTCTCTTAGCCTTCACTCAGATGAATGGATCTCGAGAGCAGCATTTTCTGTACAGCCCCATTGGGCTCCCTCAGCTTGACTCATTCATTGCGCCAATCAACTCTTCGCAGCGAGGGCAACGCCACGAGTTTGGTGCCGCCAATGTACTCAGTGTCGTGCTGCAGGTACATGACGGCTCGTATATTTTCTTGCTTTTACTTTTGAGGGGCACATGTGAATTTGAAAACCTACCTTTTGAGACGGAGTTAACAAAACTAGAGGCAGAGGGTCTGCAAGAAAGTCTGGTTTATGTTTTTTCTATTTTGCTTCTTCAGGGGAAAGCCACTTCCCGCCCGGCCCTCCAGCCCCTGCACTTCTTCACCTGATCTGGACCCTAGGTGCCGCCCGGGTGAAAACAGGGTAGGCGCTGATTCTGCATAATGTCGTGTCGAGTGGTGAGCCCCCATTAACCTACTTGGTCCGATTGAATGGCTGGCATTCATTGTTATCTGGCATGCGGCTCAGGAGACCTGTTTGCCCCACCCTATCGTCGTTTGTAGCAAGAATTAGTTCAAAAATGAAATGGCAATCCAACGAGTGGGCTAAAGAAGATTGTGATTGGGGCACTGACCAAAGTAGACCCAGTCTACAGCCTTGTAGGGGGCGGGGTTATTTAGCTCTGTCGATCTGGCCAATCATCTGAACAGAAGAGGAACATGCAACCGAAGAAGTGGCATTTTAGGCAGACTGCATAATCTATAATAGTATCAGTTTTGCCCCATTGTCCCCGTGACTATGAGGCTCAACCTCTTTTTTACCGCACCTCACTCCTCACCCTCAAGGTTGATCGAAACACTCGATCACCAGCCAATCCACAATAGGCTATACACATCCGGGAAGCCCAATAGCATGAGTCCGCGAATCATTGCTCCCATCGACGATTTGTGTCTTGATATTGCAGCACCGCTTAGCTGGCGCTACAGCCCCGGTGACACGATCATTGGCAGTGTTGTTCGAAAATCTCCCATCGTCTCCCCCGAAGCCACGCTCAAGATATGGCTCACGGGGATGATCAGTGTCAGGATCTTACGAGCTGGATCCAACCAGCTTGATAGCGCCCACGAATGCTATATCAATAAATGGACTCTACTCAAACCAGAGGAACATCTCATCTTCAGCGGGCCCCTGCATCATCCTGAAGATAGTAAAGAACCCCTCAGTTGGCCCTTTTCGTTGCCCATCCCTAGTAAGCCCAAGGCATACATTACAGGCGGTCATCAGCCGCACGCAAGTTTTGTGCCTTTTGACCAGGATAGCCCGGCTTACAATATCTTGCCCGGTACTTTACGCACGTATTCTAATGGTTACTCGCCGAGGTCAGCAGCCGTGATCGAATATGAGCTTCATGCTCGGCTATATTATGATCGGGGTGGCGCCAAAAAGGTCCATTACGCGACTGTACCCATTACGCTGAGACATTCGCCTGGGAGCGCCGACTTGCTCCACATATCAAAGGGACGGTCTTCATACCCTACGAAAGTACGAAGCCAGCGCCTACTACCAGACATGAAAGATAAGGAGCTCTCATTGCGACAAAAGACCAATAAGCTCTTCGCCTCGTCTAAGGTGCCCGTGTTCTGGTTCAAGATTATTATGGAATCGCCGCCAGTTGTTCAAGTCGACGATCCACACCCGTTGCCAATCAGCCTGAGTGTCCAAACTGTGATTGGGAACGACCGAACGAGCAAAAGTATCGAAGCCATCCCGCAGCGAGTCCAGATCAACCACGTGAAGATTCTAGTTAAAAGCTCGACTACAGTTATAGCCCCAGGAGGGTTCGGAAGTAGCGCGCATACCGGCCGGCAAGACTCTGACGTGAATTTACACTTTGAAGACGCATTCAAAAATCTCGAAAGTCCCTTGGTACTATATTCGTCATTAAAGGCCAATGAAGCTATTGACTTGGGCAATTTGTTCCAGCTTGTCTTGCGGAGGAATGGGCTCTATACGAACGGAAAGCGATGTTCATCGAACCCCACTAACGCTCTTGTTCCCGATTGCTGTACTTTTATTCTCAAACATACCCATCAATTCGAGTACAGGGTCAATCTTACGATTGCCAGGGAAACGCAGGAGGTGAAGGTATTTGTGCCGGTTAAGATAATTGAGGCTGCTTGAGCGCAAGATAATATTCAATATATTCTGTTGTTATATTTCCTCTACATACTGTATGTATATTACTCATTAATTTCGGTGGCTTATGTGATAAGAGAATGCCCTGCAAATAACCAGTTCCTATAAAGTCATTCCCATCATGTGTAGGCACTTCAAAACAAGATCAGGTACTTCTTTCTCAAGATATGTATCAGGTATTTCTGTTCCTTTGAGCGCACTGCAGGGGGGGGGGGGGGGGGCTTCGGCACACGTAGTGGTGGCAAATTGCATTATTTACATAGATTGCCTTCCAACTACCCCTGGTTCTCAGGGCCCTGGTATAGTATTCAACGGTTCTAGCGGCTCCGCTGAATAGTCTTAGCCTATTTTGATTTCTTGAAAATTTCCGTCAGTTTCCTCTTTTTCCGCTTCCACTTCCACCTCCCTCTAAGCAGGACAGCATAGTCACGGCACCATACATCATGACTTCTATCTCAACTAGTTCATCTTCCTCGTTGGAGCCCTGAATCTCTCGAGGGTCACCTTCGTAGGGTATCTCTCAAGTGGTTGTGAGATCCATTTTTAATTAGAGGAAATGATGATAATGCGTAGGCAAAATGCTTGCGGAGATCTGCGTCTGTCACGAAGAATGTTGTCGTAGAAAATAGCATAAAGCGCTCCAGCCTGTGACTACACGAAGCCGCATAAGACTAGGCAGTTATCATCTCAAATATCCCATTCGAATTTAGCACGAATCCGGTACCATTGTTGGCGCGCCAGGCTGGTCGTAGAATAGTGGAAACAGAAAGACAAAGAGAAAGAAGAAGCACGCCTGATACTAGCTAACGTAGGCCATGGGCTTAAAGGAACAATAATAGATTGAAGCAGACGGATCAATATGATATTATGGTTGTAATATGAGAGAGAGAGAACGAGAACGAGATGTGCTGATCTACACAGCAGAGGCCAGTCATGTGACCCATAACAATGGCATAAGGAAAATAAGAATTGAAACGAAAAACCGAAGAAAGAGATAAAAACCCAATCGGAACACCAACGCATCCCGAAGTTTCGGTATAAGATTACTGCCAAGCTTGCCAAGGATTTCGTCGGGTAGTCCTGCAAATGAACTGTCACAATGCGGCAGCCCCTATTAACCCGGAAAACATTTCTCGCGGCTCTTATATCTGGGTCGTAACACGAACTTCTCACGATAATGTCTCAAGTTCCTTTGCTCAAATAGGAAACACGGGGAAGGAATTGGGACGCTGACGGGGAGTGGAACTGGTGGCTTGTCTCGCGTAATCGCACATGATTTGCTGTGGCGCTTTTGTAGCATGCCCCGAGGTTTTCTCGGTTTGCCTTTGGTTCGAAGGCCCGAGCTTGATGTTAAAGAGAGTTTTGGGGCTTATTGATTCAGCACTGTGCATTGTCGAGTACAAACCCGTCGCGAGCGAAGTGAGATGAAACCGACTATCCTCTAGTGATACGTATCAGTTGTTGTTGTTCGTATACATATTCATTCCGTGCCTCCTTGGGTTGGTATTCAAAAGGTGGTATAAGGTAATACCTCAGTTGATTGTTTATTTGACATGGAAGAAAATGAAAAAGCAAAACCCCCCAACTCAAAATGTAAGTGTTGCTTGTTCTGCGTAGTGGGGGAGACGGAAGTTTGGGAAAAACTCTATTCGGCGAAACTTTTCATCTTCACCAACTACCCTCATAGGCACATCAAATTGTGGAATTTACAGCCGACGAAGCACGGGGATCAATTCCGTGGTACCAAGCCGCGACAAGACTCTTGGCCGCCTTGGATGCCGATATTAATCCGTGGACAAACCTTCTCGTATCCGGGACTGCATCCACAGTGGACGGCCAGCAAGCATAGGGCATGTGTACCATAGTGGGGATTTGCGAGACAACATGCCATAGGGCGCCACGAGGAACCCCAGGTCTTTTGACGGCAGTTGGCAGTCCCCACGGCTATTTTTTCCCCACTAAACATGCCCCATGATGGCCAGCCAAACAAAACCTCGGGGGTCAAGCCCGAATCGGGATCAGGGTCTGCGGGGAAACGGATGTTGATTGGTTGAATAGCTTTGTCCACTGCGCCACATGCAGTTGTTTTGCTTTTTCTTCTTTTCTTCCATCGCGATTCCAATACGAGTGCCACCAAGGGCAGAACGAGATCTCTCGAAACCTTTTCACACGATCCATGTCGCGTGAGTTGACCGTGAGGAACTGCCATGTGAAAGTCTCCTTGGATAGTACTCACACTGGGAAGCGCATCCTGGGTCTGAAGTCCACGCGTTTCGAATGAGTACGGCTTTCTCTATCGCGAGATGAATTCTCTTGGCAATTCCAATCTACGACTGGATATCGGTCAGACCCGAGCCAAGAGCCAACCATCCCGCCCCCGGAAATTTGTCTATCCGCTCTTTCGTTGCCCGCATGACATGACCCCTTTATTGGAGGTAACATGGCCGTCTGCATTACGCTTGATTGGAATCAGCGATGGTGCGATCCTAGCACATTTCCCCATACCGGCAAGGCCCAGGAGCCATGGTCCAACAAAATCTCGCGTCTAGCCGACCCACCGGGGGCCTTGACCGTGACCCAGCGTGCCGAGAGTGGCCAAAAATCCGTAGTCCAGTTCGGTCTAAGGTTGCATTAGACCGGGTTCGAGCTTTCTTTTCACTGACCCCCTGCTATTTTTGACTTTGTTGGCGAGCCCCGACAAGCGTTTGTCCGCATGTTATAAAGTCCATCCTTTTCCCCTTTTTGTCTATTGATCATCTCTTGTACCCACATCAGTTCCATTTATTTCCTTACTCACCTCTCCGTTAATTGTTCTGGCCTACTACGATCGTCATAAATCTACCAGACAATCTTACTCCAATGCCCGGTGGTGCAGGTCCTGCCGCCGTGAGCGGCATCGACGCCTTGCGCGTCGAGGCCCCCGTCACTATCAGAACTTATCTGATGTGTGCGTTCGCTGCCTTTGGTGGTATCTTCTTCGGATACGATTCTGGATATATTGGCGGTGTCATCGGTATGGATTACTTTATCGAGACATTCGAGAATCTGGTAACTGCACTTGGAGTATGGAGTACATCATAAGACATATGCTTATATTTCTAACAGGACAAAAACGCGATTCCCGCCGCTCAGTTCGTCCTTCCCTCGTGGAAGAAATCCCTCATCGTCTCCATCTTATCTGCCGGAACATTTCTTGGCGCACTGATTGCTGGTGATCTGGCAGACTGGTATGGCCGTCGCACAACCATTATATCTGGCTGTGGTATTTTCATTGTTGGTGTGATTCTTCAAACTGCTTCTAGTAGCTTAGGTCTGCTAGTCGCTGGTCGTCTCATCGCTGGATTTGGTGTTGGCTTTGTGTCAGCCATCATCATCCTCTATATGTCTGAGATTGCCCCCCGCAAAGTGCGTGGTACGATTGTCTCAGGTTATCAATTCTGTGTCACTATTGGATTGATGCTGGCATCCTGTGTCGACTATGCCACTCAGGAGCGCACAGATTCCGGCTCTTATCGCATTCCTATTGCCCTCCAGCTCCTTTGGGCTATCATCCTCGCTTTTGGTCTCTTCTTCTTGCCTGAGTCCCCTCGTTTTTTCATTCGCAGGGGCGACAAGGAGAAGGCTCGTCAGGTTCTGGCTCGCGTTCGCGGCCAACCCATCGACTCTGAATATATCACCCTCGAGTTGACCGAGATTGACGCAAACTTTCAGTACGAGCAGCAGGTCATTCCTGATGGCGGCTACTTTGCTAGCTGGATGAACTGCTTTACTGGAAGTCTTTTCAAGGCCAACAGCAATCTTCGCCGTACTATTCTTGGTACTTCTCTGCAAATGATGCAACAGTAAGTCAATCTCCTCCCAGATTGATAAAGCTCGTATCTCTAACACTGCTTCTTAGGTGGACCGGTGTTAACTTCGTGTTTTACTTTGGCACCACTTTCTTCACCCAACTAGGCACGATCTCCGACCCTTTCTTGATCAGTATGATCACAACTATTGTGAACGTGTGCTCAACTCCTATTTCCTTCTATATTATTGAGAAGTATGGTCGTCGCACTATCCTTCTTTGGGGTGCGCTTGGTATGGTTATCTGTCAGTTCATTGTTGCTATCATTGGTGTGACCGATGGACAGAACAACAGTGCCGTTAGCGCTATGATCGCATTTATTTGTATCTATGTTTTCTTCTTCGCCATCACCTGGGGTCCTGGTGCTTGGGTCGTGATCGGCGAGATCTTCCCTCTACCCATCCGTTCTCGTGGTGTTGCCCTGTCTACTGCCTCCAACTGGCTCTGGAACTGCGTACGTATCTGCTGATTCTTCATGACTATATTTTAGACGTCTTCTAACCATCTTCACAGATCATCGCCGTCATCACCCCATACCTGGTTGACGCTGACAAGGCCAACTTAGGCCCTAAGGTGTTCTTCCTATGGGGTTCCCTCTGTGCCTGTTGCTTTGTCTACACCTACTTCCTTATTCCCGAGACCAAGGGCCTGTCCCTGGAGCAGGTCGATAAGATGATGGAGGAGACCAATCCCCGCACCTCCGCGGGATGGAAGCCCCACTCCACCTTCGCCGACGAGATGGGTCTCACGATTCACCACGACGAGAAGGTTGGCGTCGCACCCGAGGTCCACCAGGTGGAAGTCTAGATGTAGAGTGACTCGGTTCTGATGCCCTCTGCCGCCCATGATGCCTGGTGCGGGCCGGTCACTTTCTTTAGCGGAAATACCGACGTGTTATGCATTCATGTGTTTATTTAGTGCCTTTAAACATGTGTTTTTTAATTGGGTTGACTATAAATGTCATTCTTTCTATATTTTAATCGAAGACGGTAGTGGAATTCCTTCTAAATGTGACACCTGTCTGAAGAATATAATCCATGTCGAGGACACAAAAATTTATTCAGAACAACGTATCTTGTTACATTAATCACTGTACAGAAGAAAGTAGCGGAGCAAAAACATGCATCATCCGTGAATCGAACACGGGCCTCGTCGATGGCAACGACGAATTCTACCACTAGACCAATGATGCTGGGTCACGTGGTAAAGAGTACGAGAGTATCCCAGGTAGCCCTCTTCACTAGGCACGCCCGCATGGGAATATTTATACTTAGGGAATGTATGCATTAGTTGAGAGAATGGACATGACCTCGATGACAATGTTCGCAAGGTCCAGTAGTATTACCCATCGTATCGACAACTCAAAAATCCGCCGAAAATTATTGCATATTTTACCGACTAATTTTTAGACCTGCCGATAAGATACTACCGGCAATTATCTTTGATCAGTATAGTTCCCGCATCTCCACCGCCACGACAATCTCTAGCATTCTAATCCGAAAGCACTAAATGCCGTTCTACCCTTAGTATGTTTACCGCCCACTGTCCTATCTTTTCTCTTCTCTGCAAGAAGATTAAGGTCTTAGCCATTTTACACTAACTGGCAAACGAACAGGATGCATACTTAACACTCTACAGTGCTCACCCATATATAGCTTTTGTCAAGAGTCCAAGCTGAAATTCAGAGACATCTCCACCTCTGCATTGACTACTTATATGATTCATCTAATCAAATCATTATCCTCAAAGTCTCACCCTTCGTAGAGAACCGTCGGACCCTAAGCACATCGGTTAGTCTCTCAACTGGCAGCGAGTAATTGAAGAAAGATGCCCTACGATCTTTATATTCCATGCTACAATCTCTACCTACATAGCCATTCATACTTCTATGACAATGCTTCATCTCATCTATTTGCCGAGAAATCACCACATCCAATCTTTGAATTCCATCAGTCCATTTCTATTCTTAAGAAGCCAGGGCATGTACATAAATCGACACAGAGCCACGCAATACACAATCTTCTAATAAGAAGCCGGGATAACAGAAATCCGGCCACCATCAGTAACCACGATATTACCATTGATATAACCACCGGAGTCACTAGCCAACCAAACAATCAAACCACCGATATCGCATTCACTGCCACCTCTGGTAGCAGGGATCATCTCACGCGGGAATGACCCATCCTCAATAGCTTGACCAGAAATACTAGCATCCTGGAAAACATGGTTTGCCATGTCAGAGTGATAAAGACCAGGCGAAATACCGTTAACTCGAATACTGTAATAAGCGAACGAAGTAGAAAGCATCTTCACCAACTGGGTAGTCGCAGACTTAGACGCGTTATAGGCAAAACTAAAAGGCACCTTGCGTGCATAGCCAGCAATCGAGCTGGTGATAATAACCTGCGCAGTTGGCGCTCCCACAACTCCAGCCTGGGGGGCAGGTCGTCGTTTGTTGGCTGCTTCGAGGAGGGGCAGGAATGCGAGAACCGTGTAATACGATCCCGTCACATTCACATTGAGTACCTTGTTGAATTCATCCATAGGAACATTGAACAGTTCGTCGCGGACTTGGGAAAGACGTGGGAGGGAGCCGTCCGCCGCGGGCTGTGGGGTTTTCATAAGGGGGCCCAAAATACCGCTGTTTGCGATCAAGAGGTCGACGTGGGTGGTTTGGGCTGCGACTGCTTTATAGGCTTCCTCGAGGGATACCTTAGAGGTGATGTCGCATTTAATTGGGATTACGGTGCCGTTGATGGTCTGTGAGATTGTTTCTTGGAGGGCATCCTCGCGTCGGCCCAGTATGAAGACCTTGGAGACTTCATTGGCGTCGAGAGCTTTCGTCATGATGCGACCGAGGCCTGAATCGAGTTCATGAGCTTCAGTTTCTTTGTTGCATAGCTTGAATATGCGGTCAAGAGCGGGTGGTACTTACCACTACCACCTCCGGTGATCACGACAACCCGGTCTTTGACCGAGAAGAGGTTTGATGCTTGTAGGTGAGACATGATGAATGAACGAAGATGATTGAGAATGCAATGTAGGTTGAAGCAGAGAGAGAAGATTGCAGTTCTTAAATATTGGATTACAAGCAACTTCCCTATAGCGTCATCCCATTTAGTTTGGCAGACTGCCGAGTTCCCGAGGGAACGAACTATACTCGATTGACAGACGCAGAGTTGTTTGTCTTATCTCAAATGGTTTTAATGATGTATGTTTACAGTGTATGAAGTAACTTGTTCCATACTAATTTACTCCAATCGCACGGATGTCCGACTATCTTCAGATTAAGGATGATTACAAATTACAAGCCCAATTTCATATTATCAATTCGAAGGCCGAACTCCGAAATTTCTGAAGCTCATGGAGCGAACTAGACTCGTACTACCGGCTAGGTCGGAGAAATTAGTTAGGTGTAAGCGCACAATACAACGATCACGGTGAGGGAAACAAGCGACGAAAAGGATGTTCCCGGTTGGGAAAGAAGTGAGCACCCCAATCTAACCTAATACGGACATTGGTCCCCGTTAGTTGGACCTTTAGCGTGATTTAAGGTTTATATGGAGCCCCCTCTGGCTTCATCGCATCTGAAATGGTCCATTGGTCACTTTGATGATTGTTGTGTCCCTTGAGCCTATGTCGAGCAGGTTTTAGAGTGAATGTTGCTCGAATCCCTGCAATTGGGATTCTGGCCTGTACCGGCTGTACCAGTCACTTCGCTGTGATTTCACGTCTTCCGAAAAGATGAGCCCCTGCAGCTCATAGAGAGCCAGTTGGTGATATGGCAAGGTCACACTTCCATAGCTCGAGTCTGACTAGCCAGAGGCCACGTGATGTAAGCCTTCCATTGAGAAGCCAGAATGTTGAAAGAAGTCAGCAAAAAGCCCCACTGGTACTGTCTCTGTACAGGCTCCAAGCCTTCATCCACATTCGCCACTCAAGAGAGTGAATGGTAAATATTGTAGGTCGCGGGAAGATTGAGTATCTTTCAGATAGGATACGTTTGGCTATATATACAATATACATACAACGAGAAGATCGAGCTGATTGGGAATCAACTTGTAGCTTCGTATAAGTATCATGGGAAATGATGCCAATGGAGTGACTCCATTCCTGTTCTACACCAGCCTCATATTACAACAGTGAACAACGTTGGGAGCCTAATTGAAGTCACATCTCTAGACTACTCATTTCTTGGGCTTGTTTGCAGGATCAATATTCTATAGGGAAGGCAAAATGTAATTTTCAATTGTCAGATTTCGTGAAATTTGGCACCCGGAAATGACATTTGAAATCGGCTTTAGAACCGTATAATCGGACGAGGCCTGTGTAGTCATCCCACGTGAGATTTTAGCCAATCAAGATACTTGATTGCTTCGAGTGAACTGATAATGGAAATCAGTCCTGCTTTTCAGGCATTGGCTTTGACTATCCAGAAAGGAAGATGACCAATTAAAACCGAATGCGGACCATACAGCGCGCCTGAATGGGTTGCCGCCTTCCAAAAATACCCATATCTCAGTGGTTGAGACTTACACTCGCTAGACTTCTCAGTTACTATCTTTCAGCTTTGAAAAATCAGTCTCTTTGCAATATTCACGGAACGACGTCATCTTGAGACCGAACTATATCAGAGTCATTAACATCACTTAGCAGGATTAGATCAAGTGGGGCCTCCACTTACTTTCTCGGGGCGTACTACCGCAGGATCGCTACCTTCATACCCGAAGTCCAATGCGAACAGAACGTTATGACCAAACTCATGGCCAAGGCCGCCTGGAAGCAACTTGCAGAAAGTATCGTATGAGACCTCGTCATAGCCACCGTACTTTAAACCCTGGCTTTCGCAGAAGGTTCGAAGGTATTCTGTCCATGACACGTAATCCCCAATGGCAAACAAGTTCACATTTGGCTCAGATTCAGCAATCGCCTTGACGCAAGGACCCAAATCCTTGCGAACGTGTCCGAACGGAATGCCCCTGTTACCTGCGCCAATGCCTGTCATCCGCCAGGTGCCGTCGGCTGTCTGTACAACCCTTGTTAGCTCTTATTGCGCCAGAGAGGCAAGATTAGAACGGCGAGGTTGTCAAAGTCTCTTTCATACCTTCTTCGGGGTAGTGGGAAGCCCCCATTCCCACGGGAGCTGGAAGTATATGGGAGCCTGGATCTGCGAGAACTTTCCAGCGAGCGTTGGGAGGCTTTGAGCATAAACAGCAGCCTCCGCTTTGGAGTTCATATGGTATAGTTTGTCATACTTGCCGCTGCTGGAGGTTGTCGCATTGGCCATAGAGCTGAAAATGTACCGGAATAGGTCAGGGACGGCGGCTGCAGCATCGGCAATGTTCTTGCCCTGCTGTAGTTCAACCTCGTAGCAATATTCCACCAGTTCTTGACCAGGTTTCTTCTTTGTCTGGCTTTCCGGGTCTTGGAAGATTGTCCAGAAGTCGGTGACACCGAAAATAACGTCGGCTCCCACAAAGGCTCGCTTCAAGGACACCACGTCATCGAGGTCGCCTTTGACGATTTCAACACCTTTCGCCGCCCACTGCTTTGCTTTATCCGACTCGGGATTGCGAGTAACGCCGCGAATCTTCCAATCGGCATTTAGAAGGTACGTGTCAGCGACTGAGCTTCCCTATAGCTTTTGTGTCAGTAAAGCAGCAACAGTAACAGCACAAAACATTTATATATAGAGTGATGACAACATACTTGCACGCCCGTGATACCAAGAATAACAATCAGCTGCGACATTTCGTGGGAAATGTACACTGGTAACACGAGGAAATAATGTTTCTGGTGAGTCCTTTTCTGTAAGGAAGCACTTCAAATTTGCTGTGCTGTCTGAAGACGTGAACATCATCGACATCCTCCGACATGGCCTATTTATACTCTCGAACAGATTGTCATGAGAGATAGCCGGGTTGTACTCCTGCTTCCTGATTGATAATTTACTTTGCCGTTTGCCGGTCGCTTAGCAATAATATTGTCTTCTTCGGGCATTTTCTGTGTATGAGTTTTCGGGATTATTAATTTTCCTACGCGTCTCCAAATTATTGCTCGCGAATTAGAATCTTTTTTAACTTCAGTTTACGGTGAAGTCAGAGGGAGCTCCACTTAGGCAAAACTTTATGCTCAAGAATCACGCTAGGCTAGGGGGACCAACGTCCGTATGCGGTTAGACCGCACACCGTTTTCCCAATTGGGAATATAGTCTTTATCGCTTGTATCCCTCACAATGTTTACGCCTTCGAAGACTTTCCCCGATCTGCTTGCTAATAGGGATCTAGTTCATTCCACGGGCTTGGATAATATCGGAGTTCGGCCTTTGAATTAATAATATCAAAATCGGGTTGCAAGTCGTTCAGCCGATCTAGAGTGGTTATATATGAGCATCGTACTCCCATAACTGCTTTTCGTCGCTTCATCACAAAACCTATTTGGTCCTTATCACACTCCACTTACATTATTACTTCTTCATTCTTGCTCGCCAAAGCCTAACTGTCAAGATGGCCCTCACTGCAGAACTGTCCACCACCTACAACCAGTTTCTTGAAACTGCCCCGAAGGAAGTGTCGGAAGTCATAACCGAGGCGGTTGCTAACTTCAAGAGTACCTACGACTCAGCCAAAGCAATCCAGCCCGGGACTACCTTCCCGAAGTTCCAGTTGAGCGATGCCACGGGGCAGAAAGTGACGCTTGATGATCTCCTGGGCAAGGGGGCCATTCTGGTCTCGTTCTACCGAGGTGAATGGTGCCCTTTCTGCAACCTTGAGCTGCGTGCCCTCCAAAGCCATTTGGACGAGTTCCACAAGAAAGGTGTTACGTTGGTGGCTATCTCTCCGGAGTTGCCCGATCAGTCGCTGTCCACGTCCGAGAAACTGTCGTTGAAGTTCCCTGTGCTTTCCGATGTCGATAACAAGCTGGCGAAGCAGCTCGGCCTCTTGTTTCCCCAGCCTAAAGCTATGCAAACTGTTTTCGACACGTTTGGCGTGGATTGGAAACAGCGGTACGGCAACGACGACTTGGAGGTCCCGGTTCCCGCGACATTCCTGGTGGACAAGAAGGGAATCGTGCGCAATTCTTTCGTGAACCCTGAATATCAGCACCGACTGGACCCTGAGACAGCCCTGCAGTGGATTGAGCACCTTTGATTTCGGCTTTTTCTCAAGCGCACGTCGTCCCTCTCAAGCGCACGTCGTCCCATTTGGCTGAAGTTCTGTTTCTGTGGGGGATTTACTGGGGCGAGTGTCAATTATCACATTCTTTAGCTTCAATTAGATCTAGCCAGCTCAATCAAGGTCGTTCTCTAACTATACAATTATGGTTATGGGCAACTATTTGTAGTCACGGTAGCTGCCTACTGCCTAGAGTGAGGGGGCTATATGTGGTTCTAGGTCGGTTGTGGCGGAAGGCGATGGAGTGTAAGAGCTGAGGTTAGTGTTCGATAGTTTCTCCTGTAGCGGGTAATTTTGGTGTTGATTTGGTCAGTATCTGTGTGCTGGCCTTGGTGGTTGTCTTCTTGAGTGGCTCGCACTCAAAAGAATGGCGGCTTGAAATCGACTGTCTACGCGGCCGGGGATGCGTTGGTTAGAATGCCGAGTCTGTCAGGAGATTCGAGATGTTGTTTTTTACGCTCGCCATAAATAACCTCCCATGTGCAGTTGTCCACATGTAGTTGCTGCGTCTCTCGGAAAAATAGGTGTTGGAAGCCGTCAGGTGTTTGAAGAAGTTCTCCTGAATGGTACGTTGTGGGGCAGGTCGGTCGGGTGGAGTGGTGGGGTTTGCAGATTTAAGAGGTAGAGAAAGGGTGGCGGCGAGTAGGCAGAGGGTTTTAGCGCGCCCAGTGGCTTGATCTCGGCATGGCTTTTTTTTGCCAGTTCTGGATCTTAATAAATCCGGCTGGGGTCCCACTTTCGTACTGCTGCTCCAATAGTATCGCGAGTGGATTACAAAGTGTCCCGCACGCACCGCGCCTTGCTGATAAAGTCACCTTTCAGTAACTAGCAGATCAAACTCCTTGAGGGACCGCTATAGAAAGTGAGTGAACCCATGCGTTGCTGCGCAAACAGCTCGATTTGCCGTTAATGATGTACTAGTCTCCACCACTTCCTTCCTCGACACGTACTATCACCGGAGTGAACAATGAGCAAAGTGAATCGACAGTCGACGGATGGACTAGCTTCGGTCTCCGAGGATCTCAAGTTCGTAAATATATCTCACCCAGGAGACATCCGTGGCCGAAAAGAGATTCGAACGGAGATTCGTCGTCATGTTATGAAGGGTATAGGCCAACAACGGAGGCGCCCACGACCCAAAGAGGCCTCACTGCAAGCAAGCCGCACTTTGTTCTCGGAGGCGGGTGACCGGAAAATCTCCCAGCTCCATGGCGCGGATATAAGCAGCATTTCACCTTGTCGAAGCCTAGGCACGTTTAACAGCTTCCCTGTCGAGGCTAATAAGCGTGTTCTTGAGCTTATGCATTTCGGTAAGGACTTCATGCTTTCGCCACGACTTCCTGTTCACTCCACCCATTTATACTGATTCCGAATTAGTCAGCACGGCCCCTTATCAGCCGTTCAGGAGTGTCTGGATAGAGGTAGCAATATGCGACCCCGGGGCGTTCCATGTGACTCTTGGCAATGCTGCTGATTTTTTGAATACGGCCAAGGGCAATAACAGTCTTATCAAAAGCCCGGAGGTTTTAAGCCACTATGAAATCTCAATTCTGCTATTGAGAGAGCGTCTCAATAGCTTCACGGAGAGTATTAGTGAAGGGGCCATTGCCAACATATTGGCGCATCTCTGTCTCACTGTAAGCTTCCCAATCTCCACCATTAGCTCCTGGAGTAACCTATTCCTATAGATGAGACAATCAGATTGGGATAGCTGGACAGTCCACATGGATGGATTAAGCCTCATATCAAGACTACGTGGCGGGTTTGCGGATCTCGGACATCGCATATCCCCTCTATTACTATTGTGAGGACATTACATCTTTTTTTCTGTCGAAGAGATTTCTGACTTGTCCCCACAAAGTTATGATCTAGCTGGCGCCATGGTCTTTGACTCATATCCACGATTTCCTCTCCCAGCAGGCGCTCCCAGCACGTCTACGAGATACCTGAGAGGGATTCCGCCTAGGTTACAAGCCTTGCTTATCCAGTTAATATCACCCGCAGTTGCCCCAGCTGGTGAAGCCCTGAGAATGATCTCCTCAATTGCCGATGTAATAAACATCAACAGTCACTCCACATCATTCTGGAAGAGGGACATCGATGCAATCGGCTTGCTCGGCCCCTGTATCCACTTCTTACTCTCAATGCCGAGGCTCTCCAGCGAGTTTGAGACCAAGGCTGACTCCGAGGATCTTATAGCGAGAGAGATGGTGCGGCTGGTGTGTCTCATGCTTATGTCGAGATCGAAAGAACTTTTCTCGTTCTTTGCGAGTGAGAGAGTTGCACTACAGGCTAGAATTGCTCAATTCATGTCCCAGAATGCAAAACGATTGGGAAAAAGGTACTTTGAATTAAAAATTTGGGCTCTCGTCGTTAGTGCCTTGATGCAGCAGCGTGACGGAAGAGGAGTCTACATACACGAGGTCCAGAGAGAGATGCGCACAATGGATAATCTGACGCCATATGGCGTGGTTGAGATTGCGAGGGACATTGTCTGGATCGACATTTTGATGTCACCTTTTACAGATGAGTTGGTGGAAGATATGACGCTGCACAGCGACGCGATTGTCAGGTCCCGACATATACATTGCCCAGCATTACGAGCGGATACGGAGTCATTCTCGTCGATACCCAGATCGCTCCACTGAATCATCTGTAAACAATTTCGAATGCCTGTCATTATCTGCTATTTCACATGTGCACTAAGTCCAGAGCTTCTAGAATGGTTCCCAAAGGCGATCTGCCGGTTATTCTGGAGCATACGCCGTAGCCCTTTGGGATATGCCCCTTGCCAGAGAACATCGGCACTTCCTACCTACAGCTGTCTAAAGGCTGAAGCACACCGATCGGGGTTTGTCGGTCATGGAGCCCTGCAAAAGCTGTGACCAATGTCCCAGTCTTATAAACGGCACGCTGAACCCCTCCACATTGGGTTTCGGTTACTTCTTATCTCATTATCCCAAGTTGACTAAAAATACCCCGCATCTCTTGAGAAAGGGCCACCCGTATTAGGAGTAAACCCGAAATTATATCTGTCCACTTCGTATTTTCTGATCTTGAATTTGCCTACAATTGTTAGTTTGATTTACTGCAAAGTTAACAGGATTGTGTACTTACTAGAGCCGAAGCATAAGGAATAAACGCGTCTACTCCAATTGACCGCAAAATACCTTGAATCCCCTTTTGATTAGATTGCGATAATTCAGGAGACTTAAGAGCGCAGCATAGAGGCCAAAGCACCAAGGGACCCCCAATTGGGATTTTAGACCTCTCGCTAGGCTGATCTGTCGCCTGAATAGGCATTGCCTCAAGTATTACAGGAACTGCAGAGTATATACATTCCTCTGCCTCGTGAATGACATTAGAGAGTATCGAGTATTCTCTCGTTTCTCTGTAGTTCTCACTCGAGTGAACAAAACTACCCATAGATAGAAGTAAGTTGGCTGTAATGAGCTGGAGACAATGGTAGTCGTTCCATCGGACAAGAAGAAGCGCCTAGTGTAGTGGTGTCAGCACGCTGTAATCCTCAACTGAAAAGGATCTTACATTTATCAATTTTTCGCCCAGCGCAACCTTACTAATATCCATTTCTGCCTTTGGACATATCATTGGAAACAACTTGAGATTCTTTTGAATATGTTTGATAGAGGCTCGAAGTTTCTGCACATCCAATTTTCGAGGGGTCTCTCCTGAAAATAGACTCTCATATTCTGATGTAAGGGGGTTGAGACAAAGCTTTGCGACATCTAATATCAAGGACATTTTGACGTGGCTTTCCACGCCATACGTCGCAAGGCTTTGAAATACGTCGCCTTCGGATTTAGAAATGATAATTGCGTGATGTATTGTGTCGAAGTCACCACTTGGTAATTCTCGGTGATAGATAGTTGGCCCCGACAAGATGTTCAGGAGTCCTTCGAGATGGATCCGCCATATGTGGTCTTTTGTGTCGATGTTGACAATCATCTATGTCTGTGATTAATATTGGTCAGCGCAAGCCACAAATCTGAACGTACTTCATAGAGCGAAAATAGAAAGACTGCGCTGGCTAGAGCTGGCGAGTAAGGTGAGACTGTGAGCGTCGCCCTCAGTTCGTTGGTTGTAGTGCTATACGCGGCAAGCAGGGCTCTTCGATCCCGGAAAGATTGCTCGGCTTGCCGTAATGAGTAAAGACAATTCCTAATGGTTTTTATAGCAGATATCGCAACATTATTTGAGCCCCGTGCGGCCATCGCGTCGAATGAGTACCACCATTCTGGCTCATGTGAGTTTCTCCCGCTGGTACCCGAGAGCAAATCTTGGAGAAGCGAAACTGCATTGATCGATGTCTCAATATTCCTCTGTGCGTCGGGGTTCCCAGGGTTATCTGACGAATTAGATGAAAGCGATCGTTGGTCTGTCACATGTCTCGTAGGAAAGCGTGTCTTTCTTTCTTCATATCCCAAACAGACTCTTCCAGATTTGGTGCAATGTCGACAAACGGGACGTGCACGATCACATTGAATCTTCCTTACCTGGCACGTCATACACCCTTTGCTCCGATTTCCTTGATCAACCATTATGGAGAGCTGATTCTAGAACACTTGTCGTAATCCATGGGAAAGATAAAGTTCACCGTCTCCCCCACCTCGCGCTAAGATTCTCGCAAGTGCGGACGCTATTCCCGATTCGGACTGTACGCTCAAGTCTCACGTCAGGTTTCTAGTTTTTCTCGCGCTATTTTTCTCGCAAGACAAGCTATTTGGTGCGATAAGCAATACCTTGATGTGGAGAATAATATAATACTCAAATCTAGTAGCCAATAAAGCCCCTGGTGGACATGCATTACAAATAGATATTGGTTTAGACTAGTATGTCTCGTGCTTTCTTGGACTCCTTAGATAGATTTATAAGGAGCCAAGTAGCCCATAGGTGGGTACCCATTCTGTTCTCAAGTGATTCACTCTAGAGTCATTTGAGTCAAATATTGAATACATTTATGAATCTTCTGAAGTCTCGAAATCTCTACTCTCCTCCGTCCAAATGTCTCCTCAACCGATCAAGATCTGGGGTCACTGGGGTGGCCCCAACCCATGGTAAGCACTTTGTTCTAGACTCACTAGCACAAAATAATAACAACTTGTGAAGGAAAGTCATAGTGCTGCTTGAAGAACTCGATCTTCCCTATAACCTTGAACTGGTCGAATTTTCCGATGTCAAAAAACCGGAGTACCTAAATGTCAATCCCAACGGACGCTTGCCCACTATCGAGGATCCAAACACCGGAATTGTTCTCTGGGAGGTAAGCAAATCAATGAGCGAGATCTTTAACCGCGGTCGAAGAGCTAACAGGAAATTCGTCGATAGAGTGCTGCGATCATTTCCTATCTGATCGAACAGTACGACAAAAAGGGCATGCTCACCTATGCAGAGCTGCCTCAGAAGTATTTGTGCCAACAGTGGCTAGCCTTCCAAGCTTCTGGTAAGCAGCAATTTCCCCTGAAGAACACAGAAATGAGCTGAGGCTGAGTTCTCGCACAGGCCAAGGCCCTTACTTCGGCCAGGCTACCTGGTTTGCTCGTTTCCACCCCGAGAAGCTCCCCTCGGCTATCGAGCGGTATGTCAATGAGATTTTCCGAGTAATCGGTGTCCTAGAAGAAGGCTTGGCACGGAATGGCACGGGCTGGCTGGTCGGCGACAAATGCACTTACGCTGATTTGTCTTTCATCACGTGGGCTGGTGTCGGCGAAGGTTTGTTGCACGAATTGAACCGAGCCGATAAGCTGGAAGAAGATTATCCCAAGTATACTGCTTGGCTCAAGTCAATGAGAGGGCGAGAAAAGGTGGCCAAGTGCATGGCTCTTATAGCGGAAGGTCGGGCTACGCACAATTTGAGGTAGAGGACTAGAGAGCAGGCGATCAACAAATGGGATGATTCTACCCGCGAACACTGTGTACCTGGGTGAAGTAAACTGGAAGCTATCGTTTTTTGCATCAGAAATAGCAACTTGCGCGCTGAGAGAGAATTTTAGTGTCGGCAAGTCCTGCCGTACAGTAGAATTCGAAAACAGTTTACCCCTCGGACACACTGGCTTTCTTTCCCAGCGCCTCACTTAGATCGCGCTAGACCGAACTAGGACAGGAAAAGTCTCCACTATTCTTTCTTGATGTATTATTGCTGGTAGATCACCAATATTACCATAATTACAGGTTCCTGCATTAGATAGCCCGTGTGCTGAAACGTAGTTCACCAGATACACGACTGGTTTCTCGATCCTATACTGAAGGGTATTATGAGCCCCAACCCATTCATGAATGTCCATTATCTAAACATAGGCTTTCCCGTTTAGTACTAGAAGTCCCCATTACGTGAAATGTTGCATTTGGCGATGGTGGCATTTGCTTGAGACGAGGGTTCTGTGATCCAATAAAGTGTCTGTAATAAAAGTCGAGGTGCCTCCATTAGTTCGCCTTTTCACACGAACGCTATCCACGGACAAACTCTTACTTCGATACCCCGTCATGCCATAGAAATCATCTCTTAGTACTATTTCTAAAAAGACTCCACTCTTTGTGCAGCGACTACCACTTGAAACTAAACTTCACGAGTATTAATAAGCGAGGAGGCACTTGGTCTCTTCTTAATGATCAAGACAGTAGAAGAATGCGACCAGAAGACTAGGAAATCATAGGGTTTCTATATGATTCTTTTATTATGGCACCATTGGTATCTACACTAGCTGGCTGTCTTGCAAGAATTCCTCTAGAGAAGTTGTCGGAACGCTAATGGTATCGTTTTGTAGGTCCTTTAAAGTCTACGTCCCATCAACTGTATAAAGCTGATAGAACCAACTAATATAATCCCAATATTTTTTCGGACACCCTTGCTCTCTCGCTTCTAAGGCCTTTCTTCGAAGGTCTGAAACTGTGCCCTTGTATTGAATATCAACCCTGGTGCCCTTCACGCGCTCATAGGCCCTTGTAATTTTAGGCAGGGTATTGACGCCGGAGCAGAGAGTCTAAAATCCGCCCTGAGGAGTATCCTCTCGCTGTATTATCTCGGCTGTAAACTCAGCCGCATCTTCCTCTATGGTCCAGTGCCATTATTCCTGTCCAGTTCCAAATATTTCCATTGTTTTTGACTCTGGATCCTAAACCCCATGGTTTTTGGGTGAAAAGTCACCATGACCAGGGACGGAGAATAAAACTTTAGGCAAGACTCTAGAGAGAATATAAATCGGTCGAATGTTGGAACTTATGTTGGCGTGGCGACGGAAGGATATGTAAGGATCATAGCTTTCTTGTATCCTAAGAGGCATATCTCTCCAATCGTAGTTCCAGCTAGTAGAGATGAATCGTGTCACATGAGCGCGTTCTGTAGCCCGCAAAAGGAGCAACTGAGCTTCGAGTTGTAATTTAGGAATACCGGCGTAGGTAGAGATGACGGCGTCGACGCTAGTATAAGCATGATCAAGAGCGTCGATATCGTAGTAGCTTTTGCTGGAAATAAAAGCCTCTAATTTCTCGAGTCTTTTGGCTAGTAGCTTCGAGGGATTCCTTGCAAGTGCTTGTACTTAGTGTCCTCGCTTAGTAAGACTATCGATAAGATGTTGGCCGATGTTGCTAGTTGCGCCCGCGACGAGTACTAGCATTATTGAAGTTTTATAATAGTGCAACTCTGAATTTCCCTATGCCAAACTTACACTATTTATATACCAACTTGTCTGGCTTAATGACGTACTTACGTTAGGTCTACTTCGGGCCTCGGGTGCCAAGAATCCGAAGACCGAAAAGTGTCATTACTAATTGCTCGCACAAATTTTCCGGAATTGGAAATTGCGAAGCAGAAAGACAGGTCTAGGTGCAAGTGGTCCCCTACATTTTAGAGCCTGTGCCTGCTCAGACAAGTCTTCGAACAAAGGCTGGCCCTGTTGATGACGCCATATACCAATGGCACAAGCTCGAATGCTACTCTAGGTCATATTAAAGTGCACATTTTTTGTACGATAGATTACTTCTTAATTTTGTTGTTGTGTCGACGAAGAAAATATTCATTTATCTGGTGAACTATCATCTCAAACTCCACGTTTCAGCACACGGGCTATCTAATGCAGGAACCTGTAATTACGGTAACTTTTGTGATCTACCAGAAATACATCAAGAAGTATGGTGGAGACGTTTGTTGACCTAATGCAGTTTGGGAATCAGAGTGGGGCGCTGGGAAAGAAAGCCTGTGTGTTGGGGGGGGTAAACTGTTTTCGAATTCTACTATATGGAGTTCACCCCAAGAAGTGTAGATCTTCTATTTCTCGCTGGTAGTCCCCCATTCCAAATAAGAAACAACACTCTTTCGTATGCAGGAACTTTCCTAGTGCAATACATGCCGTCATAATGTACATTGCATAATTCCCACCTACACTTTCTCTACAGTCACACGTATCAAGCTCGTGCCGCGGTCAATATTTAGTTACTGACTTAGTAGAAAGCCACAGTACTATTTCTAATCGGAAACCGCCCTTATTCAAATTTAAGCCGTAATGTCATTCCAAAACCAAGACAAAGAACGAAGATGCATTCAGATAGCAGTCATAGCTTGAGAAACTGCATGATCAGTTGTAAATCTTGGCAGCTGGGCATTTGCCTACTAGCTTGTCCGTCTTCGCACTCGGACAAAACTTAGCATTCTTTCCCATCTTTTCCGCACCCTGGGAACGTTCCTCTATGTCACTGAAACTGAAGCTCTTTTCAGGCAGCAGATTAAAGACACTCTCTGCGTATTGAGCAGCCACTCGATACAGCTGAGCAAGGTACTTGATCTGAATTTCGGGATATTCCACCTTCTGTAGGAGCCGGGCAGTATTTTTGTGGAGGTGATCGCGGGCTTCATCATTCATGACATTCTGATAAAGCATGCGAGGCTGCTCGTACTCGGTTGAACTGCCCTCGTGCCAGAAATGCGATTTGCGGCTAACGGTATTATCAGAGAGCTGATATGGAGCTTCAGCAGTATCGGGGCGAAACTTGTCGACGAAGCTGTTTGGCGCGTACTGGGGGTTCTTGGCATGGTTTGCGTCGACTCTCATTTGCCCGTCAAAATTCAAGGAAGAATATGACGAGGCCATGAATGGACAGTTGACTAGATGCCAATAACACATTGGTTAGACAGGACCCGTCAAGAGGAGTCGAAAAGGCTTACCGGGTATCTGATGCCAGTTTACTCCGACGCGGTGCAGTTGCGCATCTCGGTAAAAAAAGGTGCGAAACTGGAGAAGCGGATCTGGGCTATCTTCAATACCGGGAACCATGCTGCCCGGAGAGAATGCAGCTTGTTCCACGTCCCTATGGAAGTTTTCGGGATTACGGGTTAAGACCAGCTTTCCAAACTCTTGCAACTGGAAAGCATTTTTAGCACAATATTTGCAGCGTGCTGAAAATTGACTTACTGGAAATTGAGATTTTGGCCAAACCTTTGTCACATCGAAAGGGTCGAATCCCAGCTTGTCTGGGTCGGCATCCTCAGGTTCCATGACTTGAACATGAGCTGTCCAGGACACCTTTTCCCCCTTCTCGATGGCTTGCCACAAATCTCTCTTTGAGTAGTCAGGATCTTCGCCACTGAGGCGCGTAGCTTCGTCATTGGTAAATTGTTTCTGACCGTCGTCCGCGAGGAAGTGGTACTTGATGTACACGAACTTGCCTTCGCCGTTGACCCTTTAGTTGAAGTTAGTATAAGGAAAACTATCAAAAAAGAAGTTCTAACACTTGAGGCTTACCATTTGAAGGTATGGCACCCGTACCCGTGATTGGCCCGCCAGCCTTGGGGTGTACCATGGTCGCTGAAAAACATCATGCCGGCGTGGTTACTGATAGTCAATGTCAGCTTCATGTAAGCTTCGACGATATTCGATCCTTACCCCTCAGGCGTATTGCCAAGCAAGTCAAACAGTGAGTTATGGTCAAGAAGGAAGTTCTGCGGGTTTCGATACTGAGACCGAATCACATCTGGGCCCTGGATAGGGTCACGGCAAAAAAAGACAGGCTTCAACCAATCAGTACTACTCGTATTGTGGGTATCGGAGAGATTTGAACTTACGAAGTTCAAGCCAACAATATCGTAGTTGCCCTCGCCTGTATAGAATTTGATCGCAAAACCTCGGGGATTCCGGGCCAGATCAGGAAATTCTCTCCCGAGAGTCACGGTTGAGAAACGCACAAAAACTGGAGTCCTGATGCCAGATGACTTCAAGAAGTCGGCCTGTCATAAACACGTGAGCAAGGTATCTGTTGGTGAGGGGCCGTCGGCGCGCGCGAAGCCATGAACATATGACTTACTTTGCACAGGGATGAAACATCTTTAGTAGACTCGAAGTATCCAAAAGCGCCACTACCACCTTTACATTTGTCAATTAAAGACTCTGCCGCAGTAGCAGTGATTGGCGCCTACATGGATGAACCATTCTCTCCAGATTCTTAGACCGGTTGAAGTGCTGCTGCTTCTGGAAAAGATGAATATCGGATACCACTGGTATTCCCCCAGCCGTTTTTCTATGAGCTGGATCCGGGAAAGGGATGCCCTCATTGCTTGTGAAGTAAGGACCGTCATCCTCCCTCTTCCCAAGCTCTTGAACACCCGTCAGCTTTGCTGCCGTACGTGCAGGACCATCATTCGCTCCTTGGAAGAGAGAGGAAAGCTGCTTGGCGCGAGGGTCAATGCCGACCGACCCAACAGCTTCCCCGATTGCTTGTAGCGGATGAGTAGCCATATTTTCAATTTTCTGTTTCGACTTTCAAAAGCTATGAAGTATGGCAACAGAGAACAACAGGCTTGCTCAATGAACGTCCGCTATTTATGTGATCCTTCACCACCGTTAACCCGCTACAACCTGTGTATGACTTCTACAGCCTGCATGAAGAAAACCAAGAAATTGACAATTCGAGCAAGTGGACGAAAGGCAATTGAGCATGAACGACTCATAGATCCTTGGTATTCACATGATCCGATTGGCGGGAAACCCTAGAGTGCACAGTGTCATTGTTACCTCAGGTGCGCGTTCCGCCAATGAAATCAAAGCTATCACAGTCTTCAATTGCTACACAGGCGCTTTCAGGTTTGCATTGCACAGGAAATATCCACAAAAAGGAGACCAAAAATTCGAGAACTCAGACATTCCAGCTGCGTGATCCGAACAATGCTTGGGTAATCTAATTATCGCCAAGTGCAGCAGAGACGCGTCCAAAACAATAGCTGTTTTCAATAACTACATTTCGGAAAACCGAGATATAATAGTGCGGATTACTTATTTCAGACTTCGAGTTCTTCACTCAATTTGTGAACCGGACGGCATAGACAAAGATAAATAATTTGCGCTTACGGGTCGATTTACAACCATGTTTAGTGTGGTCCTCCATGTCTCGTTAATTCGCTTCGCATACTGAATAGGTATAGCAGTCCGTCAAAAAGTCACATCTCAACGCTGATGCTAAGAATATGTGATCACTTTAAATGATGTGCGAGACAGAATTTGGTACACTTTAACATCAGATTACTTGGTGAAATGACAGATGGGGTCAATAAGAGTGATATTGTTGCTCCCTTTTTTGGCATGATTATTCGTCAAGGGAACAAAGGAGATACACATTCGTTTGGAAAACGGCATGGGATCAAAACGTAATCTTTAGAGTGATCTAGAACTGGGGATATAAGTTAATCGGGCCGACCCACGGATCTACATTCAAGATTATGACCACCCTGAGCCAACCAGAAACAAGGGTTTACATAGCATCCTTGGAATAAATTGCAATGAGTAGACGTGCTGGAAAATAATCAGGGATTCCCCCTATTGAATCCTTGAAATTGTCGGAGTACGGGTAATGGATTTACATCATCGTCACATCATTTCTTTGGCGCATATGAATTGTCCGCTTCAGTCTATGGTTCAAAATACATCATCCGTTCTGGCTTATGTTATTTTGACGTCATTACCACAGCGAACCTTTCTCGCGACTGACACAAACATGGCTCGACTTGCAGCCTCTCCGCAAAAATGGCTTACAGGTCGAGAAAAATCCGATTCGTAAGGTATACAGTATGTTCATGATCGTTCTGAGGCTGCCTCCGTTTTCTATTGCTCAATGCGCGGTGGATTATTTCATGATCGACTTAAAATTGACGATCTTTCGGCGAACATTGCTCATTTCGTCATGCTGATTCGTGAGGAAATTCAAGCAGGATGCGGGCTGCTATAATAATCCAGCACTGTGAAAATCAATGACCGGGCCGTTCAACACGGGTGTTGCCGATTGTGGCCCCACTCAATTTACACTCAAACACCTACACCACTACTGCGAGTAGTGGATTCAAAACTTAATTAAGCTTTTATTTCCGATATGCACATCACTTCATGAACCAGATGCCATTGCAAAAACGTAGAATATCTCGACTCATTAGGCCAATTTGCTGTGGTGGCTGTTATCCTTGTTGCAGTTTTGACATTCAGCGAGACTCGGGTCTTTAAAAGCCGCCCCGTAGAACACGGAGGGTATCGTAGGCAGAGGGAACACTAGGGATTCATAATCATAAATTTGCCGATCATAAAAACCAAATCAAGCGAGCGCTCGGCGGACTAGCTTGTCGACTAAGACCGTCCCAGCAAGGAAAAAAAAGAAATGACAAGAGTGGGATTTGAACCCACGCCTACAAACGTAGATCAGGAAATGATGTCAAGGTGGACCTTAACCTGACGCCTTAGACCAACTCGGCCATCTTGCCAGTGAATAATGTGGAGCCCATATTTACGCTACATGGAGGGTAAAGAAAAGATGTATTGATCAATATTGCACTTTACCCAAAATAGCACAGTATTTACATTACACGATCAGTAACTCTTCGTTGAGAATGCAGCACCTAGGCTTTTGTCGCATGCTTGGTAACCGCGAAGCTATAGGAAGGCTTCATTTCGTCCTTGACAACGTAGTAGTCGGCGCCCTTCATGCGCATATCACGAGCGTAGTACTCAAAGTTCAAGGCGCTGCGGTCGATATCAAGAGTCACAAAGCCGTTGGCAGCCTGATCAGCATCGGCACCGAGCCATTTGGCGTAGGGACCGATAGGAACACCGTAGTTGCAGTCGCCGGCTTCAGCATAGCCTGCGCCACCGGTGAGAACAAAGTCAGTGCCTTCGTACTGGTAGTGAGCCAAGCAGTGATCATGGCCGTTGATGACAACAGCATTGTTTTCGCGAACAATTTCCATCAGAGGGTTCAGCTCGGTGTAATTGGTGGAGGAGGACATATAGCCGTGGTGGATCTGCAGGATCTTCCAAGTAGCTTCGGACTTAGCAAAAGACTCGCGCAAGAAGTCCACCTGCTTTTGGGTTTCTTTGTGGCAGGAGATCACATAGTCGGTGTTGTAGACTGAGGTGTTGACCTGGTATTTGTTGATAAAGCAATCAGAGTCCACGACCACGAAGGTTGCAGTCCAATCGGAGCCAGTCAGGTCGTAGGTGTAGTACGGCAGGTTATCGTGTCCAAAGTACCAGCGGTCATCAAACAATGGGGCAAGACGCGTCTGGAAGTCAACACCGGCTTGGCCAGCGACAACGTCGTGGTTGCCGAGAGCCTGGTACCAGGTCTTGTTGTCGAAGGCCTCGCCGACGTACATGTCAGCCCAGCCCTCGTAGAAGCGCTGGATACCTTCTGATGTGAAGTCCACACCGCTGTCGTAGAAGTTGTCGCCGATAGACACAAAGGCATCGCAGTTCTTCTTAAGACAGACTTTCTCGATGTAGCGAGCTGTGCGGGCTGTAATAAACGTTAGTCTCTATCCACTTTTCCGCTTCCTTGTGTCTCTTTTTCTTGTCTATGTTTTCTCCTCTTTCTTGTTTGAACGATTTGAAATGATGGCCAACTTACTCTCCTCGATTGTGGCATTGGAGATATCCAGACGGTCACCAGCATCGCAGTCATTCAGAATCGCTTTGGGGATCTCCACATCGTCGGCCTCGAGCTTTGACAAGACATTGTTGCAGAAATTTAAAGGCAGAGGCTGCCAGCCAGTCCAGCCGTAGTCTAGATCTTTTAGTGTCTTGTCCGGGAATTGATCTCCGACGTTCAAAAAAAGAGTACTTACCACCAAGAAGGGCTAAAGTGAGGCTCTCGGCACCCTTAGGCGCAGCGATGGAGTTTGGGGCAGCAGCAGCACCGAGGGTTAGACCCAAGGTCAGAGCAACGCGAGACATCAACGGCATTTTGTATGTGGAGAAAAGACAAACAGCTCTATGTTCGGCTTTATGCTGATCCTGCTCGCCTTTTATATGGGGAAGGTTGGAATTAGACAGTATTGAAGGGAAAGAAATAGCCGTCGGCAGTTTAAAGACAAGGCAAGTGGATTCAGCAGGCTTCTAGAATTCAACAATTATAATGGAGATATGTGGCGTTCCTGTTCCTGGATCCTGTTCGTGAGACCGTGTCAGCGGTGGACACGATGAAAAGCTTGAGTTTGCTTCTTCAAGGCTTCCACATTGCTGTAGCTAATCAGAGATCATGATATGACATTGTGCTCCGGCAAATCTGGTGCATTCTGCTTTTCGACAGGTGCTCGGACAACACAATCTCCACCAGCGATGTCGGTCTCTCTATTGGGGAACAAGAGAATGAAGACAAGGCATTTGTTAATGAGAAATTGCCCCAGCCCGAGATCCCCGCGGTACCAATGGAGCTTGGAATATCAACCCACGTGCATAGATGCGATCTTGAGCTTTGAGTTTGATGAAATTAGTAAATCCAGGCTAGTCATAGGTTGGACCTCGCACTCGTATGTAAGTTTAGCCTTTTATCCATGGGCCATTGACATTCGCGGGTCAGGAGCACGTGCTCTACCGTAAAATAAACCACTAAGTTAAAGGGTGACTTTGAACCCTTGATCACTCTTGTTTCGAAAGGCGGGGTACATTTAGTCTCCTAGTTCCAGAAAATATTTAGTGCGATACCAATTTCTGCTTTGGGTCCCGCGCATAGTCGAATGCGAAGAAAAAGTCAATCGAGTGTTGACATATGACGTCACATCGTGTAGACAGCGCTTCTCGCGTTTCCTAGACTATTTGATATTGAGATGAAGACCAAGAATGATTGACATCAACTCGGGTTTCAATCTCCACTGATAATGTTGCTCACCTGGTCATTCGAAATTCATATGCTAGGTATATTCAAGATGATTCCAAACTTATTGTCCTGCAATATATATTTCCCGAGGTTCCTGGATGTGCGGGCCCGCACTGCAATTGAGCACCCGTGTGAGTAAGAAAAACAAAATTGTTGAATTGATTACGGATCCCACGATTGTACTGTAATCTTTTATTTTTTTATCAGTCTTCAACGTTGGATTATATGGTGCATGCTGCAGACTAGGAGCAAAGCGGTTCCCGGGAATTTCGTTAGGACGCAACCGAGGCCTGGGTAGCTAGTGCTTGACTCATTTTTCTTTTGATGAAATCTCAGAATCTAGGTGCGGTTGACACGATGTGCAGGTGTGAAGCATTTGCAATTATTCTCATTAATCAATATTTCTGCTCAATAATTCCGTCCACGAAAAGCGGTTCACAAAGTGGGATGATCTACATTCCAGGTCAACATTCCCATCAACGCCACTGAGCCGCTTCCATACCCAACATACCAAGCAAGGGGCGACAAGGGACCCAATCGAGGGAGTATGTCATCAATGGGTGAAGCTTCTTGACCTGACGATATGAGTGAACAGAGTGCTTGGGCTAGTCAAGTTGGGTTAATTGTTAAAGATACTACAAATTGGGCGCCCCACCCATTGTTCTTGCTATTGTTCTTAACCCGAGAAACCTCAACATTCCCGATCAGACACATGGCAAAAACTGAAATATGGTTTCGGCTGGAGATTAACTTTTCGTCCTCGTGGTCCCTTTTTTTAGTCCAGGGCTGAATCCATCTTAATTCGGAAATTGCCGTAAAACACCGCACCAACTGATTGCTTTGGGTGGCCATTTCTTCCGAGACTGTTGATCAGTGTATCTCAAATCCGATCTTGTATTTCTGTAGGGCTATTATGTCCCTCTCTTAAGACATCAATATTAGCTAGGGTCTAACGGCTGGGTAAAGAACAAAACAGGAAAGAGTTCGACACGACCTGCAGTAGCTTATCTAGACCGAATAGTCGGTAGATTATGACCAGGTGTGGGCCCACGCATATTTGGGTCATGCAGATGAGGCCCACATCCGCACGCGACTCAGTCTCGGAAGATCAGGGACCAATTGGGGTATCCGCCTGTCGGACGACTGCAGAAGCCTCATTGACGCAAACATTGTTCTTCTTAGTATTGTTCTCGGTCTTGGTGAATTTCTACTTCTAGCATATATACCAGCAGGATCGCAGATCGACATGATTTTTCCATTCCTTCTTTCGTTTACGCACGACGTGCGATCTTATCTGATCTACTTTGAGCGAAAAAATGCTTTCCGCTACGATGTGGTGGGCTGTGATGTTGAGTATGGCAGGGTCTGCTGCTTCGATGGGCATTGCGTCGCCGTTTCGTCGTGATTTGAAGCTTATGGCTCAGATGGGGATCAGTCCTGATGTTATCTTGAGTAAGAAGGAGTCTGTGCATGCCCTGGTGGCGCGCAACTCTGATGAGATCAAGGAGGAATATGTTATGGTAAGTATTTCGCAATTTAGTCTATGAAAGAATTACTGATAAATATAGATGCCAATTGACCATACCAACTCATCTGTCGGCACATACAAGAATCGGTACTGGGTGCAGGAAGAGTATTACCAGCAAGGTGGCCCTGTCTTCATCTATGATGTGGGCGAATCTACCGCGGAGAGTGCTGCAAAGGTACAGCTGGGAAATTCGACTTCGATGTTTGTGGAAATGCTGGCAGAAAATGGTGCGATGGGCATTGTCTGGGAGCATCGGTCTGTTACATTTGATCTTTTGAGATTAGCTTTTACTTACATACTACAGGTATTACGGCAAATCGCTGCCTTACAATGTTAACGTCGACACTCCACCGGAGCACTTTGCCTACCTAAACAATGAGCAAGCCTTGGCCGACATTCCATTCTTTGCACAGAACTTCACGCGAGAGAACTATAATGAAACTAACCTGACACCATCTGGCTCGCCTTGGGTCATGGTTGGAGGTTCTTATTCTGGGATGCGCTCCGCGTTCAGTCGCAACAAGTATCCCGACACGATTTTTGCTTCCTTCGCTTCTTCGGCTCCAGTCGAGGCGCGCATTGACATGAGTGTGTACTTCGATCAAGTCTATGATGCTATGGTCGCCAATGGATATTTGAACTGTACGCGGGATATTAAAGCTGCCATGGAATACGTCGACGCGGAGCTTGACAAGAATGCCGAATCTGCCGCAGCTATCAAGAAGTTGTTTTTCGGCGCTGGCGCTGAAGACAACAACAATGGTGATTTCACAACCGGAGTTGGTGGTATCTTCGGTTTCTTCCAGTCATACGGCTTTGGCGGCGGAGAAGGCAGCCTCGCCTCCTTCTGCGAACATCTCGAGACGGACCCTTACACTGGAACGGTTGCCGGACCTCGTGGCTTCGCACCATACCTTGGCAACGAGTACGTGGCCAAACGATTCGCCTCCTTTCCAGCCTTCATCGAGTTGGTCAACTTCAACTACTACACCAACTGCGGCGGTCTCGATGAAACCCAGCCTGTGTCCTGTGTCCTGAACCCCAAAGCTACCGACCCGGACGTCATCAGCTGGACATGGCAGTTCTGCACAGAATGGGGTTACTTCCAAACCAATAACATTGGCCCTCACTCTCTCCTCTCCAAGTATCAATCTCTGGAATACGTCCAGTACACCTGCAACCGCCAGTTCCCCGATGCCGTTGCAGCAGGAATCCTCCCACAACATCCCCTGACTGAAGAAACAAACAAAGAAACCGGAGGCTGGACGATCCGCCCGTCAAACGTCTATTGGAGCGGCGGGGAATTCGATCCATGGCGCACACTTTCCCCCCTCGCCACGGAAAGCATCGCTCCGCAAAACGTCAATTTCACCACTGACATTCCCAAGTGCAATGTGGAGACGGACGAGGACACGGTTTTCGGTTACATAATGCCCAACGCCGAGCATTGTTTTGACTTCTTGACTAATTTCGCGCCCGGGAAGACCTCACGTGAATATTTCTACAAGGCGTTGAAAGAGTGGCTGCCTTGTTTTAAGGCAAAGACGCACACGATCACGATCACGGACCGCGGTCAGTGATGTTGCGCGAGGGGTTCCGGGAACAACCCGGCTGGATCCACTGAGGGGAACTGGTAAAGAGGGATCGGCGCGGAGAAATGGGTGCATCCCGGGAAAGCATATTATTAGCGATCTAGTCTCTTTTCATACCAGCTTGCGATCGAGCCGAAAGTCTCACGTGTGACCCAACCGAGGATGTTGATGTCCATGTCAAATAGGATCCGCTGGATTTACTGCTATTCATTTAACTTACTTCTCATTCCTTCATCTATTATACAGCAAATAATTTCAACAAATTCATTTTATTTTATTTTGGAATTAGATCGATCGGAAGATCATTCGACTTCATGCTACTCAACCCAGCCGTGGTCCTGGTTGGCGCAGTATATGCGACCTTCCTGGTCCTGCGTTACCTAGCGCAGTTACACCATCACCACAAGCAGTCTAAATCCCTGCAATGTCAACCTTGTACGCCCGGCTCCTCCACGTTTTTCGGTATCCCGGCCTTTATTCGCCTTAGCAAAGCTGTTCGCGAAAAGCGATGGATCGATTATCTAGCCGATCAATATGCCATATACGGGAATACCTTTCACCAGAAGGTGTTCGGTCGCGAGATCGTCACTACAATTGAACCAGGCAATGTGAAGGCTATCCTGGCGACGCAATTCCAGGACTTTTGTTTGGGCACGCGACATGAACAATTTTATCCTTTGCTAGGCGATGGAATCTTTACCTTGGATGGAGCGGGGTGGTCGCATGCGAGAGGGTTGTTGCGACCGCAATTTACTAGGGATCAGGTAAATTCTTGAAATGACTGTGATAAAAGATTCTGCATGTGCTGATTGTTACTAGGCCGCAGATCTAGCTCTACTGAATGACCACATCAACCACCTCCTCGATCTCATCCCCAAAGACAGAACTAGCTTCGATATCCAACGCCTATTCTTCCTCCTAACCCTTGACTCAGCCACCCATTTCCTCTTTGGCGAGTCAGTAGGCTGCATGCTCCCAGAGTCCGAGACAACCGGTGTCCTCGCAAAATCCGCCGTACGCAATGCTCAAGGCTTCGCCGATGCATTCACAGTCGCCCAGGATTACCTAGCTTCCCGATCACGCGCCCAAGGTTTGTATTGGCTCGTCAACCCGAAAGCCTTCCGCGAAGCGAACAGCCAAGTCCACGAAGTCGTGGATCATTACGTCAATGTCGCACTTGAATCAAAGCGCAATCCCGACCGGAAGGATAGCGACCGCTATATCTTTCTCAATGCCCTCGCTGCTGAAACGGATGACCCGAAGATGCTGCGCGATAACATGTTGAATATTCTACTTGCCGGACGGGATACGACGGCCAGCTTACTGAGTTCCACATTCTACTACCTTGCGCGTCATCCTAATGTCTTTACGCGACTGCGTCAGGAAATCGTCGAGGCCTTCGGGGATAGTAGGAACCCGCGCGGCGAAATTACCCAGACGAAACTGAAGGATATTTCTTACTTGCGATATGTCCTGAATGAGAGTAGGTTCCACCTAACCCGAACTTTAACACTCCGCTAACAGGACAGCCCTCCGTCTCCAACCGCCTGTCCCGATCAACTTCCGAGTCGCAACAAAAGATACTTCACTCCCCGTCGGAGGAGGCCCAGATAAACAGTCTCCAATCTATGTCAAAAAGGGAACAATGTGCTCCTACAACGTCTTCGCTATGCACCGCCGCACAGATCTATGGGGTAAAGATGCACGCTCGTTCCGACCGGAGCGATGGGAAGAGAATGCCAAGCACGGATGGGAATACCTGCCTTTCAATGGTGGACCTCGGATATGCCTTGGACGTAAGTTTCTAATCTTTTCCGGTGTCGATTAAAGTTTTCGAGACGTTGGAAGAAAGTCAAACTAATCTACTCCACCTGCAGAACAATATGCGCTCACCGAGGCCAGTTATACTGTTGTCAGGCTCTTGCAGTATTTCGATACGCTTGAGAATGCGGATCCGCGTCCTAATCAGACCGAGGAGCCGGTTAAGCAATCTAACCTGACTATGATGCATGATGCTGGTGTCCCTGTGCGGTTGTATTCTTCGGATAAGGTCTAGGATATTCAGGATCTTGTTACAATTGATGTGTTTTACGTTGGTACTTTCTGTTGGGAATCGAATGGGTAGGTTTCAAGATAACTGCTTTCAAGGGGTTCCAATTTGTACATACTTTTCACCCATTAGTGAATCCCGGATCAATGTTTTCAGGCTGTTTCCCGCATATCCAAACCCAGCCGGTGTCGGTGTAATCTATAGCCGGTGATAACCTAAAAAAGATGAGTCAACGCAAAGTTTATTTCTGGCATTCTCAGAACTTTTAGTGATTGATTGGGACCTGAGAAGCAAAAGTCAATTTCAATCATAACCCGTCCGATCTTTCTTGGCGGCCGCGCCCTTGCAAGAGCGGGGCCGACTGATACGCTAAAAGTGATTCGAAGGAGGCGCTGAGTTTGTCGAAGGGAAGCCTCGACTGTCGAGGAGAATTACCAAGCGGCGGTAACTGAACGAATGGGCGCGGCGTGATGCGGCGGTGCTGTAAGGTAGCCCACGTTTGAGAATAAGCGTCGCAAAGCTACGATTAAGGCCCCACAAGGGTATCACCCGTGGAGGCTATGACAAGAGTAGTGATCAATACCCAGCAGCTAGAATAACTCAAAATTCATAATGTTGAAGCCTGCCTTTATAAGTACATCCATTGCCCCAGCCTCCTCAAGACTCTGTAGTGATGCATTTCCAATCAAGCCGCTTTCTACCAGTCCTGTGAGAAACGGCAATATTCTTGGATCGTCCTTGTACATGAGCCCCGTAGTTATATCGACGAACCCAGCTCGCTGCAGACCGCGCAGGCCGTGGGGGTCTAGAAGACTCCGCAAATTTGCGGGCAGCTCACCAAGTATAACCTCCCCGTGCATTCTCCCTTCTAAGTAGCATTCGCCAACCTGAAGGTACTGCCCATCGACTGGGCGGAGTACCATAGGCTTCCATGAGCCAAATAGATGACACACCTCGTCGCCCGGACGGACGAAGGCTGGACCCATTCCCACGTGACCATCTGCTGTGATGTATAGGGTACGAGCGGTACAGGCAGCACGCACATGGGCAAGACATCGGGAAGTGTTAGAATGGGAAGGAGGTTCTGCAGCCGAGTTGTCTGGGTCGAGCAGTTTTCGCACTAGCGCAAGAGAATCATTGTACGGCGATTCATGGGGCACGGCGGGCATCCAGCGCTCTGCAAAATTATTGAGCCAGAGGCTGCGGCAGTATGCTTCTAACTTTCTTTCGCTGCTGTTGTAGACTTTATGGTCACCAGCTTCGATATGTCTGTCGAGTTCCATCAGTGCTCTGCGCAGTTCCCGTGCCGTCGTGGAATCACTGACATTGTGCAGACAACAATCATCTATGCGAACGACATGCTCGATGCGACCGATACAAAAGCCGTAAGCTCCAAGGTAACGGTCATCCATGCTTGAAAAAGCTGGCAGTAGCTCGAAAATTTCCGGGCCGACTTCATGCACACTTAATGAGTCCATCGGGGCCGCCAGATCGGGAACCCAACTTGGTAGGTGCTCAAGTCTTACAGAATGATCATCCATTTCGCATTGACACAAGATAGCCAGACGTCCCGTGTGCCTGATGTGCCGTTGAGTTGCATCGGTGTAGATATCTGCGGCTGTCTTGTTGTAATCAGGGATAATACCGAGATCACCCGAGTCGCGCAGGTGGTTGAGAACGCCATAAAGACGATCCCGTGGATCGGAGCACTTAGAACTGCGGATTTGACGCCTAAGATTCAGAAAGCTGAATGCACGCCTGGAATAGAGGCAGACGGTGTCTATTTGTAGCATACCGCGCCGGAAACCATATTCCTGTTCTGTTGTACTCATCACGCCGCGCACCGAGGGCTTTCTTTGAATAATGAAGATGGCTTTGCACATTTGTGGCCAGAAAATCTCCTTACTGCCACAGAGGAGAGTACCCTGGCGCCCGCTGACGCCGATTTCTTGCCGGATCCAGAGCCTCCCGAACCAATCCCGGCTAATTAGGTGGTAGATAGCTAAGATCTCGCGTCGACCATAAGGTAGCGCCGAGTGCATGTCGGCCCAACTGCTATCTTTGATCCCTATGGCGGACGGTTTGATAAGACCAGAGGAGAAGTCCACTTCGACCATGTTTGCAAGGTTTTCCAAGGTCTCAAGCGCAAGATCACTCTCGTCATGGGCTGGACCTAGAAAGCCAATAACCCTGCTCGCTTGGCGATAAATGTCACCTATCATCATGACTTGCTGTGACTTTTCTGCGTAGTCGAGCTGGTTGATGCAGATGGCATCGGCCCAGACGGTTCGCACCGAGTCGGGGAAACGAAGATGCTGAAGAGCGATGGCGAGGTTCTGAGTGATTGGGAACTCGTGGCTGTTGGCGCCAACATCAGCTAAGCCTAGCTGCACTTGAAATGTGGCATGGCTATCAGTCGAGCCCCAAACATAAGAAAGGGCTTCATATTGTGGCACATGTGGTCCCTCGAGACTGCAGTGGAAAACTCTAATATGCAGAGCATCAATGAAAGCCCCCGGTATAATATCAATCAGACGAATATCGTGAGGCTGTGTTAACGGGAGATAATCTAGGAGAGCCATGTCCAAGGACGTTGGAGGCGGCGGATCGAGGAGCAACGCCACGGTGAATAAATACCTCGCCTTGCACTAGCTGGGATTGCACGTGCCTCTCGTTTGTTGAAATATGAGGCTGAAGGGTGAATGCACTGCATCGATTAGGGTGATCAGCGCACAGACGAGGATGACTGCCACGTCACAATAGTACGAAGCTGTAAACAGAAAAAACCAGAAGAATTTCGATGAGAATGGGGCACCGCCAGCAAGCTCGTGCGAGTGGTGAGACCAATCAAATTTAATCAGGGCGATGAGAAGTCCCCCAAGCAATCTCGGAGACGAGGCTGAAGGAATAAGACGTACAAACAAGTCAGGTTATGGATATTGGAGGGGCAACTGCGGGAGGGGCTCTCCAGTTACCCGCGAGGCTGCCAATCAATCAAAGGCAAAACATTAAAGTTGCCTCAAGTTATGGATACTTTCTGGGTGAACTAAATGAATAGGACGAGGGCATGAAAAAAAATAAACCTAGCGGGAAGAGTTATAAGCTACATCATATTCTACATTGTATTACGCAACCGTCGAGTTTGTGATCCTTGTGGTTCGTCGTCCTTCAAACCATAACACGCTCTGTGTCCAAAATACCTGAGTGAGTGACAGAGAAAGGCTCGTGAATAGTAAGGCTGAAAATTCACATATGACTGCGGATAATCAAAAGAATTTCTATTAGAGCCCTTCGAGCTTCCGGCACCCAGCTCAAAGTAATCAGGATTGCTTTCAAATTTGGATAATAGATGACTCTGGTAGCTTTGATTCTAAACCCTTGAAACAGTCTTCACACTCTCATGATACATTCACTGCTTCAAGAAGATATGACGCTTTTTCCACCATCCTCCGTAAGCCTATTGCGAACTTTGATTACCATGTACCCGCCACCCAATGTGCCCAATTTTTGGGACTCAGAACCTTCGGTAGCAATGCTAGATACCGCGTTCGGGCAAAACAGCAAGGCTTCGCCTACACGTAGACGAACGATCGTATGGAACAATGCATATTTGCTAGTTACCTCGCCATCTTCTTTAGTGCCTTTATTCGATTGCGCACCGAAGGCGGCCGCGGCGATGTGGCCTTGAAGTGCATGTAGCCATGCTGGCGAGGAGAATCGGTGCACAATTGTAATGGAGCAAAGGCTTAGCAGGTCGCTGGAGATGGTTGGCTCTTGGGTGGAAACGAAAATTCGGGCTCCGAGATGGCGTTGCAATCTGACTGTTGAAAGAAGAGTTTCAGTGAAGCTTTGAGCTTCGACTGAATCTTTCATGTACTGAAAATGGTTAGCAGGCATGGATAGGACATCACTCTTCGATTATTCACAAACCTTGTGGGCCTCATCAAGTGCAACTACTCTGCCAATGTTTGCTTCCTGTTCCATGAATATTCCAAAACAGACGTTGAAGAGGGAACAAGCAGTATCTGGGGAAATACAAGGACAAGAGAGGTCGACGATCGTCAATTGCGATGCCTGATTCACGGATTAGCTTCATATTTTTGATTGGCCTATGATAAGCATGCCTTTGGTGTCCAGCTCGAACCTGCAACCTTGGAGGTTGATTTCTTAGAACTGAATGTCTTGCCCAAGTTGACCTGTTGCAGGGGCATAAAACTCTCGAGGGTGTGAAGTCTTTGCTTCAGTGGCTCGAGTTGGCCTGGAAGAAGACCAGAGTCAAGGATTTGCCGCTTAAAGTTGGCATAGTCAAACTGGGATCCCGTAGACTGCTGTAGTTCACGCATCTCCCGTAATACTCGCTGGACAGTATGCATATACAGTGGCATAGCTCCGTTATCGTTGCCTACTGCCATAAGGTCCATCATACGCTTCGTATTAAGGTTCGCTTGGTCGATTTGTAAAGCCTCCACTTTGATGTTCTTGAACCTAGAGTAGGATCCCTGAACCAAGGTCAGTCAATATTTGCAAAATATGAGAGAAAGTGTGCATCACCTTTATGGTGTGGAGGTTTGTTGGAGCACAGAGAACGCGAAGTTCAATGCTGGGATTGGAAGAGAGAAAGGCTGCCTCACAAGGCGAACCACTACGATCACTGATGAAAGTGTCATAGTGGAAAACAATCGCTGACAGAGGGTTCAAAAGTTTGCCAGCTTGAGAAGATATGAGGCAGCCTTCAAGTAGACAGGAGAGCGTATGACTCTTCCCCGACCCCTGAGAGCCGCAGATAAAGGTGCTTGAGGGGGAGGCCACGTTGAAAAACAGCCGGGGGTCTTTCTCTAAGATTTCGTCATCCAAACTTGGAAGTCCAATGGTGGCTATTCCTTTGACTCCCCCAAGCAGACCATATTGCGACGGGCCTTCACCTGGTAGATCTAGAACTGGGCCGGTAAAGACTGGAGACACAGAAGCGTCGTCAACCTGCTCGGTCTCGTCGTTGTGTTTCAGCAGGCTTAAGTGGTACTCAAATTCCGAATCTGAAGACATGATTGGCGTCAATTATGTGTAAACCCTTTCTGTTTCTCAAAGGCGAATAAGTAGGATTGTTGTGTAGGAAAGAGAAGTTGGTGATATTTTCATGTTTATGGAGGAAAATGCGTTGTGTAGACTAATGACGACCATCGAACGGGGAGAATACACGTTCCGGTTTTTCTTCATTTGAATAGCTTTGTCCTAGTAGGAGATTGCCGATAAGCTACTGTTTGCTGCGCTCTCAATCGAAATCTACTGGAAACTGCCGAATGTCGCAATATAAATGATATCATCCTTGATCTTGCCTCTTCTTCACTTCCATCTACTTCCATTGACACTTTCATCAAACTCGGTTGGGAGAAGACCTATCCCTTTACTGTGAGTGTTCCCCTTGCCCACTTACGCACCTCCCACTGACTGCTAATCTAAGCTTTTAGCTTTGTGCTTCCACCCTTCCAAATCAATTATGGAGCGCCTCAACGAAGAATCCCATGACCCCAAGTCTCCAGTCAGCCAGAGGCATGGCCACCAGAACAAGCCAGTCATCGTTGGTCTTTATGGCCTCCCCGGGGCTGGAAAAACATACCTTCTAGATGGAATTAAGCGAAGCGTGACCGACTTTCTGTTCTATGATGGCAGTCGTGCTATTGGAGCCGTGACCCCGGGCGGGCTTGAAGCATTTCATACCTTATCAGAAGCCGAGGAAATCAATTACCGCGGTCGTGCCATGGACAGAATCAAACAGGGATGCCATGACTTTGGAAAAAGTGCCATCATCTCAGGACATTCGATGCTATGGACTGAGGGAGAGAAGACATATCAACTTATCTGCACACAAGCCGATTTCGACGCATACACTCACATTGTTTATCTGGAAGTTCCAGCTGGGATTATTGCAGAGCATCGTCGTAACGATGAACGGAGCCGCCCAGTCGCGTCGGTTCCACATCTGGCTCAATGGCAGGAAGCAGAGAAGACTTACCTGCGTCATGTTTGCAGATTACACAACATTCTGTTTACGACAGTGAAACCGCATCATTTCCTGCATGAGCAGCTTTCTGCACTTCTTGGAGATTTCCATCGCCACACGGAAGAACTTAATACTAAGCTCGCTGAGGACCAGATAGACAAAATGCTCGATACTGACTCCGAAACTCCTGAGACGGTGCTCGTTCTGGATGCTGATGGGACCTTATCTCCATATGATAGTGGTGCTCTATTCTGGCATCTCGCCCCTGGAACCTCTGTGACAGGTGATAGATACCCTCTGAAGGAACTATTTCGCAGTCACTTGCAGTATTCATATACTGCCTTCCGTCAAGCTACCCTTCTTTACGAAGAGGTAATGAATGGCAATGATTACGAGAGACATTGTCATCAGTTGGCAACTATGATCAGAATGTACCCTGAATTTATCGAATTTTTGAAGTCACTGAAGACTCACATGCGGGCAGTTGTTCTTACCTGTGGGCTACGCCGAGTCTGGGAACTGGTTCTCGAAAATGAAGGACTTTCAGCGGTACAAGTCATTGGGGGCGGGCGTTTATCAGACAGACTGGTCATGACACCCACACTAAAAGCCTCCTTGGTGAAAAGGTTGCGCTGTGTCCACAATGCTTATGTTTGCGCGTTTGGAGACAGTCCAGTTGATCTTGAGATGTTAAAGGAGGCGAACAAGGCCATCGTCGTGGGTGTGCGCCAAGAATCCAAGAGTACTAGTATGGATGATGCTTTGAGAGGGTCGATTGGACAAGAAGGCTTTGAGCCTCATCAGCTCCTCCTATGTCCTGGGAACTATCCACAACCTCTCCTCAGCGTTTTGCAGCTTCCTTTGGTGAGCTTGACTGATGAGTCTTTCCTCAACTCTATCTCTGCGCGCCGTGATCGTCTCAATGTCTTTCATGCTACAAACCACAATGGTGCCAAAGTAATGATGACGGCGATGCGTGATGTTACAATCTCGGGGCCGGCATTGAGAAAATACCATCAACAGGCCGGATGGTACTTGACGATGAGATTCTACACTGAAATGGTAGGTGTCGAACCATACTCAATTACTCATGTCCAGGGTCATCAGACAGACGGGCACCGGACTACTCATGAGAAAGCGACATTAATCGTGGCCCTAATGCGTGGTGGGGAACCAATGGCCTTTGGCGTTAGTGAAGCGCTACCACTCGCCACGCTTCTCCATGCGAAGTATCCAATGGATATCCAAGCGGAGCATCTATCAACATGTGTGACGATAATACTGGTAGATTCCGTCGTCAATACCGGTAGATCTGTGTTGGACTTTGTTCAGCACATCCGAAAACTTAATGGCACTATTCGCATCGTGGTCATTGCCGGAGTGATCCATTCCCATACACTTTCTAGAGGAGGAATTTCTCAGGAGTTGAGTCGAATTCATGGACTGTCGTTCATTGCCCTTCGCCTTTCAGATAACCATTTTACTGGTCAAGGGGCCACCGATACTGGCAACAGATTGTTTAACACTGTGAATTTGGATTAAATTGACATTTTTTGGGCGCATTCGGTGGATCAATTTGTTTTACGCTCGAGATTACGGTCATTCTTCGAAGTCAAATGAAATTTGGAATAAACATTGAGACAGGTTCAAACAACTATCTCCTTCCCTTTGTGTAGTTTTAGTGTTCTTTCCAAGGCTGTTGCCATTAGTGACTCTCATTTACTTTTCTATCTGCGGCCCAGAATCCGTTCTTTCGGCTATACAAAACCAATGATCCTGTCAGCCAGAACTACTAGGCTGCGGAGTACTGCTGAGGCTAATATAAGTGACTGCACTTGAAATATACTTTCAAATCTCTGGTCATGTCCGAGTGATGTCACTAGTTAGTAGAAGCAGCCGGGGTTTGCGGAGTTAATGGTCAGTCTTCGCTTTACAGCCGATGGTAACTATTACCGAGGTGATTATAAGACCAGTGAATTTATTTAATATTTTTGCTTTCTACCATAACGATTTCTGAAGATTGGTATTCACAATGGCTACGCACAAGGCTCTTGTTCTTAGCTCATGCGACCGCCCACTTACCCTGGAGACTGTTCCCCGTCCTCTAGCCAAGGCGGGCGAAGCAGTCGTACAAGTTCTGGCTGCCGATATTGTCCCTTACATGGGTGAAGTACTGAATGGCTCTCGTCCGTATCCATTGTCTCTCCCTATGACACCCGGTAACACTGCCATCGGAAGAATCTTCGAGGTCGGGCCGGATGCCGTTAGCCTCACGCCGGGTCAGTTGGTATTCTGCGATATCACCATCCGAGCACGCGACAATCCATCTGTGACTATTCTCTACGGAATCCATGGAGGTGGATATCCAGCAGCACAGAAGCTGATGGACGGCGAGTGGCGAAATGCAACATACGCGGAATACACACGGTTCCCTCTGGAAAATCTCTATCCGCTGAATGAGGATCTCCTGGTGGCAAAGATGGGGTACACAATTTCTGACTTGTGTTTCCTGCCTGTATTTCTCGTCCCTTTTGGTGGACTTTCCGAAGTTGACGTTAAACCCGGCGAAGTGGTGATTGTGGCGCCGGCAACGGGCAGATATGGAGGTGCCGCAGTGGCTGTGGCACTCGCTATGGGCGCTACAGTAGTGGCTGCTGGTCGAAACACTTCCGCCCTTCAAACCCTCGAGACGATCCATGCATCCACAGGTCGACTTAGAACAGTGGTGGTCACTGAAGACTCTGCGCGAAATACCGAGCTATTCAAATCCGCCGCTGGAACGAAAGAAGGTGCCGACGTATACATTGACTTTTCGCCGCCTGCGGTGAAGAACAATGCGCTGCTGTGTTCTGGTATTGGCTCATTGCGTTCTTTTGGAAGATGTATCATAATGGGAGGAAGTTCGGGAGACATTCAGGTTCCATATTTGGACGTTATGTTCAAAAGTCTCAGGCTTCAAGGGCGATTCATGTATTCTCGACACCATATTCTTCAACTTATAAAAATGGCGGAGTCGGGGCTGATGGTACTGGGAACTAAAGCTGGCATTCATCACACAGAGGAGTTTGGACTGGAGTCTGTCGACGATGCACTCAAGCAAGCGGGAAAGCTGACAGGGTGGGGTTCACACGTTGTATTGAGACCCTATAATGGCTAGCCATCACCTGTTAATATCTAAGCTTGTGTTAAATTGATAACAATAGGGAAGCTTTCTTTGCAAATTGACAACAGGAGAAGGATTGAGGTAGGGACCATCGTTGGCGAGAACGAAGAATGGCAAAGGTGAAAGAACCTTGACCTCGGAAGGCTTCAAATCGTACGCGCCGCCAACTTTCTTGTATCAATCGGCTTCGGAAAGTCCCTCTTGTTCGTATTCACACCTGTCCAATGAGAAGATGGACCTCAGGATCTCGCCGGATACCCCTGTCTTGGTAAGAGGTGACCAAGTGAATAGAGCATCCCAATATCCAAGGTCAGAACACTCTAACGATATGAGAACATGCTAAAAGAGCATGTATAGTTATTGTAAAGTATGCTTGATGTATCTTTCACAATACTGAACCTTAGTGAAGGTTTTTGAAGAAGATGTATGCCAGCCTCAGTCCCCAGTACCATCAGCCCCGACTCCACCATTTCTATAAGGATCGACCTGCATAAACCGTGGAAGGGACTACTCAACGGTGTCGAGATCCCTGAACAATTCAGGTCATTATTGCCGATCAGCTTATGCCCCTCCAACTTGCAAGTATTTCCGTGCCAAGAGTGGAGGTCAAACCAAAAGTCCATAACAACACGGGCAGCGATAACAAATTATCTCGTATTACGGTACTACCTCATTGGCATTTAAAGTCTGATCGCTGAAATGGATAGGCCAATGGATGGCTTCGCGTATCTCCCCGCCGGCATATGCCAGATAAGCAATCAAGCGGCTCTTGGTATCTACGCCTCGCTTACGGCCATCTGAATGCGTTCATCCGAAAAAGGTCCACATTTATATCACCAACCTTGCAATTCCGCACCTTGTAACTGAATCAAATGCCAAATCCAGTAATTTGAAGATAATGGAGGCTATGCCAAGTGGATCAATAGGGTAAACATTTCGTGCAGCTACGGGTGCGGCTGCAGGTGCGGGGCGTGCCTACATCGCTGGCTTTGCTTACCTATGTTTAAGGACCTCGGCTCGAGCAATTAGTCCACCAATAAGATCATATTCTTCCATATAGGCTGATTTATGACTACAGGAAGATCCTTGGCAGAGTTGTGAGACATTAGATCATCGTGAACGACCTCACTGGTTACTCCTTTGGGACATGCCTTTCTCACGCCTCGCGCTACCACCTCGCGTGCGCTACTACCTCGTGTACACTACTACCCCGTATTAGCTACAACCCCGTGTGCGCTATCAGTCGTAAAATTATCTCGCTTAAACTCTTAGAACCTCTAAGTCTCCATTTTCTTCTCTCGCTCTTTTGGTCCCCTGTTTGGGGTCCGGGACTAGCTTCTTTCGATCACGTCCCACTACGAGTGTTCGTTCTCGTTGGCCGAGATCGGCAAAGCTTCTATAAAGGATCGATCTTAGCCCTTTCTTGCCTCCCTCTCACAACAACAAGAATTCCTCTCAGGATATCGTCAAAATCAGGTCAATCATCGGTTTCATTATATTCATTCTCGGTCTTCTTTGAATGTTTACCAAGAACTGTGCTCATCATTATGACTCTCAAAGATGTTAATCAATCTACCACTATACTCTTTGTTCCAGGCGCGTGGCACAATCCCGATTGCTATGATCCCGTTGTGAGCCGCCTCGAGGCAGTCAATTATAAGACCAAGAAGGTTCATCTACCCACAGTGGGTCCACCATCACACTACCTAGCCTTTGACGAAGACGCAGCACATATCCGAGCGCAAATCGAGCACGCAGTCAATGCAGGGCAGAATGTGGTTTTGGTAGTTCACTCCTACGGCAGCCTACCATCAAATGAGGCAATCAAAGGACTCGACATCAACACGCGCCAGAAGATGGGCCTGACTGGCGGCGTTACCCATCTGTTTTTCTGCTGCTCCTTTGTCATTGCCGAAGGAAACTCACTCGTCAGCGCCTTCGGTGGAAATCACCTTCCTTGGTTAATAGTGGCAGACGATCAGTTGGAAGTCACTGTCGCAGATCCAGACAAAATTTTCTACAACGACTGTGATGATGCGCAGGTCGAACGTGCGGTCGCTGCTTTGAGACCCCATAGTTATCAGAGCTTCCACAGTAATTGCACTTATGCGGCATGGAAACATGTCCCATCCACCTACTTGTATTGTCTTCAGGATGCAGCCATTCCTCATGTCGTGCAGAAGATGATGGTTGAGGGCACGGCCAAAGGATTTGGGATGAGGACGGAGACGTTGGATGCATCCCATAGCCCGTTTATCAGCCAGCCGGATGAGTTGACTGCAGCCATTCGACGGGCTGCTGGGGAGAGTGTTTAGCTTGATCGATGACTAGGTACTTCTGTTCCGCGATGCATGGAATATACATCGAGTACTTTCGCTGTATAAGGATTAATGGCACCTGGCTATGTAATAAGTGTTGAATGGTTCCGAGCGGCGGATTTGCTGTATTGAAATCTAATTTCCCGCCAAAGTCTAGGTGGAAGCAAGTTTCAAGTTTAATATTATGTATACCTGAGCAGCAGAGGTCCAAAATAGCATGAATCTCACATTCCTAGCTGAGTATTATGATCTTCCTGAAGCAGGGGATAAAAATCTGTCTGTACTCAGATGGATTTTATCATGGATATCACTCACAAGAGTCGCCTATCCCCGAGTACTCCGACCAAATCGTTCACAAAAGGTAAAATCAGAGATTAGCCTGTCAAGTGTATTCCTATCGTCTGCCCTGAACTTGATTTTAGGAGCCCGCCACTTACAGCCGGGATTTTTGGTCACTGCATTGATGAACACAGTGCGAATCAGAGAATCTGGAATCTTTTGGTCGCTGGGTAGGATGCCCTGGACATCGACTAAGGCCATACGCCAGTTTCTCACGAAGACTAAATCATGGACACCTTGTGTGTAAACGCATGCCAGCCAGTTGTTGTATTTGTCGGCGCAGGTGAACGCAGGTACCGATCCATATAGCTTTGTAAGAGCATTCCACATCTCTGCCGCAGTCTTCAGATGCTCCACTTGAAGCTTGATTTGCGTACTGACTGAGGCAAAAAGGTAGCAACAGACGTCTTGGTCTGCCCAACACCAAACAAGATATTCTATATTGGGGTCTCTGTAGTTTTCCTTGATGAAGGCATATGCTTTGGCCATGGTGACATTATCAGGGCTGAGTATGAGGCCGTCCGTGGAGTGCTTTATTGCGACCAAGATCTTTGCCATGTCTAGAGAGACAGGGGTGCGTATTTCGGTTTGTCTTGGGGCAGAAAGTCCTACCAGGATATCCCAGTACGTACGGTCGATGTTGGTAAGTGCTACCTTCAGGCGTTCAGAATAGTTTGAAAAATCATCCCTCCCTATAAGCTGAGAGCCCAAAGTAGAGAGAACATTTTCCATTTCCGGAGATTCCATCTTGAAGCTGCACAGATCTGCGCAGGATGCGGGGTGGGGGGTGGGAGGTTGTTGTTGATGCTCGGCCCGTTGAGCTGGACTAAGCCAGGCGCTGGACAGAGGTGATGAACGGACGAAAGAGCTTTCGAGGCTCTTTAATGGCGTGATGTGGAGACCTTGAGAGCAAAAGTTGGCCCCGTCCTCGATGGTATGTGGAGTCTGGGTAATAATTAAATCTCTGCAATTCAAAATCAAATTGTCAGAAGGGCACAATGAAGATGCGCACAGGGAAATGGGGAGAGAAAGAAGTCATAGACCAGAGAAGTAGAAGAGAGCACATATCATCGATTACTAAAGGGTTGTGGGAGCACTAACTGAAGAGAAGAGGCCAATAGTACGAAGGACCGATGGAGTGAAGGATAGGTAGAAGAGGATGGAAGAGGGAAAACCGAGAGTCAAGGAACAACAGACGTGAAGAGAGGAAGAAAAGGTCACGAGGATTATCTCGCACAGTTTGGAGATGGTACCTTCATAACCTTGGAATGGTAGCAGCTCTATAGATCATTTGCCCGACGGTTTCCCTCCATTATCTTTATCCCTTTCATGTTGGCAGACTTTAACTGAATTCTTTGGGAGCACCCTAGAGCCTTTTGATTAATGACCATAATGTTAGTTGAAGTACTCTTGATAACGGCATATAAAGTAGCGCAGAAAATGTGATCCAGACAGAATGGAATATGAATTTTTAAACAACATACAAATCACCTCACTTGATCCAAGTCAACTTACAGTATAACGCTTGTCTGAAGTCGGGTAGGACCTGGATATATAGTCCATAATATTGAATGAACTAACATATATTCCGTTTTCAATGCCGTCAATGTGATTTTCTTTTATTAAAATCCTGCATTGAAAAGCAATATGCCCATTCTAGATGATTGCGGAGAGGTTTTTGTTTTGCACCAAGCGAGCAATGATAAGCAGCATGCCGCCTAGGAGCAATGCCACGCCTGAAAATAGAGACAGTGAAAGATAACCGTACCTTTCGACGAGAGCACCACTAATCGGAACATTGGCCATGGCACTATCATCATGTTAGTAATGTTCCGAACTCAAAGCGACAGACTCACGAAAAGGCAGTAGACCCAGCGACACCACCGATAGCGAGACCGAATGTGGAAGGTGTAGCTACCTGAGCAGCACAAGCCTGCTGAAGGGAAAGAATGCCCTTGGATAAAATCAGTAATTGAACAAACTAACTGAGTTTGAATACCTACCCCTGATGCGAAGCCATAAGCAGCACACCAAATCACCAAGCCAGCGACAGAGTCCACACTTGTCCAACAGAACGCAATTACCCCTGCTGACAAGGTAGAGACAATGCAGCAGTTGAATCGCCCAAATCTATCAGCCAATATTCCCGGAATAATGCGGCCAAAGAATGAGGCTCCGTTGACGATGGACACGGTGTAGAATGCTAGCGTTGTCGAGAACCCCTTCGCAACTGCATATGATGTCGTATAGAAAAACGGAGCGAACATGCCGAAGTATGTGATGAACATAGCAAGACACAAGAGCTGCATGGATGGCTGTCGGAAAAGTGCAATTGCCTCTCTCTTATGATCGACTTTCTTTTCTGGGGCAATTTCACCACTCATATCGTTGCCGGTGATGTCGTTCTCCGGATCAACGTCCATGGGAATCTGGACCTTTGGCGGCGATTTGCAGACAACGCATGAAAAGGCAAACAATGGAATCATAATAAAACCAACGATACGCATTGTCCAAGGAAACCCGATGTTTGGCCGTTTGAGCAACTGATCGATGGCCACGGGCCAGATAATCCCACCAAGCGAGGACCCCGCAAGAACAATCCCCATCGCGGCAGCACGCTTCTTCTTGATATACTGTCCGACAAGCGCAAGTACTGGCCACGTAGCCAAGGCCATAGAAATACCCAGGAGAATGCCTTGTGCGAGCAGGAACTGGTAGAACTCCTTGCAGAGCGAGGTCATCATGATGGCGAAAACCGTGCCGACCGATCCTGTCCATATCATGAGCTGGAGTCATCAGCTCTTGAGTTCTATGATTGTAAATGGTATGCTTGCCTACCTTGGGTCCGAAAATGTCGAGCATCGCGCCGGCAATTGTGGAGATCGAGAAAAGGAAGAAAATGGCCATGGCTCCCAGCCATCCAATCGTTGACTGTGATTCATGGGCTAGTTGAGCTGTCGCATAGTAATCTTCAAATACTCCGAACGAGTTCAAAAATCCAACGGTGCAAAAAAGACATGTAAATGCGCCGAAAATAACGAGCCATGCTCGAGTCCTGTTGATGTTAGATGTGACGGATATGTATATTGAGCAAGACACTTACGTATATTCGTTCTCAGGATCCGAAGACATTGTTCTGAGGTTATTTGGGTTGAAAATATCTGGACATTATTCATGTTTCCCGTAGGTAGAACAGACTTTTTAAAGGACTGATACCGAGCACAAGAAGGGGTTGGAAAGCTCTGTACCGCGGAGTCTCCGGTGGACATACAAGATAGAGCTGGCGGAGTGCCAAGGCCCGAGCCCGGACCCTCCGCGGACACTCCGGTACTCTTCGCATCCTCATACCAACCCACATCTACGCCCTCCAGCTAATCATTCCGTGGAGTCATCATCGTTGTTCTACAGACCATCATGATGAAGAGGAAAGTCACCGGTGCACCTAATACTCCCTCGAAAAGACAACCCCGACAAGATCCGGTATCTTGCGACTCCTGCCGAAAGAAGAAGCTCAAATGCGACCGGAGCCATCCGTGCAGTAGCTGTACATCTCGAAGATTAGATTGCAATTATGGACACCACGGCCCACTGGGAAGTCCGAGTGTCAAGCCAGGAAGTTTGACGGAGAGGGTGTCATCGATCGACAGGGTTGAGCCGCGCCAATCTCAGTTACCAGCATACCAACCGGAGCCTCAAACCCGCACCAGAGATGATCCGCATGTCACAGCAGATCGATTAGAAACTATCGTCATGGGCCATCGGGTCCCAAGCGCCATACCAGCTACCCTCCGAGCACAATTGTCTCAGCCACATATTGATTCTCAGTCGCGTCAGGGATCGGGAATCATTACATTTCTTCATGATCGTTGCATGGCATCCCATCAGAATCCCGCAACGGCCCCCCTTACCTCTTTTCTACCCGCTGAAACAGAAGTAATGAGTCTTTTCAATTACTACTGCAATCACCTCGACTATCAGTATCACCTCGTCATTCCCGAACGGACCAAGCGGGATATTCACACGTTATATGAGAATGTTACACATAATGTGCCGATCGATCTTAATGTCCTCGCACTTCTGTTTAGCATATCTGCTACGGCCATTTTCTTCGAAATTCTTAGCACGGATTCACCGGAGTGCGCTGAACGTCGAAGTAGGGAAGCAGCATTCCTAGCGGGGGCGTCACTAGTTCAGAGCAACTTTATGTCCTATCCGACCATCGCAGGATTACAGGCATCACTTATAGTTGGGCACCATTTATCGGGTCACCTTCTACATCCATCTATTGCGTCCTTCTTTGTTCAAGGTACCATGATCAGCCAAGCAAAAAGCCTTGGGCTTCATATCTTGGACTCTCCCAGCTCCGAAGAGGATCGTCGAGTTAATGGTTTCGATGAAGGGGATGTGGAACTGAAACGTAGATTGTGGTGGGATCTTGCAACCTATGACTGGTACGTTCCCTACTACCTATACATATCATTTATTAACCCTTGCAGGTTTCTTGGCTTTCTCAGCGGCCCGCAGGAGTTCACATACTCTATCAATCCTAAACATATGAATGTACGAGTACCCTTGAACGTCGATGATGAGGATATAGAAAGTGGTATACCTGTTCCACTTTCCACGCCCACGTGCATGTCATATACTCTCGCCCGTCTGCGGCTAGCTGAAATATGTCGAGAAATCGTCGACGAAACTGCTTCGGAACATTTTAAGGGCGAGGACGTGCCTTACGAAAGGATCCTTGATCTAGAGCGCAAACTCCATGAAGAATATGCGAGACTTCCTCCTTTCTTTCGATATGACCAATCTTCACGACGAGAGTTTGCAAATCTCTATCATGAGCGACCGGTACTTTGCTGGCAAAGAACATTCGTTCAGCAAGGGTATCACGCACGATTTCTAAGATTGCATCGTCGATATTTTGTCCGCGGTGCGAAGGATCCACGATATTCCTACTCTCATGTGGTATCGCTCCAGTCAGCACGAAAGGTGCTAGAATTAAAGCGTATAATGGACGAGGAACATCCTGTTGTCGCACCCAATGGCTCCTTTTTCTGGGCTATCATGCATCATGTGTTCATGGCAGCTGTAACCCTGCTTATCAATGTGTGTTTCAATTGGGATGATATTCTTGCCGAGAAGCAAAAGCAGGAGGTCCTCGATGCCTGTCGCATGCTTAGCCGGGCTCAGCAGGTGTCTTGTATCGCACGGGAAGGTATCAATGCGATGATGGTTACATTGCGCAAACACTGGAAGCAGCAAAAGAGGCCTATATCGGGAGCAAATCCAGAGCAAGTAGTCGTGGCCCAAAGACCCCTAGAAGAAGACACGGAGGAAGGCAGAATGATTCCATTTGCGCCTCCTGCTCGACCCTCTTCACATCCCCATGAAAATACACTTGATCCCGGAACCACTGATTTTAATTTGGTGCCGCTGGAAGACATTTGGAGCGAAATGCTCGACGACAGTGCTCATGTCGGGCTAGATACCCCAGCATGGATGGATTTGCTCAACGATTTAACACATACCGGTGTTCCATATTGAGCGACTTTGATGACACACATTACTCTGAAAGAGCAAGTTAAAAGTGTACTCGTGAGACGCCGTGGCGTTTCTTTTCCTTCTCATTTCTTTTCCACGACTCAAACATCTTTCGATAATCGACTGCCCATATGTGATGGATAGTCTGATTCTGGAGTCAAACCTAATCTCTTATGATGCTATCATGATGCCGCTCGGCATTTATTTCCGCATGTCCAAACACACTCCATAATTGTCAACCATGCTTTATACCAATAATCTCGAACCCCCACCTATGTTATTCAACTCTCCAAGATGCACCCACATAAAGACAACGACCTCCCCGATATCCACCGTTACATTACAACCCACAGCACAGAAGGCGAAGCAGTATTCCTATCGCACGCCCAGGTCCCCGACTACATGCCTTCCCAACCAGCAGGCGGCGACGGCGAAATTGCTCTCCTCTACGGAACAGAGACGATCCCGGCCTCACTAGAAGATGAAGCCGATATCGCCATGTACGACGAATACCTCCACTTACCTCCCGGCTTAACAACGGACACAGGATCGGTATTCCGGATGGTAGATCTGAAGCCTGGGAAGAGAACGCCGATGCATCGAACTGTCAGTTTGGATTATGGAGTCGTGTTGGAGGGCGATGTGGATCTTGTGCTTGATTCTGGGGCGAGTCGACATTTGCATCGGGGAGATGTGTGTATACAGCGTGGGACTGCGCATGCATTTCGGAATCGGAGTGGGCAGGAGTGGTGCCGAATGCTGTTTGTTTTTCTACCCATACAGAAGTTGAGTTATAAGGGCCGCGAATTGGGGAAGGAGATTTATGGTGAAGGCTATGAGGATGAGGATGAGTAGGTACATCTACTTCCCTATAGTACTGCGTTCATGGCTGGGTGGTTGCAGGAAGAGGGAACTCTAGTTTTGAACATATGTGTCATTATAATGCGAGCTACTCTCAGCTATGATCATGTCCTGATTATCGATGAACCACAGTGACCACAATCTCCCCCGATAAGGACATCCAAGTTGCTTCCTCATTCGACCGACACTGCAACCTTAGATTTATCTGTGAGTGAAGAAGAATGATCAGTCATAACAAGTTTGACGCCAGGCACCCAATGAAGTGTTACTCACAGAAGGCTATGTGATCCTTAATGTTCGTTGCTTTTTCGTAGGGTGTAGCATAGTACCATGCTGCATCCGGAACGACGGTATCTGATTGGCCGTTAGCTGACAACTGCCTACTGTATGAGTTTGCAATACATTGACACATACCACCATGTTTGATCGTGTAGTACTCAGCGTCGCCTTTCCAAGGACAGAAAGACTTCGTATACGATTTCACAAAGGCATTCTGCTCTTTGATGGACGATGGTGGAAACTGCAGGCAGGATTAGTAATGGTCCAGTGTTTCGGTTCAGTCAACTAACGTATACATTTCCTTCCACTGTCTCCCATGTATCGGTTTGGGCTATAATAAGGTCGCCCAACTTGGCAGTAGCGGTCGGCATCTTGTGGGACTCTGCGAATCCGGGGTCAATATTCACAAACAGGGCAAAGAGATACAAGAGACGTAGTAATCTGAAATCAGCTATGAGAGGCTTGGTGGTGGAAGATAATAAGTGAGAGAAAGTCAGAAATATTTACCGAGACTTATTCTAAGAAATGATAGGTGTTCGGAGATGCCTGTTCAACTATCTAGATAATTAGTGATAATGACGAGAAGTGACCTTAAATATGGTATCCTTAGAATGTCACGGGAGCTCAAGTGCGGGGCTCATATGAAGTCAGCAATATATTCCAATTACTAATTATCATTTTCCAAGGCTTGCATGTGGTCCTCCTATTGATCATGGAAATACCAGATTGCCATTGTTTTTTTTTTTTTTAAGTTGAATTTTTCATAATAATATTGAAATACTAATTCTCATAATACCATGGCGGCTCAGGTCCACCATGTCCATTTAATTACTTGGGGCGTAAGCATCATCTTTCAAGACATCATTGTTTTCAGCATGTTTGTCATCTGTCGGGTTGTCGGCCGACGCTCCGCCGTCCACTGAGTAAGCGCGGCCTTGTTATGCTCCACACCTAGTTATCGGTCTGAAGAATAGCCCGTCGAGTGTTCTATCCTGCCATTGTGATTGGGATGCTGGTTTGCAAGCTTAGAAATTGTCTAATTAATAATCGCATTTGAGGAATTTCAATCGTTCTCAGCGCTGTCGCGCTTATAGTACAAAATCTACTATATAAGGCTCGTGTTCCTAACTTACTTTAGCTTCTACATCGACTCACTTAATTCCTCCAAGAACCCTGCTTTTCACAGTCCGGACGCTCATCAACAACATGGATGTCCCAATCCGCCGCGTGATCACTTCCCACGATTCCAAAGGCAAAGCCTACTTCTCCTCCGACGAGACTCTGACCCCGTACGACCCAACTACGGCACCCGAATTCAAAACCCCGGCCCCAGATGCAGGCTTCGGTGTGATTCAAATCCACCGATCGCGCGGGTTCCCAGTCGACAACATGCTCCCGTTAGCTGATCCACACAAGACGCTGGTCCCGCTGGCCGACACGAAAGGGCCTTCTTGTCGCATTTTGGACTTGTACCCTGCCGAGAAGGGATGGATGCACCGTACATTAAGCTTGGACTACTTTGTCATTCTTACTGGCACTGTCGGCTTCATTACCGATGGTGGCGCGGAGAAGATCCTCAAGCCTCATGATGTTATTGTTTGCAGGGGAACGAACCATGAGTGGGTCAATCGGGGAACGGATGTTGCTAGGATCTTTGGTGTTGTTGTACCTAGCCAGGAAATTGTGACGGAAGATGGCAAGAGACTGGAGAAGACCCCTGCGGGACCTATCTTTGATCCCGAAGAGGATTGAGTATGTTCGATCGGATGTTGTCATAGTTGAAATGTATAGTCTAGCGTGGTATTGCCCCCCACGCTAAAGTTCAACGTGGGGATCTGGCCGATGGTCGGACTTCATCCGAGTACACTAGATATACCCCATGCCCCCCACCCGGGCTTTCAATTTGATTCCACATCCTTTTTTATCATTCAAAGACCATGTCGCAAACACCAGTTTCTTCTTCTACCAAGTCCCCCGAGGACCGATACATCCTCGTCACCGGATCCACCGGGTTCATCGGTGCACATGTGGTCGACAATCTTCTCGCGCGGGGCTACCGCGTTCGAGGCGCCACCCGATCGGCCCAAAAAGGCGAGCAAATGAAGGCCGCTCGACCACAATATGCCTCAAAGCTAGATTTCGTGGTCATTGAAGATTTTACCAAGACCGGAGTCTTCGATTCGGCAATGGACGGTATTGACGGTGTTATCCATGTTGCCAGCGTACATGCTCCCATCACAATAAATATACAATGTGCCACTCGTTAACATACCACAGCCATTTTTCCTAGACACCACAAACAACGAGCAAGAGCTCATCCTCCCCGCTATCAACGGCGTCAAGTCCATCCTATCCGCCTCCGCCAAACCAGGCAGCAAAATCCAACGCATCGTCCTGACATCCTCCTTCGCCTCAGTTGTGGATGTAGACCGAAACCCTCCGCGTGACTTCACTTACACAGGCGCAGACTGGAACCCCTTAACCTATGAAAAAGCCGTCGACCCGAGCTCAACATCCGTGATTGCATACCGCGGATCAAAGAAATTCGCTGAGCTAGCAGCATGGGATTTCATCAAGAACGAGAAGCCCCAGTTCGACCTAGTCGCTCTCTGCCCACCAATGGTGTTCGGCCCAGTCGTTCACCCAGTGCCTAATGTCGAGTCACTGAACGAGTCAAACTCGGATATATGGAGTGTAGCCGCCGGTACTGATCCATTGCCTAAAGCCCGTGTTACGGCCTGGATCGACGCGCGGGATCTGGCCGATGCTCATGTTCAAGCTCTTATTAGGCCGGAGGCTGGCGGAAAGCGATTTATTCCCGCTTCGTCTGAGCCGTTCTCCTATGATCTTGCAGCTGATATCATTAAAGAAGAGTTTGAGTGGGCTAAGGGCGTTGTTACGGATGGATATACGGCTGGAGTTAAGCCTGTTGCTTCTTATGGGGTTGATGGCGAGACTGTGGCTAGGGAGTTGGGTGTTAAGTATAGGAGTTTCAAAGAGAGTGTTGTTGATTTGGTGAAGCAGGTTAAGGAGACCATCGCCTGAGTCTTATTGAATATAGAAATGGAATATCGCGTCTTATCTTCGCCATCCCGCCTATTTTGAGCTGCATGTATCAATATAGTGAAAGACAGGCACATAATAGAGACCCCATTTGACAACTTCAATGGGAACCTCGGCGCTAGACATTGTAATCACACCATTGAACTTACAACAAATTTCGGATTGAGAGTAACCAGAGCCAGTCTTGAATCTCCATTCACATCGGAGGACATGGGGTTGCCCCGCAATCTCAACTAAGAAAATAAAGGCCCGCTTCAAACCCCACAAGATTTTTTACCTTCCCATTGTGACATGCAGCTAGAAAACATTGTGCCACCACCCAGACAACAGTTCAATCTATTCATGAATGGTTGAAATGGTGTGAGTTCGCTTAATAAAGGTTGGTTATGCTTCCATGAATGTGCGAAACATTAGCCTTATCTCAGTTGCTTTTTTCAACCGTTGTAGGACAAAGAGATTTTCGCATCACATTTTTCCACACTGACCAATAACCTAGGGAATGACAATCTTGCAATGTGGTTTCACTCATAACAATGCATGGAGCTCCTGAGAGGGAAAGAATGATACACGACTCATCGACAATCAGCTCAACGCTGCAATGGCATCCGATTTAATCCCTTTTCGGACTACCACCCTTTCTCCACAAAAAAATCAACAACCGTTTGTTTTGTGGTGGAAGGTTCATCAATATCAGCCAATTTGGCGCCGGAGCGACCGTGAGAATTAAACGCAGCTCGGATGGTCTTTGCTGCATTTTGACATCTAAATTTTCTTTACTTGATGTATATGGATGACTTCTGAGATTGTTAAGCTCGGCATTGATATAGATGACCCCTTCCCTGCAGATATATGGCAATTGTTTACATAGTGTGGTTGGCAGGAGCCGCCAGCTCACACAGGATAGCGATATCCTCCGAGTCATCGGATAGTGCCAAGGTACCCAGGAATCACGAAGGGGATTTCTCTGAAATGGGTGTCGTACAGGGATGGCCAAGACGATGGTATAAAAGATAAGGTTTCGTTTTCAGGGTCAGATCTGCAACTTGATACTGTGTCTTCAACATCAAGCTCAACAAGTAGCTGACAGCTGCCAATCTATATTCAGCCACTTTTCTACAGCAGCGCATCAACAATATCTACAAAGCACACCATGTTTCTACGGCTTCAAAGTCGTTGCAGATATAAGAGTGATTTGTTCCGCCAATATGTACGAGACAGCCTTGGAACATGATCCACTCGAACCTGTCGGATAATAATCCGTCATCTTGAAGTTTGGATTGCTGTCAAAGCCACGCGGTAACAAGCTACTGACGTGGGTTGAGTGAATTAATGGCCCAGTCAAGCATTGTATACGAAGTTCTAGCTAACCTGTCACTCCCCATGGAATACGCTGTACGAGGTGGAATACACCCCCTATTCATAGGCTTGGCGTTATTGGCACCCGATCCACTTAAACTGCCCACCATCCACATCTCTGATTGGCCATCTTGCGAAACAATTCCCGCAGGCCTACGCTTGGCGCGCGTGGGATTATCTTAGCGGATAATCGCTATATTTAATTTCTTGGATCCCCCCCTTTTCCCGGTTACACGCGTCAGCCGGAACCAAACCACGAATATCTTCAAATATGGTCAGAGATGGCCTGCAAGCAGAGGACGACATTAACCCGATCAGTCCGTTCCGTGACAATTCGACCTGTGGAGACGACTCACACTTGATTGATGATGGTTCAAGTGTCGCTTCTGGCAATAGATCTCGTGCGCGGCAATGGGGGATCAATCGTGCGTATTCGCTTCTTTTCCGACGGGCGATTCTAACATCTTAAATTATCGAAATACAGAACAAATTGCTGTTGCAAATGCTTCAGATAACATCTCCCGCCATGTGAAATCCTTCTTTACACCCCGTCCTCGAAGTTCGACCAGTATTTCCCTACCAAGAGGAGTAGAATGCGACTATTGCGGCAAACCCACTGCGGCATTCAAACAACGAGCCAAAGACATTCTTCTGTCGAAGAATATGCTCTCGGTTCCGTTCACTCTTGTAGCCATCTTCTTCTCCGTATCCGATATTCCCCCGCTAGTGGTCTTTATCTGGAATCTGATCGCTATCGTGCCCTTGTCGATAACGCTCACCCTTGCGACCGAACGACTTTCCCAGGAATTAGGAGAGACCGCCGGCGCTCTCTTGAACATTACCATCGGTAATCTTGCCGAGTTAATTATTTTGTTCGTCTCCCTGCTCCATACTTTTCCCACGCTCTTACTGACATAGATTCATTGTAGTGTGTAAGGCGTTCTTATCGGCACTAGCGTGGCTTGGACTAACCTGATTAGCACGGCACTCATGAAAAACAACATCAAAGTGGTACAAGCATCGCTTCTTGGCTCTATCCTTGTCAACTTGCTCCTGGTTCTGGGATCTGCAATCATCGCTGGAGGATGGGCATCTCCCGACCAAACTTATAATAGCGATCTGACACATGCCTTTGTCGGATTGCTGAACCTGACAGTATCATGTCTTATGATCCCAGTATGTCCGTCTCTCCCATACCAGAACATTGACTAACGTCCTCAGACCGCATTTTACGGAAGCGTGAAAGATATCAAATCAGCCGATCATATGGCCCTGTATTTCAGCAGAGGCGTATCCATCATTCTTCTTGCCATCTATTTCCTATACCTGTTCTTCCAATTCAAATCCCACGCACATCTTTTCCGATCTCGCCCCGTCGGACTACATGTGGTTATCCCCGAAGCCCAACCCGAGCGACATACCCGCCGGTCCTACGATGAGATGTTCTTGGATGTCGAATCTCAAGAATCGACAGAGTCCTTGATCAACAAAACTCGCGAAAGACCCGAAATGCAACAAATTCAATCCGATGGTCCTACATCTCCGTTGGACGATATGCATCCCGAGTCCGGATTACCACTGGATCATCTCGACACCGGCCGCAGACACCCACATCAATGGGATGGCGCCGCACCCGGAGCCCAGGAGGCCCAGCTGCACCACTGCAAAAACCTTTCATTTGCCAGTCGAGCTATATCCATAGCAGTGCTAGTCACAGCGACTGTCCTCATCGCCATCTGCGCAGAATTTTTTGCATCGAGTTTCGGCGTGCTCAACGAAAAGGGTATTCTCGGTGAATCCTTCGTCGGTCTGATTGTTATCCCGGTCGCAGGAAATGTCGCCGAGAACGTAACGGCCGTGATTGTCGCTCACAAGAATCAGCTTGATCTCGCGATTAGCGTTGCCCTTGGCTCGGCTATCCAAATTGGTTTGCTGGTTGCTCCTGTCATTGTTCTAGTCGCTTGGGCATTGGAAAAGCCTATGACTCTTCACTTCGATCGTTTTGGCATGGTGACGCTGGTCGGCTCCGCCTTACTTGTTAGCTTCCTTGTTCTTAAGGGGAAAACTAATTACCTAGAAGGCGCAATTCTTTGTGCCTGTTTTGCCGCTATTTCGTATGCTTCCTTCCCTTTTTCGTGTCTTCACCTAAGGTCCTTGCTAACAGTGACAGTGTCGGCGCTTTCTTGTTACCCATTACTTAATTTACTAACCTGCATTCATGCACATGCATTTCTTTCTAGCATTTACCATGCCCAAATCCACGGATATACGGGTAGTCGGAGTAGAATGACCCGATGGGTCCCCCGGCGGTTCACTCTTTGCATATATACGTGTAGGAGCCAGCGCTTCCGCTTTCATATTGTACATATTTATCGGCGCATCAATCAATTGGTCTTTTTTGTCAATTATTGATCCACTAATATTCGTTAAACCCATTTAGTGTGGACTAGCGTTTCACAACCGTGGCCATAAAATGAGATTTCTGGCAAAAATCCGGTTCTTCTCGGAACGGGAAGTGGATACCGGAACTCCGAGAACAATGCCGAATCTGAATTAAATGCAGGTACATTATGCCGAACACACTTTGTTAATATGCTTGAATTGTCCGTTAAAATGATCCACTGGGTAAAACAATGAATAGCAATATCCATCCCGTGTTGCATCCACTTGGCATCTGGTGTACATAGAGTACACCCTTAATCTCCTCCGTCGGCGACCCACATCCTCCGGAAGGAATTTCGGCAATCTTTCAAGGCTATGACGATCTTTCCTTGCAGAATGCGTAACCTCACACACCAACTTGAGACGGCGCCTTGGCAGGCGTAGCCATGTCGATCCGGAAATGCCGAGGTGGTATTTCGCCTTAACCAAGGGACGGCAGGACTGCATCACAATGTTCCAAGATACGCGTGGGGAACCCCACCAGTATCGATGGATATCGGTACCTGTTTCGCTGCCTGGTGGGCCTTAATCTCTTGAAGATATAGCCGGGAAGTCCGACTGTTTCGACAGTATTAAGGTTGCGGGAAGGCGCTTTTTTCCAGAAATTCAGAAGTACTAAAAATTTACTATCAACCATGTTAGGATCAGCACTTCTCCTGTTGGCCTCCGTTGGCACTGGACTTGCCAAGTCCGCCCTTACCTTGGACGATCTCTATCTTGAGAATGCTCCATCTTCTCCGCGTCCCTACGTCATTCCGCACTACGCGAACTCCCATGCTATCACCATTGGCACCCAGCTGTACCGGTTCACCGTGACTGGTCCCTCGTCTGATTATGCCTTCAGCTTGATGAGCACCAATGCTCCCTCCAGTTCAGCTCTGGGAGTCCTCCCGCATATCCATGAGAAGCACTACGAGAACTTCTTCTCCTTCAAGGGCCGCTTCCAGCTCTGGGCTCAGAAGGATGACGGTGAGCAGGAGGCCCGTCTTCTAACCCAAGGAGACTACGGCTCCGTCCCCCGAAACACCACCCACACCTTCCAAATCCTCGACCCTGACACCGAGATGGTCGGCGTTATTGTTCCCGGTGGATTCGAGTAAGCTCCCCAGCCCCTATCTCACTATACCGTACTAACATATCCAGGGACCTCTTCTACTACCTCGGCACAAACTACACCTCGGGCACAGACACACCCTATGTTCCCAAGATCTCAAACTCAAGCTCCTCGAGCTCTACCCCCTCGGCCAGCGTCATGGCCACCCTTAAGTCCTTCGACGTCTACGCCCAAACCGACTTCGAGCCTCGCTATGATCTCGTAAATGGCACTGCCCCGTCTAACAGTACATGGCACACTGGATCCAACGAGCTCGGCACCCCAGGTGAACCGTACTTCCTTGCAAACGGATACGGACCTAAGTACCTCAGCTCTAAGTACGGATACCAGGTTATCCAGCCCCTTGTTACTTCCACGCAAGCCCAGGATACGAACTACACCCTGTCTACTATCTCGCTTAGTCGGCAGACAAAGAACAGCCCGCCCAGCTATACCCTTTCGGGCGCTGCAGCATTCGAGGTGCTTGAGGGTGTTCTTTCTATCACTATTGGTGACTACCCGCTTGCTACATTGAACATGGGTGACGTTGCTTTCATTCCCGCTGGAACTGAGTTCACTTATTACAGCACTGTTGCCTTTACTAAGGTGCTGTATGTTAGCAGTGGCCATGATGGTGTGGATGCGCAGCTTATCAAGGGAGGTAAGAGCTGGGATTTCGTTACTTTCCCTAAGTACTAGACTCACCTCCCTTTTTGGGGTTCAGTTCTTGTATTTATTTGATATGCCATTAGTGGTGAAAACCATGTAAATACCCTATTGCTAGAAAGATGACACTGTCATATCTTGAGAAAATATCACACGTATATTAATCAATCAATGTCAAATTCCATATTGCTTCGTCACAGTCAGTGTTCTCTTTATTTTACGCTTCGAGAGGGGGGAGCAGAAGAAAAGCCGACCATTCGCCAGTACCAGGAGAGAAGATAGTCTCTAGATTCCAAATGTACAGGCGCCCACCACTTCTCATGAAGTACAGCATATTCCGACTTGATATCGTCAGGCCAAGGCCACTGAATATTCCACGAAAAATCCATCATAGTCCACGGAATGGGGCCAGATTGAGTGAACGCGAAATTCAGAACACTTTGGTCTGCGATACTACTATCAAAGCTATCCTTTGAAGCCAGAAGACACTCAAAGTATTCAATGGTTTCGAGAGAGGGTTGTAAGGCCAAAAAAGCCCGTATTCAAGTTATCCCATGCCCAGAAGTCCTCTGGTCCGCGAGATAGGTTTGCCGAATGGTAATGTCTGAGTTGAGGCAAGCCGGCAGTGATATATGTATGCGGAATAGGCACTTCAACACCGCTATAGCCACCTTACTATCCCACAGTCTCATTTTTGCTCATCTTTATCGCCCAGAAAGGGCTCTAGGGGTGTAAAGGTAACCTATTGGTACCTAGGTCACCACGTGCCGGTGGTTTGAAAAGCTATTCATGTCACGTTACTATCACGATTGGGAAAGAATTGGCTGGTCTTCACGTCTTCCACAATCCTTGCCAGGCATTGGACCAAGTCACACGCAGCGTGTCTTACGGTCTGTGAGGGGGCAATACAAGAGTGGAGACATGCATTGTGATTCGCTCCTAGCTGCGTTAGATCCGTCGATATAGACTTCAAGTACCCATATCATGTAGACGATCTAGCTCTTCTCTCATACATGGCGCATGCGGTCTGGTTCCGGGATTTCTCAGCCGCGACTGTGCACATCAGTGGCGGCAACCCACACGCGCCACTGGCCTGCGAAGCCTCCGGCGAAACTCGAAAACACGCTTCAGAATATGCTCATCAACAATGGTTCGGTCGTAAGCACGACGCTATATCACATGGGATTATCGGCCGGAATCACCACTAGGCTCCAGCTTTGCGCGTAGTCTGATAGAGGCCTGGGAGCGGGGTAAATTTATAATCACAGCTTACATCTTGCAATTCTGGAAAAAACGAAGAATTGCCTAAGAACACACCTGGACCTGAGCGCGAGCAGTATAAAGAGAAGGCCAAGCCCGCAAACACATTACATCTTACAGGCATCAGCATCCCACTCAAAATGGCACCGTCACAACTCAACCTCGAAAAGGCCACAGTGGAAGATGTCCCCGCAATGATAGAAATTTGGTTCGCAGCGTTCACACGACCACATGTACGTAGAGCCATGCCGAATACTCCGGACGTCCGAAAATGGTTCGCAGACTGTACTATCAACGACCTCACCAACCACCCATACCAGACATACCTGAAGATCGTCGATCTGGAATCCAATGATAACGAGGGAAAACCTCGCATTGCCGCATGGGGGAAATGGGATTCATCCATGCCCAATGAGCGTGGACCGCGCTTCTTCCTACCCTGGACTGAGGAAATGGATTCCGACTTTTGCAGTTCGGTGTTCGAGGGCTTTGAGAAGAATCGGAGGATGGTCATGGGAGATGAGAGGCATATATGTAAGCATCACCCTGTTCAGTGTAACTAGATGACATTAGTGCTAACTGTGGTTGAGTTCTGGATACGTTGTGTACGCATCCTGATTATTGGAGACGGGGTGCTGGGTCGATGATCGTCAAGTGGGGCTGTGATCTTGCTGACAAGGAGGGAGTCTCTGCTTACTTGGATTCGAGTAAGGATGGCGCACCTCTGTATCAGAAGTTTGGGTTTGTGGATGAGGGGACCCCGGAAGACACCAGTGCACCCATGGCGAGGAGAAAGCGTTGACGTTCTGTGATAACAATGGTTGGCCAAGAGTAGCCAAGAGAAAAGGATGGTTCTTCAGAGAGCCTTCGGAAGTGGAAGATCTTGTAGATTTGATTTGGCCAGTCAAATGTAGGAGAAAATCGCCTTTAAACAAACCATGCAGACACAAACAAAACAAACGACTACAACTGAAGCACAATAGAATCATTTTCATTGAGCAATCATCAAGGACTTCGTATTTGTGGTGTGTCCATCAACCAATCCAATCACAACGCTAAGGTGCATGACAACCAACGTGTTCTTCAATACGCAGAATTCGTCAACCTTGCCGATAAGCAACTTCCCATAATTCAAGGCACCAGCACAGATACCTGCACAGGCACTGGGGAACCGTCATACGCTTATGAGGCGCTGGTAAGTACATGGATCCAGATTGAGACTTTGAAAAATGGGAGCAATGGAAGCATGAATTAGATGAGTTTAGTAAGGATGCCAAAAAAGGGGATAAACGTTAGAGCTATCGACTAGTTGGCGTTGTGCTCCACTTAACTTTTCTTTCGGTTTATGTAGCCATAAATCTGGTAGCGGATATCAACAAAACACCAAGTGGTCGAGCGGAAACTCGACTATCACATCTTCCTTGGTCTAGTGGTCATGATTTCCGCTTGTCATTAACACCGATAAGCGCGGGAGACCGGGGTTCGATTCCCCGAGGGAGAGTTTTCATGGGCTTGTGGTTTAGTGGTATAATACTCCCTTAGCATGGGAGTGGTCCGGGGTTCGATTCCCCGCGAGTCCATCCTTTTTCCGATATGGTGTAGTGGCTAACATCGTCGTCTCTCACACGACAGCCGGGGGTTCGATTCCCCCTATCGGAGTATCTTTTTTTGTCTTTAAAGGCTAGTCATCTATAGTCCATTGCTATCCATTCATGCGATGTAAGCAAGTTCCTGTTTATCAATTTTTTTGGAAAGTGAAACATGCAGAATTGGCTAACCGGGATTGGTTTTATCCCTTGTCTACTGCGGGGAAGGTCTTGGCCTCGACGCAGGCACGATAGATCTATTTGCAAATAAGCTAAAGCCGGTAACTAGAATACCAAGACCCGCATGTGGCTTCAAAGGGTAAAGATAAGCAATCCAGGAAATGCAGGATCACTAATAGGTGCCCCATAGTGAGAGGCCTAGACCAAATTTAGGACAATCAAGTTCAGTTGAACGACCGGTCAGCTCATCAATTTGTCGACACTTTGTTTTTAACTCCAGATCAGAAACCTAACGAACCCTTGACCGTTCGACTGGCCCGCCCTAGCAGTAAACAAACCAGCCATCATGCAGGAGACCGTGCTTTCTCCCTAGCTTCTAATTAGCTTCTGCCAAGATGCCAAGCCAGCCGTGGTCTGATGTTTACAAAGCCCCAACCATAACTGGAGCGGCAGCCTGCGCATCACCCGTCATCCCCGCTCCAGACCAATCGTCATTACCAAGCATCCCAGCCTCGACCTTTTAGCTCTTTAATCAACAGCCTCGCTAAACCGGCAATTCTCGGTGAACTTGGTGGGTGCCAATTGCTGCCAAGAAAGAAATCACGCAATCTGCGACCTATGTCCCTGCTTGGTTTTCAATTCTGAGTTCCTTCCGGGCACCAATGGACGCCAAGAGGCTTGTCGTTTCGTCACAGCCTTGCTTCGCGGATTTGGGCATTTCATGCCCAGTGTAAACAAAACAAATATTCTTACTGGCCAACGGGCTATGTGACGCAGTATCAAGCCAATCAGGCTTTCAATTATTAAACGGACACTGTTCCACGTCCAGATAGCCTTGTACAATATCCCAAAGGATTGAGGGATGCAGCCGTCTCCACATCATCGGGCTTTGTTTTTGTATCACATCCGGCTAGTCTAGCCCGTTTCAATAGAATAATCAAGTGGAGATTGGGTATTATTCAGCCCGAGCCTTTCCTCTCCCCATGTGGTGCATTAGCTGTTCTTTTGTTTAGTTCGTCATTGGATGATGCTTTGGCAACCCTGCAAGGTCCCATTTCTTGGAAAGCCTGCATAAATACTAAAGGTGCCTCGGCTGCCATTCTCCCGTGCTGGTGTTTGAATCTGTGTACAGCCTCGATACTTTGAACAATCACGTTCACTGATCACCATGCATTACGCGGTGCTCCTCGCAGGCCTCATTGGCACTGCCAATGCGGCTTGTCCGTATATGACAGGCGATATGCCTGAGTCGTCTAATCCTCTTCACCGTCGTGACGATGCAGATGCATCGGCTGCCACCGAAGACTTCCTTTCTCAATTCTACCTCAATGATAAAGATGCCTTCATGACCTCTGACGTCGGTGGCCCAATTGAAGACCAGAACAGTCTTAGTGCTGGAGAGCGTGGCCCAACGCTTCTGGAGGACTTCATTTTCCGTCAAAAGATCCAGCGATTTGATCATGAACGGGTAAGAATTTTTGCTGAACGACAATTTACACATTTGCTTACTATCGTGGTCACAGGTCCCAGAACGTGCCGTCCACGCGCGTGGAGTCGGTGCCCACGGCGTTTTCACATCCTACGGCGACTGGTCCAACATAACCGCTGCCTCATTCCTTGGTGCAAAGGACAAGGAAACACCTATGTTCGTCCGCTTCTCTACCGTAGCCGGAAGTCGCGGAAGTGCCGACACAGCACGCGATGTCCACGGATTCGCAACACGATTCTATACCGATGAAGGCAATTTTGGTAAGTTCTATCCCCCTTATAACTAGAAACACTGCTAATGGAAAACAGACATCGTCGGAAACAATATTCCCGTCTTCTTCATCCAAGATGCAATCCTCTTCCCCGATCTTATTCACGCGGTGAAGCCGCGCGGCGACAATGAGATTCCTCAGGCTGCCACTGCTCATGATTCGGCCTGGGACTTCTTTAGTCAACAGCCTAGTGCTTTGCACACCCTTATGTGGGCCATGGCGGGCCATGGTATTCCGAGATCGTTCCGTCATGTTGATGGATTTGGTGTGCACACCTATCGATTTGTGACTGACAATGGTACTTCAAAGCTGGTCAAGTTCCATTGGAAGACTTTGCAGGGCAAGGCGAGCTTCGTGTGGGAGGAGGCACAACAGACTGCCGGAAAGAATGCAGATTTCATTCGTCAGGATCTGTGGGATGCGATCGAAGCTGGGCGTTACCCTGAGTGGGAGGTGAGTGAAGCCCCGTGAGATATCTACTTCGACAAGATACTAACATTGCAAAGCTTGGTGTGCAAATCATGGATGAAGCCGACCAACTTCGATTTGGCTTTGATCTTCTCGATCCTACCAAGATTGTTCCCGAGGAATATGTCCCAATCACCCCACTGGGTAAGATGCAGCTCAACCGCAACCCGAGAAACTACTTCGCCGAAACCGAGCAAGTCATGGTATGTCACAAGCCCAACATTAGCTCACTGAACAAAGCATCTAACGATACTCCAGTTCCAACCCGGCCACATCGTCCGCGGTGTGGACTTCACTGAAGACCCTCTCCTCCAAGGCCGTATCTTCTCCTACCTAGACACGCAACTCAACCGCCACAGCGGGCCGAACTTCGAACAGCTCCCTATCAACCGCCCTCGAGTCCCAATCCACAACAACAACCGCGACGGTGCAGGACAGATGTACATTCCCCTGAACAAAGACGCATACACACCCAACACCCCGAACAACGGCTCCCCTAAACAAGCGAATCAAACAGTCGGCAACGGGTTCTTCACTACCCCTGGCCGAACAACAAGTGGAAAGCTAGTCCGCAGCGTTAGCTCCTCCTTCTCAGACGTCTGGTCCCAGCCAAGACTATTCTGGAACTCGCTCATCGACGCGGAGAAACAGTTCGTCGTTGACGCCATGCGTTTCGAGAATTCAAACGTCGTCAGTCAAGTTGTGAGGGACAATGTTGTTTTGCAACTCAATCGGATCAGTAATGATCTTGCGCAGCGAGTGGCCGAGGCTATCGGTGTTGATGCGCCGAACCCTGATCCGACATATTACCATGACAATACTACTGCGCGAATCGGTGCGTTTGGGCAGAAGTTGTTGAAGCTTGAGGGTTTGAAAGTTGGTCTCCTTGCTTCTGTTGATAACACCTCGTCTATTGCGCAAGGTGCAAGCCTCCAGTCTCAGCTCACTTCTGCGGGCGTCGATGTTGTTGTCGTCGCTGAGCGGATGGCGGATGGTGTCAACCAGACATACTCAGCATCTGACGCTACGAACTTTGATGCTGTTATTGTTGCAGATGGGGCGCAGGGTTTGTTCAGCTCGAGATCTATGACCTCGGAGAACAAGACTTACGGAGCAAGCTCTTTGTATCCGGCTGGACGGCCTTTGGATATCCTTCTTGATGCTTTCCGGTTTGGCAAGACTGTCGGTGCGCTTGGAAAGGGTTCTTCTGCGTTGAAGATGGCGCAGATTTCTACTGATCGCGACGGTGTTTATGCCGCTAAGACACTGGGTGACGCATTTACTGATGAGCTCAAGGATGGGCTGCGAACTTTTAAGTTCTTGGATCGGTTCACTTTGGATGCTTAGTGTGTTGATGTGATTTATGACTAGTTGAATATTATTTGATCTTCCCAGGTCAATTACATAGTTTGTGAATGCCCTTGTCTGCCAAAATATTGATTTCAAGCATATTGAACGTAAACTTGCTATATTCAAATAAAATCACAAAGAATATTTACTTCTTTTGCATGGCCCAATCCTCAGGCCACTAAATCATCTAGTGCTGAGCCAAGAACTGGCGACGACGCATCATAGATCCCGGGTCTGAAAATCTCGCCGCCTTCACCCCCAACTTCCTCTTCGCATTGGTCGAAGCAGACGTGGTCTGGTTATTCGGGCCTAGGATAGCCCACTCAGCAACCGTCGCACCTGTTCCATTTCCGTACTGCACATCAACAGCATCAAGGGCCTGGTTTCCCTTTATAAGAAGCGATGCGTATTGCGCAGCTGGAATTGGTGAGGAGAGTGTGATGTTGGTTGTGTTTCCTGTCGGAATAGCAATGGCATCAAGATTGGTGGTCTTTGCATCGTAGGGGTCGGAAAGCGCGATTCCGTTCAGTGTGGTCGCGACCGTGTAGTGCATGTTTTCGTTAGATGGATGGAAGGAATTCAATGTAGCATCAATGCTCTTATCGTGGAAAATCACGGTCGCGTTCACGGGAGGTGCTTGTGCCCAATCGAAGTAGAAGCCAGTTACCATTGACCCTTGTTCTGCGCCTAGGGAGACTGTGATGGAACTCCAGTTCGCTGCTTGGGATGGCTGCCATTTCGTTGATGCGGCTCCGTCAATTGCTGAGATAGGGAACTGGCCTGGTTCATATGAATCAAGGGAACCCACTGGCTGGCATTGCGCAATGTTTCCGGCGACGGTGTTTACGGACCCTATTTGACGGTTCGGAATAACCACGGAACCTACCAAGGGCAGTCGGTAGCTTGTCGAGTTTGATTCAGAGCCCGCGCTGATGGTGATCGGCCTACCCGCGAACCGCTGGTCTGCAGTACTGAGGGGGGCATTGCAGGCACGGCTGATGGTGGTGTGGGTATAGTTTGACCAAGCGGAAATGGGCCATCCGCGCCAGTAAAATGTTCGGTACTTGAGGTAGGGAATTTGAGGCGGAAGGTTCGGGTCGATGTGAAGGATATCATCAGCCACGAGGCGGAGTCCCAAGTAACCGAACAAGACCACCTGGTTGGAGCCACCATGGCCAGTGAGGAATGGGAAAGCGGGGTTAGTACCACCATTTGTGGTAGAGTTATCGATCAACTGTTCTGACATCTGGTAAAATGGTGCCCTTGTGTAAGGTCTAAACGCATATTGGGCGTAGGTGTAAGCTGAGCAGCCAGACGGAGACATGTCATTGGCCACAACGGAGAAAATGGCCCAGGTCATTGCAGGACCATCAGATGACTGCTTGGCTGCATAGTAGTCTAGGTCGTTCAAAGAGTCTTGTGTAGTGTAGTTGGACGTGTAGTCTAATGGATATGTGTTTAGAACCACATCAGCCTGTTTGACGACAGCGCTCCCGTTCATAGTTGTGAACTCGAGGGTCACTCCATTTTCGCGAATGACCAAGACGTTGTTGGCCATGTCATCCCAGGTCGAGTTTTCCTCGAGGCCAAACTGCTGGCGGAAGGCATTCGCGTTTGTGAGTGTCTTGGCAATGAGTGGCATAGTGAAACCACCTGCATCGACCATATTCGCATACTCATCCTAAAAAGAGAAGTCAGAATTAGCAGTTCTTTAAGGATGGCTACCCATTTGACACCTACCGGGTCCGTCATATTACTGAGAGTCCAGGAAGATCCATTTTGCCGCAGGAGGTCTGTGTATAGCGTAGCAACAGAGTCGTAGATTGGGTAGAGATTCTCCTTGAAAAATTGAGTGTCTCCAGTAGTGACCCACTGGTTGACAAAGGACATGCCAATATCACCATTCAAGTGATATTCGTAATCCCAGCAGGGTCCAGTGGCAGTGCAATTGCCATAGCGTCCACTAGTCCAGGGGTAGATAGCCGCGGAGGAAGAAAACTGAGTCTGATTCTGGGAGCCAGCGTATGAAGTTTTGATATTCTCCTGAGCCTGGTCGTAAAGTTTGACACGGTAGTTTGTGATGCGCTGGGCGGACTCGGGGTGAGACGCCGAAAGGCCAGGCTGCATCCAGAGGTCGGCATCCCAGAATACTTGTCCAGCGTAGGAGTCAGAGGTCAAACCACCGACCGAAATACTGTCCGTATTCAAGGAAGATGATGATGACGAATTGATCGCATTGGTGCCAACAGTATTTTGGAGCAGGTAGTATGTATTTGCAACAGCGATCACAGCAGAATCGATGATGAGGGTATCATTAGGCAAAGTGCCGTTAGGGAATGTATAGCGGTCGACTGAATCATCGGGCATGACATTTGCCCACTCAGTAACATGCGAGCGTAGAGATCTAAGATACCCATTGCTCAGGGCGGTAGAAGAGGCATTCTTGGCTACCTGTTGAGGATCTTCAAAGGCGTCGGATGATGCGCCACCAACAAACTTGGTGATCCGGGCTGTCTTGCCGGCCTTGAGACTAACAGTGACAGCCTGCGCAATCGACGAGTCATTTGTGCTAACATATGGTTTGCCAGTGACGACCTGACGCGAAGCCAAGTCCAAATCTGTGCCTGTCATGTTAGCGTAGATGTAGGCAGTGACATTTGCAACTCCATTCGGTCGCACTGCAGAGTAGATAGCGCCATCATCTTCACCAGAGTTGACGAAATCCGTTCGCACAGCGGACGCTCCATCTATAACGTTCACAACTGAGGCATTGGTATCAACGCTCGATACAATCTGCATGTCAACCACTGCCTGATTGACCCAAAGCTTGTTGGCGAAAAGGCGATAAGTGATGTTAAAAGAGCCACTCGCGCCCTGCGGAGCCCAGGTGTACTTCCAGGACAAAACACCAGCTTGGAAGTCATATGTTGTGCGGAAGTTGGAGATGGTAGTGTTGTCCACAGTCGCATCCAGGTAAATACCATCACCGAGATCCAAAATCAAGCCACTCCAGTGAGGTACGCCACTGATCACACTATCCCATCCATACTGGGACAACCACGGGTAGTTAGACTCATTGGTATTTGCCTGCGCATCGAAAAATCCACTGATTGTCGCAAAAGACTGTCGGCGCGAAAACAGAGGCCAACCGCTAATTCCATCACCCCCGTCTTCCATTGAGTCGACCTCGAAGAATGGCCCAGCACTGGCAACGTTGATGCCTAGATATCCGTTCGCCACAGATCCTCGTGTCTGGAATTGACCTTGCTCCAGATTTGTAGTTGACAGTAGCCAATTATCTTCATCCCACATGACGCCGTCGAAATCGGTTTGGTAGACATTGTTGCTGAAGTTCCCAATACCAGATCCCATATACCTTCGCATAGATTTCGCGACGCGGTTTGTGGCAGAGCCAGAGCATGCTGCTTGTACCGAAGAACCGAGATCCAAAAGCAGTGGGAGCACTGTCCATACGTAGGGCTTTAAACCCTGTTAGCTCTTACTTGTACGTTGGTTGATTAATTCACTCACTTTGAACTGCATCTTGCAGTGTTCTAACCCTTGAGGGCAGATTTTAGTCAATCAACCTTTGCGATTGCTATAATTCACCAAGTAACAACTGAGACTTGGGAAGAGTCAGAAGGCAAACGTGAAAGTAAACTTTATTCGAATAAAAGGTGCACGGGAGGCGAGATTTAAATTATCGCAGTGCCCACTTTAGCTTCTCGAGCTGCCAATTCAGGCACTAGCACTGCCACGCTCAGATCCTTCCGTGATCTCATAACTGGAATGTGGGGAAATGGTGGAAGCTTCCTCCGTTTCTGGCAGTCGGCGTCACTCGGCCACAACGGGTCTAGGGATCCTGCTGTGGGGACCGAGCCGATGCCGTTTAGGAAAAAGATTGGCAATGTCGTATGAGGCGGCTACTTGCTCCAATTACTTGATCGCCTCGCCGGAAGAACCGGTACTTGCGGAGGGAAGCCATGGCATTTGCAATATTGCCCGCGTGTATTCCATATTTCTGATAAGTGGCGGTATTGGCTGGCCATGTGATGGACGGATGGAGGTTCGGCACGGCGTCATCGAGTGAAAGAAAGTTTTTGGGGCCTGTTGGGGTTCGTGTGGGGTGACTGGGGTCCCGCAACTCGTCCGATAAAAACCCGTTGGTTTCCATGAAAGGCAGGTGCCATGGCACATACACTCAGCTGCTCTTGGCTGATATTGTTTGGGAATTTATACGAAGGAGTTTCACAAAGATGAACTACGTTCCAGGGTTTTCGAAGGGCAAATTTAGGCATGTATGCCTGAGGCAATAGTCCGCTTCCTAACTTCGTAAGTCACGTGGATACCTCGAGTAGCTATACATTCCGGTTTTTCTTTGTCGGGGGGGGGTTTCCTTTTCTGGTTGCCCCCTTTTATAAGAACGTTGAGAATCAAGCTCACTAAGCATCTCAGTATGCTGACTTGATAATTAGTAAGTCAGATTAAATGCTTAGCCAGGACTTAGAAGCGCATGGTTAACTAGTGATCACTTGGTGATCATGATTGGCTGCTATTAACCCGTTACGGCTACTACGGAGAGCGGGCAGTATAGAGGAGCGTCCCGGAATAATAGTCATGAAAATGATTCAGAAGCGAGCTGCGTAGTCCTGAACACCGTATTAAGAATGATGATTTCTAAGGTTATTTCTCATCAAGTTTAGTTTCTTCGGGTTCAATACCTATAGACAATAATTGGGCCTTTCAAGATTATATATTACTACATTCTGGACCTTCTCTTCTAATGGCATATCGTCAGGGGCAAGACGACAGCGAACCGACGAGATGTAACGAGATGTATATTATAGACGACTCAGCCGACGGCATTCCAAGGTTGTTTGACATTTACCATGTAGAACCTTTGGAACAACGGACTGTGGATTTACATTCCTCGAATGCTCAAAGCTCTCCAGCTCATGAACAGCACCCAAATTTAGTAGACTTTAGTCAGAAATGCTGAAAAACCCATATCCGCGAGAACCCGCGGATAAGTCAGGATATCCATTGCTCTGATCCTTGCTCGACAGCATCATTGGTAATCGAAGACATTGTTAGGTAAAGAAGTGTTACCGATTCTACCGGCTTCTTCAAAAATATTGTCTTGGTCAGTGCACAAGAGCCCTAAAGGGTCGCTGCCCCAAAGCCAGCTCTCTTGATAATTATCATCTAGCAATGACCTATCGAGCTGCCCAAAAAGACGTTCTGCAGCATCCCTGGCGTCGGCGCTACTCTCTTGGCCCTCAGCAGAGCTAAACGCTGGCCATTCTTGTCCCGGCCGAACCCCGTCGCCGCTACAACCCTCAGTAGTTGCCGCCACGAGAACTTTACTCCAGTTCTCGATGCGAGCCCTCTTGACTCTGAGCGTCTTTGCGATCAGGTTCAAAAGGTTATTGTCCCATTCCTGTCCATATGCAGTACCGATCTCCTCTCTAGCAGCCTCGAATCGTGTAGCAAAGGTCTCTAGAGCATTAAGCACTAGGGTCTCAGTTGCCTCGGCCTCATTATTCTTGATTACACGTTGGGTAGTGTCTGCAGACTCGTGAGAGGAAACATAGCTGGCACGGTTAAGCTGAGCATTGGCAAGCAGCGACAACCTCGCCTGGCGAGCAAGCATAGTAACTGCGTACATTAGCTGGCCATAACCAGGCTGTGGCATATAAAAATAGTAGCAAACGGGTATGGTGAGCCAATTATTAACCCAGGATCTAAGAGCAGACATGGCATCGTGGTAGCGATGGAATGTCTCCGCATCCAAAAGCGATGCAGGGACCGAGGAGGGGCTTGTAACACTTGACGGTTTGGTATCGCTCAGCAGCGGATCAAACAGTCTCAACCGTGCAGTGCTATAGTGGCTCAACAATAAGTCTTGCGCTTTGTTAGTGACAAGGCCACACGACTTAGGCTGTGAAATTTGAAGATCTCACAGTTGGTTTTAAGCTTCTTTGGTAGTGAATTCTCGAGTCGATCCAATCCTACCTGGAAGGCTGAGATATGCGCAGCGGCTGTTGTCTCTGGCAATGCTAGTCCAATCGAATCAAATACAAATTGGTCTCGGTGGTTGAACTGAAAAATTCTCTCGGTGAGGTGCTGAATGCGAACTAGCTGTATAAGGAGTTCATCTGTCTCATATTCCGCAGCATCTTTGAGCTCGTTGAGACACTGATCATGGTGCTTCGTGTATCGTGGTGAGTCTAGTTTATTGAAAGAGAGAGCAGCGCTGTGATGTTGTCATTAGCTTCTCCGTCTGTGCAACAACAGACCTACTCACTTTGAACCCATATACCAAGCACCAATCAAAACCCTTCTTTCTTCATTTGTGATCACCCTTGGCGCTTCAGGATCCATTGTCGAATACGGTGCGGCTTCGCGCGGCTTGGTACGTCTTTCGAGACCTAAGTCTCCAATCATGCTGATTGCGAGGTGCGCGAGGTTGTTAAATTGCCCATGAGCTAGGCAATAGTAATGGTAGTAGCCCAAAAAGACAATAATGCCTTGAAGGAGGTCCAAAGAGCGCTCAGACCTTATGATCACGGCATCAGAAATATGTTGCATTACTGCACGACTCTGACCCCACATTGACCGTCGACATTTGATTGAAGCTACCATTCTGATCACCTTTGCAAGGAAAGGTCGACTTTGTTGAAGTTGTACTAAATTCACACCGGGTGGTATGACAACAAATGGAAATTGGGAGCGAAGCTGATTATTGTATGTCGATAACAGGGTCTCATCGGAATCAACTGGGCTGAAATCATCTTTACCTATTTTTGGCTGGCAGGTGCATGTTGGACGCGCGAATGCGTTGAAACCAGGCAATGAAGTATTCGCAGAAGTTTCGTCTGGACATCGCGCAGGGGTTTCGGTGGTTGGTGATGACGGTTGGTCAGTTCGTTCAGGCGGCACTTCCGGAGATAAGGAGGTCCTCTCTCGCTGGTTCAAGGAGCCTCGTTCGAGGCTGCTCGGCCTCTCTTCTAACCGAACAACCTGGCTTTAAAGCCTTAACCGTTAGCCTATGCCAAGGAATACAAGGCAATGAAGTTGCTACTCACGGCCCCTTAATCTGTCTTCTTTTTCTTGGCTTACGCGTCTTTGGCATACAACTTTTCTTCAAGCTCTTGCATCTACAGGTTGTAAGCATCGATTAGCGGATAGTCGTGCGAAGTAGACCGTATGCGAAACGAGCTGACCTGTCACATTTGGCCCCAGGTGTATTGTCAGAGCGGAGGCATCTAGCCTTCGCCCTTGCACATGAATCGCATGCTGCTCCCCAGCCAGCACTCCGAGTGACTGATACCGGACTTTCCATGACAACGTTCAGAAAAGCGGCCAAGTCAACAACACGGACGGCATGTCCGTTAGTGAGGCGCAGTGGAGATCACGGACCAGGTTAGAAGCGACACCCTCTAACTAGGCTTCGGCAAATGGGTCGGGCCTAATGGGCCGGGCTGGGCCCGATCCGAAAATGGGCCCCCATTTGCCTTCAAAATGGGCCCCGGGCCCATATGGGCCCCCATCTTGGGCCCATTTTAGTGGGTCTAAATTTGTGTGTATTTTTCATAAAATATATAGAAATATTGGTTTTGGAGGGGTAAATTACTACTTTAAATACCTCATATATTACATATAGATAACATAAAGTCGGCTTTTAAAGGTATGAACTCTATGGTTCTACCTTATTTTTTCAATTTTTTTTGTTCTTTTTATATACAAAAGCAAGACCTATAAGCCACCCTAACACCCTAGTACCTATATAATCAAGAAAAGCACCCATAATCAACTAAAATCAGTAATACGCGTATTCTGCTTTATCCTGTCTCTGCCTAGTAGCTCTAGCCCTTCTAGAAACCCTAATTAAAGGTAATTCTCCATCATCTGACCTTTCATCTGAAGAATCTTCGGATGAAACCTCCCTTATTCTCTTCTAAGGCTACCAAATTAGGCCTAGCTACTCTTCCTCGCCTAAGCTATCTAGGTCTTGATCCTTGATATCACTAATATCCTTAAGTATTACTCGAGTCTCTAAGTCCTTTAATCCTGCCTCCTCTTTAATCTCAAGACCTTCCACTAGCTAACTAAGCTCTTCTATATCCATATCGAACTTTATAGTGCGATTATACACCATAAGGTCTTTTATAGTAGAAGTGCTAAGCCTACCACGCTAGTAGTGGTATATATCACGTACTATATTAAATAGACGCTCTACACTAGCACTAGTTGCTAGAATAGAGAAGAGATCTCGAGCTATCCGAGCTAGGGTAGGGTATTTAGTCTGATTATTCCGCCAGAAGATATAGGGTTCCTCGTTGATTAGCCCTAGTTAGGTTAGTAAAGGGTGGCTAGGGTAGGATATAGATATATAGTCTATATAGATATAGAGTCTCTATAATATAGACCTGACCTACTAGCTTGAAGGTAATCTCCTAGCTCATCTACTTATATAGGCAATATGCTAGCTTTTAGAGGCATTATAGACTGGACTGCTAGCTCTATAGCGGTATATCTCCGGGCTTATAGACTCGAGATTGGGTTATCTAGCTAATAAGATCTAATTAGATCCTATAAGCTTAATCTATAGACCTTAGTATAATCAATTATCTTATCTTCCCACTCTTTAGATTAAAAGAATTGAAGCTTATATTATAGGGCAAGGATCGTTCTATGTGTATATATGCTACCTAGAGCTAGGTCTATAGTCTAAGAGTAATACTCTCGAAGCTTGGATTTAGCTATATATAGAGCTTTAAGTATGTCTTGTTTCTATGGAAGCTAGGGTTATATAGTTAATATAGGGTTATATAGGGTTATATAGCTTATAAAGGTTAAATATACCTTCTTTTACTAAAGCTTAGTAATAGAAGACTTAATATGCTAGAATAAGGCATTATAGACGTTGAAAACACTATATATAGTGATATCCTTTGTCTTATATAATATAGTAGTAAATATAAAGAAAGGCTTTGTAATATGCAAAAGATAGGTGATTTAACGCTATTTAGCTGATCTTATACGCATTTTACCCTAGAATAGCTTATAATAGCTATCTAGAGCTAGTTTAATCCGAAGAGCTCTCTCTAGCATTAAAAAGGTCGAGTTCTAGCGAGTCCGGACGTCCTGGATAGGGTATAATGGGTCTTTTATCCTATCTTTTGACTGCTCTGCCTAGAAATCAGCCCGCCTTTGTGGGCTTATATTGATATAGACCGCTAGATTCTGGACCTTCTGGAGCGTACGAGCAATTCTAGTTATCTGGCTGATCTTATGCTTTTAGAGATCTTTAGACCAAACTAGCTTGATATTGTCATTTTTAGGGTCAACCCTAATCTTCCTATAGAGCTACTTTAAGGATAGCTAGATTATATGTGCTATGTAAGGGACTCGAGGAATTAAGGTCTCTGGATAAGCTTCTTGAAGAGATGAGATTAAAGTCTTATTATTCGAGGCGTTATCTATAGTAATAGCTATGATCTAGTTTAATATATTATGTCTTTCTAGTATTGGGGCAAGCATACGTGTAAGGTTGGCGCCTAGATATAGATATATTATATATTAGTATAGAGATATATGATATAGAGCATATAGAGATATATAATATAGAGTATATAGAGCTATATATTATAGAGTATATGGAGCTATATAATATAGGGTGCCTAGGGTTAGACTTACCTGAATGGGGGCCATCTAGGGGTTTAAACCCTAGTAGGACCTCCCTATAGTGCTAGTCTAGGTCTAGGAAATAGCCTGTAATAGCTATATAAGATTAGGAGAATAGAGATGTCTAGCAATCTAGGGCAATTGATAGCTTAGAACCTTCTAGAAGCGTTCTTAGAGCGGTTATTTGTTAATTTAAGCTTTTATCTCGTAGGCGACGAGATAAGGTTTGAGGGGAAGGTAAAGATAGGACCGAAGCAAGCTAGGCCGTTCCTTCTATAAAGGCCTTAAATTACTAACTATTTAAGATATTAAAAGGTAGGTGGTGGGTGGTAAAGAAGTTCATAAGCAGCTTAAACCATACTTTATAGGTAATATACTGCTTTGACTGAGTTTCCTAGCTAGGGTTAGTATATGATATATAGATCTATATGATCTATATAATATATATAATATAAGGTAGTGGGGTAGTGGGCTTACTAAAGTAAAGGTAAAGCTACTCTTAATTAAAGTCTGGCTAGGGTTAATAACCCTAGACTTATAGGCTTTCTTAAGATGGCGACGAATTATAGAGGTCCCATTAATAGAGCCTCCACTATTACTCTAATTAGGGTGGTTAAATAGTATATTATATGCTATATAGCATACTTTTAGTAGTCTAGTCTAAACTTCTGCGATCTATTTAATATAGGACTAAATTATCGAATTTCTATGTTTTGCCTAATTTAGAGATAGTTTGATATCCTTTAATCTATTTAGGGTAGTTCTCCACTATTTTAGGAAGGCATTATGGTTTAATTGGGACTATATAGCATAATTTCCTACTTTAGGCGTAGAAAACTATAGAATTCCATCTAGTAGGGTACCTAGGGTGGATAGGTCGCTTAGGGTGGGTAGGGTGCTCTAGGTAGGGTAAAACGTTGAAATTGACTTAGAAGGAGCAATTGGATCGCTCTGGAGAGGGTTTGGAAACCCTAGTTCTGATATGCTAGGCATATAGAGCTGAAAGAGAGCTGAGATGAAAGGATTTTTGAAGATATTACCTTCTAGAACCCGATTAGCTAGATATTATATATGGGTCTAATCCTATAACCTTGATTAGATACTACTATAGTGGCCTTACCCGCCCGCTGTATAATCAGGAACACTAGTTTGATTAACTAGTATTTCTATAGAATTCTTACCTAAACTAGTTAAAATAGAGGTTTTAAGCTTATATATAAGGTTATTACCTTATTATATAGCTTATTCTTTGTTTAAATTATATATATAAAGGGTGGTTAGGGCAGAGACCTAGATATATGGTTGGTAAGGTAGTGAAGCTAGACGTTCTACATAGATATATCTCCCCCATCAGCGCAGTCAATCAACCACTTCAAAAATTACCACCCTATATTATACCTAGCTACCCTAAATATAGGGTAATATAGGGTAATATAGGATAATAAGCTTATATTAAGCTATATTACATATAATTACAATAAGTATGGTAGGATATTAGAGGAAAAGTGGTTGCTATACACATACAGACCAGAACGGACTGTAATTAAAAAAAAGTCTTGGCAAAAAATATGCAAAGTCAGGCAGAGATCAGGCAAAATCAGGCAAAATAAGGCATCAATTTTGAAAAAATGGGCCCATGGGCCCCCATATGGGCCCCCATATGGGGGCATATATTTTATGGGTTGGGCCGGGCCCTAGAATTTGAAAAATGGGGGCCCATTGCCGAAGCCTACCTCTAACAACCCAGCCTGCTTCTGCAAACTCAGAACAATTGTCTTGGCGATGATCGAAGCTTGACCTTCATTTTCTCTATAATGGTCACTTCGAGGTTGCCAACTGATGCCACCGACCGCCGACCTTGCAAGGGGCTGACTAAGAATGATCTATCACGTGAACAAAGTTGGATCTAGCTCATCAAGAACTATACAAGGACTTTTCTAGGGTTTGTGTTGCTCAGATGCAACATAATGATTACCTTAATGCATGCCTATCTTGATATATGCTGTAGGTACTTCAAGTGGCCTTTCTTTTGCTTTTTTGACTAAGGAGGAGCACAAATTTCTGCTCAGAAATGACCTCCGCCTATCCCCTCTCCGCCACAATAGGCAAGGCCTACGAAATGTGGAAGCCTGGCCAGTAGATACATTGTCATCGGGCATAATCTGTAAAACACTAATACGTCTTACTGGCTAATTTTCCCAGGTGCGGGATTACTATATTACCCATCATTCTTGCCACAGGTAGAAAATCTCCTGTCTGCTATTTTGTATGTATGCCCCTCACACAGTTCCCTATCTTCCTCAAACTTGGGCAATTCAACAACTTCTCTACTACATCGATTCTGGAGGCTCTCTGCAATAAGCAACTCAAGAATCTGTCTCGATAGAGATCAAGGGAACAGAACGTCTATCATTTGAGCCGCAGCCAAGATTTATTATTCTGATTTTTATAAATCATGCCGATGAACGCACTTCATGTCCCTAGTGAAGCTGGTGGCTTTGTGCCTCTGGTTATCATCAATCTGGGTAGTTTCCTAGTACTTCTTGGGAAAACTACTACTGGAATCTAAGGCTCCATCGGCTTGACAATTGGTATGTTCTGATTAGAGAAGTTGGATTTCTACCTGGCGGTTTGCGGTGAGTGTTTCTCTCCTCTGATATCACTCAATGCCCGAAAGCTCAAGCTGTGGATCTTGGTCTCGTGCATCTAATTTAGTCCTTTCCGTTCGTTTGAAGAAAACCGATGGATACCAGATGCTGAAGATCACCATCACCGACAACATCGGCACAGCATCAAAGACATATAGAAAGGCCTCGTGTAGAATGATATATCCTTGGAAACCTTCGATAAATTCTGCCACGCGCACGATATTTCGAATCATGATGAAAGTGCATGCGATGTATAAGATGCACATAAACCTCTTCCAAGGCAACAAGCCGTCTTTTGATTGACGAGTAGGTATGGCGCGCAGTCGACGCTCAAATATCAGCGCCAAGACCACAAAAAACCCGAAGATCACGATCTGGAGCCATAATCCGGCCAAGACAATATCAGCGCCTGTCTTGGACATTGATGCATGGGAGCTGGCCATTAGTCCAGCACCTAGAAAAAGTCAGTACAATTTCTACCGCGACTCAGGCCAAGAGGAAACAGTATGTTAGACGCACCAGCGAGCTGAATCAAAAAACAGGCAACATCACTGATCACGAATGTTTTGGTCAACCACTTATTCCTGATCAGGCTATATGACTCTGCGTCCACACTGAGTATGATGCGACCTAAGACCATGTAGATACTAGCTGCGAAGAGCGGTGGAGCGACAAGCAGAAGAAGGGTTTGAATGACGTAGGGACCAAGAGTCAAATATGGCGCTTCAGTACTCGATATCGCGCGGGCTGTATATCCAACAAATTCGACTGCGGATTACATATTAGCAGGCACCAATGGAACAGGATAGCTGCCAAAGCAAAGAGTAGTAGGAGTACATACAAATTCCGCCGATGACTAGAGGGACGAAGTGTGGAGTCCTGTGCTTGCAAATGAGGAATGTATGCCAAATGGTAAATATACCGAACAAAATCGCAAAAATGCAGGCGCCGGCTAGGGAGGGATCGTAATGATAATATTTATAGTAAGTCATGTTGATTTGATGCTTGTTTTTCACCCTGATTGACTTGCGAGGTCTTGCAAGAAATCATTTGGAAGTAAAAGTTCTGCTCTTATAAGTGCTTGAGCGACGCGCGGTGATCTTCTCCCAAAATCTCCGCGGAAAGTTGGAGTATCTCTAAAATTCCGGTTGGCTCTGCCGATAGCTATTTTTGCTCTGAGACGGCAGCCTGTGAAGGTATAATTAAGTTCTACATGGTAAGAAATAACTCCTGGATCCACACCCCCTGAAGTTTTATCGAGCAGAGGAGATCATATTGTGAAATAGTTGGGCTAGGCCTTAGCGAGAAGAAAGAACCTAGCTTAGCGAGAAATTCTAGTGGCGGCATAGATGAGATGGCTGGAGCCCGATTGCGACATATGAAAGTAATAGCAAAAGAGTAACTATAGGAGCCGGTTATTGAGCTACGACTGAAGTCTAGTCGTGGCGGCATGATATCAATTCAATGCCTCAATGTCTCAGAGCGATAGCGAGACGGAGTGGTGGGATGTAAATAAAACATGTTAGTGGCTTTTAGTCAACCAAGCGACATCTTGAATGGACAACCTGTGAAAAGTCTGAGTTTGTTTGGTAGCGGCTGAGTTTCCCCGGACTTTTCGTTAATCTCCGAAAATTCCGCGGAGTTTTTCTTTCGGCACGACGAAATACATACGGGTCACGAGGTTGAACTAAGGTACGATATACCTTTTCCTGACGAATCTGATGTTTTTTGTGTTGCTATTTTGGGAATCTGTACTCCTAGTCACTCTGCCGCGCAGGAATAAAGAGCTCTCGGGCCTCCAGTCACCTTGTCCGGCAATAATCCATCAGGTGCAGGGATAAGCAATCTAGACCATCTCTCCTTCCATAAGGCACCTCTAGATATCTTTTGGTCTCCCACTACCTTCAGTGGCGAAACCAGATCTCAAGAGTGGGGTTGGCTTGCCGTGGCATATGCATAGTCAGGTCTTACTCTGACTGCTCTTTTTCCGGAACTGGCCATGTGTTTCATCACACAAGCAATGACGGTTGCAGGCTCTCGTGACTGTTTACTCACAGCCGCGAAGAAGCTCTTAGAAATCGCGAGGGATTAGAGTGGTAGGCCAAGGACCTCTAGCTCGTTGTATACATTGCTGCACTAGGGTCACCGGAATCACTCAGGGTCTAGATTAGCCTTGTTGTGGACGGGAAGCCAGTTGAGGCGTGGTGTGGTGGGGAAAGAGAGTTTTCCCACCTCATCTCGGGCCGTGTCTATCAAGCTAATAACAGAGCATTTGAAGTTAGTTTATGCAAATCTTTGACTTCTTCGTACACTCAATTTCTTTTGCTTCGGATCTCGAATATTTCCAGTTCAATAATGGCATAACATTGGCTAAAATGATCATATCCCTAGTCATATGCTACAGCAGGCCCATGGCGAATGCATCAGGCACCGCTACCCGCTTCTGTTCGGCAGAGAAGCCCGAGATTATGCCCAGTCAGAACTGTGGCGCTGGTGCCAAGGGCAGATAAATTAGCTTCTTTTAGGGAGACCTGGCAGGGAGGTAAAGTGCAGCCATTCTGAGGGGTTGGCTCGAGACTATAAGAGCGAAGTATAGGGCCTGAGAGAACTAGTAAATCACTCACCAGGGAATATATGATCCAGTCTAGAAAAATTCTAAATAGGCCGTTAAATAGTACGATAAGCTGGGACTGGGAGAAGTGGGAAAGTGGGGCAATGGGGAAATGGCGAAATTAGGTTTTGCGTGGACGAAACTAAAAGTGGGGATTGCAGTGTAGTCCGGGGTAGCTCTCTAAAGTTGAAACCCTTGACAATTTAGCTATTTAAGAGGATTCAAGACAATTCAACACTCCAACATTTGTATTCAGACATATCATCAAAATGACTAGTATTACTGAAGAACATAGCTCTGCTCCGGGCACCGAGCTTTTGATCGATCAGGATAATTCGGACGCTATACAACACTATCAACATGTTGCCCATGGAGATTCGCACTTACTGCTCGTGCCACAGCCTTCGCTAACAGATCCTAACGACCCCTTGTTATGGCCACGAGGGAAGAAATGGACCGTGTTTGGCAATGGTCTTTTCTATTCTTTCAATGGAGCAGTCACAGGCCCTATGATGGCTGGAGGTGTGTATATTTTGCGCAGTCCCAATAATCGAGTACAGAAGAGCTAAAGGACTTTTTTGCAGGAATGATCGGTTTATCCACCTTCTTTCAACGTCCGCTTGCCGACATCGCCTACAGTAACGGTGCTACCTTGATTTGTCAAGGCTTCGGTACACTCCTTTGGATGTAGCTGAATCATTACCACCACTCACCTCATGAGAGAAATACTAACATAAGATACTACTTAGGCCTATGACAGTCAAATTCGGTCGCCGCCCCGTTTACTTACTCTCCAACTTTCTCATGGGCATCGCCTGCATCTGGTTAGCCATCGCCTGCGAAAAAACCTTCCCCAACCTCGTCTGCGCTCGTGCCTTCCTCGGTCTCTTCGAAGCGCCCATCGAAGCTATTGTTCCCAGCACTATTGCTGACATATTTTCCCTCCACGAAAGAGGAGAGATGATTGCCTTGTACGGACTGTCAGTCCTTGGCGGAAACGAACTTGGTCCTCTCTTCTCGGCATATATCATTGAATATCTGAGCATGAGATGGGCGTTCTTCATCATTGCCATCTCGATTGGAGTGAGCCTTGCTTTGATGATCTTCTTGATGCCGGAAACCATATTCGAAGGACACCGTCCGATCATCGTTTCTGTTCCAAGCCACGATTCTAAGAGAGAAGAAGAGGGAAAATATTCATCTGAGCACATCGAAACTGACGAACGAGTGTCGGAAGAGTCGTTGACCGTCACGAAACAGACATACATGCAGGACCTCTTCCGTGTTACTTTGAATAAGGACGTCAACCTTTGGACCTTGTTCAAACGCCCATTCATCCTCATAGCGTATCCAACCGTCCTTTGGTCCAGTCTAGTCTATGGCATGAGTCTTAGTTGGAATGTTATCCTGGGGATAATGATCGCCCAGTTATTTTCTCCACCGTGAGTAGTTGAGGGTTCCTTGGGGGTATTATGACGTGACATGCCACTTACTCAATGCTATGGTGAACAGACCATATAACTTCACCTCTGGCTCTCAAGGCCTTGTGTTTATCTCACCTTTGATTGGTTCTCTTGTGGGAACATACTTCTGCGGCCCCCTTGCCGATCGAACCGCAACATGGTTCACAGTCCGTAACAATGGCGTGAGAGAGCCTGAAATGCGTCTCCCAACTTGCATCATAGCAGCATTTCTCACTTTCGTTGGTGCTTTGATTTCCGGTCTCACATACAATTTCAAAACTCAATGGGCTGGTCCTATCATCGGATTCGGGGTGCTCTCCGCTGGTGCTCAGATGGGAGCCACTCTCGCTATATCATACAGTCTGGATTGTCATAAGGAGGTATATGCTGTCTCTACTCCTGTTCTTTTCTGATACTGGTATTGATTTGGCCTAACATGCGTCTTAGCTATCCGCGGAAATCATGGTGACCATCTCATGTCTCAAATCACTCGTTGCGTGGATCTGGACTTGGTGTATCAACGACTGGGTCGCGGCCAGTGGTATGCTGACTGTCTTTATGGTGATAGCAACGGTGAATGTCCTTGTCTATGGGACTACGATTATCTTCCATTTCCATGGAAAGTTAATTCGAATCTGGATCCATAAAAGAAACTTCATGGGTCAAGCGTGATCGTGTGTGCTTTTGATGAAATTAATGTGTGCTCTAATAACTTTTGATTCGTGCCTTGAGTTACATATTATAGCTGAAAGTGCTGAAAGCAAACGAAGTTACCATGAGATTTAGTACGATTAAATTACCATAGTGATTTTTCTGACCGCACGGATCGAAATTGTGGACCTAAGACCTACTACAGAATTCAAGTCAGGAATAAGGGATTTGAAAAGAACAGACTGATACCATACATCTTGATATATTTGTTGTTACGTTCATTTTGAGTCTGCAAATTTCTCGGCCCTTTTCTGTCCGGCTCTAATGTTGAATCGAACAGGCATCCTATAAGACACAGCAGTGATCAAGTGGCTTTTCTGGATCAATGAGCTTGGGGCGGCCGAGCCCGGGAGTGCGTCAATATCTAAGGGAAAGTGTGGCCAGATTTTCATGTACTAGTAAAACAGTATGTCTGCAGAGCAGGGTTCTATTTCAACATTCACTTAGATTCTTGGAGGTAGCATAGAATGTCTTGTTAGGAATGTCCAGTGACACCTGCTGACATCCGACATAGCGCCTGGGAGGCAGTGCAGAGTATCGACTTGCATCTCACAAGAAGATACACACCAACCGTTACTCAGACAGTAGAAATGACCATTATGGACCGAATCGATCTAGTATGTGCCACACATGGCATACAGGTTCCTCCATGAAGAACTGCAATTGCTGTCGTGGCTTTTCCCGGTGGGCTTCAGGCGGTAAGGCTAGTTTGCTGTGGGATATCATTCATTCATCATTCGTTTGCATCGAGTGTTGTTTCCAACGGCGGTATTTGCTCCAAAATTGTCTCTGGTCTGTCTCCAGGAAATATTCAAGCCCTTAAAAGAAAAGAAATGGTCAGGAGGATGACAAACCGGCTCCTAATAGATGGTGTCCCAATTGATTGGTATCAAGTGGCCATTGCCCCATAATCAACCCTCCTCTTCTTCGCCACTCGCATCTTCGGAGCCACTGGCATCTCCATTAGGAGCAGCGGGGGCAGGCGCCTGTCGGGCATTGGTCTGTCTCCGGGACACGGAAGTCACGGCTCTTTCGCCGACGAACTTGTCACCTGGCCAATCTTTCTTGCAGACAGGGCACTTCTCTGCCCGTTGCATACGAAAGAAGCTGCGCATGCAATGGTCATGGAGTCGGCCCAGGCAATCGCGGTCCTCGCAGCGTTGTCCCTGATAACACGAGTCAATTCCGTCAGCTTAAAATCCAGCATACAACAAAAAACACATACCACAGTGATTATATCCTTGCAGGCAGAGCAGAACTTAATGCGATTCATTCTGCGGCCACTCTCCATCTCGTCGTTGTATTCCGAGATCAGCCACCCGCGCAACTCCATCAGTGCCCGTGGGGTCAGGCTGAAGTAATCCTTCCTGCTTTTCTCGAGCCATCCCTCTTCAACGAGGTGCTTCATCATGTTTTCTGCTTGTGTTATCGTCAAAGACTGCGTAGCTCCGCCCTGGGTCTGCTGCGTTGCATTTGTGGAGCGCCGTCGGTTGGCCTCCGCCGAGGAACGGAGATTAAGTGATTGCATAGGTGTGATGACCATTCCTTCACAGATCCGGGTATTATTTGTATCGAACATAAAGTCCAGTAGACGCTTGACGAAAGCAATTTCATCGGCGGAGTAGGTTGTTGCAAGCTGCGTTAAAGGATCGCTGGTTGTGTTGACAAGGGCATATACGCGGGTAGGTGGGTTATCATTGTTTTCTTGATCTGCCTGCTTTGGTGTCTGGTGAAGCAAGCTTCTGATTTCCAAGTCAAAGGGAGAGATTGCGGTGTTGGCAGCATCGATGTAGGATGAGAGATGCTCTTGGGTAACATCATTTGGGTCCACATTGTCCCCTTCTATGGTAATCGAGTGGTTAACAGCGTTTTCTTTTTGTTTTTTTTATGTGAATCAGGAATTGCTGGGGAGTACACACTCTGCGCAGTGAAAATTGCTGCCAAAACTGGTTGAGCTTCCTCGAAGGTCATGGACGAGCGGCCCATGAAGGCTTGTAGGAAGGCCCGGTTGCTGTCGTCGTAGCCATCTGCCATGGTGCTGACTTAGTGTTTCGGCGACTTTTTTGGAAGCAGGAATGAGAGAGAGGAAGCGCAGTGGACAAGTGTTGAAGATCAAAGATCAAAGAACTGAAAGTCGCGAACCGACGCGACGCGGGGAACGCCAAGACTTGCAGACAAAGAGCTATATCCACCACAAGCACGGCTACTGCTTTCTTTGACTCCGAAGTTCGCATCTGGACAATTTATCCCAAGATACTGTATCAGAAACCCTTTTTTCCCTAGAATCAAAACATGCTCTATATCAAAGCCCCAACTTTCTGTGCCTATTAAGCATCCTGACTAAGCACAAAAGGAAACCCTTCATGAGCAATCATTTGGGGACAGTGCTATCAATGTGAACAGTTGTTCTTCCTATATCGATCTCAGAGTTTAATACTATGAAGGATACAAATTTGAATCAATGTTCCCATCAGGAGGGAAGTACATGTTTTCTTGGCTTACGAAGTCTTACTTCAGTTGGTAATCTCTTTCAATTCAATTTAAGCTACAGGTACGTCCACGTACAAGCACAATACCTAACAGATATAAGTACAGGGGCGGTGGCAAGTTTCCAATACCCACACTCGTAGGGAAAGTTCATACACCTGCTTACCAAAGAATGCGGTGCCGGGTTACCGAGGCAGCATAAACTGGATGTCCTCATGAGGTATATCAGAACAGTACCCCGGAGGTCTTCCCTCTAAACTTTTCCCTCTAACCTTCTAAAAATAAGAATTCAATCGTATAAAATCGATTCACTCGCAGGTTTGATATCATGACATAATATACAAAATGCCAATCAGCAAAAGAGAATGCCGAAACCCCGGCCCCTAGACACGGGGTGTAATCGCACCACCAACTGAGATCACCCAACGCCGAAGATGAAGGAAAGAAAAAAGGGAAATAGATTTGTCAAAGGAAGTCGCACCCATCACCAAGGACTAGCCTCTCCGCCGAGTAGGCTCAGGACTCGGGCTCCGGGTAGCACTCCGCGGGTCGCGACCACGCTCCTTCAACCACTTCTTTGTACTGAGTCGCATATCCTTATCAAGCTCCGCTGATGGATCCTTCCGATGGATGAAATTGCAGAAGCCGCCTCGCACACACCCTTCGCCGCTATTCAGACGACAACACGCTTCTCGAAAATCTGTGACGGGCGATAACTCGCAGTATATGGGTCTTGCGGCGTACCAGCGTGAGTTGAGGGTGTCGCATGCTTCCTGTGCGTCTTCTTCGTATTTGAATCGAGCGTAGACGTTTCCAATCAGATCTGAGAGAGAGAAGAAGGTTAGTCACTTGAATTTCATGACGGAATTTTGTCATTGGTTCTAGGCCGAGAGAATGGGGCCAACTTACGGTCATTGTTGTTGTCGCAGACAACCAGTTCCTCGAGTTCACCGTATTTGCACATCTCACACCACACGTCCTCGTAGAAGGCGTCGAAGTGGTTCTGCAACTGGCTGGGGTTCATCTTGTTTTTGGGGTCGTAGGCCGGGTTCTGGTACATGTTCGGCATGAGGACAGTCTGCGAGTAGGAGGGCTTGACATGTTTGCGAGAGCAGCGGTCGCCGTGTCGGCATGCGCCGATCTTGTAGTAGAAGGAGCAGTTGACCTTGTCCTGCTCGGTACCGAAAATAGACGCGAGGTAGTTGGCCATTGTGGGTCGGTATAAAGACTATTTCGCGCTGACCGTGAGAGTGGTGTCAGGGATAAGAGGGAAGGTTGCGATCGGTGAGAGAAGAACGGGACACGGAGCGGACAAATGCTCGATGATATCGGATGCCTGAAGTTTCTGGAGAGCTCGAGTGGCGCCGCTGACTAAAGCAGGGAGAGCTTTCGGAACAATAATCCCCCGATCTATGCATTTGAATGGGTGAGGCGAAATGGATGTTTTTACTTGAAAATTCACTCGCGTGAGTCTGTTTATCAATTATTCCCTGGTACATTATTTCAGATCTGCCTTTTAAAGTGATGGCTTTGCCAGATCGAATGAACCATCAATATAGCGATGGATAGCCAATCATCTTAACAGCAGTCCACTTATGTCAGCAGACGTACGCTGTTCCATGATCATCTCACTGACCACCTTTCCAGTTCCTAGAGATAGAGTGATCCCCCATGGTCCATGTCCTGTAGCAATATAAACACCGCCTCTGGCAGGAGAATGCAGACCGTCACCCAAAGCCGCGTCTCTGATCCGTCCAACGGTGGGGATATCATCCTTACCAACGGGTCGGAAGCAAAGACCCTCACGGAGAATCTCCAGATCATCTATATTGTTCGCACCATCGGTAGACCCTGGCAGCTCATTTGGGAGATTACCCAGCAAGCGGACCGCAACATCCTTCAGTTTCTGCAATTTCGCCGAATCACGAAGTTCATGTGTGTCTTCCACACACAATGGAAGCTTTAAGTGGGGATTGTAACCTGCAATGTAGATTTCACCACCTTCCCGTGTGAAGATCTCTGGGCTGAACCCACACGATGGTGGATGAGTGGTAAAAATTGCATGACTTCGTCCACCATAAGTAGTTTTCTCGTGGTCCAGTGTATGTCGTGGTGAGCGGACAACCAAAGAGTACCCGGCCAGAGGGGAGAGATCAAAGGAGGTATCATTAGAGGGGAAAAGCTCCCGAAGAACTTGCGGTGTCCAAGCGCCTACGCTCAGGACCAAGTTCGTACATGGGATCATCGACTCTTCCTTCGACTCCAAATCATTAATTTTGATGCCAGTAATAATTTTATCGTCATCTTTTATGATGGCCACTGCCTTGGCCGGATTATGAACTTTCACACCTCGCGAGACAGCCTCGTTGATAAGAAAGCGGCACAGCCTCAACGGGTCTCTATCCAGGGATCAGTAAGCATCAAATGAACAAAACTCACAAGTACTCACACTTGAGCCACGGTTTCGTCTTCACTAATTCGCTCAAGGATACCTCCTTGTTGTTTCGTCAACCAAGCCGGCCACTCAGCTGGTATGGGGCGTATAGCAGCCGCTGTCTCCGCACGACTGGTATCTTCGTGCACCCAATCATCTCCACGTGCACCACCGCATGTCTGGTTGGACACAGTGTCCAGATTAAATGCAGTCCCTCTCATAAACCCCCATTTCTTGTCACCGCCGTGCTCCGCGGCAAGCTGGTGATGCAAGTCGAATGAAAGGGCTCCGAGGGAAGCAAGTGCTGGGTCAAACCAGTCGCGTGCTAAAAAGCCGGCAGCATATCCAGAGGCTGAACTGAATAGTCCTGGTGACTGCTCGATGATGTGAATCTCACTTTCTGGCTTGTTGGCTGAGAGATAGTATGCGATTGAGACTCCAATTATGCCTCCTCCTATAATTACAGTTGACATTCTATTAGAAGACTGACTGATATGGACGACGGTCAGTTCTGCTGAATCTTGTGCGCCTTGGATCTTATCTCTGGTGTGGGTTCCAGTGCCAAGCGAAATACAGTTGATATTTCTTGAGTTTGGAAAATTCGCGGTAAAAGGCAGTGGGGACGGAGAGTGGGGAAGTAACCTTCCGCGATGGCCTTGAGATAAAAATTCCCCGCACGTGCAGTCTGACAGCTATATTACGATATTAGTGCCTGAGATGTAGCGGAGAGTGTCACATCCTGTACTTTTTATTTCCTTCCAGTCGGTGTTTTATCAACACATCTCTAAAACATCCTCAATTTAGAAAAGCTTAACGAAACGAATTGTACTTGAGTAATAGCTCCAATCATTCTTGACTAAAGTATCACGTGCTTGGAATTTTCCGATAGCGACATATATGGACGTCCAGGCAGAAAAGGATGTTCATTCATAAGATCATTTTGTCTAGAAGACAGGAGAAAATTAGACGATGTTGAAAATTCTCGACAACCCAGATGTGTTGCACTTGTGACCCTACAAGCAACCAATACCATTACATCGGAGTATATAGCCAGCGTACGCCAAGATATTGCTTCAAGTCTAATCTGTGAGCCCCCAATAGGAAAGGCCAAAGGCCATACAAATCAAGGACGATCAAATTCTAGCGAATTATTCTTGGCAATTGGTTCGAAGCATGTTTAGCTCCGGAGGAGATACCGCGCGTACCCGTGAACATACACAGATCAAGCATTGTCTTCCAAGAGATGAAAGAGGTGTGTCCCGAAACTAAACTCTAATAGACCATATTCGTAAGACCTGAAATCATTAGTTCGTTCCTGGATAGCAAAATATCAGCTTTAGAGCACGCAATTGACCTTGAAGATGGGCAATTGTTCCTGAATAACACGGACTGGGTCGGAGTCTCCGAGCCGTTCCGGGGTGCATTGCACGAAAGGCCTATTGTTGGAAGGAATTAAACGTTTTACTTTAATCAGTAGCCAAGTGTGGAGTAGTCTAAACAATATGTCATTTTGGAGCTTGATGGTGGCATTGAGCAATCTGATGACGACATCCTTAGCGTCCTCGGCTATAGAAAATTAGACGACGATCACAAAGCTTCATACTGTAATTCACCCCATTATTTGCCGATCTTGCTTGTTTACACTCAATCCTTTCGCATTAACCATGAAGAAATCACCTGCGCTCCACAATTGTGGACTGCCGCTGTCTTTTCCGGACAAGTAAGTACAACAATGGCTCCACCAGTCGTCGCGAGGACAGGCAGATGCCGTGCTGCTTTGAAAATGTATAAAAGGCGAGTCCGCGCGACTTAAAGACAAATCAGACACTTTTATTATTGCCTTCGCCATGCGAACCTGGTCCTCTTCTCTCGCCCTCGGGTGCTTGATAGCGCCAATCCCGACTCTTGCCCGTACCATTGGCGCAAGAAAAACAGAGTCTACCCTCTGCGCAACAGATAGTCGGCAGTTGGTCAACAATGGAAGTGACATCTGGACTTACCAGGCCTACAAGTCCTCCAACGTCACACCACCATACATGTCGATCAACCGCACCGGTGAGGATCTGGCATCAGGTTTACTCTTCATTGGTCAAGAGGATTCTGAAGGGTCCGGCGTGGAATCCGTGGCGCCTTTCATCATTTCCGATGCAAATGAACTGGTCTGGGGTGGTCCCACGGGTGAATCGTCGAATTTTCGCCAACAGTACTGGGGGAATAAGTCTGTTATCACCTTCTGGACGGGCACAGGCGAAGCTGCGTATGGTGCCGATGTCGGTCGTGGATGGGGTGAAGTGCAGATTTATGATGACAGCTACAAGCTGATTAACTCGGTGTGTTTGCAACTCAACTTGACCATGCCAAGTGGTACGACAACAAGTTGCGACGCCGATGTTCACGAGTCCACAATCACTGAGGACAACACCATGTTGTTGACTGCGTACAACACATCTCAAGCGGATCTGACATCGCTGGGCGGGCCTAGTGATGGATGGGTTTACGATTCTATTGCTGTTGAGATTGATCTTCGCACGAATGAGCCTGTGTTCATCTGGAGCCCACTCGCTCACGTCGACGTCAACTTGACTCACTACGCGTACACCGGAACCAACCAGACCGACCCATTCGACTGGTTCCACATGAACTCCATTCAAAAATGGGGAGATCACTACCTGATCAACTCGCGGCACCTGTGGCGTACATTCTTGGTGAACCGCCAGGGAGAAATTGTCTGGTATATTGATGGTCAAGATGGAGGAGACTTCGGCAGTATCCCTACTAATGGAAACTTCGTAAGGCCTATCACTCGTTACTTCCTCTCTTCCCTGCTAATTTCAACAGTCCTGGCAACATATGGCACGCATCCGCAACACCTCTACTTCCAACGAGGTCTTGCTCAGCTGGTTCGCCAATGACCTTGACGCAACGACCGCTACCAACCCTTCAAAGGGTACCACCCTCCGCCTGACCCTCCCTCCCAACGCAAAGAATCCTCCCACCCTCGAGACCGACTTCTATGACCACGAATACCCCGTTTCCTCCGCCGCCGAGGGCTCCTTCACACCACTTGACAACGGAAACACCCTGATGGGATATGGTGACGAGCCATTCATCAAGGAATACGGTCCATCCGGTGATGTCCGCTGGTCCGCACAATACGCAGACAAGAACCTAGGCCAGAGCTACCGTGTCTACAAACAAGAATGGTCCGCGACTCCATACTACCGGCCCAGTCTCGTGGTGGCCACCGCCTCCTCGGAAGCGGATACTCTGAGCCAGTGCGCCGGAACTTCTTCAACCCTCCGAGGCTACGTTAGCTGGAATGGAGCCACTGATGTTGAGAAGTATGAGGTCTACGTTGGCGAGGGCGCCAGCAGTCTCAAGTCGCTAGGCGAGATTGAGAAAAAGGGATTCGAAACGGAGTTCTCGCTGCCGGCTGGCACCAAGGTTGTGCAGGTTGGTGCTGTGCAGTCTGGCCGTGTTGTACGGAAGTCTGACGTTGTGCGTGTTTGAATGGGGCTTGTTGATACAGAAATTACGCTCCTAGATGACTGGATGAAATATTGCGTACTGTAAATAGATCGTTATGTCGAATAATGAGAATAAACAAATTTTCAACCGACAATTGGGTCCAAAGGATCCGGAAGAGAACACTGAAAGGATTGTGTAGCTGATGTTGTTTCTCCAAATGTTGGAAATCTTGGCCCCGCCAGATGATTAAGCCCCGCACCCACGGCCCCGGCGCAACAGGGATGCTGCTCCAACCTACTTTTCCTTTCTTGCTCAACGGTTACAATTTCAGCTTCTTGCATTCGTTCAGAAGGTCTGTTGTGTTGGCGACTCCTACTCTACCTCTCTCCCATTGATGCCCTCCACCTTCCCCGAGGGTGTGCGCTCGAAGCTAAACGATTTGATATCAAAAGCTCTGAGCTCGATGGACTACCCCAAGCAGCCCAGTAGACCTTCAAAAAGACTATTGCTAATGTCAGCCACAGAAATTATGGCGCCCAAGACAATTATCGTCACAGGAGCTTCCCGGGGTAAGGTTCCTCGAGATGCCCACCAATAAGTCAACTGACACACCCTAGGCATTGGCCTTGCGATAGCCAAGTACTTGCTCACAGCACCGCAGTCCCACAATGTGGTGGTGGTAGCCCGCAGCCTTGAGCCACTCCAAAAGCTCAAAGAGCAATACAACAAGCAGGTCGAAGTTGTGAACGGTGACCTTGCCGATTTCTCTCTCGCCCAGAAAGCCGTCGATATTGCCATTGAGACCTTCGGCCAGCTTGACGGCATGGTTCTTAACCATGGAATCCTGGGACAGACCGGTAACGTCGCTGTCACTGATATCGCGGAGTGGCAGGCAGCTTTCAACGTCAACTTCATGAGCTTGGTTGCTTTCGTGCGTACCACTCTACCTAAACCTTTGATATTATAGACGCTAATAGCTACGCAGGCCAAAGCAGCTCTTCCGGCTCTCCGTCAGTCTAAGGGGAAAATCATCTTCACGTCCTCTGGTGCTGCGGTGGGTAAGTACCGTGGCTGGGGAATCTACGCTGCGACCAAGGCTGCGATGAATAATTTCGCTCAGACGCTGGGTTCTGAGGAGCCGGATGTTACATCTGTCTCTGTGCGGCCTGGTATGGTTGATACTGAAATGCAGCGGGAGCTACGCGAGGTCCACGGCGCGACACTTGATGCCGAGATGCACTCCAAGTTCACTGGGGCCCACTCGAACGGCAAACTTGTGAAGCCTGAGCAGCCGGGCCATGTTATGGCTAAGCTTGTGCTTGATGCTCCGAAGGAGTTGACCGGTCTATTCCTTTCGTATGTTTATGCATTCGACTCCGAAGATTGAGCCAGCGCTAATGGATTACAGGTGGAATGATGAGGAGCTTAAGGATTTCCAGGAATAGAATTTTCATTTGTAGTTTTTTCAATATAGAGGTAAAAATCTGCAGCTATACGGCAATCAGTATCGAAGGCCATAAAATTCATGAGTGAAATTTTCATTGTGGGTGATTGTAATCAGCCGAAAGATGAAAAGCATTTACATATTATAAGCATCAGGTGCAACACACCTTCATACTTAGCATGGAATGTAGGGTGTTCATCATACAATGGGGGTGTATTGGAGTATAAAAGAGGATAATCGTACCATTTGAATTTGAATATCGAGGGTAGCTAAAGCCAAGCGGACAAGGATAATCGAAGTTTTCACCTGTAATCTTGGAGGAGTTAGCGAGTGCGTTCAACTCCAAATGTTTTGAAATGCAAATTGAGCAAGTAACATTATCAGTTCGTCCGTTTGGAAAGACAGTGTAGATCACCATGGAATGTAAGATAGGGGCGACAACGAAGTTCATCATAGTAGAAATAAAGCGAAAGCAGAAAAAAAACAAAACAGCACAAGCTTACCATTAGTGCCCTACCTCAGAACGAATCTGCATCATCAAGATTCACTCTGAGGAGGATATCGAGAGAACTCGAGTTGTTTGAAGGAGTGGAAGAAAGTAAAACTCTTGAATGAAAAAATCTCTAGAAGTACCCATGAAGGCGGTGGGCTATTTCTGCCGGCAGGAAAATATATCGCTCCGAGGCGCGCGCCGCAAATGTTAAATAGGAAGCGATTCAGGCCCCACGCTGATCCCCAAGAAATTCTTCCCTTTACTTCTCCGTTACCTGGGTTGGGTCGCTGTCTTATTTTGGTGTTCTGGCTTATTTCTATTCATTATGTCTGATCGCGAATTCAACTGTATGTTCCTTCCTCCGTTTCCTAACCAACCCTGCGCTCGCAGTACGCTAACATGCCTCGCTTTAAAGCTAACGATGACCTGTCGCTTCCCAAGGGTACGTCGCAAATAATTTCTCTTTCATTTCCTTGGATATTTCGAGGTGGTTTCGTCGACGCGATCTCTTTGACGGAGTCTTTGATATCCCGCGTCGCGGCTCCAATCCACCAGCGCGTCCCGACTTGCCAGTGCCCCGCTAATCTAGAATAAAAACAGCGACGGTCCAGAAGATCATCACTGAGATCTTGCCTCCCTCCTCCGGCCAGACCTTCTCCAAAGATGCGCGCGACTTGCTCATGGAATGCTGCGTCGAGTTCATCACCCTGATTTCCTCCGAAGCCAATGACATCAGCGAAAAAGAAGCCAAGAAGACAATCGCGTGTGAGCATGTTGAGAAAGCACTACGGGATCTTGGGTTTGGAGACTATATCCCCGATGTCCTTGCTGTTGCAGACGAGCACAAAGAACAATTAAAAGTACGTTCGTCCGGTCTTGTTGGTTTTTATCTAGTTAAGCTAACCTTGTTGATTTTGCCAGTCCCGAGAGAAGAAACAGAGCAAGATGGAGCAGAGTGGTCTTTCGGAAGAAGAGCTTCTGCGACAACAACAGGAGCTGTTCCGGTCTGCGACTGAGAAGTACAATGCGGCGGAGTAGGACAGTTGTTCCAAAGACAACCTTGGAACTCATGCTGGTCATAGAGGAAAATTGCGGGCGTTTCTGCTTCTGTGTTTATGGGAGAGGTGGGACTGGAGTTATCATGCTTTCTTACTCTTTATTTCGATCTTGAACCGGTAATCTAATGGTCTTGATCTTGCAATGCATTATGAATTCGAAATACTATGTTCGATCAGAAGTAGCTGTGTGGAAATGATTCACGAGCCTTCCTGTAATTTCAATCATAAAATTGCCTTGTGCATTAAATCCTCTTGACTACAGCAGTAGGCATATTTGCATACAGATGTGGACCTGGCAGTATGTTTAAAAGGTGGTGGACCTGCTACCAAAGCTGCTACCAAAGCTGCTACATATATAGATGGATTATCCACGACTAATCCATAATGACAAAAGATCCAAGTGTTAAGCTAGAAACTGTGTACACAAGTAAGAATAATATTGGAGGGAAAATGTGAGAGAAAGAAAATCAGGTTGAATGTCAACGTTCTCATGCGTGCAATCTTGTATTTGCTCTCATTTGCTCCACTTCCCAATTGCTTCGTACCGCCCACGTGACCTCAGTTGCCAAGACTTCGGTCAAGCCAATCCAAAATGAGAACCCCTAGCCGTCGAAAGCGTGACAAGGCGTTGAAGGAAGCAGCTCTGTTGTATCCTAATCGCATTATTAGCACAATGCCACCCTTCAAAGATGAGCACATTCTGGTATGTTTTGAGATCCTCGAAGCTCACGCATCTCTAATCAGAATTCAACTAATCTCGAACTCACCAGCTCATTGCGCCGGGTTCGCAAATGACCCTAGCGCAACTCGGCCTGCCCGAAACATTCACCCCCGCGCGCTTTCGCTTCCCAACGCGCATGTTCCCCGCTGAAAAGAAGGGTGAATTCGAGCCATACAAGGTCCGCGAACGAAAGCGCGACGTTAAGGTCAATAATGATACCAATGGTGCCATTGAGCACAAGGCTCCGGACGTGGAAATGAAGGATGGTGATGCCACCGCTCAGAACAGCACAAACGGCACCGAGGAATCGGAAAAGGCTGTCCAAGAGATCTTCTACGAGGAAGATGTCACGTCTGAAGAAGGCGCCGTGTATCCAATTCAGAACGGGCGCATCGTCGATTGGCCCTGCTTCTTCGCCTTGTTGACCCACATATACAACTCTCTCAGCCCGCCCTTTCACACTCCGATTCTATTGGTGTCCCAGCCGGTCTGGTCGGCGCGCGATCGTGAAGCTATCACTCAATTTGTCTTTGAGAAGTTCAAGGTCCCGGGCTTCAGCATGATGGACGCGGCTCTTGCAGCATGCTACGGTTTCGGTGTGCAGACCGCAACTGTCATTGACGTTGGTAAGGGCAAGGTCGACGTGACGGCAGTGACAGATTACGCGGTTAATGAGCATGGCCGAGGCATTGCTTTGGAAGGTTGTGGCGGTGATGCTATGACCGATCGACTAGTTGAGCTGCTGGGGGGCAAGGGCTTCTCTCGGGAGATGTGCGAGCAACTCAAGCGAAGCAACATCGCGGAGATTCTTCCTCCTGGCGTTACTTTGCCTGGATCTGCAGCTACCTCCCGCCAAGGCGCCAATCCTGCCGCTGCCGCCTCGACTGGCGGAGGCGATGGAGTCGATGCTATTCCTCGTGGCCCTGGTGAGGGAACTCAGACCGGTGGAGAGACCAACGGCGACGAGGACGAGGGCGTTTTGGATGTCGCGGCTATCGTCAGTGGAGACACGAACGAGTACTTGGCCAACATGGAGAAGGAAAAGGCAAGCAACAAGAAGGCGGGCGCAGACCCAAAGCAACCTCGTCTTCCCAACTCTAAAAAGGAGAAGGCGACCTTCCAGTTCGAAGAATTTGTACAAATGGAGGGAGATAACAGCTCCCAGCGCTACATCCGCAACTCTCGCGAAATTGAGCTTGGCGTTGAGCGCTTCCTTTTGGCCTCGCCTAGCCAAAAAGTCGGAGACCGTCTGAGCAATGGCATCTTGGAGGATATTGCTACTCAGATTCACCACACCATCCTGGCTGTCCCCGATGCTACAAAGCGCAGTGAGCTATGGGACTCACTCATTATTGTTGGATGTGGTAGTAAAGTTCGAGGTATGCGGTTCCCACTTGTGAACACACAAGAGCTCCTACTAACTGACATAAATAGGCTTCATCCAAGCCCTGCTTGCCGTTATCAACAAAAAGTTCATCCTTTCCCCATCCGCCACGATCTTCACTTCCGAGATTCCTTCCACTTTCACTACTCCCCTCCCGACTGGTGGAACTAACACTCCTGCTCCCATGGGCATGCCCACGCCTATGTACCACCCCGCGGCTCCCGGAGTAAGCCAACTCCTGGTAAACGCCACTCACAACCAGCACGGTATGCCCATCCCAGGCACACCTGGCATGGATCCTAATATGCCGACCCATCACCGCTCGACCGGCCACTCCCAGACCCCGACCTCGGTCAAGACCTTGCGACTCCCGGAGTACTTCTCTGATTTCAAGGATCAGGGTAACAGCAACGCTCCTGGGTCCAGCACAGGTCCCAGCGCTTCTACAGGCGGACATGGTCCAGAGGAAGCCGCCTTCTTGGGTGCTCAGATGGGAGCCAAGGTTTTCTTCGTGCTGGATCAGGGTCTCTCCAAGGGCTACATGAGCCGTGTTGAGTACAATGAGAGCGGACCTTCGGCCATCCACGAGTATGTTCTGTAAGTCAGCAGGACTGGGTGCTTGTTGGCTATGATGGTTTCTACGAATGAGCGCGGATTTAGCTTGTCTGATTTTTTATGGCGAAGGGGACCCGGTTATGTTCTATGATTTTTTTTTCTTGTACTTTACGCTGTTGCAATAGTGCCTCCTAGAAAAGCATTCGGTTGCAGGTGCCGTGGACTTTTGGAGTTCGGTCCATTTCCCATAGGCTCAATATTCATTTGAATTCGACTCAAATCCACCATACTTTGCAAGTCCAATTCCAAGCGTTGTTTGTACACCTTTACTCTGCCGTCATTGGATGAATTTTTCAAAGTGGGACCGCCGGTGTAGTCACGTGTAGTCTCTTATCGGTCGCGCCTTTGATCTTGATAATCTTTGATCTTCATGAACGCCACTTCACCTCACCCACTTCGATAGTCACTCCCGAGCTTCTCAAACTATATCCTACAGAATCCCCGCGGCCTCTTCTTGCGACTTCCTCCTCCACACATACAAGCGGCTCTGCGACTTTTCCTAACAGTCATCGGCACTAAGTCGCAACCTTAAGTCGTCTCCCTCGATAGACACTTCCAACTCGTGCAACAACATTCACAATGGGTCGCGCGGAAGCTGGCACGGCGAAAGCCATCGGCAACAAGATCAAGGCAAAGGGATTAGGCCGTTTGAGATGGTATTGTCAAGCCTGTGAGCGCCAAATGCGAGACGCAAAGTAAGATCCATTCATGCCCTTTAGTATTATTCAGCTAACATTTTATCGCAGCGGATTCAAGTGCCATATTACTAGCGAAAGTCATGTCCGTCAAATGTTGATTCTCGGAGAGAATGCGCCAAAGGCTATCAACGACTTTAGCCAGCAATTCATCGATAACTTTGTGAACAACTTGAGAACCCAGCACGGAGAAAAGAAGGTTCACATCAACCACTTCTACAATACCGTTATCAGTGATCGCGAACATATTCACATGAACAGTACAAAGTATGTCATTCCTCGTCTGACGCTCAGTACAAGTGCTAACCTGTGACAGATTCCAATCTCTTACTCAATTCGCGCAATACCTAGGCAAGAACGGAATTTGCCGAGTGGAGGAGACTGAGAAGGGAATCTTCGTATCATGGATCGACAACTCGCCCGAGACATTGCGAAAACGAGAGGCTATCCAAAAGAAAGAGCGGGAGGAGAAGAACGATGAACAGCGAGAACAAAGAATGATTATGGAGCAGGTGGAGCGCGCCCGCAACGCCGCCAAGGATATGAAGGCCTCCGCCGAGGAGGAAGATGCGGACGCCAAAATACTTCAGCGAGAGGAAGGCGAGAAAATGACCTTAAACCTCGGCCTTGGTCCGAAGAAGACTGATACAAAGACCGATATCTCGAAGTCGGAATCTCCAGATGTGAAGGATGCATCTGGCACTGGTTCCCCAGCTGAGGAGGCTGCGCCCGCACCTGCCAAAATTTCCATGTCATTCGGTGCCCAGAAACCAAAGAATGTGTTTGCTTCGGCCGGGAAGAAGAATCCTTTGGCTGGGAAGAAGGGGCCCATGCTTGTGCAGCCTAAGAAGATGACTGAGCAGGAAAGGATTATGAAGGCGGAGATGGAGGCTATGGAGCGTAAGCGCTCTCGTCCGGACTCGGGATTCGCAAATCAGAAACGGCCTAAGTTGGCGTAAGATGAAGTTGGTTGTACATTATTTTACATTATTATACCCCGCCGGAGTGGCGATGCCAAATGTCCATATTCTCAAAGGACGTACCGGGAATTAGATCTCAAATATTAAATTTTTGATTTTCTTTGTCCTGCCCAGGTGGATACCTACCTACCTAATGAGTGCTGTGTTCGAAGTCCCGATCACTTGATTTAGTGTGTTCACCTTCCAACAATATAGTATGTGTAACGGGAGAGATATATATCCATCCACACTTTGGAACAAGATCACCATAATAAACCTCGAGTGCTTGGAAGCTAGCAACCAGCCCTCGATTCATATACCAATAATTAATATTAAAACCTTGGAGCATTTGGATTCATGATAAATTGTCCAAGATATTTCACATGGAGGAGAATACAATACCAAAGATCGCAACATCCTTAGCCAGAAAAGCGACACACAATTTGTTCATGTCGAGGAAGAATGGCTTGATAATTTCATAACTCCAAGCCCCTACATGAAGAACAGCCCGGGTGGTCTAGTGGTATGATTCGCGCTTAGGGCAGCAACTCCTAAGCACTCCTGCGCGAGGTCCCGTGTTCGATCCACGGCTCGGGCCTGTTATCTTTTTGTCAATTATTTTTCTACCTTGTATCCATTTTGCCCAGAGTTTATCACCAAAGTTAATTTATATACAGTACAACTAATTATTTTTTATTTATTTACAATGGTTTTTTCTCTAGCTTCACACTTGACCGTCTTTTATGAGGCCAGCCAAGCCTACCAAGGGAAACTTACTGCCAATAACATCACCGAAATCCACTAGTCCAATTGACACCTTGGTCTATGGATCTGCAAACTATAAATCTACCCCAACAGGTGCTTTCTACCCCTACATGATTCGGTAAAAATTGGTAGATGTCACAATTGACCATATAATTAGAAATGCGACTGATGCTTTGTCCTGGACAATGCACTAGTTCACATTTTTGTATAACACCGAACAGTGCAGGCCATTCTGAGCATTCTCGCTAGATTGAGAAAATTAACAGCCGCAAGTTCATATCCGAGACCCGATAAGGGAGGACAACAGCTCCTCATTCTAGGCCATATTGGTCACGGGCATGAGTGTGAAGAGGAGAAATGCAGCGAGCTCTTAGACCCACCGTTCTCCACTATGCAAAAAAATCGGTAAGCAAAAAGAAAGACGCTTGCATCATCCGTGAATCGAACACGGGCCTCGTCGATGGCAACGACGAATTCTACCACTAGACCAATGATGCTAGTTCATATAATGAGCAGCCTTTTAATGCTATCTGAGCCAAAGTTCGAATTGTATTGTATCCAATTCCAACTAATTCTATTCCGGCCAGTTGACCATTGACCCCGGATTCAAGGATGTGGACCCACTTTATAATTCTTGAACCAAGGACTATCTCTGACGATAGTACAGCGCCTCATGCATGACTTCATACCCAATTTTCGGCATTCCACAGGTGCACATGTGCAATTGTCCACATTTATGCAATTCATGGCCAATGGATAGATCATATCTGCATGTGGGCTATCCCGGCCCAATGGCTCGATGATCTACTTATTAGTGCGGGGAGAAGCCAAACCTTCATTAGTCCGAGATAGTGCTCACGGCTTAACCCCAAGCGTCGATTGTAATATCTTGCATCCGACAAATCAGGCGTCATGGCCTCCCCTCGTCCCAAGTTCTTGCATCCTAACGCGGGGATTCGATCTCCACATCCAAGATTTGGCCAGTCCTGGAGCATGTCGATCAAAGTAGTTACCCCGACTTCCCCAGTCTTCGGGGTCCCCATCAATTCTCAAGTGCCGATCCCTCCGGAATTGTCTGTCGCGCTGGAAATAGTTCCCAGCTATAAAATCCCCAGTGCAGCCAGTCCCTGGAACACAATTTCTTTCTCCGCACAGTGGACGTGACTCCTGCAATTGACATTCATAATGACAATCTCTGAACCCCACCCCGATTTTAACAAACTGGAAGCTGGGGAGACGCACCTTACCAACTCCAGTACTTCAACGCAGCCACATAACCAGCATGCTTCCCAATTTGATTATGGT